>JAQPZY010001524.1:0-1264574 GCA_029931535.1 Margaritifera margaritifera
TTGACGTTTTAATGCACGAAGTTTCCTTTTGATCTCCATCAGAAGCAAGTTAAACGTATCATTTGAAGTTTCCTTTTGATTTCCATCAGAAGCAAGTTAATGATATCATTTGAAGTTCCCTTTTGATTGTCATTAGAAGCAAGTTAATAGTATCATTTGAAAGTGAAAATAAAAACCTATGAGATGAATACCTAAAACTGGAAATTTATGCACAGGTTGGAGTTTTCAAAAAATAAAAAATTATCCACACACCATATAAAATTAATAATAATAATAATAATAATAATAATAACTAAAAAAACGAGATGTTCATCGTATAGTTTCAAAATATATATTGTGTTTCCCAGTATCATTGGCACCTTCTAGAAGATGATAAAGATTAAAAACACACAAACTAACTGTATTTGTTGGAAGATCATTAGAAAATTGGAAAACGATTTCACTCAAACAATCCTTTCACATTCATAAATGAACAATACATAAGAGGAGAACGTCTCAAAATAGTTTTAGGGTCTTAATTGAATATTACTATAATAGAATTATGAGAGACCTCTTTTTGAGGAGATGTTTGTTTGTAAATCCATTATTAAATTTCCCAGATATCTCATTTTTCTTGAGCGGGATTTGATTCTATACCTCTATGGCAGGTGACCTAACGTTGCGATATGTCAAATCTTTATCGATAACGCTCCAAAAGTCACACTCCACATCCAAAAGTCACATCTTTTTCGAACAAAGTGAAGTCTAGGCGAAGCTGCCGTGAGGTATGGGATCGAATCATGCTCTAGGAATAGAGATATTTGTGAAAGTTAAACAATGTATTTTCTATTACACTATAATTCAAGTGTAGTAATGTTCAAATAAGAACTGTCATAACGTTTAATCAGTTTCAAACTTTTTACTAAATGATAATAAGCACTTTATCATCAGCACTTTCATGTTTGTACAAATGATGCCGATCCAATATCAAAGCCTTTTAAAGGACTTCTTATCAAAGCGCTCACCACTTTTGACCAAATGTAAGAGCTATCATCCTGGAATCGTGACTTTCCAGTACTGTATCAGTTGATCTTTACTTATTTTCCAATACGACTGTCGTTACTTAAGGTACCCGCTTTAGAGATTTCGATCACCGCCGCAAATGGGGAATGAACAGGGGAAAGTTGTTTGCTCCACAACTCTCACAATGTAGAGAAAGTTAACGTACACTTTCATCTACTTGATTTACATTTATTTGTGATCACTATTTGGAACGTCATGTGCTGTCTCAAACCGACAGTTGAACAAAATGACTGCTTCTGAGCATGGGCAGGCATGTACTTGAAATAGCACAAAGTAACACCAGGTTTGCCTGTCCTTGAAATACATAAATGAATTTCCACAGTGTAGGCATTGCTATTTTTTGAAAGGGCACTTATTACATTTTAAAATTAAAAAAACAAAATATCAACCAAAGTTACAGGCCTGTTATATATATATGTGTGTGTGTGTGCGACTAGTTTCGCATTTACTATATGTTTCTTCAGGCACAAAATGTTTTTGAAAGAAACTGATGACGTCTATATATTTATAAACAATTACGTCAATGACATAACGTCATAAATGATATGCTTTATCATACAAATATCATATGTATAAAGTGATCAGAAATATACATGAGTCTCTAATGAAAACTGAGAGTGAAATTATAATGTAGAGACAAACAGTCATACATACAACTACATATTTCTATAACTAATATATATATATATATATATATATATATATATATATACACATATACATACACATACATACACACACACATAGACACAAACATATATATATATATATATAAATATATATATATATAAAATATATATATATATATATATATATATATATATATATATACACATGCATACAACATATAAATTCCTCCACTAAAAATGTATACAATTTTACATAATGCCTTAGTATTAAGGTCATTGGGATACAAAGTAGCTAAACGATTAATCCAGTAACTTTCTTTAATGAGCCTGTTCATTTTTCCGTGCACAATATCGATTGGCATGAAAGAAAAATCACGTAAAGAGTGATTATTTGTATTAAAATGTATTGAAACATTAGAGCAGAAATGAGGATCCATACAATTTGTATATGAAAGCGGTGATTATTCATTCTCTTAGAAACTTGTTGAAGTGTTTGTACAACATATTGCATGTTACATTTTTTACAGGTTATAAAATAAATTACATCAGTTGATATGCAGTCAGTGCTATGACGCAGAGAAAACAATTCTTTAGTATTGGAGCTACTAAAATAGGTACTTTCTCTAATATTTGCACATTGAGAGCACCGACGTCTGTTGCATTTAGATGACGAAAAACATCTTTTTAAATTTTCAATAAGTTTCTAAGAGAATGAAAATATATATGTTGTGTGTGTATGTGTGTATGTATGTGTATGTATGTGAATCTATATATATATATATATATATATATTAGTTATAGAAATATGTAGTTGTATGTATGAATGTTTGTCTCTACAATATATTTTCTATATATATATATATATATATATATATATATATATATATATATATGAACATACTCATACAGAATATATATATATATATATATATATATATATGAACATAGTCATACATAATTTATATATATATGAACATAGTGATACAGAGTATATATTATATATATATATATAAATATATATATATATATATATATATATATATATATATATATATATAAATATTGTTACAACTCTATGGTCTAAGAAAATGTAACAGAAAGAAAGTGAAACCAACAAATCAAGTAAAAATCAACAAGCAATTTATTACTAGATAATTAAAATGAAAAATCAAAAAGTCACTTACAGTAATGTGTTTTGAAATCCTAATAATCCAATAAGAATGATTGTTCTAATCACAAGTCCTAAATATAGAATGTTCCGAACTCACGGCTGTGTCCTTGAATGTTATGATGTGCTAATGGTCTCCAAAGTCCTGATGTACTAGTAATCTTTGATGTGCTGATGTCAAAATGAAGTATTCCAAAATCTCTGAATAAGTTCACATAAATTCCAAAATCATCAATTAAAAATCCAAAATCCAAAAGTTTGTGAGCACTGTTATAATCCAATGAATATTTAAAATAATTCCTCTCTTAGAATTTGGAATGAATTTTCACAACTGTAATAGCTCTTTACAAGACTGATGGTAATGTCAAAACTGAATAAATATCCACCAAACATGGTATATATAAAGATTGGTCACATGACAGAATGTTCTAGAACATGAGTCATCTTAATGGAACTTTTACTTGTAAACAAAAATCAACCTTGACCTTCAAATTGAGAAAACATATTGATCAAAACAACCTAATTCAAGGACACTAGTTAAACATGTTTTTCCTGATAAACATAAAGATTTAAGCAAATATTAAAGTGAAGAAACATTTATAATTTCCTAAAATATTTATAATATTATATAAACATCATACATAACACCTCCCCTCATAAAGAAAAAGAAAGATTTATGTAATAAAGTTTTCTTTTGAATATACATCTAATACTATAATAACCAAAATTACATAAGAACATGTTTTATGATACTGGACTTAATTACATCAAGCAATATTACATTTCTAGGCACGTGAGAGTGCATCTGCAATCACATTGTCTTTTCCCCTGATGTGTTTGATGTCAATGTTATATTCTTGCAATATCAAACTCCATCTCAACAATCTCCGATTTTTATCTTTAATTTATTTTGCTGACGAAAGTAAGGGGATTGTGATCACTGTACACAATAATTGGAGAAAGAGCTGAGGTAACATACACTTCAAAATGCTGTAAAGCCAATATCAAAGCCAAACATTCCTTCTCAATTGTGGAATAAATTTTCTGGTGCTTGTTTAGATTTTTAGAAAAATAACATACAGGGTGATCCACATCACTTTTGTCTTCCTGAATCAATACTCCACCAACCCCTACATCACTTGCATCAACAGATAATTTAAATGATTGGCTGAAATTTGGTGCAGAAAGAACTGGTGCATTCTTAAGCATGGCCTTTAACTTGTCAAAAGATTCCTGACACTTGTCAGACCAATAAAATTTGGCTTTCTTACTCAATAAACTTGTCAAAGGTTCAGCAATTTTGGAAAAATTGGAACAAAATTTCCGATAATATCCAGCCATACCTAGAAATCGCATCAGTTGCTTTTTACAAATTGGAACTTGAAATTCAGAGATAGCTTTGACCTTAGCTTCTATAGGTTTAACTTGACCTTGTCCCACAATATGTCCTAAAAATGTGACACAAAGCATGGCAAAACTCACTTTTGCTCAAATTAATTGTCAGATTCGCATCGCTGAGTCGATCAAAGAATTTTCGAATGGTTTCCAAATGATCTTCCCAGGTGTTGTTGTAGATAATGACGTCATCGATATAAGCGTCACAATTATCAAGACCAAATGTTATCATGTTCATCAGACGTTGAAACGTTGCAGGCGAATTTTTCATTCCAAACGGCATGACTTTATATTGATAAAGTCCATCTGGAGTTACAAATGTTGAAATTTCTTTTGCCCTTTCCGTCAGTGGAATTTGCCAGAATCCTTTTAAAAGGTCAAACTTGGTGACATATTCCGCATTTCCAATTTTATCAATGCAATCGTCCATTCTTGGGATTGGAAATGAATCAGTTTTGGTGACACTGTTGACTTTTCTATGGTCAGTACACATACGGAATGTATTATCTGGCTTGGGAACAAGAATACATGGTGAACTCCAGTTACTTTTACTTGGTTCTATGAAATCATTCTCCAGTAAATACTGAATTTCTTTCTTCAGATAGTTCTGTTTGAGAGGATTCATCCTATAAGGATGCTGTTTCACAGGCGCAGAATCTACAATGTCAACGTCATGACAAATTTTACTTGTCGTGTTGGAACATCAGGAAACAAGTGCTCATAGTCATGTAATAGCTGTTTTAGTTCATTTCTTTCCTGTTGTTGTAGATGTGAAAGTTTCTGGTCTAGGTTTTTCAATATTTCTGAATTCCGAAGATTGGTTATACCAGAGTCACTATAGTCTGATTGTACTCCATCGTTGATATCTGCACTGTGTGGGACAGGTACAACTAAACCAACAGAATAATTAGCTGGGCTATCTCTGTCAAAATATTCCTTTAACATATTTATATGACAAAGTTGTTTCTGTTTCCGTCTCCCAGGAGTGTTAATGATATAATTTAAGTCATTTACTTTCTTTTCAACGGTATAAGGACCATAAAATTTAGCCTGAAGAGGATTCTGAGGTATGGGAAAGATAGCCAGAACTTTGTCACCAGGTTTAAAACTCCTTTCCTGTGTATTTCTGTCATACCTTAATTTCATTTTTGACTGGGTATTGTGAAGATTAGTTCTTGCTACTTCACAGGCCTTTGACAACTTGTATTTGAAATCAGAGACATAATCAAGAAGATTAATCTTTGAATCTTCATTTGAAAGAAGTTTCTCTTTCAATAATTTCAATGGTCCACGGACAGTATCACCAAAAACTAGTTCAAAGGGACTAAAATCCAACGACTCTTGAACTGATTCCCTAACAGCAAACAACAACAAATGAACACCCTCATCCCAATCCTTTTCTGTATCAAAGCAATATGATCGAATCATATTCTTCAAAGTTTGATGAAATCTTTCCAAAGCACCTTGACTTTCAGGGTGATAGGCAGAAGATTTAAACTGTTGGATGCCTAGTTCATGCATAACTTGCTGGAAAATTCCAGACATAAAATTTGACCCTTGATCTGACTGGACAGATTTGGGAAGGCCAACAAGTGTAAAAAACTTCACCAAAGCTTTCACAATAGTTTTAGTTTTATATTTCTCAGAGGAATTGCCTCTGGAAATCTTGTAGATGCACACATGATGGTCAACAAGTATTGGTTGCCCGACTTGGTTTTAGGTAAAGGACCAACACAGTCTACAATTATTCTACTAAATGGTTCATCAAATGCAGGAATAGGTTGCAAATGAGCCTTAGGTATCTTCTGATTGGGTTTTCCTACCATTTGACAAGTGTGACAAGATCTGCAGTATTTAGAAACATCACTTTTGAGTTTCGGCCAATAAAAATGATTCAAGATCTTGTGATAAGTCTTACGGACTCCTAAATGACCAGCCAAAGGAGTTTCATGGGCTAAATTAAGAATTTCCTGTCGATATGACTTAGGAACAACAATTTGATAGCTCACTGACCACTCGTCACCAGCGGGTACATCAGGTGGTCTCCATTTCCTCATAAGGACCCCATTTTTCACAAAGTAACACACTGGAACTTGTGTGGCTTCAGTTTCACTAATAGCCCTCTGAAACAAACAAGATATCTCGGGATCTTGCTCCTGTTCAACGACAAGGGATTGTCGTTTGTCATCCTGATTAGGACAAAGAGAATGAGTTGCCAAAAGAGGATCACTGTGATCAATACCATTTGATTGATCAATACCTGAGGAAAAAGTGACCTCATCAAAAGACTGACCAATACATGTGTCAGCTAAAGGAATAATATCCTGATCAACATCACTCTCAAGAGCTCTTTTTGCCATAGCTCTAGTAACTGCACAAGCAGGGTACAAATCAGGGATTTCAGTTTCGACAGGATCAACTTTCTGATCCAAACAAGGCTTGTAAGTTACAAGTGGATTAACCACAACTTTATCTCCAGCTAGGTCATTGCCTAGTAATAAATGAACACCCTCTATGGGTAAAGAAGTCACTGCCCCAACAGTCACAGGTCCAGAAACTAAGTCTGATGCCAAATTTACACAATGAAGAGGAACATTTACAAAGCCGCACTCTACTCCCTGAACAAGAACACTTTCACTTGAAGAAGACTCCTCAGACAAAGGCAAAGTACCTGATAATAAAAGACTCTGAGAAGCTCCAGTGTCCCTTAATATTTTAATTGGGATAGATTTGGCAGAATCACCAATAAGTGATATAGAACCTTCTGACATGAATGGTTCATAAGCCTCCAAAATAGAATCAGACTGGGGTTTGTTTGACCCAACAAATGTATTGCTTTCAATACAAGACCGTGACCTTGACCTCGTAGAAATAAGAGCATTTGGAAAAGCTCTGTCTTTACTCTGCTGCTTATTTTTCAACTTGAAGCAATCAGAAATAACGTGCCCTTTCTTTTTACAATAAGTGCACGTAGGAAGAGATAAGGATTTCTGATGAGTCTTATCAGATGTTTGATTCCTAACAGTTGTGTTGTTGTGAAATTTGGAAGTACTCGAATGAGATTGAAATGGTTTTTTACCAGAAAACTGCTGAGAGGACGACTTATTGCCAAATGAAATTTTGTGAGTCAAGGAATAATCATCAGCCATACGAGTAGCATTTTCCAAAGTTTCCACATTCTGCTCGTCAAGATAGGTTTTAACATCACTATGGATGCACCTCTTGAACTCTTCAATTAATACGAGCTGTCTGAGGTTATCATAACCTTGATCAACTTTCTTGGCTGAGCACCACCTATCAAATAGTTGTTCTTTATCCCTTGCAAATTCGACATGAGTTTGTCCAGTTTCTTTTCTACAATTCCTAAACCTTTGTCGATATGCCTCTGGTACCAACTCATAAGCTTTCAAGATGTACTCCTTAACCACATCATAATCAGTGCTTTGTTGTACTGACAGTGAAGTGTAGACTTCACGAGCTTTGCCAATAAGTACACTTTGTAATAACAAAGTCCAATGCTCTCTGGGCCATTTCAAGTTTTCAGCTATTTTCTCGAAATGAAGAAAGTATTTATCTACTTCTTTTTCCTGAAAAGGGGGTACTAACCTAATATATCTAGTAACATCAAAACCTGGACTTGTGTTTAAAGGAGTGGAGTGTGCTCTGTTTGCCAGTTCTAATTCTCTTAATTTAAATTGCATTTCCCTTTCTTCTCTTTGCATCTGCATTTGTATCTGCCTCTCTTCTTTCTGCATTTGTATCTGCCTCTCTTCCTTCTCTCTCTCCATCTGTATCTGCCTCTCTTCTTTCTGCATTTGTATCTGCCTCTCTTCCTTCTCTCTCTCCATCTGTATCTGCCTCTCTTCTTTCTCTCTCTCCATCTGTATCTGCCTCTCTTCTTTCTGCATTTGTATCTGCCTCTCTTCCTTCTCTCTCTCCATCTGTATCTGCCTCTCTTCTTTCTCTCTCTCTCTCTCTCTGAATCTGAAGCTTTGCCAATTCTAAATCAATCTGGTTCTTTAACTCTTATTCCCTTAATTTCCTGTCAGAACCAGATACAGGCTTTCTCTTCAAACTTAAAGCACTATTTTCAAAAATTCCCTTTCCTACTAAATACTGAATCAAAATAATCTTTATCTCCTGTTTTGTCAATGATACTTTTGCCTCAGATAGACTGTATTTTCTGGCAAGCTCGAGCAACTCATCCTTTCTCATGCACTCTAACCCCTCCTGGGTAGGTTTTGAAATGAAATTCTGAACATTAGATGCCATTGTAAATGCTTGTTGGTTTCACACAAAAAAATTTCTCTATTAAAAATCTTTGCCAAAGAGAAAAAAAAATTCAGAGACAAAATCAATATGAATTTCAAAGATAAATTTAATATCTCTAATATGCTTTAAAGAAATTCAATCCCGGAACGGCCCCCAATTTCTGTTACGACTCTATGGTCTAAGAAAAATGTAACAGAAAGAAAGTGAAACCAACAAATCAAGTAAAAATCAACAAGCAATTTATTACTAGATAATTAAAATGAAAAATCAAAAAGTCACTTACAGTAATGTGTTTTGAAATCCTAATAATCCAATAAGAATGATTGTTCTAATCACAAGTCCTAAATATAGAATGTTCCGAACTCACGGCTGTGTCCTTGAATGTTATGATGTGCTAATGGTCTCCAAAGTCCTGATGTACTAGTAATCTTTGATGTGCTGATGTCAAAATGAAGTATTCCAAAATCTCTGAATAAGTTCACATAAATTCCAAAATCATCAATTAAAAATCCAAAATCCAAAAGTTTGTGAGCACTGTTATAATCCAATGAATATTTAAAATAATTCCTCTCTTAGAATTTGGAATGAATTTTCACAACTGTAATAGCTCTTTACAAGACTGATGGTAATGTCAAAACTGAATAAATATCCACCAAACATGGTATATATAAAGATTGGTCACATGACAGAATGTTCTAGAACATGAGTCATCTTAATGGAACTTTTACTTGTAAACAAAAATCAACCTTGACCTTCAAATTGAGAAAACATATTGATCAAAACAACCTAATTCAAGGACACTAGTTAAACATGTTTTTTCTGATAAACATAAAGATTTAAGCAAATATTTAAGTGAAGAAACATTTATAATTTCCTAAAATATTTATAATATTATATAAACATCATACATAACAATATATATATATATATATATATATATATATATATATATATATATATATATATATATATATATATATATATATATATATATATATATATATATATATATATATATATATATATATGAACATAGTCATACAGAGCTTTCAGATGTGGATCAGAAGTAATGCCTACTCTCAAACCTAAATCAGCCCTCATCACTCAGATATCAAAATAAAGAATAGCAGGTTCTTAAACCTCCCCATGGGATATACACATTTAATTGTTATAACAACAGTGGGGAATATCAGGGGAACCCTCTGCTAAAATCAGGGGAACCCTCTGCTCTGCAATGGAACCAAAATAAAGAGAGGAAAGAAAACACAAAAAAAACAAAAATACAAAGTGCGCGGGTTCCTCCTTTAAAATATTATCTGGGAGGTGCCACCCGAGCAGGTACTTTTTGTAAGCTTGACAGTACATAAATAGGCATTTTTTTAATAAGTTCAAGAGACACGACTGGGTTTTTAGCTTTGATTGTTAGTAGATGAATCAGTCCATAAATAAATCTCCGGTTTATTACTTTGATATGTGTATCTGACCTCAGTTAAATCTTGCGGTAATATTAGAGACGTTGCACATCTGCTATCAAAATGATGTTTTCACACAGCGAGCAGCACGATACGCTAATAGTGAGTTAAGTGTATGATAATGTCGTGTCTAGTTTTCTGACTGGTACATGAATAAATATATGAATTTAAATTTAATGTGGCACATAATTGGATACCTTTAAGGGACCCTGGACTGTACATCTCTATTCAAAGTACTATGGCGTTTACGCCCCAGATGGTAAGTCAGAGGAACACTTTGTCCAAAGCTACTTGCTGAGGAAAACAAAATAAAATAGAGCCAACATTTATTTGCTGCAGTCATAACTGAAGGTGGATCGGTATCGTTGTTACAAATTTTCAACCTTATATTGTAAAACAAGCAAAAAGAAAGTTGCTTAGTCAAACTTAGTCAAAACTGACCGCATGGTTTACACGTCGAGGTCGTTGAAATATTGTACTATTATAGCAGTTTTAGTCATATGACAGGGGGTGGGTATCAAAATGTACAAATGTGTAGAACGTTGGCGCAATTTAAATTTGCAGTAAATTTCTTCCATAATTTCTAGTAACAAAATGTTTGTAAGATTTGCTATCATTACAATAATTTCGACCATATTTCTTGATGAGTTAGTTTCTCCAGTGTCAAACATTTCACTCTTCATTATGATCAAAAGTAGTTCAGGTGCTGTCTCCTTCTCTCTCTCTCTCTCTCTCTCTCAGAAAAAATTTAATTCCTTTTGTCATTAAAGACCGAGGTCCCAAGGAGGGGGTTCCTGGGTTACTATTTCTCAGTCTGAATTTAGCTGTCGTCGAGAAAATTCGCTCCTAATCGAGATCAGATTGGCTCTTAAAGATGGGAAACTTCTTGACACAGTGATTGACAGGAGAAGCTTAATGATCAAATATGGAGGTTTCTGTTTCCACTTAATTTTGAATCCTTTATCATCAAACCCCCAAATTATCTGTCCTTCTAAAAATATGTTCCCTAGTTCGTGGACTATTAAGTTTAAAAGTGTAACCCTTACTAAAGTTGCGGCAGGCTTTACCTTCCCCTGATACATGAGAGGAAGTGACGCATCAGGGCAACATATATTAACTCGCTTCAATGGAAATCAAAATGTATATGACTCGCGATAGGCTATGGAATGAACAGTGATTCTGTGGAAATTTATGAATTCAAACGACTAATTCCCCACATACAGGCAATATAGCTATCATTGACTTAGAAAAAAATTTGTTGGGACTAATTACTAAAATACACTGAATGCCATTGCATTAGCGCTTTATCTGCTTGTTAGGGATGTACATACATTTTCTAAACATTTTATTTTATAAATCAAAAAGAGAAATAACTATTTTGTGTCAAATTTATTTTTATTAAATATTTGAGAATACACTGTATTTAAATGAGATGACAAATAAACCCCATTCTCTGCTTGAAATGCTGCATCTTTTTTTATAACATGATCTTTCATGCATTCACCAGATAGTTGCTGCGTTCATTTCTTTTTAGTTAATCTGTCAAGCAAAAGTTACAGTGGTAAGAAACGTGCGTTGAATTTAATTCCTGCATCCTATGAAGGAGACTACTTATTTTTAATGCCCCCCCCCCCCAACCCAGAGCCCCTGTCCATTTTTTCTGATATCATCTAACAGTACTGTAACACTGAACTTGTTGCCAAAATCTATATTTAAATCCTTTTTAACGTTTAGCAGGGTTATTAATGATTTCATCACCTTAAACACGTTTGGAATTAAACTCAGAACAAGCCAATAATGTCTTAAATGTACCGTTAAAAATAAAAATAAACAAATAAAACCAACTTCCATTTTAGACACAGTTTTTAAATCGCTTGATCAATAGTTTCTACGCTTCTCTTCCTCGAGAAATTTTCAAGAAATAAAACAACTTCTTTTAACCTTTTATCACAAGCTTTGGCCACAATAAAACGCTATTTCACTTGAAATGACCGCTATTTCAATACTCTTCAGCAGTAATGGATGTTCGACTCGTTCTAGAATGACGTCACACATGACATCAAACCGGCCCAAAGTCAAGGGAGGTAATGCAGTTGATAATTTTAGAAAATCTAACTCTCCAATAATTCTAGCACTTCATTTCGGGAATTCGGTGGGAAATAACTGCACGACGCAGCGGATTGTTAATTACATATATTGTTGTACAAAAAGCCATAAACATTAGCTAATCAAAATGAAGATTTTCTTCATAATTGATCTTTAACATATTATACATCACCCGCCACTGTTAATTGGCTGTAGAGGGAGGCTAATTGGCCTACTATTCAGTACACATCAATGAGCAATTTGTGTTTTCTCATCCACGCCTTCTTTGAAGCGGTTAAATAACTTATTTTTACCTACTGGACTAATCATAGCCCATAAGTAGCGTATGTTATGTTTTTTTCTAGTGACAGACCGTGATTGAAATTCTTCCTTTAAAATCAGTAATATTTGACGGTCGATCGCAATTATTTGTACCAGTTTGAAACTCTCAGTCCCATTCGGTCAAACTTAGTAGATCAGGTCTTGAGGTGTAGCTCAACTATTTGTTAAGTTTAAATAAGGGCGGCGATCTTTCAGTATTGCTATCATTTATATAAAATCACCAAATGTTGATGCCCATATTGATGTTGAATTGTTCACGGAGTGTTAGGGAAAATTTACAATTGACAAACGCTGACGGGAATAAGGTGCATTACAGACAACACACTTCAAAACATTCATACGTCAAGCCCACGTAACCTACCTATAATGTAGCCTAAAAATGGATGGTATAATTCATCATTAGTTTACTTTTATTGCATTTTTTTAAAACAAAATACTATAACTCTTGAACTAGCCTAGTAGTTCCAAAACTTAATGAACACAAAATTTAAATGAGAGTTATCAGCAAATGACACATTTATTGAAATGATGTTGATTTAGAAAGGTCGATACTGATAAAAATCTAAAAAAGGGGGAGGGGCTGACTTGTAAAGACCACTCTTTCACATTAAGAAACATATCGATCTATCCATCATTCAGATCTGAATGACGCGCTTTAAATACAACTCTTTATCATCCATAAAAACTATGAACCTATCGTCCAAATCTGAGTTACCTGTGCGTGCGTGTGTGTGTGTGTGTGCGTGTATGTGTGTGTGTGAAATAGTGCAGTCATTTTATTATAAACACGGTGCAATCATAAATTCTTAAGAACGGAAATCCTTGTAGTAACAATGATTCGCTATTGACAACATGTCAAGCCCGGCACGTTTAAGCAATTTACAAATGAATGTATCATTACCATGTTGACTACAATTCATATGTACCTTCTCCCCTGCAGAGCAAACATGCATGATTTGAATTAAGATTATACAATTTATATTGTAATCACAAATGTCGTTCCGATAATGATTTTTATTAGCCAGAAACATTGGATACCCCCTGCCGTCTCGTATTCGTCCACTGTACATTTTGAATTTTACGTTAGCACGTCCACTGTGCACCTCTGCCGTCACAGGTTCGAGCCCAGATTTTGGCACTTGCATGTATAAATGGTCGTCATCCATAGGGCTGAGCAAATCCCATATCCCGTCGTCCCGGACTATTCATTTTCGAAGTCGGGCAAGTACAATTTTCCAAGTCGCTAGTCCGGGACAAGTGCTTTTTAAAAAAGTCGGTAAAGTCCTTATTTTCGTGCTTTAATCACTATATCTACCTTTATTTGGCCAATCATGCCCTCCGGGCGTACTGAATACTTGATCCTACCCCTCTTCATGTATACGTTTACATCCTGTATAACATATAAATGTGGTCAGTTCTGTTACCGCTTGACTGCATATTGGGCTAAGCGACCAAATCATCGGCAAATCAAAACACGTCAAACAAAAGAAAGCCAGTATGATCAATTAGTAGTGTTTTAAGCGGTTTTGTTGCAGTGTGTTTACTCAAGCCAGATCATCACGAGTGGCTCACTATGATTTTAATCCAGCGAGTCAGTGTAATTAAATTAATGAAAGGTACTTTACCGACATCAGTGTTGGTTTCCTTTATGAACTGATTAAATGACAGTAATGATTCTTTAATTTTTAAATGATTATACAGATGATTAACTTCCACGTGCGATATTGCGTTTGAAGCGAAACAATTACGCTAATTAATGAGCTGTCTCTGTTCGTATTTAAAGAGAAAATGTATGTTATATTCACTTTAGAAGTAGTTGTCAAGCAAGCTGATAGTTACTCTGTCAATAAAATGAGTTTTGCTAAATTATTTTCGCAAGGAAGGTAATAAGGGCGATTCGGAGAAGGAAATTTTTTTTGAAAGTGGAGGGATAAAACGTAAGACTGCTACTGAGTGTGCGGTAGCTATTTCTCCAAAGAGACATAAGCAACAATCCGTGATGGCAAAAAATGTCAAATATGACACTACTAAGAGACAGAGAAATTTTCAGCCGCATTGGGTTGATTGTTATCCCTGACTTGAATGTATTGACTCGGAAGGAAAGATGTTTTGCAGTTATTGCAAACAATATCCCAAACTGGCACAGGTTGGAAATTCACCCAATGTATTTGTCAGTGGAACTGACAAATTCAGGATTGAACCAATCAAGTCTCATGACATGTCTTGACCCCACAATGCCTGTTCAGCACAAAAAGTTAATACATAAAGTTAATACATGTTACATAAAGTTAATACATGTTAAAGCAAAATTAAGGAACCAATTATATGTGAAACAATTGCTCTCATCCTTGTATATTTAAACAAGCACACTTTTCAGGAGGACACATGTACATGTAATACTATTTTGTCACATACAGCACAACTGTAACAGTTCTTTTTTGGAAAAGTAAGTGTTTGCAATAAAATCAATTAAATACTTTTACCTCGAAAATATCCTAAATTTTATATCAATATCCTTTATCATTCAGTTTTATGTTTTTAAGTTCTTGAACATGTCCAGTGTCACTTTGTTTACAGATATGACGGTCAAAATATACCGCTATCGGTAAGTAGTCGACAGTAATCGAAATTAAACGGTAAACATTGTACGTTTCTAATACTTGGCTGTATCACATGATTATTTGAACTCTTCATATTGAGGTTTAGAAATGACTTTTAGGCAGAATAAAATAAAACGGGCTTTTAGGTAGAATAACATAAAACGGGCTTTCATGTAGAATAACATAAAACTGACTTTTAGACAGAATAACATAGAAGGGCTTTAGGCAAAATGCAATAAAACTGGCTTTTAGACAGAATAACATAAAAGGGCTTTTAGACAGAATAACATAAAACGAGCTTTTAGACAGAATAACATAAAGGGTTTTTAGACAGAATAACATAAAACGGGTTTTTACACAGAATAACATAAAAAGGGCTTATCCCAAACAAACCAAAATACTGTTGTACGTCTCTAATGTATACCAATACAATGGTAGGTTTCTGGTCCTGTTGCATCTAAACTCGTTCCATACAAGCACAACATAAAAGTGGATGTCGAATACAGCTTTATTTTTTATTTGATTTAACTCATAAAGAAATGCAATTGAACTATCCCCCAATGTTTTATCGATGGGATCTGGAAACTCCACTACAAATGCTTATGAATTTTGACTTCAGCTCGAAAGTCGCCACTATATCAAGGAACTTTGTGACCTATAGTAACCTCAGCTAAGCAAGGACACTTCTGTATTGGAACGGAATCGCATCTTGAAAGTATTTTTCCGTACATTAAATTCACATTTAAACATGTCATATAATCCTAATTAATTTCTCCCCCTTCCACTTACGATTGTTGCTAATGACACTTTCCATTTGTCAATTTCTATATAATTTTTTTGAGATTCTATATGAGAGATACATAATGCAGTACACACATTAAATTCAGTAACAAAGGTTTCATAATTTAAATCAAAAAGCATTTTCTTGATATGGAGTCAGGGCCTGATTAAGGTTATGAGGGGCCTAAGGTTAATCCAACCCTGTACGGAGAGAAGATATTTATATCTGGCAGACGCTGACAGATATAATAACATATGAGACATGGAAAGGGGGAAATACATGTCAGTGGCTTTAGATTTTACTACGAAGGAAAACATGAAACTGAATTGTAAAACAAAAAAACAAGTCGAAGAAATAGTTACAAATATTTTCCGCAAATAAAGGAAAATGAGATGAAGAAGGAAGATGAAAAGATGTTTTTTTTTACTGTAAAGACCAAACAGTATAATTAAAGTCTTTTCCGAGTAGCTGTAATTTGTCCGGATTATGTACAACGAAATATAAGTCTGCATCATATCGTTTTGAAATCTGGTGCAAGGATGCTTTCCGGATCACACACACACACACACACACACACACACACACACACACACACACACACATACACACACGAGCTATTTCTGCAGTCCTTCAATATCAAGTGACAATTGAGATGGTTTTTGTTTTCTTAGAAAATGACAATTCCCGAAATTACCAGCGTACAATGTGAATCCCACTGTGAACATTGTAGAACAAGATCTGGCATCAAAATATGCACTGGCACTACATGGTCTACCCTATTAGCTCGAAATATTAAGTGAAACTAACACCTCAGACTTATTATGCAACGACAGATCTGGTCTATGCATTTCTCAAACGGACGTTATATGTGAGCATTTATTAAACACTGATCGTCACGTACCACTGTATCCACTAACAAATTCAATATATTATACAATTCAATTAAATAATTGAATGATTAAACCACAATAAAATATTTTATATCCACTTTAGGTGTCGATTAGGTTTTCGTATCCAATTTAGGTGTCGATTAGGTTTTCGTAATTCAGTCAGAAATACATAGGTTGTGCATGTCTATGTGAAGATAGCCATAACTTGGGTGAACATAGACATACCGACATGTTATAAAGCCCCCACGTCACCACCACTAAGAGCCGGCACATACAATTTTACAAAAATCACTTCTTTGCAATGGGACCCTTATTTGATCACTAGCTTTTTCTTTTAAAAAAGAGGAAGTTGAAATACTTATATATCTATATACTGGTTGGTACAGTGCAAAACGGTATCCCACACGATGAACAATGAGCTATATATCAACATGTCATAAAGCCCCTCAAAAAGACGCAAATACAAAAAATTGTCTCACTCGTTGAAGTGGCGCACTTGTCTGATCAAAAGCGTTTTCTTTAAGAATAGAGGAAGTTAAATATTTAGATATATATATATTGGTTGATTAAGTGATAGACGGTATTCTACTGGATGGACCGCCATTCAGCACCTCTTTCAGAAATCTTCACAATACTGTGACTGTCTGTATGGAATGGGATTCAACGGAGTTCCAGTATTGCAGCATTCAAATCTCTTTAGAGCTTTACTTCTCTTGGGTGCCTCAGGTAGATATGTCTGTGTATCAGTCTGTGTCTCTGATTGCTCGTTTTCCGTGTATGTACATCCTCGTTTCTCCCTTTGAGTGTCTCACTGTGTACCTCCGTTCTTTATGGAGTGCATAACGTTCTTCCAATCCGTATCTGTATTAGTCTTAGGAAGTTAAAAGGCATTTAGAATTCAAATTAAAAGGAATTCATATAGTAAGTAGAGTTATTTGAGACCAAACCAAGAACTGTGTGCTCACTAATCCGATATAAGTTTGTATTCTATTAACTACTACGCGTCTGGTATTTTCACAGTGGTCATGACACATCACTCTAAATTCCTTTTTATCCCATCTAGTGAAAACTTATTAATTAATAATATAAATAATTCATTAATAATATTAGAAATCTGGAAGATTATCATGCACTTTAAATCAGGAGAGATTTTCTAGGGTCTTAAGGAAATACTATTTAAAATGGCATTTATATGGGTCAAAATTGCAGATATTTTTAAAAGTAAAATCTGAAAATATCAAACGCAAAAAACAACAACAACGAAAAAAAAACAAAAACAAAAAAAAAACAACAACAGAAATACAGAAATTAAATAACTAATTTAGATTAAGAAAAATATTGTGTACACCACCAAGCTAAAATATAACCGACACTAAAATAATCCGAAAGGTAGGTTTAGTGTCTGTTATATTTAAGTGTGGTGGTGTAAAATAATGTTTGTTCTTAATCTAAATTAGTGATTTGGCTTCTTTTTTCTTTATTTATTTATTATTCTTTTATTTTGGCGTCTGAAATTTTCAGGTTTTACTCTTAAGAAAATCTGCAATTTTGACGCATATAAGTCAAGTACCTTAATTTCAAGATCCGTGATTTGGTTGGCTTGGGCCAGGATAGCTACTTCTAATGGCTGGATGGGTTCATTAATATAGGATTTGACAGCTTCCTTTGATTAACGACTTAATTTTAGCCTAGTGGCCATGTAATAGAAAAATACTAGCACCCTGGAGGCTCTACTTCGTTGAACAGTGGTGGTGACCACTCTGGTGAAGATCTAAGCAATGTCTTTGAGGTACTATATCCCAGGGTGGTGATATGAACTAATCTTGGTGGCTTTTCCAGGGTATATTAAACATTTTGTAATGAACCCTTGATATAACTACCCGACTGCCCGGGAGCATTCAGGCTAATCCCAGTTATCCGGCTTGTTCCAAATACCGGCCAGACATGAAAAGAGATGTGTTTCTTTAATGACAAAGACTATTAAGATGTAGATAAATGAAGTAATAACATGCTTGGTACGGATATTTCATTTTGTGCTTAAGTGTGCAAATACATCGTGATACTCAGAAATGTAAAGTAGTGAACAAGTATCAAAAAGACTATTCATGACCAAAATATATGAGGCTTCCAGAAGAATATTTGACAGAGTATGTCCAGCCACTCAATGTTAAATAACTAATCTGGAACACGAGCTATCATAAAGTTTAAGGCAATGGGGGTGGGGGAGGTTTGATCATTTGCGTAAGATATTGTACATAACAGTATTAATGGATCCTAGCACAATACTTACCATAAGTTAGCTAATTCAATATGGAAATAGCATATTTTTTATATTTAAAGTACTTACAGTCTATTCTGCGCCTGACAGGAGAATTATATACTATAATTATAGGGAGAATTAGATATTATATATTTACAAAGATCAAGTGTGCGCGATTCATTCAAATGATTTTTGTGAACATTTCTGTGTATATTTCAGAGTGTCAATTAACAATTATTAAGTAGAATGGTTCAATAGATTGTGATATCAGCTTCTGGTACATTTGCCGCACTCAATCAATCAAGATTGACTATAAAAGTCAATGTATTTTATGTTGGAATTTTACGTTATTTGGCTCTTTTCTTAGACTTAGAAAGGCCAGGGGAAAGTACATTTTATCCCTTTGGCATATATTTATTTTCATATTTCCCACTCTCTAACGGTTTAAAATGGCTTAGTAGGCAGACTGTGTTGGCTGTACTAGAGAGTCTTCATCTCCATCCTCTCACTTAGCACCATGTAACTATGTTTATAAACAATTGTTGTAAACTATATAAGAAGATATGTGTTACTAATATGTCACACCATCATAAGTACATAAACTAACTGCTTGGACCCATAATAAACACTGTAAATGAATGCAGGTACAATTACGACTAGAATGATTTTTTCATGTGTTTTGAGTTAAGGTCCCATTGTGATGTTAAAGTGAGGTAATGTTTGGAAACGAGGCCGTGCAAAGCAAGTAGAAATACAAAAATATCCCTTGATTTCATGCTTATAAAACTTAAATGATGCAAAGCGGTCAGTCTTTCGCAGATTACAAATTTTAAATCTTTGAATTAAAATGTTTAAAATTTAAATCAACTTGTCTAAAGATACCATGGTATACAATTTTAACTTTTTAATTAAATATGCAAAAAGTGTGGGAATGTTCAGGTTTATGGTTTCATTTGTGTGCTGCTCTGAATGCGATATATAAGGGCTATGTACACCCCTTTATAGGAACCACTGCTGCACCTGCTACCGTAAGTAACAGTAGACTGTACTACCTTTGACTGTTGATATAGAGTGAACAGCAACACCTGGCTCCCTCTGGAAAGTCCTCTCTGGTGGACCAGGCGACCGATAAGATATGCTCATCCCTCCCCGCCCCGGCTGTGAAGGCAGATGGCAAGACTTCTGTAGACAGCACACGGCATCAGCTCAGGTACATTAGGACACGATGGCCATCCACTGCATAGGGACTCGTCTGCAGACGTCTCGACATTGTCGTGCTACTGGATTCAGATAGGTCTGGACGAGAGAGTGAGGATGACTCCGCGGAACTTTCCCTTACTTAAATCCTACTCACGCGGAAGTCATGACATTATTCACCTCCCCCGCACCCGACACCTTCAAGTCATGTGGCGAAGGGCGAGCGACAAAGCAGCAGGTGTGGATAGAGTAGGAGCTGCAGCTGCAGACCTGCACACAGGCAGCTCAGAGTATACGGTCGCGTTTCACACCACCTTTGTGCGGCTGAGCAGACCTCTTTAGGACCACACTGGTCACCTCCATAGCACAAGGAATGGGCTAGAAAATGTGCCCTAAACATATGCCTGATTCACCTTAACCCTGCTTGGCATACCGCGGTTGACGGGGGTCCCACCTTAGCGGTCGAAATTTAACAGGAAAACAAAGGTTATGCAACTTACCACCGGTGCATGGAAAGTGCGCACACTAATGGACAGTACATCAACAGATAGATCAGAGAAAAGTCATATCTTTATTTGGCAGAGAACTGGCCAGGTTCAACATCCAGATAGCAGCTCTAAGTGAAACTCGCTTAGTTGAGGAAGGACAACTCACCGAAGTAGGAGCCGGTCACACCTTCGTCTGGAGTGGCCGAAGTAAAGAAGAGCGACGTGAACCTGGTGTTAAGTTTGCATTCAAATCAAAGCTAGTCAGCAAGCTCACTAATCTCCCAAAGGATGTCAATCACAAATGCAAATAAGACTCCCACTGTATGGAAAAAGACATGCAACTATCATCGACGCCTATGCATCCACCACGACAAACCCAGATGAGATCAAGGACAAATTTTATGAAGACCCAGAGTCTCTTATTTCAGACGTACCAAAGGCCGACAAGTTCATCATTCTTGGTGACTTGAATGCTAGAGTTGGCACAGATCATCAGACATAGCCAGGTGTCAGTGGTAAAAATGGCTTTGGCAAATGCAAAAACAACGGACTCCTCTTGCTGAGGAAATGCGCCGAACACAACCTCCTAATCACCAACACAGTCGTCCGCCTACTAAATCGCAACAATATGTCTTGGATGCATCAACGCTCCAAGCACTGGCATCTACTTGACTGCGTCATCGTTAGTAGAAGAGACAGGCAGGTTGTCCGAGTGTCGAAGACCATGAGAAGTGCAGAATGCTGGACTAGCCACAGGCTCATAGTCTCCAAGCTCAATATTCAGATTCAGCCTAGCACACGAACACTATCAAAAAGTGCCCCAAAATCTCAATGTCTCCAAATTGAAACAGGAGAATGTGAAACAGGCATTTGTTGAAGAACCATGCAGCCAACTAGAAACAAGATGCGATCTCCGAGAATATACAGACAAAGTGGACATCCTTCAGAGACCCTGTGTACTCGGCTGAATCCAAAACTCTTGGTCCCACCACACGTAAACATCAAGATTGGTTTGATGAGAACGATGCTGCCATATAGAGACTACTGAATGAGAAACACCAGCAATCAAAGGCCTTTTTAGAAGACAACAATTCATCATCTAAGAACGCAGCCTTCAATAACATCAAGAAGACTGTCCACTGCAAACTCAGAGATTTGCAAGACTCATGGCTGAGCAACAAGGCAACTGAGATTCAGTTCTACGCAGACAGGAATGACACGAAGAACTCCTATGATACTTTGAAGACAATCTACGGGTCATACTCTTCAGGAGCATCTCCAGTACTGGATGTTTACAGCACCACACTGCTCACTGACAAAGAAAAGATACTACAAAGATGGGCAGAGCATTTCAACAACATTCTCAATCAGCACTCATCTATCACGGAGGAGACAATTGATCGACTGCCCGAAGTGAGAATCAACATATCACTAGCTGATCATCCAAAGATGACTGAAACTGAGAAAGCAATTGACCTGCTGTCAAATGGCAAAACACTTGGAGCAGATGTTATACCAACAGAAGTCTACCAAACCGGAGGCTCGTCCATGGCACAGAAACTGATTTAACTCTTCCGGTCAATATGGACTCGAGGAATTATACCCCTGGAGTACAAGGATGCATCTATTGTCCATTTGTACAAGCGGAAAGGAAACAGATGGTCTTTGCGGCTCGTCTAGTTCAGGAGAAATGCCAGGAACAAAACTCCAACCTGTACACAATATTCATCGACCTGACAAAAAACTTTGACACAGTCAGCATTGGGGGCCTCTGGAAGATCATGGCAAAATTTGGTTACCCAGAGTAATCCATCGTAATGGTTCAGCAATTCCATGATGGCATGCTAGCTCGTATCGTGGACGATGGTGAGTCATCAGAACCATTCCCAGTCACCAATGGAGTCAAGCAATTCTGTGTGTTGGCCCCAACCCGCTTCAGTATGATATTCTCTGCCATGCTTACTGATGCCTTCCGTGACTATGACACTGGGTCGACATCAGATACCGGACTGATAGCAAGCTCTTCAATCTGAGGAGACTACGGGCAAAGACTAAGTTACAGGAAGTGACTGTTCGTGATCTCCTATCTGCTGACGACTGTTCCCTATATGCCAAATCTGAGCCTGACATGCAACACAGTATGGACCATTTCTCTTCGGCTTGTCACAGTTTTGGTCTCACAATCAGTATCAAGAAGACAGAGGTGATGCACCAACCTGCAACAGGAAACCTATATGTAGAGCCTACCATCACAGTAGATGGCCAAACTCTCTTGGCAGGGGATAAGTTCACCCATCTCAGCAGTACATTGTCACGTGCAGTCCACATCGATGATGAAACCAACGCCAGAATTGTTAAGCAAGTGGGACCTTTGGCAGACTATGCGCAAATGTGTGGTAGGGTAGAAGCATCACTCTGCAAACAAAACTGAAGGTCCACGAACGATTGTGTTGCTGACACTGCTGTATGCATGCGAAACCTGGACGGTGTACGGACGCCATGACAAGAAGCTAAACCATTTTCATATTGGCTGCTTTAGGAAACTGATGAGGATAAGATGGCATCAAAGGGTCACAGACACTGAGGTTCTCATACGAGCAGGCATTCCAAACATCCAAACTCTGCTGATGAAATCACAGATAAGGTGGGCAGGCCACGTCACCAGGATGTCAGAAGAGCTACTACCAAAGAAGACCTTCTGTGGTGGGCTGAAGGAGGGAACGCAATCTCATGGTGGTCAGAAGAAACGCTTCAAAGATTCCCTCAAGTCATCCTTGAAACACTTCAAAATTTACCCCGAGTCTTAGGAAGATCTCGCACACGATTGCTCCACCTGGATCAGTCTCATGCATACTGGAGCTACAGACTTTGAACTGAGGAGAATTGCAGAGGCACTGCAGAAGTGCGAGCAGCGTAAATCTCAGAAATGTAGCACATACTCTATTGATCAAGCAGTCGTAAGGATCATCTCTTGTCGAGTATTCCACAGACAGTTCAGAGCACAAATTGGCCTGATCAGCCACCCACGCACTCACAGAAACCAAAATAGTTAGTAATGTCATGGTCATCTTCGACCTCACAGGACGAAATACAACCATGAACCACTTACAGGACTCAGTACATAATTATTCTTCTATATATTCTGTACGTTTGAATTTCAGTACTAAACTTTCCAGTGTGTCCAAAACCAAAAAAATCTTATATCACGCAAAACTCATAGGTCACAGATTTCTGTTCCGGGACAGAATCAATGCCTGATTACTGACTGTGCACTTGACCCAAAACACAAACAGACAATCAGATCATAATCCCCATATTGTAGAGAATAAATAATTTCCATTAAATCAGTAACAATCAGTGACAAGAATGCCTTAAGCCAAGAATCCCCACCTCACTGAAAAAAGAGAGGAAAACTACTTTTTAAAATAGATAGGGACTACATTCGTGTGTGCTGACCTGGAGGCAATTATTGTGATCTGATGTCCGACCTCTGAGTGAGCAAATGAAAAGAATTAAAGAATAACGGACATTGTCACGCTGAATACTTAGTTCCATGAAGGTGATTGCGACTGATATAAATGCAATTACTATTTATTCAGTGTATGTACTGAACAGAACTTAATGAGGATGACAAGGGGAGCAATACTTCAGCATGATACCGGTGCCAGGAGTGATATCTTAGCCATTCAAGCGTAAAGAATGCAGAAGAAATGTTATTAATAATCATCAAATATAAAGGTTAACTCAACAACAACAAAAATACAATATAAATTAGATTTCATTTATTTCCAATTGTGCAATAATTTGAAAGAAATAACCCATGATGGAGTTATATAAAGACACTAAATTATTTAAATTCCTATCTACACATATCAAAATTATTGAATGTGAAAGAGAAAAACTAATATGAAAATAATATATTTTAAAGGGATTTAATAAAAATGATCGAAATTGTGGTGCTGTAAGAAACAAGTAATATTCATCGTAAATAATGAAATGATAGGTAGGGTCCCCTGAAAGTTACAAGGCCAGAAGGACCCCCATAAATTTTTTATCCTTGGGAACCTTAGTGCCTTTTTTATTGGAAAACTGAAGAAAACACAGCAGTTGGAATTCACGTGTCGATCACCTATGTGAAATTGTCATCAAAAGAAATACTCCCAAAAATTCCTTTTGAAATTTATAACTTTTCAGTCACTGAAACTTTACTTTTCAGGATATATCCTATCACTGCTAGACTATGTCTATACAATGTTGGAAAACACATAAAACTATAATATATCCAGAATTAATAAAATACAAAAAAGCAGCGCGAATAATTCTCAAACGTCCTATTTTGACACTTTCTGATATTTTATTTTCTCGTCTACAATGGTTACCAATACAAAAACGTATTTTTTTTAAAGGTATCGTGATTGACATATCAGTCTCTAGACAACCTTTCTCCAGTTAATATATCTGACCTAACCGAACTGAGAATATGAAATACTTAACGTAATCTTAGATCGACCGCTAACAACGAATTATCGGGCAAAAATCCCGCTGTGTTTCGGTCCTATTACTCAAGTTATTGACATATCGTAGATCATGGCTGTGTGCTGGGATTTATTTACAGCCCTTTATTCATAGTATGAAAGTTCTTATACTTGCAACCAAACATCGCTCACTAAACTTTGCAAGGAAACAAAACATCAATCATTTCGTTTAATGTTTCAGCTTTATTATGCAATTGTATACAAGCCAGCACATACAATTTCCTAATTCTGTTTAATAACGTCAAATAGTTACATGCCTATATTTGACTGATGTTGAAATAACAGATCGGGTGATAGATAGATAGATTATTTCCTCATAAATACATGAAAGTGTGTGGACCGTGTTCTCATGCTACCCTATTTTATTGTTTTCCAATACAAGGAATATCGATAGACAAGGCAATGTCTGCTCAACCGGTATTTAACATTTGAATAACGTTTTCAATAATTTATATAGTCCAGTCTTATCTTTATGTGACAATGGCATGTGTAATTTATATAGTCCAGTCTTACCTTTATGTGACAATGGCATGTGTAATTTATATAGTCCAGTCTTACCTTTATGTGACAATGGCGTGTGTAATTTATATAGTCCAGTCTTACCTTTATGTGATAATGGCGAGTGTAATTTCTATAGTCCAGTCTTACCTTTATGTGACAATGGCGTGTGTAATTTATATAGTCCAGTCTTATCTTTATGTGACAATGGCGTGTGTAATTTATATAGTCCAGTCTTATCTTTATGTGACAATGGCATGTGTAATTTATATAGTCCAGTCTTATCTTTAAGTGACAATGGCATGTGTAATTTATATAGTCCAGTCTTACCTTTATGTGACAATGGCATGTGTAATTTATATAGTCCAGTCTTACCTTTATGTGACAATGGCATGTGTAATTTATATAGTCCAGTCTTATCTTTATGTGACAATGGCATGTGTAATTTATATAGTCCAGTCTTATCTTTATGTGACAATGGCATGTGTAATTTATATAGTCCAGTCTTACCTTTATGTGACAATGGCATGTGTAATTTATATAGTCCAGTCTTACCTTTATGTGACAATGGCATGTGCAATTTATATAGTCCAGTCTTACCTTTATGTGACAATGGCGAGTGTAATTTCTATAGTCCAGTCTTACCTTTATGTGACAATGGCGTGTGTAATTTCTATAGTCCAGTCTTATCTTTATGTGACAATGGCGTGTGTAATTTCTATAGTCCAGTCTTATCTTTATGTGACAATGGCATGTGTAATTTATATAGTCCAGTCTTATCTTTATGTGACAATGGCATGTGTAATTTATATAGTCCAGTCTTACCTTTATGTGACAATGGCATGTGTAATTTATATAGTCCAGTCTTACCTTTATGTGACAATGGCATGTGTAATTTATATAGTCCAGTCTTACCTTTATGTGACAATGGCATGTGTAATTTATTTGGTCCAGTCTTATCTTTATGTGACAATGGCATGTGTAATTTATATAGTCCAGTCTTATCTTTATGTGACAATGGCATGTGTAATTTATATAGTCCAGTCTTACCTTTATGTGACAATGGCATGTGTAATTTATATAGTCCAGTCTTACCTTTATGTGACAATGGCATGTGCAATTTATATAGTCCAGTCTTACCTTTATGTGACAATGGCATGTGCAATTTATATAGTCCAGTCTTACCTTTATGTGACAATGGCATGTGTAAAAATGCTTTTCATAGGCTACATAAATAGCCATGTTGTTCTAATAATTTTTCCAGATATCATTCATGTAGATATGGTGTACGGTAAAAATACAGATCACTCAATGTCATCAGTTAATCTGGTCAATTGAAAATGAAAGTCTAATGTAGGCCGCCATTAGAGACTGTCCGTGATGTCACGATGTATTTTTGTTTATATAACGGCTGCATCTACTTTTGTGGTTGAAAATCGTGATTAAAATTACTTTCATCCCGAAAAAAACATACTATTTACTGACCTGTCAGTCATTTTAGGTGCTGAAGCTAAAATATGAAACAATACTTTTAATTTAAGGTCCAGATTAAAGAATGATTTACCTATTTTCATGTAATTGTTTCAGCGATGACTGGATTGATATTTTACTTTCGTCACAAACCTAGGTCCTTTTTGGCAAAACAAAAGGCAGTGTTAGATTAAAGTGAATCATAAGTCGAGGTTTAGTATAGTAACATTTTTTATTTTATCAAAATATGTCACTCCAACACCAGTCTAAGCTTGTAGTGTATATATTACTGCGATTAATTCAAACCTCCATCGTGAGGCAAAGAACCATTTGGAGATCCCCTGATGTTTTCATATCATGCATATATTTTACCTAAACAAACTATTAAATAGCTGAAATTTTCATGAATTTCCTTCTAAGAAAAGTGTGTAGCTAATCCTCAGATTAACTAAAAGTAGATTTCGTTCTTCATTCTATAATTTTTGAAGCCTAGGGAATGAGATATAACAAAACGGAAGAGGTATAATACACGTCTTTTGAGATACTCTAATTAGCCATGAGAAGTTATCTACCTTATCCTTCCGCCAGGTGTCTAGCATATAAAGGATATGACTTTGACCTGATCTTATTTATAATGATATGAGCGGTATTCATTGTTTTGACATTGATTTTAATTCCAATTAAGGTTTTTTGTTTTGTTTAGTTTTGTAAATTATATACATGGATGCATGAAATGTGTAACTTTTTCTATTGCCGTATTTTATAAAATCCTGTGTGATCGGTGTTTATGATGTATTGAGAGACATAAGTTTTCGATTGTGTCTTATACGTTTATTTTTGAGTGCCTTATTCTTGCTAATTGTTGGTGAATGTTCATCTGTACGTTAGATTTATGTACAATACGACAGCACACCTTCAAACCTACCTTCCACAACCTGAGCAGACTAAAACTGTTCTCCAAAATTAAAGAGTAACTACCCACAAAGAAGCGCATTGTTGAACGTATCTAAATGTGTGCAGCATTTTGAGTATAAACAGTTTAAGATGTATCCCCACACCATTAACTAGTACTACTACGACTACTATTACTACTACTACTACTACTAACAAGAAAAGGAGACGTTCGTTGTATAGTTTCAAAATGTATAGTGTGTTCGCAATGTCTTGGACAATCTGTGAACAACAATAAGGATAAAAAGGGCACAAGCTGACTGTATTTGTTGGAAAATAATTTGAGAAATTGGAAAACGATTAAAATAAAGAAATCTTTTCAAATGTATAAATAAGCAATACACGATCACGTTTGAAAACATTATTAAAGGCTTAATTGAATATTTTTATGATAGTATTACAGAGACCATGTCTTTTGAGGATATGTTTGCATGTAAAGCTATTATTTAAAAGTTTACAAATATCTCTATTCCCCGATTGATTTTGATCAAAAGTGGCTCAGCTTCTCTCTATCTCTCTCTCTCTCTCTCTCTGGAAAAAAGCATTCAAATTTACATAATTTGTCATTACAGCCTTAGGCCTGAAGAACTGGTTACTGGGTTACTATTTTCGTCGGTCTGAATTTAGCTGTCGCTGCGAATTGCCATCTGATTAGCTGTTATGCACTGGAAATTTCCTGACACAGTGATTGATTGGAGAAGCTTAAAACTCAAATATGGGGATTTCTGTTTGCAGTTATTTCGGAATCCTTTATACCTGAAAACCCCTAAGTTCGCTATTTATATTGCACAGTTTGCGAACTGTTGCGTCTAAAATTATGACCCTCACTAAAGTTGTAGCAGCCATTACTTAAGTCAGACACGTGCGCGGACGTAACGAATCAATGGAACATATAACTGGAGTATAGCGTAAGTGACTCGCGATAGGCTATCGAATGAACATTGATTTGTAGAAATGTAAGAATTGAAACGAATAATTCTACATCTACTGTCCATAGAGTTATCAATAGCTTCAAAAGTGATTAAATTGTTGGGTTGAATTACAATGCGTACCATTGCATTAACACAATCTCGGTTTGTTAAGGATGTACTTATATTTTCTAACCTTGATATCATTTAATTCACAAAGATAAAATAAGTATAAAAAATACATATTTTGGGTAAAAATTATAGTCAATAACTATTTTGAAAATACAGTGTAATTAAATTGGATGATAAATAAGGGATCTCAATACTTAAACTTCGCACCTTATCTCCTAAGATAAGTTTCCCTATGTTTTTCTTCACACTTGCGGCGTTTATTTATTCTTAGTTAATTGGTATAAATCAAAAATATGCTTTTAATTTTAATTCCTATACCCTCTGAAAGGACACTACGTGTTCTATCTCTTTCTCTCTCTCTCTCTCCGTTGTCTCTGATGTCATCTCGGGGTACTGGTAGCACAGAACTTGTTGCCAAAATCTATGTCCGAATCTTTTTTCAACCTTTACAGTGATTGATGTTGATTGTATCGCTTTAAATACGCTTCAAATTAAACTCAGAACTAAAAGTACACAAAAACTCTTACTGATACTTCCCTTTTGGACACAGTATTTAAATCTCTCAATCAATATTTTCTTCTTTCTTTCTCAAGAAATCATTATTGTAGCACTTTATTTCGGTAATTCAGTGGGAATAAATTGCACCTGAGCAAAAGCTTCTTAATTTTGCTGTATTAATTCTGTTGCACAAAAAGCAATAAACATCGGCTAATTAATTGAAAATTTCCTCTATACTCATCTTTAATACATTATAGCTCACCTGGTACTGTGAGTTAGCGGTAGAGGAAGGCTATTTAGCCTAGTATTGAATACACACCTTATGAATGAGTAATATGTGTATTGTATTCTGTACCTTATTTGAAATGGTTAGATAATTTATTTTGACACAGTGGATCAATCATAGTCAAAGAATAACGTGCGCTACTTACCCGTTTCTAGGGACCGACCGTTTTTGAACCTCGGTCTTGAACAACGGTCATGTTGTAAAGGCGATCACAATGATTGGTCCCAGTTTGAAACTCTGGGTACAATTCAGACAAAATTAGTTTCCCAGATTTTTAGATATCGTTCATCCATTTGTTAAGTTTAAGTTAAGGCAGCGATGTTTCCAGACTACTATCACTAATATAAAATCACAAACTTTTTATGCCAGCCTGACAAAATATTTTTTGTGTTAAATTTTGTTAAATGGTACACTGAGAGATTTAAGGAGAATTTACAAATATCAAACGGTAATGGACATAGACGATCTAGTCAGCACTCATACTTTAAGCCCATATGACATACCTGCAAGGTGAAAAGATAAATTGAATGGAATAATTCATCATAATCTTACTTTCACTGCATGTTTTAAAGTTTCTTTGAGATAAACCATGAGTTCCACAAATTTATTAGTTGGAAAATGTGGTCGTAGTTCTAAAACGTTATGAACACAAAATTTAAATCTGTCATAAGAAAATGACACATTTGTACAAATGATGTTGATCCGCCATCAAAAACGGTCGCCACTGCTTAAACTGGAAAAAACATTTAAGAGGCATTTCTATATCATTGCAAAACCTATGAACATATCGTCCAAGTCTGAGTTACGTGTGTGTGTGAAATAGTGCAAGCGTCAAACCGAAGAATTCTTTATCATCTAAATCCTAGTAACAATAATGATTCACTATTGACAATATGTCAAGCTTGTCACGTTTGAGTGATCTACAATTTATTAGTTGGAAAAACAGCTCTTGAAAAATGAAGTTATCAGTACAGGTCGATTAAAATTCATATTATATTCTGTCGTGCATGGTAAATATAGGCGATTTGAATTCTCTATCAGGATTATGAAGTTTACATTGTAATGGCAAATATATTTCAAACTATGAACCACTACAATTTTTATTAGCTAGAAACATGGTATACCCTCCGCTGTTCCGCATTCGTGCACAGTGTATATTGATCTTGACGTTAGCACGTCCACTATGTAACTCTTCAGTAACAGGTCTGAGCCCTGTTTCTGGCACTTACGTTGGTAAGTGGTCGTCATCCAGTGCCATTGTGTGTTCTCTGTGTTTTCAGGTTTCCCTACGATATAAACCATATCGCGGCAACATCGAAATCTCCAAGAACACGTTATAAAAGCTGTTAAGACATGCTGTGCGATCTAAGATTGATACAGTTAAAAGTCCGTATTTTTAGACAAGTTATATGTGAAATATTTGCTCTTAGCCTTGTATATTTAAACATACACACCATTACGGAGGGAAAATATATATGTAATATAGTTTTGTTTTTATATGTCACGCACAGAACCATTTGAACCGTTCTTACTTACGACTTTATATATATATATATATATATATATATATATATATATATATATATATATATATAATAGGGAATATTATTTCTTGGCCATTGCTGTGCATTATCATCTTGACTAACCATTTTATGTCGTTATGTATAGCTGAAAAAGTTTTGCAAGTTACTCATCTCAGTTTAGAAGTGCTTATTTAAAATGAGTTGAATAAATATAAGTAGGCCCTGATAAAAAAAATCCTAGGTAGACTATCATCATCATTTTGTTTGTCACTCATCCGCAAATGTTACTTAATTTATAAACATATATGCGCACACACACATCTGTCTACGCATGTTCAACGAGTACATTTAATAATTTTGCTTAAAAATATCCTATACATGTACCATTAAATTTGGACAACACTACCGCTTTGCAAAACAAGGATTTAATTAAATAGCTTTGTCTTGATATATCGAAAAATTAACATCGATATCCATTAACTTTCAACAATCAACTCTATATGCTTTTAAGTTCTCCAACATATCAATGGTCAAGTAGCACACGATCAATTCTACACTTGATGTTAGAGCTCATAATTGTTCTTTTAGGTCGAATAACGGCTTAGCCCAAAACAAACCAACTACTGTTGTGTGTCTCTAATGCACACCAATAAAATGCTACGCTTCTCGCCCTGATGCACCTAAAACCGCTGGAAACAAGCATACAAGTAGTTGTACAACACAGTATTGTTTTTTTTTTATTTGGATCAAATCGACGAAGAAAGATCTTATAAATTAAACCTAAGTGCAAGATCGCCCATATCTGCCAACTCTACTGAAAAGTGTTTATGTGTTTTGCTTTAGCTGTTAACTGAGGGCCTTTCTGTATTTGATCGGAATACAAAAAAATGTCTTGTAAAGTATTTATTAGTACATGAAATTCGTATTTAAACATCCCATAATTAGGGAATTGTAGAGTTATGGTAAACCCAGCTAATTAAGGGCACTCTGTATTTGAATGGAATCACATCTTGAAAGTACTTCTCCACATATGAAATTCACGTTTAAATATCCCATATGACCTTAATTTGTTTTCCCCATTTCCTGTTACGGCGGTTGTCCCCTGTTTATGACACGTTATATTTTTCACTTTTAATATTTTTTAATTGACATAATGCAATACACACATTGTATTTAGTAAACCAAGGGTTCATAATTGATATCAAAATCATGTTCTTGATACGGAGTGAGCTATTTTTAATCTAACAGAAGCAGTGTACATGACATAATAACATATCAACTATGAAAGCTGGCAAGCACAAGTCACTGATTACAGAATATATCAGAAAGAAAACAAGAAAATACATTTTTGAAATATTAGTAGAAGAAATTGTTGCAAATATTGTTTGCAAATAAAGGAAAGCAACATCAAAAATCATATAGAAAAGTTTAAATCAATATCCGTTAACATACAACAATCAACTCTATATGCTTTTAAGTTTTCCAACATATCAAAGGTCAAGTATTTAGCCGTAGCACACGATTAATTCTACACTTGATGTTAGAGCTCATAATTGTTCTTTTAGGCTAAATAACGGCTTAGCCTAAACAAACCAACTACTGTTGTGCGTCTCTGATGCGCGCCAATAAAATGTTACGTGTCTGGCCCTGACGGACCTAAAACCGCTGGAAACAGTTGTAGAACACAGTATTGTTTTTTATATTTGGATCAAATCGACGAAGAAAGACCTTATATATTAAACCTAAGTGCAAGATCGCCCAGATCTGCCAACTCTACCGAAAATGTTTATGTATTTCACCTTAGCTCTTAACTGAGGGTCCTTCTGTATTTGATCCGAATAAAAAATGTCTTGTAAAGTATGTCTTCGTACATGAAATTTACATTTAAAATCCCATAACTAGGGACCTGTAGAGTTATGGTAAACCCAGCTAAGTAAGGGCACTCTGTATTTGAACGGAATCACATCTTGAAAGTACTTCTCCACATATGAAATCCACATTTAAATACCCCATATGACCTTACTTTGTTTCTCATATTTCCTGTTACGGGTGTTGTCCCCTGTTTTATGAAACGTTCTATTTTTCACTTTCAATATTTATTAACTGACATTCTTTATGAGAGATACATAATGCAATACACACATTATATTTAGTAGCCAAGAGTTCATAATTGATATAAAAAGTATTTTCTTGATACAGAGTGAGCTATTTTTAATCTAACAGAAGCACTGTAGATGACATAATAACATATCAGCTATGAGAGGAGGCAAGCACATGTCAATGATTATATAATATATCAGAAAGAAAAAAAGAAAATAAATTCTGAAATATAAGTAGAAGAAATAGTTGCAAATATTGTTTGTAAATAAAGGAAAACAAGATCAAGAAGGACGATGGGGAAGATGGTTCCTTGCTATAAAGACCAAAGATATAGAATTAAACTCTTGGATCCGTATTTATAGGTAATATTTTTGTTCGTGAAGTTGTAAATCGTCCTGATAATCTAAAACGAAATATACATGTGCATCATAATGTTTTTATGTCTGGTTCATGCAGGTTCATGGAGGCTTTCCTTGACCATACTGCTCAGATTACCAACTTTATACTGTAAATGAGGAAAATGTTTTTTCTGCATTAGAGTTTAAACAATTGCTAAGTTTGTAAACACATGCTTAAGATCACTTAACGCAATTTTAACGCGAGCTTTTTATGTATTCTGTATGACAATCGAGATATTTTTGTTCTTTAAAAAATGACAATTCTCGTAATTAATGTGTAAAATGTGAATCCCAATGTGAACATTGTAGACAAAGATCTGTCATCAAACAATGCACCGGCAGTACAGGGTCTACCCTATTGGCTCAAAATATCAAGTAGAACGAACACCTCAGACTTCTTATGCGACGACAGATCTGGTATTTACGTTTCTCAAGCGGATTGTATATATGAGCAAAATTAAACACAGATCGTCACGTACCACTATATCCACCAGAGTCTGATACATTACACAATTTAATTCAAAAACTGAATAATTACACCATATTATAGTATTTTAAATCCAATTTAGGTGTCGCAAATGGGTTTTCGTCATTTAGTCAGAAACACACAAGTGGTGAACGGCTATGTGGAAATAACCGTAAGTTTGGTCAACATTGACAATTACTTATATACCAACATGTAATTAAGCCCCCAGCCAGAAGAGAACAGAACAGAGCAAAACTTTTATTAATGAAAGTAAATCTCAGGCCACACGTATGTGGCATATGAGAATATCACATGTGCTACAATTTTATAAGGTGACGTCACTCACCTATGGAGATAAGAATCACATCACTGGTCAACGTTTGCAATCAGAGCAAGAATATTAAACATTCGGGTGAAATATAAAAACATTTGAGTACATAAATATAGCATTTTTAGGATAGAATGCAATAACGATCCTGGAGTGTACAAAACTTATAAAAGGGAAGAAATAGTATATCATTGTGAAGTATGAAACATTTCCAATGCCACAAACATCACACAGTTTATGATTTTGTTTTCATTATTAGAGTAACAAATTTGGCAATAGTTTGGAGAATTTTGCGATTATTGGTGGCAAAGAAGGTTTGTAATTGTGCAATAGATGGTTTGTGGTAATAGAACGGTGTTAGAAACTGACTTCTTTCTTTGTGAAATTTGTGACAAATGAATAAATAATGTTATTCGTCCCTGATGACATTTTTATCACTATTATTACATCTTCTTTCCTTAAACTGTGTATTGTCCCAACGACGGGTTTCAACAAGGATTGTGAGTCCTAAACATTATCAAAGGTACATACAGATTCCTAGGTATTAGTAAGAAGTAGCTTTCCATATTCAAATCTTGTTTTAAGCAATGGTAAAATTTTCCTTTAAAGGGTAGAGTTACCGACGATTGCCGTTCCTGTATATAAAGGTTTTTTAAAAAGTTTCTGCTATCATGCGTTTTGTTCCTTTCGGATTATTGATAAATTCATAACATAGGAGGTCTGGTCTCCGAACAGTTATCATAGTGTTCTTTATGCCGTTCATCCATTTATAAGTATTAGCGTTAGGATTGGTCTCGTATAAAGTATTTGATACAGGAGTCTGGATAGTTTACCCCATGTATCATTGATAATAGAGATCCAAAATCGTATAATTCGGGATCTGATAATTATATCAATATTTTTTCTTCCAAGTTCTGAATAAAGCATGTAAATGGGAGTACCTTTCCTCAGTTTAAAAATGTTTCTTAAAAATTCCGATATGCAAATTTTCAATAATTGTGATACTTTAAAATCCCTAAACTTCACAGCCATAATTTAAAATGGGTAATACAGTATGATCGAAAAGATGCAGTTGAAGGCCTATGGGAAGATTGAAGCACAATGTATCTAATTGTTCGGTAAAGTACATGCAGGACCTTTCTCGTTTGGTTAACGTTGTATTTAATTGACTTAACAAACCTTCGATTTTTAGAACAAATAATGCCTAAATATTTAAATTCAGCATAAATATCTATTATATTCTCACCAATTGTCAATCTATATTTATCATCTTTGCGTGTACCAAAAATCAAAATCTTTGTCTTTTTGAAATTGATACTCAGTTTCCATAATTCTGAATATTCATAAACACATTTAAATTATGTTGGAAAGATTTTTCGTCAATACGAAAAATTACAGTTCGAAAGAAAAATGACATAGAGTGGTCAGAAAATTGTAATTGTACACTAGTGCACTCATTTTCTAACAGATATATTTCTAGGTCATTTAGATACAAGATAAATAAAATTGGCGAAAGATTTTCAGTCAATCAGATACCATTATAAAACAAATAATAGAATAACCTGCTGTATGAGCTATGAGCTATATATGTACCAACAGGTAACAAAGCCCCCCACACACCTGAGACGGCAAATCAAACAGAAGTTTCACTCGTTGAAATGAAGCACTTATAGAGAAAAAATAGCTTTCTCTTTAAGAAGAGAGGAAGTTTAAATACTTCGATGTCTATATATTTGTTGGTTTAGTGCAATACTGAATATGACGAAAATACTCTTCAACTTTATGAACCCCTTTTCTGCACCTCAGTTAGGGATCTTAAGAATGTTGTGACCGTCTGTATGGAATGGGATATAAAAGAGTTCCAGTATTGCAGGATTCAAATCTCATGAACTTACGCAGCTGCTGCTACTTTAACTAAAGTTCGATACATCAGAATGGCACCTGGTATTATTCGTCCCACAGTTTTACTTCTCTTAGGCATGTCAGATAGCTATAACTGTCCCTCTGTATGTCTGACTGTGTATCTCCCTCCTTCTTTCTATTTCATCATCATTCTCATTGAAGCGCGTGACTTTCTTCCGTTTGTCCAAGTGACAAGATGTTTCGAATTCAAATTAAAAGGACTTTTACATTGTATGTGGAGTTGGTAGAGAGAAAAAGGTTACTTTCCGACTTTTAAATCAATCAAGAAGTTTATGCTCAACAATCCGATATCCGTTTTCATTCTATTAACTACTTTGCGACGGGTATTTTCACAATGATCACAACACACCACTCATCTCCCATCTAGTGGAAACTTATTAATAAATATATATTTAAATAATTAATAATATAATAAATCTGTGAAAAAATTATACACAATGTCAATCAGGACAGGGTTTTTAGAATATAACGGAAATACTATTTAAAATCACATTTAAAATGGTAAAAATGGCAGATTGTTTTTAAAAGCAAAATCTCAATATTTTAAACAAAGATAAGAAACTAAATAACTAACTAATTTAGATGACAAAATTTCTTTTACACCCCAAAACTTAATCATAATAGACATTAAAGTCTAACCCTAACCTAACCCGGACCCTACGTACACAGTCATCATCGTAGATAGGAATAGATCGACAGACACAATAAAGGAATGGCAAAATGCTTTGACACACAGAGAGGTCGACCTACAGATAAATAGATAACCCATATATCTCTCTATAACGGAAAACTTGCTGTTGAATGTACTTGGTGGTGACATTTAAGCAATATTTTGCAAAACTCTTTTCAAAAGTTGTACACGTGTTAGATAAAGAGTGTCAAAACTTGAACACTCCTCCCTTTTTCCCAGCTCCCCCTCCCCTTCTTGTCGCTTGTGTGCATACAATTAATATAAAACAAACTATATCAAATATTTTGGCGGTGGAAATTATATAGGAATTTTTAGACAATTATTTTGTTTAATCTTCATACTTTCATAAATGTGTTTGCATAATATTATAATGGCGAGTATAATCTCTCCTTTGATTTGAATCATGAACATTTCGACTACGTGTACACATCTGATTTAGAGACAAATAACGATCAGTAGCGACCCACTTAGATTTCATTGCCATTCAGATAAGTAAAAATGGGAAACAGTAAATGAGGAAAAAAATAAGAAAAGACTATTAACCAATCGCATAAACTAACACAAGTTTAAACCTTTCAGCATATATCAAATAAAGGGGAATAACTTTGGAATTGACTATTATGTTCCATAGGTTGTCTCCTCTTCCCGCAAAGAATATTATTACCGCCCCTGAGAAAGTATTGTGCTATACAATCACCATCAATGGGCAATCACCGGCCGGAAAAGGATGCAACATATGCAATATACAAATGAGCAATTCATGCAGGTATATATATGTATATTTATATCATTTTTTTATGAAAACCCAAAAATGCGAAGGAATGAGAACTCAAACATGGTTTCTCAAGGTTGTCAATACTAAATATATACATATGAATATACATGGAATAAAGTAGTTCGTTTTAGCTTTAAACTGAATACAAAAGGTAAGTTTTCGGATCAAATTTAATGACAGTTACTATGGTTATTTACAAATTTGCATAGTCATCTTTGGATGTGACTTCCACTCTGTTTCGATTTTCAGTTTTCTGAAAAAGATGTCCATCGTCGGTCCATTAAAAATCTTTTCTCTTATCCTTCTTCCGGTTGCCTTGGTTACGCTGAAAACCGTATCGTTGAAAAAAAGATCTCATCCTTTTTCGTATAAAATAACAGCTGGCAATTATTTGGACTCTCCCTTTTTTTCCCCAGTACATGGGAACTTGATATATTCATTGTCAGATGAACTTCCAATTTTTTCCCAGGACACAATGAGATTATCATTTCATCGGTCTTGATTTTATCTAGTTTCCTTTTTGATTTTGGGCGCACAGCGCGGATAGTGGTAGCATATGTGATAGAACTAGATACCCTCTTGATCACACTAAAGTTTATATTCATCATTCCACACTCCTACATCATCTCCTGATTTAGATTCAGGGCCTTTTTTCTGTGTGTAATACGTTAATACAAATATTATTGACGGTCATGCAAGTCTTGCTAGAATATTTCTAATGTTTATTAAGTATATTTTCACATTCCTTGAGCCCAGTCTCTTTTAGCCCTAAATTCATGCACCGTAGTCTCAAGATATGTGATCTGATTTGCTTGGGTCTGGATTGCGACTTCTAATGACTGTATGAGTTCATTAATAGGGGGTGTGACAGCTTCCTATTTTTAACCTTGTCTGTCAATACCATTCCATTTTTTGTACATCACCAGTTAAAAGTAAATGTTGAGAATTATTATTTAGCACTGATCTACAAGCTCTATCGAATGTACTACCGAATGTTCACTGTGTTCCAATAAAATGAGTGTACAGTGGATATAACAGACTTTAAAATAAAACAGTCGATTTAGCGATATTAATATAAGGCCCAGACTCTAAAAATAGACTCTTAATAGACTAATAGTACTGACTTTTTTCGAAATTGTCAAAATGTGTAACATTGTTCTCTGATTAATGACATTAGTTTACATTCTGTAAAGATGGGACCTCTATGTGAATTTGGCGATAGTCATCCTGATCAAACTCAGTCAGCGACATTTTTCTATCAGACTACAAATAAAATATTATTGCAAATAATCATATTGAGCATATAAATTTGTGGAGGTCTATCAAATACATATATACATAATCCTTTGTGTAAATGAAAGAAAATGCATATTAACGCATTTAAAACAAAATGCCTGACGATCGGAATCAAGAGAGCGACAATCCACTGACATGGACTTGCTCAATCTAAATGGATCACACTTGTCTAGTGTTAAAAACAAAAACTTCTTGGCGTTTACATTGATCAGTACCTCTATAGGAGTGTTTTCTCTGGGCTGCGACCTTGGCCTTTAGTACAGTAATATTCGAAGGGCCTCACTAGATATCGGCAACGCTTTGCAAAAGACGCACGAAAAACAACGGTCTGTATCGTTTGCAAGTTTGTACTGTATGTGCTGATTATTAGGCAAGACCTTTAAGTCATCAAGAGGCTTGACTATAGAACTGGACTATGTGGCAAGGTTCTCATTGATACAACTTATTTCGTGTTTTGACAGCGGGCTCAGTACACATTTATTTTCCCATATGTTCTCTGCATTTGATTTTCAATACTGAACTTCTCAGTGTGTCCAAAACCAAATAAATCAATTGTTAATCAACAGTATTTTCCTGGTCAAACTGTATAGGGCATATTTTGGAGAGGCTGAACTGTAAACAAAGCAAGGTGTCACGGGTCACAGATTTCAATTCAGGGACAATAATCTAGCCTGAGTACTCACTGTGCTCTGTAGCTAAAATAAACACAGACAATCACACCAAAACCATCATATTCTAAGGAATAAACACTTTCCTTTCAATCAGTACCAAGAATGTCTAAATCTAAACAAAGCATCAGCACTTAAATGAGAGAAAAAATACTCTAAAAATAAATAGAGACTACATTTATAGGTACTGACTCAGAAGTGATAGTTGTGACCTGAGTATTATCAGGTCCACTTTTTGTGACCAATTTTAGTTAAGCTCTTATATTTGCATGCCACACATATTTCAACATTACTCACCAGATCTGATTCATATTTATGGCGAACTAGGAGTTTTAAAACTGTCTGAAATTATGTAGTGTTGGTCTTCAGGAAAGTGACATTTTTGAACCAGATGCTTTGATTACCACAAAACTGAACTTGTCTGATGTTACTTAATTATTTTGATTTTTCAAAGCAATAAAACGTATTTCAAATACAACATAATTTCTCATAGATTTTTCTTTTAACAATTAAGTATAACAATCTTTTGAAACATATAAATTTTCGTACAAGTTTAAAACATGAAACTGCCAAATTGTTCGCCATTGAATGACATGCGGGACAAGTGGAATCTTGGATCTCTGCAGTTTGTAACATTTGGTCCAGGGGCAGTGAAGCACGATAGTTCACAGTGATTTTTGAGGCAAAATGCAATATACCTGTTCAAATGTGTATATGTGCACGCCAACCCCCAACAATGACAAGTGCTATGTTCCAGATGTGTTGTGTCAGTTGCTCTACCAATTGTTAGGATAGATATTAGCACACTCAAATTACCCACAGGGATGGGATCAGTACCATGCTTTACAGCAAAACTGCAAAGCTTTTCAATGTTAATAACCATCAAAGATGGCTATATAATAATAAAACACAGCACCATCGATATCTTCCTCGTTGAACAGAGTGTTGATTATTCTTACGAAGACCTAAGCAACGTCTTTGAGCTATTATATCCCAGTGAGGTAGTATGAAATAATCCTGGAGACTTTTGCCGGGTACATTGGACATGTTATAATGTTTCCTTGTTATCACTATCTGACTGCCGGGGAGAGGCCAGGCTAACCCAACTTATCCGCCTTGTTCTAAATATCATGCCAGACGTGATAAGAGATATGTTTATTTAATGTAAAAGATCACTTAGGTGTAGGTAAATGAAGTGAAAACGTGCTAGATATGGCGAACTAGGAGTTTGACAGCTCTCATGTCTTCATGACGGTGCAATTTTATAACCAGATGCTTTGAAGACCCCAAATATAAATTTATCATATCTTTCCTAATTATATGAAGTTTTCAATGCAGTAAAAAAAATCTATTTAAAATGTAAAAATATTTATTAAATTTTACTGTTATAAAATTTGAATAGCAATCTAAATTTTAACAAGCTTTACAAACATAGAAACTCATTTAATTTTCTTCATGGAAATGTTAAACATGACACTGAAAATTTTTAGACAGCAACGTGGACCAATTAATAACATTTAAGAGAAGAGGTACCTTGGGTCTGTGCAACTTATAACATTTGTTCCCAGGGCAGTGAAGCACGGTGATGTTTTAGTCAAAATGGAATATACCTGTTCAAATGTGTACAGGTGTACATATCAAGAAACAATGACAAGTGCTCTGCTCCAGATTGAAGAAACAATGACAAGTGCTCTGCTCCATATTTATTGTGTCAGGGGTCAGGTCCTCGTCCAGTCGTTATGATAGCAGCACACTCAAATTACATATAGGGATATAATCAGTACCACGTGGTATAGCAAACATGCAAACCGTTTCAACGGCAATAACGATTAAATGGCGGCAATGTAATAGGAAAATACATCTCTTTGGAAGCTTTATCTCTATTAGCAGTTGTGCAAATGTCTCTGATGAAGACCTAAACAATGTCTTTGAGGTACTATAGCCCAGTCTGGTTGTCTGAATTAACCCTGGCTTAATGATGAATTTGTATCATTACCTGACAGCCGGGGAGCGTTGAAGCTAATCCAATCCTTCAGATTTGTTTTAAATAGCAGGGCAGATACAACAAGAGATAACATATGTTTATTTAATCTCACAGATCACTAAGCTCGATGTAAATTAAGTCAATATGTGGACTGAACAATAACAATACAAACAGTACACGACAGTATACGGGGAGGTTTATTCTCAAAGTACTAAATTAAAATATATTACGATAAGTAACCTAATTAATATGGAAATAAAATTGTGAATCTTTTAGATGCATGCAGCCTATTCTGTGCCTGACTGATCAGATATTGATACACAGTTTGGTCCTATATCCTCAACTAAATCTGAAATTCTAATCCAAAAAACTATATAAACAAAGTTGGACATTTTTTTCATGTGGGACATGTAACCATATGCTTATTAAATTCGCTTGTATAAAGTGAATTCAAATGATCTTTATGAAAATTTCTGGTGTATATTTAAAAGTTTCAGTTAACAATTAATAAGTAGAATGGTTCATCAGAATGTGATATCAGCTGATGCTACAATTCCGCACTCTGTCAATCGAAATTAACAATACAAATGAATGCATTTTATGTAGACTTTCTTCGTTTTGTTTTTCTACATGGCAGTAAATAAGGTCAGGGGAAAGTACATGTTATCCCTTTGACATGCATTTCTTTTGACAGTTGTTATTCTCTGACAGTTTAAGATGGCTTAGCTAAAAGACTAAGTGGGCTGTACTATAGAGTTTTCACCTCCATCCTGTCATTAGGTACCATATAACTATCTTTATAAACAATTGGTGTAAGCTATATAAACATTCAAATATATCACACCATAATGCGCAGATAAATTAACTGCTGGGACCAATATAAAACACCGTAGCTGACCTGCAGGCACAATATTATCAGAGAGTGATGTTTTAACGTGTTTTCAATAATGTCCCATTTCTGATTTTTAAGTAAGGAAACAATGAAAATGAGGCTGTGAAAAGTGACTAGAAATACCCAAAAATTTCACTTCATTTCGCACTGATACAACTTAATTGATGCAAAGCTGATAATATTTTAAAGTTCAAAATCTATAAATCTTTCAATTAAAATTCTTCAAAGTAAAATGTAATGTTATTCAAGATACGAAGTATTGAATTTTTTAACTTTGGGAATTTTCAGGTTTGTGGTTTTAGTAGTGTGAAAATGAGACATATAAAGGCCAAGTACACCCCCACCCCACCTCTCTTTGTAGAGATCACCGACTGGACTCAGTACATATTTTTTTTGCTATATAATCTCTACATTTGACTTTCAGTACTGAACTTTCTAGTGTGAGCAGATCCAAATAAATCATATGCTATTCAAAAGTATCTTCTTGGACAAACTTACATAAAAGTTCTTATCATGGCTTATCTGGCATTTTTGATGAGTATTTCTTAAATTAAATCAATACCAAGAATGCCTAAATAGAAGAATCACCACCCAAAAGAGTGGACAAATATTGTAAAAGTAAATGGGGGCTACATTCGTATGAACTGACCCGGAAGTAATAATTGTGATCTTAGTCCAAACTTCTGAAGGAGAAAATCTTTAAAACATAACGAACTTTAACTCCCTGAATATTTTGTTGAATGAAGGTGTTAATGATTGGTGGTCTGATATAAATGCAGTTAATATGCATTATATGGTTGTAGGAAATGCCTGAACCGAAATTAAAGAGGATGACAATGGGAGTAATGCCTGAGCATGATACCGGTACTAGGAGTGATAGCTTGGCCATTCAAGTATAAAGAATGCATAAAAACATAATCCCCAACAAAACGGTTAAATTAAAAATGACTAAATTAAAAAATTTAATTTGTTCTCAACAGTGAAACAATTTGAAAGAAACAACCCATGATGGAGTTAGGTGAAGACACTAAACTATTTCAGTTCTTATCTGTAGACATTCCTATCTCGAAGATCATGAGAATAGCTTAGAATAATTTAGCATGAATGAAAGAAAATTACTAATAAGAAAATAATGTATTTGAAAGAAATATAATATAAATATTCATAATTGTGGTTCTGTAAAATGCAAGCCATATTGAAAGTAAATGATGAAATAATAGGCAGAGACTCCTGAAAGTGAGTAGACCTGAAGGTACCCATAAATTGGACCCATGGGACCCTTAGAACCCCTTTGTTTTAGAAAACAATAAAATACTACAGCTGAAATTCACGTATCCTTCACCTATGTGCAAAGGTCGTCAAAAGAATTATTCTTGGAAACTGCCTCTTGAAATTTCTAACTCCCCCACTAGAACTTTATTTTTCTGGATCTATCCTACCACTGATAGACTATGACTATAATGTATGGGGTAGCGTTTACAATTACAAATCTATGCAGAATTGATAAACTCCAGAAAAACTCAGAGCGAATAATTCTGAAACTTTCTATTTGACTCCTTCTGATGTTTAATTCTCATTTCCTCAATCTTTATTTTAAAGATACCATGATTGACTTATAGTCTCTAAACAATAAGTCTCCAGTTTATATCTCTGACCTAACTGAACTTAGATCATCAGATACTGAACGTAATCTTAGATCTACCGCTAATAATGAGTTCCAGATTTTGAGGTCGAGAACCAACGATTTCAAAACCTCTTTTATTGTATCAGCACCTACCGTTGTAACTTCCAAATTTCCTTGCTTGATTTAAAACTGTATCAAGGAAATTCCTTCTTGACTAGTTGGCATGATATTAAAGTCTCGCAGTGCAGACTGTTGTCATTGTATCCATATATAATATGAAAGTGTGTTAGTGTGGAGGTGAACAGAGCACATGACACATGAATGTTCCTTGTCATTATTTGTATGTATGATTGTGCATTTAAATGTCATATGTGTTCTATTCAACATATGTCTGCATATTCATTTGTCCACCTATTGGCCACTATATATATATATATATATATATATATATATATATATATATATATATATATATATGTTGGTACTTGCAAAGGTAACTTCAAACAAGACAACATGGTAAAGCGGGATAATGGACAAGAATTCAGGCACATACACATATTGCTGCAAAGACAAGCGTTGTCAAATTCTAATTTGCAAACATATGCCAGAGACCAAATCGTTCAGAAGTTCGACGACAAGAGTTAGCTACACTATCAATCAGACGTTAGGATGTCGAAATAAAATGTAATCTATTTTCTAACATGCAATATCTGTGGCACTCAATATGTTCGCGAAACCCTTGATTTCAGAAAACGAATGAATAACCACAAGAGCCACATTCGCAATAAAATCAACGCGAAACTCGCCTACCACTACAACTAGACTGGGCATTCAGTCGAGTCCCTCGAGATGCTAACGATTGATTCTAACCTGAGGTGGACCGATATAGAACGCACACGTAAGGAACGACACTGGATAATTCAATTGAAAACTCATGGAGAGTTCGGCCTAAATGTAAAAGTCTAACCTTCCTAATGCAATCTTATCAAAACTACAGCCAGGCATCAGTGTATCAGACGTACGCAATTTTTGAGATAATATTTACCCAAGTAAATATTCCGTAACTCTTTACATGCATTATTATTATTATTATTATTATTATTATTATTATTATTATTTGAGTGCTTGTCCCTTATCCGGCTATACCATGGTCTTGACATACTTCCTTAGTACCACATGCATAACTTTACCGGTATATATAATTTGTTTTGTACATTTTACGATGGCGTTGATTTTTCGCAGCGCATGGTGTCAGTCCTTTGTTCCAAGCCTGGAAATAGGTAAAAACACTTTGGTCCTCTGCGTGATAGGTACGATAAACACTTCTTTGAATATTTTTACACAACTTTGTTGGGCTGATGGCAGCATAACATAGATATGTGGTTTACCCGTTTTAGACAGTTTTCTTAATTGTGTTTTCTTTCTTTCTTCTATTGTTTATCCTTTGTTTGTTTATTTCCCCGTCATTGAAACATGTAGGAGTCAAGAATTTATCTTGGCTTTTGCACAGGGGCTCGTATTGTTGCTTACAACTAATATATCAGTCATACATGTACTATACAATACTAAAAGGGAGGACACTTCTCTACTTTCTGGCGCGAACTATTAAAGAATCGATGCTGATATTTCGAGCTACACATCGCGTGGGGTAATAAATTTGGTACCGATATTTAGCTCAGGCATTCGACTTTTTACGCCTACACAAAGTTTGACTTACTACCACACCTTTAAGGAATGCCATACCATTTTCCCACGCTACCGGTCGACATGGCCATGTTCGCGTCCGCTTAATAAACAGCTACAATGCACTGAATGGAATTCTGGCCGCTTATTGGTTGACTGAAAATCAGATAATCAGTAGGCATAGTACGTCATTTTCGGTCGACCAATGAGAGGGTCGTTTTCCATTGCACTTGCAAATTAAGCGGCCGCGATCATGGCCATGTCGCTTTTAGTATTGTATAGATAAGTTGTAAGCAACAATACGAGCCCCTGTGGGCTTTTGTATTTAATGTTTGTTTTGAGGATGTAAATTGTTTCTTTCCCCGACGAAGAGCTTGTTTAGCTCGAAACGTTGGGAAACTGTTTTGTATTTCCGCCGTTATCAATATTTGTGTCATTATATATATATATATATATATATATATATATATATATATATATATATATATATATATATATATATATGTGTGTGTGTGTGTGTGTGTGTGTGTGTGTGTAACTTGTACAACTATAACTAACTCTATTTTAAATGAGTATGTGAGAGTGATTTTATTATAATATAGCCTGTAAATATGTTGAGGATAATGTGGCAGATGGGTCTTTTATGGCCAAATGTGCTATCCACGTTAAATAAATACCCTATATAAGTGTATTCACATACTTGTAAATAAATATCATTGAATATGTCCTACTAGTCAAGATATTGACATGTCTTTGATCTTGGCGGTGTGCTGGGATTTATTGACAGACATTTATGCATATTGTACAACTTCTTAAACCTGCACCAGACAGAAGATACCAACATAATAATAATAATAATAATAACAACAAAAACAAAAACAATAATAATAATAATTATAATAATAATAATAATAATAATAATAATAATAATAATAATAATAAAAGGACAATAGTCAATGCTTTAAGGTTTTCGCTTTGTTATGCAATTTTTTGTATAGGCTAAGCAAACACAATTTTCTTATTATGTGGTTATTAAGGTAAAAATATGTAATGCCTATTTTTTATCGACTCTGATACATAGATAGATATATAATTTCCTCACACTTACACGTTATTGTTTGGTCCGTATCTTCATGCTATAGAATAGATCATTTTCTCACACTTACACGTTGTTTGGTCCGTATCTTCATGCTATAGATAGATAATTTCCGCACATTTACACGCTATTTTTTTGTCCGTATCTTCATGCTATAGAATAGATAATTTTCTCACATTTACACGTTGTTTGGTCCGTATCTTCATGCTATAGATAGATAATTTCCTCACATTTACACGTTATTTTTTTGTCCGTATCTTCATGCTACAGGATATTTTTGATTGATGGGCGATGTAAAATCGAAGCAACCTGTATTAAACATTTCAGTAATGTCCTAAATATTTCAGTAGGCTCAATATTAGCTTTTGAACAACAATGATATGTGTAGGATAAAGATGATGATAATAGGAAACAACAATGATATTTGTAGGATAAAGATGATGATAATAGGAAACAACAATGATATGTGTAGGATAAAGATGATGATAATAGGAAACATAAATGATATGTGTAGGATAAAGATGATGATAATAGGAAACATAAATGATATGTGTAGGATAAAGATGATGATAATAGGAAACAACAATGATATGTGTAGGATAAAGATGATGATAATAGGAAACAACAATGATATGTGTAGGATAAAGATGATGATAATAGGAAACATAAATGCCCAGATTGTTCTAATAATTATCATAAATATAATTATTGTAGATATGTTTCAAGATAAAAATGCAGGTCACCCATTGTCATCCATGCGTTTGTTCAATTCAAAGGGAGAATCCTTCTTGTATTTTATTTATTACATATACTATGTAGCACACACCTTTTGTATAAATTCCACATCAGGGCTGAATTTGTTTATGAACTCCTTCGAAATAAATCGTTTGAAATTACCATATTAACACTGTCACAATCAACCGCCATTACAGATAGTGACGTCACGATGTCGGTTTGTTTACATTGGCTTTATGTACTATAGAGTGAAACTCGTTATTTTTACAGTACTTCCATGAAGAAAATAAACTATTTTTTGACTTATGGGACATTTCTGCTGCTGACGTTAAAATATGAAAAAATGCTTTTAATATACAGCCCAGATAAAGCATGTTGTATCTGTTTTCAGGCGATAGTTCCAGGGATCACATCATCGACTTTGTACTTACAGTCGGGTCGAAAATCGTTACCATATATATATATATATATATATATATATATATATATATATATATATATATATATATATATATATATATATATATGAAAATTGTGTAAACCTCTTACTAACTGAAAAAGGTTTCGTTCTTCATTCTCTAACTTTAGAGAAGCCTAGAGAATGGGATATTAAAAAAATCCGAAGAGATTTAACAGGCTTTTTTTTAAAAAAAATAACTTGATTAAACTATAGGCCACTAGCATACATAGTTAGCCAGAAACATAGTATACAGTTAAGTATTCCATATGACCTTAATTTATTTCTCCCATTTCCCAAAACGATTGTTTTCCCTTACTATAATGACATTTTCTATTTTTCAATTTCAACATTACTTAATTGAGATTCTATATGAACTATATATAATGCAATACACATATTATATTCTATATGAACTATACATAATGCAATACACACATTAGATTATATATGAATTACACATAATGCAATACACATTAGATTCAGTAAACTATGATTCATAATTTATATAAAAAAGTATTTTATTGATACAGACTGAACTATTTTTACATCTGCATGTCAGATATGGAAAGGGTCAAACTCGTATTATTTATTTTAAAATAGACCTGGAAGGAAGATTGGAAAAGAAATTGTGAAATACAAGGAATAAAATATTTGCAAATAAAGAAAAGATGAAGACGGTGGATGAAAAGATGGTTCCTTGACTACAAGAACCAAATATATACAATGAAATTCTACTGTTTTTTTAATTTTTTTTCTTCAAATATATCATTTGCCCGAGTATTTGTCATTGTAACCGAATAGTGTAAAAAATATACATGTACATCATATAGTTTGGAATTCTGCTTCAGGGAGACTTTTCCGGACAACACACACACACACACACACACACACACACACACACACACACACACACACACATATATATATATATATGTGTGTGTGTGTGTGTGTGTGTGTGTGTGTTTATGTAAAACAGTCCAGTAATACATTTTTGTACAAATGGTCAGACATATATACATTTTTTAAACCATGTGGTTCATACAGACTTTTTATTTGGTTTAAATTCCATGCGTTCTAGCTCTGATTTTAACGTAATAGCTCTAAGATATTCTTTACTGCTTGTAACAAGATACCAAAAAGACTCTCTGATTCTTTAAAAAGGTATTTGATAAGTTTCAATAACTGATTAGATAAGTAATCTACAGAAACACTTATGGTTGCACTCTACAGTGTCGTATTTTGCATAGGTTAGATTTTTAAAGCAAAAGAATTACCCAGGTTTTCCTTACTGGCTGTCCTGGCTATTTAAAAACGACCTTATATATCTTAGGTATTGCTAAGAAAACTTTTAATTCTCTTTATTTTGGTGTATGATTGATGGGTGTAATTTGGGTTATAGAGTATACAGCTTGGCCTTATTTCAGATGTACACCTATAAAATAAAACAAAACTGCTAGCTCAGCTTGGTCCTTTTCACTTCCTGGACTTCAAAGGTAAATTGTATAAAAAAACGAGTGGATAACGTTTGTTAGTTTTTATATATTTTGTAATTCGTTCATTGTACTTTCAGAAGCTGGTATTGCCTACTCTGGCATAATTCGTTTCTCTATTTTAATAACTTCTGAAAATAGTGTACTTTTGATTACTTCAGGCTGATTTTTCGAGTACTTTGGAGCGGCCATTTCTGTCTGCTCTGTGCTTAGATCATGTACAATTTTCACAAGTACAATATGTAAAGAAGTTTCAGCCAAAGTACATGGAAGCAGCATAGATGTATACCAACATTCTCTTCATTATGCATGTTGCAAAGGCTAACAACTTCACCTTACACCTGTAACTCTGTCAAAAGTACGTAATATCTGTCGAGCGCCCCCATAAAGACCACATATAAGTTATTATTGTATGATTTAATTTTGAACGCCACCATTATATACAGAAGTGCGTGTATTGTTGACATTTACATAAGGTATCGATTCTGTTCATATTTACATATATGAAAGTGTCACTTTTTGTATGTACCGTTTGTCTTTTTGTTCTGTCCCGTCTTATGTAAAACTTTTCTGTATCTTCTTATCCTAAAATAAATAAAATATAAAAAAGACCAAAGAGATATTTAAACTCTTATAATATGTATTCATTCGTAATATTTTGTCTCTGTAGATGTGATTTTGTCTGGATTATGTATAACGGAATATACATGAAATTCAAAAGTTTGGAAGATTTTTCAGTTTGTAAGCACATGCTCACGTTAACTCAAGAAAATTATTGGCACGATTTAAAAAAGAACAAATTTCTTAAATATCAAGTGACAGTCGATATACTCTTTTTTTCTTTAACGATAATACTCGTAATTTCCCACGTAAAACGTGAATTCCACTGCGAATATCGTTGACCTATATATGTCATCGAATAATGTACCGGCAGTTCAGAGTCTACCTACCCTTTTTGCTAGAAATAATAAGTGGAACGAACATTGTATACTCATTATGTGACGGCATATCTGGTTTCATGCGATTCTTAGGACGACGTTATACATGAGCAGATATAGGTGACATTTACGTTTAGGATATATTAATCTCTCATCTTTCTGTTACTCGCTCTGGAATAGACGGCTGAAAAATTTCTTTGATCATTGAAATGGCGTACATATCTGATCAATAGTTTTTTTCTGTAAGAAAAGAGGAAGTTAACCACTTAGATATCTAAATGTTTCTTGGTGCATTGTTATTCTGTATTTCACTTGATGGGTCGCTTTTCGGCACTTCTTTTAGTGATCTTCAGTATGTTGCGACCGTCTGTATGAAATGTTATTTAACAGAGTTCCATTGTTGCAGCATTCAAATCTCATAAACTCACGCAGCTGCTGCTATTATAAGGAAAGGTCGATACATTGGAAAGGAAGCAGGTTTTATTGTTCTGAGAGTTTTATTTCTCTTGGACTCTTCAGTTAGATATACTTGTATATCAGCCTCTCTGTTTGATTGTTCATTTTCCCTATATGTATTATTCCCCCGTCTGTGTCTTTACATGTTTGCCTATGTATATCCGTCCTTTTTCTCTCTCTCTCTATTTCATCATCTTTCTCTATAGCGTGAGTGACTTTCATCCAGTCTCTGTTTCAGTATATCTTGGCAAGTGACAAGATGCTTCAAATGAAAATAAAAGGACTTCATATTTTAATTGGATTGGTTATATACAAGAAGTTATTTTCTGACGTTTAAAATCAGGTAGAAGTGTATGCTCGCTGATATGATATCCGTTTTCATTTTATTAGCTATTACGAGACTGTTGTTTTCACAATGGACATGATACAACACTCCAAATGTATTGATATTCCATCTAGTGAAAACGTAATAATTAATATTTAATTAATTCATCAATAATATAAGAAATCTTAATTTTTTACGTAATTACAATCAGGACAGTCTATTTAAAATCACATTTAAAACGGTCAAAATTGCAGATTTGCTCAAATGCAAAATATTAAATTTTGGAAATCTAAACAAACTTAGATGAAAAGAGTTTCCTGTCACCTCCAAACTAAAATATAACATGTACTAAAACTAAGCCTAATCTGACCCTTACTATACATACGCAGTCATCTTACCAGACACGAGTAGACCGACAGACAAAAGACAGAAATGACAAAAATGCCCAGACATATATTTGTCAACGTACAGACATATAGATCGATAGATATTCCCTATCTACCTACCTACCTTACCTACTTACGTGGGATATAACGGGAAACCTGCAGTGGACTATACCGGGGGTGAAATTCTACCGCTTTATTGCAAAACTCTTCCTTTTTTAAAAGTTGTGCACAAGTTAATTGATGAGCGTCAAGGTTACTGCCTTACCCACACCCATCCCCCGTGTCGCTTAGCGGAACAGAGACTGTGGATGTCATTGCAGGCCGTTACTCGAATGATTAATTCGAGAAAAAAAATTGATTATGACGTGTTGTGTTGATATTTGTTAAAAAAGTTTATCCAATAAATCACGACGAACAAATCTGTACATTTCAAATCTATCTTATCGGGGGATGATTTTTGCTAATCCTTTCAGTGCTAAATGTATTGATTGCATTATAATAGCATGCGTTGTTATCAAGCATTTAGGTTGTCAACAACCTAAGTTAGTTTTGAACACACAAGCCAAAATTAGTGTATGTTCTGTAAATCTTTATTATTATTATAATCGTATACCCCCTTACCTCTCCTTTGCAGGCTCGGGGATGTTGAATGAGCCTGGTACGCCCTGCTGCATGTCAAAATAGAAAGATCACTAATGGAGGCAACCATTTTACCATGGGATGCATCCTGTGATGATGTTGCAGTTGAGAAGGTCTTAGACATTTTAAAAGAGTGCGGTTTATATATTTTTAAAAATCTGACCTTGTTTTTTGAGGATTTTACCCTTTTAACCGATATCTTTGTTTTGCATGCTTTCTTGGGATGACTAAACATACGTGGTACTATATAGCTAGGATTGTGCTGATGGAGCATTAAATCCCCATACAAACATACATACTGGCACGCCTACACATACAAACAAACATGCAAACATACGTACGTACGGAAGGACCTACATACATACAAATAATCGCATCATCTTGCATATTCTCATTCCCCCCCCACACACACACACACACTGCCGTATAGCTGCTAAGCACGTCATTATCGACCTCCGAGTAGCAGCTGATAGATTCATTCTTATTACATAAGGATTACCATTTTCAAATCAAATACTCAGTGTTCAACACGTGCAATATTCAAATTGAGGGTACAAATCATTATATATATATATGTGTGTGTGTGTGTGTTTGTGTGTGTGTGTGTGTGTGTGTGTGTGCATACATTTCTAAAAATTGATAACCCCATCCATTCCCCTATAAAAGTAACCATGTTTTGTTCTTTTTTTTTGTCCCTGAGATCTGTGTACCTGTAACACATATACTATGTGTAGAAGGTATTTTCTGTAGCAATTAGATTTTTCGATATCAGATTATCAGATAGTTATGAATCCATAAAATTTACATTTCAGCAACATTAAACCGTGAAATGAATAATGCATATATATATATATATATATATATATATATATATATATATATATATATATGTATATATATATTGTTACGACTCTATGGTCTAAGAAAAATGTAACAGAAAGAAAGTGAAACCAACAAATCAAGTAAAAATCAACAAGCAATTTATTACTAGATAATTAAAATGAAAAATCAAAAAGTCACTTACAGTAATGTGTTTATGTATCCTAATAATCCAATAAGAATGATTGTTCTAATCACAAGTCCTAAATATAGAATGTGTCCTTGAATGTTATTATGTGCCAATGGTCTCCAAAGTCCTGATGTACTAGAAATCTTGATGTGCTGAAGTCAAAATGAAGTAATCCAAAATCTCTGAATAAGTTCACATAAATTCCAAAATTGTCAATCAAAATCCAAAAGTTTATGAGCACTGTTATAATCCAATGAATATTTAAAAATAATTCCTCTCTTAGAATTTGGAATGAATTTTCACAACTGTAATAGCTCTTTACAAGACTGATGGTAATGTCGAACTGAACAAAATGTCTACCAAACATGGTATATATAAAGATTGGTCACATGACAGAATGTTCTAGATTGGTCACATGACAGAATGTTCTAGAATGTGTGTCATCTTAATGGAATTCTAACTGTAAACAAAATCAACCTTGACCTTCAAATTGAGAAAACATATTGATCAAAACAACCTAATTCAAGGACACTAGTTATACATGTTTTTCCTAACAAACATAAAGATTTAAGCAAATTTTAAAGTGAAGAAACATTTATAATCTCCCAAAACACATATACAACATTATATAAACATCATACATAACACCTCCCCTCATAAAGAAAAAGAAAGATTTATGTAATAAAGTTTTCTTTTGAATATACATCTAATACTATAATAACCAAAATTACATAAGAACATGTTTTATGATACTGGACTTAATTACATCAAGCAATATTACATTTCTAGGCACGTGAGAGTGCATCTGCAATCACATTGTCTTTTCCCCTGATGTGTTTGATGTCAATGTTATATTCTTGCAATATCAAACTCCATCTCAACAATCTCCGATTTTTATCTTTCATTTTGTTAATGAAAGTAAGGGGATTGTGATCACCGTACACAATAATTGGAGAAAGAGCTGAGGTAACATACACTTCAAAATGCTGTAAAGCCAATATCAAAGCCAAACATTCCTTCTCAATTGTGGAATAATTTTTCTGGTGCTTGTTTAGTTTTTTAGAAAAATAACACACAGGGTGATCCACACCACTTTTGTCTTCCTGAATCAATACTCCACCAACCCCTACATCACTTGCATCAACAGATAATTTAAATGATTGGCTGAAATTTGGTGCAGAAAGAACTGGTGCATTCTTAAGCATGGCCTTTAACTTGTCAAAAGATTCCTGACACTTGTCAGACCAATAAAATTTGGCTTTCTTACTCAATAAACTTGTCAAAGGTTCAGCAATTTTGGAAAAATTGGAACAAAATTTCCGATAATATCCAGCCATACCTAGAAATCGCATCAGTTGCTTTTTACAAATTGGAACTTGAAATTCAGAGATAGCTTTGACCTTAGCTTCTATAGGTTTAACTTGACCTTGTCCCACAATATGTCCTAAAAATGTGACACAAGCATGGCAAAACTCACTTTTGCTCAAATTAATTGTCAGATTCGCATCGCTGAGTCGATCGAAGAATTTCGAATGGTTTCCAAATGATCTTCCCAGGTGTTGTTGTAGATAATGACGTCATCGATATAAGTGTCACAATTATCAAGACCAAATGTTATCATGTTCATCAGACGTTGAAACGTTGCTGGCGAATTTTTCATTCCAAACGGCATGACTTTATATTGATATAGTCCATCTGGAGTTACAAATGCTGAAATTTCTTTTGCCCTTTCCGTCAGTGGAATTTGCCAGAATCCTTTTAAAAGGTCAAACTTGGTGACATATTCTGCATTTCCAATTTTATCAATGCAATCGTCCATTCTTGGGATTGGAAATGAATCCGTTTTCGTGAAACTGTTGACTTTTCTATAGTCAGTACACATACGGAATGTATTATCTGGCTTGGGAACAAGAATACATGGTGAACTCCAGTTACTTTTACTTGGTTCTATGAAATCATTCTCCAGTAGATACTGAATTTCTTTCTTCAGATAGTTCTGTTTGAGAGGATTCATCCTATAAGGATGCTGTTTCACAGGCGCAGAATCTACAATGTCAACGTCATGATAAATTTTACTTGTTCGTGTTGGAACATCAGGAAACAAGTGCTCATAGTCATGTAATAGCTGTTTTAGTTCATTTCCTTCCTGTTGTTGTAGATGTGAAAGTTTCTGGTCTAGGTTGTTCAATATTTCTGAATTCCGAAGATTGGTTATACCAGAGTCACTATAGTCTGATTGTATTCCATCGTTGATATCTTCACTGTGTGGGACAGGTACAACTAAATTAACAGAATAATTAGCTGAGCTATCTCTGTCAAAATATTCCTTTAACATATTTATATGACAAAGTTGTTTCTGTTTCCGTCTCCCAGGAGTGTTAATGATATAATTTAAGTCATTTACTTTCTTTTCAACGGTATAAGGACCAAAAAATTTAGCCTGAAGAGGATTCTGAGGTATGGGAAAGAGAGCCAGAACTTTGTCACCAGGTTTAAAACTCCTTTCCTGTGAATTTCTGTCATACCTTAATTTCATTTTTGACTGGGTAGTGTGAAGATTAGTTCTTGCTACTTCACAGGCCTTTGACAACTTGTATTTGAAATCAGAGACATAATCAAGAAGATTAATCTTTGAATCTTCATTTGAAAGAAGTTTCTCTTTCAATAATTTCAATGGTCCACGGACAGTATGACCAAAAACTAGTTCAAAGGGACTAAAACCCAACGACTCTTGAACTGATTCCCTAACAGCAAACAACAACAAATGAACACCCTCATCCCAATCCTTTTCTGTATCAAAGCAATATGATCGAATCATATTCTTCAAAGTTTGATGAAATCTTTCCAAAGCACCTTGACTTTCAGGGTGATAGGCAGAAGATTTAAACTGTTGGATGCCTAATTCATGCATAACTTGTTGGAAAATTCCAGACATAAAATTTGACCCTTGATCCGACTGGACAGATTTGGGAAGGCCAACAAGTGTAAAAAACTTCACTAAAGCTTTCACAATAGTTTTAGTTTTTATATTTCTCAGAGGAATTGCCTCTGGAAATCTTGTAGATGCACACATGATGGTCAACAAGTATTGGTTGCCTAACTTGGTTTTAGGTAAAGGACCAACACAGTCTACTATTATTCTACTAAATGGTTCATCAAATGCAGGAATAGGTTGCAAATGAGCCTTAGGTATCTTCTGATTGGGTTTTCCTACCATTTGACAAGTGTGACAAGATCTGCAGTATTTAGAAACATCACTTTTGAGTTTCGGCCAATAAAAATGATTCAAGATCTTGTGATAAGTCTTACGAACTCCTAAATGACCAGCTAAAGGGGTTTCATGGGCTAAATTAAGAATTTCCTGTCGATATGACTTAGGAACAACAATTTGATAGCTCACTGACCACTCGTCACCAGCGGGTACCTCAGGTGGTCTCCATTTCCTCATAAGGACCCCATTTTTCACAAAGTAACACACTGGAACTTGTGTGGCTTCAGTTTCACTAATAGCCCTCTGAAACAAACAAGATATCTCGGGATCTTGCTCCTGTTCAACGACAAGGGATTGTCGTTTGTCATCCTGATTAGAACAAAGAGAATGAGTTGCCAGAAGAGGATCACTGTGATCAATACCATTTGATTGATCAATACCTGAGGAAAAAGTGACCTCATAAAAAAACTGACCAATACATGTGTCAGCTAAAGGAATAATATCCTGATCAACATCAATCTCAAGAGCTCTTTTTTCCATAGCTCTAGTAACTGCACAAGCAGGGTACAAATCAGGGATTTCAGTTTCGACAGGATCAACTTTCTGATCCAAACAAGGCTTGTCAGTTACAAGTGGATTAACCACAACCTTATCTCCAGCTAGGTCATTGCCTAGTAATAAATGAACACCCCTTATGGGTAAAGAAGTCACTGCCCCAACAGTCACAGGTCCAGAAACTAAGTCTGATGCCAAATTTACACAATGAAGAGGAACATTTACAAAGCCGCACTCAACTCCCTGAACAAGAACACTTTCACTTGAAGAAGACTCCTCAGACAAAGGCAAAGTACCTGATAATAAAAGACTCTGAGAAGCTCCAGTGTCCCTTAATATTTTAATTGAGATAGGTTTGGCAGAATCACCAATAAGTGATATAGAACCTTCTGACATGAATGGTTCATAAGCCTCCAAAATAGAATCAGACTGGGGTTTGTTTGACCCAACAAATGTATTGTTTTCAATACAAGACCGTGACCTTGACCTCGTAGAAATAAGAGCATTTGGAAAAGCTCTGTCTTTACTCTGTTGCTTATTTTTCAACTTGAAGCAATCAGAAATAACGTGCCCTTTCGTTTTACAATAAGTGCACGTAGGAAGAGATAAGGATTTCTGATCAGTCTTATCAGATGTTTGATTCCTAACAGTTGTGCTGTTGTGAAATTTGGAAGTACTCGAATGAGATTGAAATGGTTTTTTACCAGAAAACTGCTGAGAGGACGATTTATTACCAAATGAAATTTTGTGAGTCAAGGAATAATCATCAGCCATACGAGCAGCATTTTCCAAAGTTTCCACATTCTGCTCGTCAAGATAGGTTTTAACATCACTATGGATGCACCTCTTGAACTCTTCAATTAATACGAGCTGTCGGAGGTTATCATAACCTTGATCAACTTTCTTGGCTGAGCACCACCTATCAAATAGTTGTTCTTTATCCCTTGCAAATTCGACATGAGTTTGTCCAGTTTCTTTTCTACAATTCCTAAACCTTTGTCGATATGCCTCTGGTACCAACTCATAAGCTTTCAAGATGTACTCCTTAACCACATCATAATCAGTGCTTTGTTGTACTGACAGTGAAGTGTAGACTTCACGAGCTTTGCCAATAAGTACACTTTGTAATAACAAAGTCCAATGCTCTCTGGGCCATTTCAAGTTTTCAGCTATTTTCTCGAAATGAAGAAAGTATTTATCTACTTCTTTTTCCTGAAAAGGGGGTACTAACCTAATATATCTAGTAACATCAAAACCTGGACTTGTGTTTAAAGGAGTGGAGTGTGCTCTGTTTGCCAGTTCTAATTCTCTTAACTTAAATTGCATTTCCCTTTCTTCTCTTTGCATCTGCATTTGTCTCTCCTCTTTCTCTCTCTCCCTCTCCCTCTGCATTTGCCTCTCTTCTTTCTCTCTCTCCATCTGCATTTGCCTCTCTTCTTTCTCTCTCTCCATCTGCATTTGCATCTGCCTCTCTTCCTTCTGCATTTGTAGCTGCCTCTCTTCTTTCTCTCTCTCCATCTGTATCTGCCTCTCTTCTTTCTCTCTCTCCATCTGTATCTGCCTCTCTTCTTTCTCTCTCTCTCTCTGAATCTGAAGCTTTACCAATTCTAAATCAATCTGGTTCTTTAACTCTAATTCCCTTAATTTCCTGTCAGAACCAGATACAGGCTTTCTCTTCAAACTTAAAGCACTGCTATCAAAAATTCCCTTTCCTACTAAATACTGAATCAAAATAATCTTTATCTCCTGTTTTGTCCATGATACTTTTGCCTCAGATAGACTGTATTTTCTGGCAAGCTCGAGCAACTCACCCTTTCTCATGCACTCTAACCCCTCCTGGGTAGGTTTTGAAATGAAATTCTGAACATTAGATGCCATTGTAAATGCTTGTTGGTTTCACACAAAACAAATTTCTTTATTAAAAATCTTTGCCAAAAATTCTCCGAGACAAAATCAATATGAATTTCAAAGATAAATTTAATATCTCTAATATGCTTTAAAGAAATTCAATCCCGGACGACGAGCCCCCAATTTCTGTTACGACTCTATGGTCTAAGAAAAATGTAACAGAAAGAAAGTGAAACCAACAAATCAAGTAAAAATCAACAAGCAATTTATTACTAGATAATTAAAATGAAAAATCAAAAAGTCACTTACAGTAATGTGTTTATGTATCCTAATAATCCAATAAGAATGATTGTTCTAATCACAAGTCCTAAATATAGAATGTGTCCTTGAATGTTATTATGTGCCAATGGTCTCCAAAGTCCTGATGTACTAGAAATCTTGATGTGCTGAAGTCAAAATGAAGTAATCCAAAATCTCTGAATAAGTTCACATAAATTCCAAAATTGTCAATCAAAATCCAAAAGTTTATGAGCACTGTTATAATCCAATGAATATTTAAAAATAATTCCTCTCTTAGAATTTGGAATGAATTTTCACAACTGTAATAGCTCTTTACAAGACTGATGGTAATGTCGAACTGAACAAAATGTCTACCAAACATGGTATATATAAAGATTGGTCACATGACAGAATGTTCTAGATTGGTCACATGACAGAATGTTCTAGAATGTGTGTCATCTTAATGGAATTCTAACTGTAAACAAAATCAACCTTGACCTTCAAATTGAGAAAACATATTGATCAAAACAACCTAATTCAAGGACACTAGTTATACATGTTTTTCCTAACAAACATAAAGATTTAAGCAAATTTTAAAGTGAAGAAACATTTATAATCTCCCAAAACACATATACAACATTATATAAACATCATACATAACAATATATATATATATATATATATATATATATATATATATATATATATATATATATATATATATATATATATGCCTCATTTCCCATCTCGAGATATGTACTGAAGTGCCCCACTGCATATGACTAACAAACTTTGCAATACATAGCGATCAGGATTTTAAGCAAATCTTTCAACCATTGCACTTTAAAATGCGATTGAGACCTAGGCGCGATATAAAACCACCGCAATATTGCTAACTGGTCAATGGCACTGATTGATTAAGTAAAATTAGTAAGTAAGTAACTAAGGAAGGAAGAAAGAAAGAAGGAAGGTAATAAACAAAACAAAGACGGAAGGAGAGAAGGAAGGATCGAAGAAAGGAGGGTGGTAAATACGAATGCATATATATATATATATATATATATATATATATATTGTCTGTATGTAATATCATGACTGTATGTCTACATGTATGTATGTTGTGATTTTCATTATAGCTCATAACAGTCTTGTTATGTCCCAATGTAGTGTTAACACAAGGACGCTAGTCTTACAGTATTCGAAATATGAAGCATAGACACAACCCATGCATTCGAAAAGTTTTCAATGAAATTTTATTTTTGTCTTTGTTGGGGGGGGGGGTCGGAGAAATTTGGAGGGAAAATATTTCTTTCTGTATAATGATCTGGCTTTCTTCACAGCGAATGTCGCTTTCTTTGTTAGAAACGTGGTATTTATATTTAGTTGAATAACAGAAGGAAGTTAATGTTATCGAAGAAGGTGACATTTTTTGCGAATTCACTTGTGTACTACCTTTAGAATTAATGCTATAGCAACATTGCTCTCGAGCGAAGAATGTGATATCTACATTCAAGTTTAAGAGAAAGATATCATCCACGAAGAGTGTGTTTTCTCGTCAAAAACAGGTCTATAGTCTTCGAATAGAGACTGATTTATTCAAAGAAAAGAGTTATCTAAGTTGAAAATGACAAATTTCGCGTAAAAGAAACACACACACACACACGGAAAAAAATAGCTATTTCCTGTCGTTCAGAAAATAAATGCTTAAAGGATTTATTGAATTGAAGGGGTGGGTGAGTAACAGATTTAAAGGGACTGCTTTTTTGAACATCGCCCGCGAAGGAAGTGAACTTTTCATCAAGAATTTTTGTCTCAAAGAATCCTTTCTCTTTTACATTTTCAACTACTACCTAACACTATTTATTTGATGAAAGGGAGCGCTTTCTTCTGAAAATTTTAGCATATCGTTGTAAAGAAATTACTACAAATTTTAATCTTCATAACTTCAACATTTCTCATCCAATTTTCATGATTTCTTCAGTATATACTGAGCATTAATTTAAAGGACAAGGAAATGCTTGTGACAAACCCCTTTTATTAAAAGTAAAATATGTAGAAAATTCGGTATTCACTATTTTATATAAAACAAATGTTTTGTTAGCACCTTTGTGACGGATAATTTCTCACTTTCTTTTCCGCAATCGATGACATTTCTAAGGTACATGATTTCGCTATATTTGTTAGCTCTTCATCTGTGAAAACCGTAAAAGTCTATACCGTGACGTTCTTTAGTCTATTCCAGTTATGGGCGCTCTACAGATATTACCTACTTCTGGAAGAGTGACAGGTGTAAAGTGGAGTTTTAGCATTTGCAACATGCATAATGAAGAGAATGTTGGCATACATCTATGCTACTTTTATATACTGTGGCTGATATTTCGTTACATATTGTACTTGTGGAAATTGTACATGATCTAAGCACAGAGCAGACAGAAATGGCCGCTCCAAAGTACTCGAAAAATCAGCCTGAATTAATCAAAAGTACACTATTTTCAGAAGTTATTAAAATAGGCAAACGAATTTTGCCAGAGTAGGCAATACAAGCCTTTGAAAGTACAATGAATGAATTACGAAATATATAAAAAGTAAAAAAAAAGTTATCGGTTCTTTTTTATTTTTTTATTTACCTTTGAAGATCAGGAAGTGAAAATAACCAAGCGGAGCTAGCAATTTTTTGAGAGGTGCACATCTTAAGTATAACCAAGCTGTATACTCTATAACCCAAATTGCACCCATCAATCATACACGAAAATAAAGGGAATTTAAAGTTCTTTTAAGAATACCTAAGATATACAAGGTAGTTTTTAAATAGCCAGGATAACCAGTGAGGAAAACCTGGGAAAATATTTTTCTTTTAAAATCTAACCCTATGCAAAGTACGAAACTGGAGAGTGCCACCTTAAAGCAAATATCAAAATGTGTGCAATTACTTTTTACTTTTTCATATCATAATGTATGATTTTCTCAACAAAATGGTACATTAACATTAATGTTATGCATGAAAAAAGCTAATTATGCCTATTTTGCTCCTGCTTACACAATATGCCTTGTGGCAATATTTTGTGTGCAATGACCTCAATTATGGGAAAATTAGAAGTCTTAGAACACATTAGTAAAGTCGACTCAGATTTAAAACTGTTGCATTAAGTGAAAGAAAAATATAGCAAAAATGTTTCTTTTAATTCATTTGTAATAAAATTAAGGAAACAAATGATGACAAAGCAGATTTGCTTTCTTCCATATACTAGTGTTAGAAGAATAAGCAAATTTTTACCCCTTGTCATTTGACCTCTGTGAACCTGATCTGTTCCATCCCTATTCAAACTGAAATTTATTAGTAACATCTCAGGAATAATTGTGGAAAGTTTCATGTTCCTGTCTTTTAGCATAACATTGGTTGCTATGTTGAGAAAATGCCATGTGCATTTTTAAAATAGCTCACTTTTCATCACGGAAAGGCTGGACTTGTGTGGAAATTTGCTACTAATGAATACTGTTCTGTGGAAAACTACATGAGAATTATTCAAAATAGACCATTTAGATTCTTGCAATTTAAATGTTTCAGCTATACAACCAAATTTAAATCAGACAATAATAATACCTATGTGTTCCTTATGGGGGCGCTCGACAGATATTACGTACTTATGAGAGAGTGACAGATGTAAGGTGAAGTTGTTAGCATTTGCAACATGCATAATGAAGAGAATGATGGCATACCTCTACGCTACTTCTATATACTGTGGCTGAAATTTCTTTACATATTGTACTTGTGGAAATTGTACATGATCTAAGCACACAGCAGACAGAAATGGCCGCTCCAAAGTACTCGAAAAATCAGCCTGAATTAGTCAAAAGTACTCTATTTTCAGAAGTTATTAAAATAGGGAAACGAATTTTGCCAGAGTAGGAAATACAAGCCACTGAAAGTACAATGAATGAATTACAAATGTTATCCACTTGTATACTCTATAACCCAAATTACACCCACCAATCATACACCAAAATAAAGAGAATTAAAAGTTCTTTTAGCAATACTTAAGATATACAAGGTCTTTTTTAAATAGCCAGGATAACCAGTGAGGAAAACCTGGGAAATTCTTTTTCTTTAAAAATCTAACCCTGTGCAAAGTTGTCAGTAGAAAGTGACTCTAAATTTTCGTTGATGTTAGTTAATCTGGAGATAATTTTGATATAATTGATTTCATATTAAACAGGAAAGGTCTTCCAGCATCTTGGAGTATCTTTAAAAATGTTCAGTAAAAGTTATCTTGCCGTAGTGAAAAGGGGTACGTTCCAGGAGTTGCGCATATCTGACAACCTTATAGACTGGTTCTTCGTGTATCTTCACTATCTGAATTCATTTTCATTATTTACTTTAAAGTTTAACAGCGTTATTCCATGTGATTTTTGCCCCAGCAGTTCCAAGTAAACTTTATTGAAACAGCTAATCGGAAGACCGATATATCGGCGATAGACAGGTTTAGGCTTAGTGACGTCACAACTATATTGATCATATCGACTCCATTGGTCTACAATTGTTTCTAAGTCGACTGCTTCGGAGATAAAATGTGCTATTTATTAGGGATTTTGATGTGCTGAATTCAAATATTACAATTAAAACAACTGATTGGATACTGTTTCCAAGATATTTAAGTTTTTACATTTTACGTCTATGTATATTGTGTACATAGTAGAGTTTTAATCATAAATTGTAAACCTAGGTTTTTTCATGTTTTTATGGTTGCTTTACATGATAATATTTCACTTGTCCTGTTTATGTAACACTTTAGAAAACAGCGAAAGGGTTATATAAATAAAAAATATATTGAAACAAAAGTCAAAAAACTATTATGTATATATATAAGTACATAGTTTAGTCCTTATTCAGTGTCTACTCGGCGCTTCTTGGCTTGTCTCTTGTATTCATTAAATGGAGCATCTCTTGTCACTGCCCAGCAATAGTCTGCAAGCATTGATGGGCTCCATTTGCCCTGATAGCGTTTCTCCATTGTTACAATGTCCTGGTGAAATCGCTCGCCGTGCTCGTCGTTCACTGCTCTGCAATTTCGGTGGAAAAAAATCTAGATGAGAGTGCAAAAAATGTATCTTTAGTGACATGTTGCAACCAAGGCTTTTGTATGCCTTGGTAAGGTTTTCCACCAACTTCCTGTAGTTGTCTACCTTGTTGTTTCCGAGAAAATGTGTTGCCACTAACTGGAAGGCATTCCATGCCGTCTTTTCCTTGCCACGCAGTGCACGGTGAAATGCATCGTCTCGAAGAAGTTACGAATCTGAGGACCAACAAAGACACCTTCCTTTATCTTAGCTTCACTTAACCTTGGAAATTTTCCTCGGAGATACTTGAAAACTGAATGTGTTTTGTCTATGGCCTTGACAAAGTTCTTCATCAGACCCAGCTTCATGTGCAAGGGTGGTAACAAAATCTTCCTTGATTCAACAAGTGGTGGATGCTGAACTCTTTTCATCCCAGGCTCCAATGACTGTTGGAGTGGCCAATCTCTCTTGATGTAGTGGGAATCTCTCGCACGACCATCCCATTCGCAGAGAAAACAGCGGTACTTTGTGTATCCAGTCTGCAGACCAAGCAAGAGTGCAAGAACCTTGAAATCGCCAAAAAGCTGCCACTGATGTTGGTCATAGTTATGCACCTCAAAAGTTGTTTCATGTTTTCAAAGGTTTCCTTCATATGGACTGCATGACCACCTGGAATTGATGACAAAACACTGCCGTTATGCAGCAAAACAGCTTTAAGACTCGTCTTCGATGAATCAATGAACATTCTCCACTCATCTGGATCATGAACGATGTTGAGGGCTGCCATCACACCATCGATGTTGTTGCAGGCTACAAGATCACCTTCCATGAAGAAGAATGCGACAAGATCCTTTTGACGGACGGTCACGGAACATAGAAGCTTTAACATCACTTGCCAGGAGATTCCACTGCTGTAGTCTGGAGCCCAACAGCTCTGCCTTACTCTTGGGTAGTTCCAAATCCCTGACAAGGTCATTCAGTTCACCTTGTGTTATGAGGTGTGGTTCAGAGGAGGAGGATGGGAGAAAATATGGGTCATGTGACATTGATGGTTCAGGACTAGAAGTTTCATCCTCTTCCTCTTCCTCGTCTGATTCAAGTGAGAATGATTCTGGTGCATCAGGAACCGGCAGTCCTTCTCCGCGGGGTACTGGTCGTATAGCTGACGGAATATTTGGATAATGCACAGTCCACTTTTTCTTCTTTGACACACCTTTCCCAACTGGAGGCACCATGCAGAAGTAACAAATGCTGATATGATCTGTTGGCCGTCTCCAAATCATTGGCACTGCAAAAGGCATAGATTTCCTTTTCCTGTTCAACCACTGGCGAAGATTTGTTGCACAAGTGTTGCAGCATATGTGTGTGGCCCACCTCTTGTCCTGATCTCCAATTTTGCAGCCAAAATAAAGGTGATAGACTTTCTTAACCATAGTGGTTATACTGCGCTTTTGTGATGCTAAAGTCACTTCACCACAAAAATAGCAGAAGTTATCTGCATTGTTCACACAAGTACGAGGCATCTCTGCTCACTTTGGCTAAACAGAAATGCGTCCCTTTGCAAAATCAAACACTGACAAATAAGACAGCAGGACACTGTATAATTTGTACAGCTGATATAGGTCAATTTCTTCAGCAGAGTGATGTAAGCTTAGTTATGATTGCATCATCCATGACTTCTAGGAATAACATGATGCAATTCATATCATGTATGACGCAATACCAGCTTCAGATTGCATCATTCATTGTTTTGCCTAGAAAGCAAGTACTGTCCAAACCCAGTCATAGATTTATTCCTTGATCCAGTCAAAGATGTATTTTAGTCGTTTCTGATTTAAATTGAGATCCCTTCCCTTTATAACCCACTTATCCTCCGCCATTCCCAAGTCAAGGGTCGTATATATACTGACCCAGTATAATATCTTTAAAACTAGAGCCAATCAACAATTTTAAGCATCATTTTCGTTCTCAGTGACCCAGAATTAGTAAAGTTTGACAACATTTATTGCGGAAACATTTTGGCTATAGACCAGTGTTACATGTACGCTATAGACCATTTTGGCTGTAGACCAGTGTTACATGTACGCTATAGACCATTTTGGCTATAGACCAGTGTTACATGTACGCTATAGATCATTTTGGCTATAGACCAGTGTTACATGTACGCTATAGACCATTTTGGCTATAGACCAGTGTTACATGTACGCTATAGACCATTTTGGCTGTAGACCAGTGCTCTCTCAATCCAGACTATGGAACTGAATGTTTTGAAATTAATCGGCTATATCTTTAAAACTGCTCAGTATATTCCCAACAAATATTTGGTATATATTTCCATTCACCTAGTATATTCACTCAAGTCTCATATTAATATTAGAGTTTTTTTCTCTAAACTTTAAATGGGAGTCATTGGCAAATGAAAATAAAAATATGTTGTATAAATATTGCCATGTTATTTAGTAATTGAATCTATCTCTGCTTTGGCGATCCATCAATAAATGTCCCACGCTTATCCGTCTCGGAAAACAAGTACATGCAACAGAAATATTGTTTGAATTTAAAGATATAATGAATAAATTAAATAGATCATTTAAAATATAAACCTTCTGTTATTCTGCATGACAAAGTACAGTAAAACCTGCCTTAGCGGACACCTTAATATAAATGACGCATATTCACAAAGGACAGAATGTGTGGACCTTTATTTTCATTTCATTTAGATATTTAACCTCTTAATGAGGTACAGCTGTCCCCAAAGGACCTTTATTGACAGGTTTCACTGTATTATTGTATACAATTCCTAATATTCATATGTTTGTCTTAAATTTCAGTTTCGGTTGCTCAGTCATTAAATATCAGGATCTTTGAAGAGTGCTACGGCTCCCTGTTCGACAATTATCTGACAGCAAGCTGTGATACAGGTCAAGTAATTTCTATCATTAGTTTGAAAGCTTTTGCAAAACGCCGAGACACGAAATGTCCGCAGGAGGAAACCGCCCAAACTCCACTCCCTAGCGACAGTTGCTGCAGATATAACGACAGTGATTGTGGTGACATGTAAGTGAAATTCTCGATGGTTCCCTTTTAACGTAATTTATGGTAATTAAAGGTGACGAGATATTCTCATATGATCAGGCCGGTGTTACCAGGTTTGTAAAACGTTCTCAAACATTGGAATAGCGCGTGCTATTGGAGAAAAAGTTTAATTTTTTTATTTTTTATTTTTTGTTTGTTTGTTTGTTTTTTAAATCTCCTTTGTGCATGTATATGGTATATACCGTTTTCTCCGCTTTGTACTCTGCACACAGTGTATTATTTCATAATCTCGATATTTATGTGATGTAATGTTTGAAGATTCTTTGTTAATTTTATTATATCCGAATTTGCTATTATTACCATGGAAGTATTCCAATATTCTGGTTTGGATTTTACGAACAAAACTTGAGTCTAAACTTAGGCAATTGTCTAGAATCTAGCTATCTTGACTGGAGATGATACAACTCTCAGATTTGTTTTTGAGATCGAGAAGCCAAGAAAGTTTTTTTTATTTCCAGACCTAATTGGCTGAAATTTCATTCTGACTTAAAAAGAACTAATCAAATGTCTGAAGTCGAGACCTAACTTTTATGTTGGTGAAATTTTAGTTAGGTCTCAAAGGGTACATCAGTGATCTTCATCATTTTATATGAGCATCGATATATTGATCGATTTATTGATCGATATATTGATCGATTTATTGATATATACATATTAGATAGATAGATAAATTTGCAGTGCAGATCACACGTGATTACTTTATCTCTTTATAAAAAGAAAGAAATTTGAACATGTCATAATTAAACCCCTTTTGGCGTGATATCATTGAAGCTTTTGTAGAACTGTATCAAACGTTAGATATTTCTAATGAAAATTATTTGTTACACTGTCCAATATGGCATAACTCAAAAATATATTAAAGTACGAAATAAAAGTGTACTGTACAAGTCATGGTTAGGGAAGGCAGTTACACTGATAAATGATTTTATTGTTGAAAGGAGAGAATGGATGGATTTTAATAGTTTTCCAAATCAGTTCTATTTTCAGAACTTGTGTAAACCTATACTCGTATTTTAAATTCTATGAACGATTATACCAGTAAGATGGATATTAGAATTCAGTCAGTATGACAGCAACCTATTATACGCCCAATCTTACAGATTTTATTACAAGATAACAAAGGAGGTAAAAATATTTACAAATAATTGTCATCGTGTGAGATAGAAATCTTTAGAATTAGGTGGGATACAGAGTTTGGCATTTTGAAGGATTCGGAATGGAAAAAGTTGTACACTCTTCCGTTTTGGGCTAAAAAATATTCAAAGCTAATGAGGTTACAAGTAAGAATTTTTCATTGAATCCTTCCCACATATAAATTGTTAAATAACATTGAATTATCAGATATTATTTTTTGTTCACATATTATGGGAACCTGAAAAATCAGTTCATGTTTTAAATGTACTTTTACTCGGAATTAAAAGTGAACATCATCACGCAGACATCTTTTTGTTCAGAAAAGAGTATGATATTTGGTATAACAGACACACTAATAGCAGAAACTGTACGTTGACACACACACACACACACACACACACACACATATATATATATATATATATATATATATATATATATATATATATATATATATATATATATATATGAAACACAAAGTATTATACATTATATGAATATTCTGAAGTTTAATTACTCAAGGTTAATTATCTGACTCAAAAATGTGTTATATATATATATATATATATATATATATATATATATATATATATATATATATTCAATATATATATGAGATAATTTTGAGAAAAGATGGTGTATACATACGAATGCACTGAATCAAACTTAAATGAGTTCATAACAGACAATGCAGAAAACAAATACGGCACACCTCTTTTAATTCCTAAGGATGTAGGTCCCGCCTGGTCTCTCTCTCTCTCTCTCTCTCAGACAAGAATACATTTTGAAGAAAAGAAGCCCCCCCCAAAAAAAAAATTTTATACAAAAGGAAAAGCAAACGTGCTGTTCACAGTTGAATCATGTATTAAGAATAACTCTAGGAATGATCCAGCATGTCTAAAAAAAAAAGATTATCTCTAAGTGGATCGAATATGTTACCTACCTACCTACTCTCGCCTATGACTATTAATAGATATAAAATAAGCACCATGATTAAATTTACACTAAATACTCACAAGAGAAAAGAAAAGGTTTGGTGGAATTATGTTACGATAGAACTAGTCCCTCACCCAATCCTCGTCTTGGTCACCCCAGTCCCCAGGGAGGGCACGGTGTGTGTTTCTAGATTCGTCATCATAACTAATTTACTATTTCTAGCAGTAAATCAATAATATTTTTTTCTTCTTCTATTTTGACAAACGTCAGGAACAACAAAAAAAAATATCAAAATAAAAAGTCATAATATTGGTGTGTCCAGAATATACAAAATTAAAAGACAAAAACGTTGATAACTCACTCAATATACATCATTATGAGTGCTGCATTGGTTTTGCAGAATTCCTCTCGAATTGCCGTGGAATAAAGTCTCCTGTCTTTAAATGATTAAAGACGTAGTAAATCTAAATAATTCTAAAGAAACCTCCAAGAGTACAACCACAAAATACACAATCATACGAGCTTTTAAGTAGTATGTGTTCCTTTCAAAAAAGGGCGTCTTCATTCTTTAGGCATTGCTGTCTGCCATATTCCTGCGGATCATACCTCGTTACAAAAAAAAAAAGAAAAAGAAAAAAGAAGGAGTTATCAAGCCAATACAGAATTACTGATTATTTCAATTATCTCACTCTTCTTCTAGGATATTGTCACAACCCCGCTACCGTATTATAAATAATACTGCAGATCCACTACGGTATTATAAATAATACTGCAGAAGGTGTGCATTAAAATGTAATGACTCACGAGCCCCCAGTCAGCAATTCCGACATATAACAACTCAAGGTGGAATAGATAACAATTTTATCAAATATACGAATCAATGCAAGAATTTCATATACATAAATCTTCAGTTCAATATCACAATACAATAATGGGCCGGGTTGACCAAATGCCCTTTACTCTTTAATTCTTCATATGGAAATTACTGTCCTGTTGTGAGAGAGTCTCTGCTCAGTGAGTTGTCCCAAGTATTCATCTTCGAATGTATCCTCCTTCCTCCTTCCTTCCTCTTCCTCGTTCTGTACCCCGTGCCTCTTGTGTACACCCTGGAAGTCTACTCGGCTTCCTTCGGCCTTTCTCTCGGTGTCGTCACTGCGTACACCCTGGGAATCTCTCAGCACCGACTCTCACTGGCATCCTGGGAGCTTCCTGAAGAAATATAAGGGACGTACACTCTTGTCTCCCTACTCTATTCTTTGAAATCTACCCATCGTCATTAAGTAATCATTCCTATTGCATGCGTCCTAAGAATTACAGAATTATACATATAAATACATATGCATATAAATCCAACTCAGTCTAATTCCGCATTGTGCTCAATCTACATTCTGATAGATGTAAGTACATGTCATAATTCAATTCTCTAATAAATTCAACAATATGATATGATTAAATATTCTAATAAATTCAACTATATGTGAGGATTCAATATTCTAATATATTCAACTCTCTACTCAAATCAAGCTCAAAGACTCGGCCAAGTTACCGTCTTACCTTTTAGAAGCTTGTTTACCCAGTTCAATTCCCTTCTTTTTACGAGTTAAGTCTCGGAGTGGCTTTTAGCTAAAATTCCCTCCTCAACATAAGTTTCTGCTTTACTTAGACAATACGTCTCTCTCCCTCGAGAACTAGCAGCTCACTGATGGGTCTGTGCGCGTTTACGAATAAGAATGAAGCATTTTCCTGCCTAAAGGGTTAACCCCTCCCACCGGTAGGGTTAGCTTCTCTCATCCCTAATTAGTCGACACGCCTATCGTTTGATTTTCTTTCCGCCTGGGTCCAGGTTTCTTCACACCTTCTTGGCGCGCCACGGGGTATCCGGCCCGAATATGTCCTTCGGCAATATCCCCGCTGCAAAAGGATTAAATACATTTGAAGCCAATTCAGAGATCCGAAATTATGTAACTCCTAGTAAGACGTCCGGCCCACATGCTATGATTTCCGCAAATTTCTGCCCTTCAGTTCGTTACAGATATAATATGACAAATATTGTCAGGGTACATTGTTATGTATATTGAATCTATAATGTGTGTCCATGGTTGTAACGTTGTAATTTAAAAATTGCTACTTGTAAACAAGGTGTTTACTATCATATGAGTTCAAGGCCAGTCTTGTTTACAATTTGACTGGGGGTTTTTTCCATTGGAATGACTGACGTCATGTTATGATGTGGGTCAAGATGAAAATGTGTATATATAGGGATTTGATAAAAAAATAACTCATTCCTGTTTTAAGATGAGTCTACAGAAATTGCCAATAATGATCAGAGTTTATAGTTTGTGCCGTTGAAATCAGATATAATTCGAGAGGAATTATTTAAGATATTCGTTGGAATTATTAAAGTACTCATTGACTTTTGGATTAATGCATTACTTAAGACTTTTGTGAACTCATTCAACGACATTCTGGATTGTATCATTGTGGTATATCGGACATTCAAGACTATTGGAACCCATTGGCAATATTTTATATTTTTGGACTTGTGATTTGACATTTAGCATTATTTGGAATTTAATTCACAAATTGTGAGTGTCTTTTGAATTTTTACTTTTGTATTGTAGGGAAATAAACTGGTTGTTGACTTTACTTTAATTGTTGGTTTCACTTTCTTTCTGTTACATATTTTAAGACCTAGAGTCGTAACAACGTAAATCAATAATTATCATTTACTTCTTTGATTAAATAGACATCTTTTCGCATGTCTTTTCTTCATTATCATCCCAGAGAGTATTCGAAAGTTTGATCACCTGGCTAAGAATACAGCGTTGAAGAAGTGTCACAAAACTGCCTGCATTCTAGAAACCCAGATCGAAATTATTATTATTATTAGTAGTAGTAGTAGTAGTGACAACGTTAGGATGCTTTCTACTTTCTTTTCCAGATATCTTGGTGATGGCCTGGCACACTATTTATCATGCAATGGTCGACGGAATTGCCTCGGTATTCCGATTGCTTGGATGGATACTCCCTGCAAAACGGGCGAATATTTGAATAAAACCAGCTACATGAGAATGGAATATGAATGTATCCCAAGTAAGTAGTAGCTTTGTCCTTCAGTGTGTAGAAATGGTGGGGTAGCAGGAAATGTGTTGGCACATCGACGACAACGTTAAAATTGTAACTGCTGATATCGAGGAGTTTACCAAAAGGAATTCCATTTTGAGATGGAGATGGCTTGTTTTTACTTAAAATAGACAACTTTCTATGTCATAGAAAAATGTACTATTTTAATCCGCGGAGTGGTTTCGAATGCGTTGACTTCCCCTCGTATGTATCTGCCACTGAACTGATCCATCGACCAAAGTTGGCACCTATAAATCAGCTAACACATAACAGAGATTCCAATGCACCGCTAACCAATAATCTATCGCCATATGTCAGTCAAACTCTAACACGTGCCGACACATGTGGACCGCCGACCAATACTCTGCAAACACACGTGAGGGGCGTTACTAAATTAGAGACACTCTGAAAGCTTGTAGGAAAGCCATGTCTAATTTCCGTCACCAACATGACTGCCACTATAAATCGTATACACATTCAAAATCGTCCTAACATCAACATTATTTAACCATTGTGTGTGAAATCTTCTGAATACTCCCAAAATTAAATCTGTCTTATCTAGTGAAATTGTTAAAATAAAATACTTTGATTTTTATATAAAGTGCTATGCTAATGAGCAGGCGTGGCCATATCTGCTCTGGCGATAGGTCAGTTCGATCGCTGGCAAAGTAAAGCATTGCATAATTGGATTGCCGGAGAAAAGCTTGACCAGCCTTGGATGGTTAATAGAAAGAATTTACTGCATAACAGTTTCAACTCTTTATAACGTCAATATTTTCTGTTCAATTTTCAGGAACTTTTCACAGTATACTTATGATTTATGTTTGACTAGCCCTTCAGAGAAACGGAGAATCTTCTGCCCACACATTTGCAGTTTATTTCTTAAAAGGACGTTGATTGTTTTGTTGTTGTTTTTTTTTAAATTTGCAACTGATTGAAATGAAATTGATAAGAAGACTGGGAACATTTCATGACTATGGGATAAACCAGGTGAATTTGTTTATTTTATATAGTGATTCACTCCATTTGCCCTTCCCAGTAAAGCTTGTATCTGGTCATCGATTATGTAACGCTTCGTACTTAGCGATAGTTATCCGACAAGCTCGCTGACAGATTCCAGCCTCCAGAGGGTTAACGTACATCATCCAAATGGGTACTGACACGGAGAAAAGTCCGTCATATTGGTTCGATTTGAGGTAGATATCTTTGAATTGCTCTCCTGTGACGAATTAATTAAAATCTGGATAGGACGCAAAATAAGCAGTAAATGTATCAAACATCTGACGTTCTAATATTTTGCAAAATGACATTTCAATTCTCAAAACGCTCGGAAATTCATCCTTAGACAGCGGGAAGCATGCAATATATTAGCGCTTGTGCGGGAAATAAAAACCTTAGCGCGATGCTTCAATTACTTTGCATTCGACGTGATACCTAGATTTTGAAATGAATTCATTACAAGAGAGAAATTTAACTATATTTTCCTCAACTGGAACCAATATGGCAGACTATTTTCTGTGTCAGTGTCTATCTTTGATGACGTACATAATATAACCTCGACCAAGGGTTGATTCGTCAAGAGGAAAGGTGTTTATCATGAAACCAAGGTGATGATGAAGTAATGCGGGCTACATCTATCAGTATTATTATCAGACACCAGTTTTTAAAAGTTGGAGTTTATTTTCGAGCGAGTTAACTGAGATGATTTGTTTGTTCTTTCTTTCCTTCCTCCCTTTCGAAACTGGCGACTTTAAGGTCTTCTTTCTATGTATATTTACAGTAAAACTTACACATTCATGTACTAAGCATCTGAATACATAAAGCATCTTTTCATACGTACACAATTTACAGTAAATATTACTACCATGGATGCGGACATGTTTATTGATAAAGCCTTGTTTTCAGATGGCTCCAAATGATCGACTTCACATTATATTCACACCGAAATAGAATTAGTTACGCGGTGATTTCAATTTGGATTGTGACGTACTGTGGCCATAATCATTATTTCCCTTAATAAAATCTTGTTTAATTCATCCAATATCTGGTTATCCGACACATTGTGAAATGATAACGTTAAAGGTAAATTTCATCGATATAAATTTAAATCAAATCTGTGGTTATCTGACAGTTCAGTTTATCTGAGGTTTTTAATTGACTCTAGCGAAACGAAAACATTGTATTTCGGAACCAAAATGACCATGGGCTGCAGGACACTGAGCATGGGGTGCAATAGTAATCCTTTACGTCATAGCGCGTGAGCATATGTCATAGGCAGAGCAAACGTCATAGCAAGAGCTTGATACAGTGCGCGTGGTAAACAACCAGAACGTCCCTTGCTAGTTGACTCGTCTGAAACATAACTGTGCACAGTAGCATTATTTCTCTCGCAAAGAATTATGGTATGTTGGCTTTACATAACGGTAGGCATCCAATAGTCGATTAAAACGATTCCACAATTGTTTTGTTTTTTTAAAAAAAGGTATGTAATATTAACTTTTTCCATAGATTACCAATGGCATAATTATTTTTGTAAAAGTGCTGATTCTCTGCCAAATAACATAAATCTCGATCATAAATTTATAGAAAAGAAGATTGTATATACAATTATCAGATTTCGCATCATAACCTTACACATTTAAACTTCTGTTATTGCATTTTAATTTCATAACAAGGTTTTTAAACAACAACTGTTTTGGCCATTTTGGAATAATTTGTTTATATTAGGTCAATACTACCACTACATATTGAGGAGCATGCCGGACTCGCAACCTAAAGTGTGGGGGTTTTAATGCTACCTTAGGATCAGCCCGGGTTGTCTAACTTGGTATGTCCTTGGATATGGCAGTTTATTCCAATTGCCTCGGCAATAAATAACCTACTTGTTTTGTTGTTCCCTAAAACACCAAACTAAACCAAATAAGTTATTACAATGAACAAATTGATTATAAAGGCTAGAGCCCTGTTTCAGGTAGGTGATTAAAACATTCTGTTTAATCGCGTCTTTTCATTCATCATGAATTAAAATTCTCAAGCAGTAAAATTACAATGTAAATTAATTGTTATAAAGTTATCAATGAATACGGTACTTTCCAGGTGACATTTTACTGCCACATTTACAGTATTGTTCCAGCGGTTTTATCCTACTAAGGGGAGGTAACCACCCTGTGAGGAGTATGCTCCAATATCTTTCTTTGTATGTTGACTTATGAAATTGGTAAGAATGAGAAATTTGCAAATGAACTTTTAATTCCAGTTTTCTAAACCTTCAGAACAATTTACAACTATTTAGTTAGTAAGTGAAGCTAACATTTTGATACAGACTATAGTGTGCTTCCATATTATTATTGCATCAGACATCGATTGTTGGATTTTTTTTTTATATAATTGTTTCTTCCTCTCAATGCTGGAGGTAAAAAAAAATATACCGTCTTAAATATTTATTTTCAAATATTTCGATCAACATTTTTATACTTCTTAACGTCTGTCCAAGTCTGAACTTGCTTCCCTTTTTCAATTGGTATCAGGTTCGGGTACAGTTGATGTGACAAACAATTCAATAACAATTGATGATGAAGTTCACGTTTGGAATCCTAACTATCCGGATGGGAATGCTTTTCCGCCTGGAGGTACAATGACATGCTCTGTGGAAGCTTCGTGTCAGAGTCGTATCGTAGTGACTGCCATTTTCCTAAAGTTTCTTGAGGTATCACTGTACAATATATTTCCTTTTCATTATATTTCCTATTTTTTAACTAATTTAAGAAGTAACTTTGTTATTCAGAAATGGTTATTTGTCCTCTAAAATCAAGTCCAAGCTACTCTTTTCAAGTAATATCTATGATACATACTGACAGCAAGTTCAGAATTCGTTCTTAGAATTTTTATGAAATATTTTTTACAATATAATGATGATAATATTTAGTAATTCCTATTTAGTAATGTATCTTGCACTAACGTTATTATTATTATTATTATTATTATTATTATTATTATTTCTAGCAAATAGTACAATAATAGTTGTCTGGCTGTATTTATTCGTTATATATACATAACTTGCTGACTTTGTGTTGTTATTCCTACAGGTGTCGCCAGGAGTCTGTGGACAGCAAATGACTATTGAGGATGGCATGGACAAGAAAGAAATATCTTGCAAATCTAATAATAATTACAATATAAGTGACTTGTACACAAGCTCCTCCCACTTCATCAAGGTCAAAGTGAACAGCAGTGTAGCATCCAATCATGACTGGAGATTTTGGTTCAAGTTCAAAGGTCCATATTCTCTCTCTCTCTCTCTCTATTTATATATATATATATATATATATATATATATATATATATATATATATATATATATATATATATATATATATATATAAAGTCCTTACTGACAAAAAAATAATGCTTATGCTTGGTTAAAGGAATATTCTGAAAACAAGCTAGTTGGATTTCAAGTATATGATTTTTGTGTGTGACGATGATAAAGCTTTTGTCTATCAATATATATATATATATATATATATATATATATATATATATATATATAGAGAGAGAGAGAGAGAGAGAGAGAGAGAGAGAGAGAGAGAAAGAGAGAGAGAGGTACATGCATACAAAAAACGTTTTTACTTGAAATCCAACTAGCTTGCTTTCAATATATTCTTTTAACTGACCATATTGTTGTATCTTCTTGAAACTAGCAAGATGTAATAATGAATTTGTCTTAACAATAAACTTATCTTCAGTCCTAATGCATAACATGTTCTGTCTGACCTTTTTCATTGACTTGCCACACTTATTAAAATAGCGTCAGGGGAAGAAGACCTTCTTATTTCTTTCTTTCTTTCTTTCTTTCAATTTAATGCAGTAGTTTACGAACCCAGGTGTGTTTATGATACTATGAGACCATTGGTCCATTGTATAACATCGCATTCCTTTCCATGGTAAAAAAAGTATTTGTCATAAAATCTTGAGATTGTAACATCTTTTGTCCTTATTTGTAGAATGCCATCAGTAATTTAAAATACTAGTAAGACAATGGTCAAGACATTACTTAAGGAGTAGAGTAGATAGTCGCATACTGGTATGTTAATTGCAAGAAAGAATTCTCCATAATGAAAAAGTCTAAGAAGCAAATAAATGGATACATACTTGATTGTGACCAAGCTCCATGTTTTAGATACATAATTGAGACATGTAGTCAGGTACAATACAGTAATAGAAGACTTATAAGAAAGTCACATTAATGACTAGTATCATAAGTAAACAAAAGTGTTGATGTTCTTTCCGCGGTAAAAAAGATGAGAATAAGTACGCTTTATTCATAAGATTCCAAGTTTAAATGTTATGATGATATACATTTTGTCTCCCTCATGATCATATCTTAATGATGTCTCCCAGATGACAGAACACAGTGTTATATATATATATATATATATATATATATATATATATATATATATATATATATATATATATATATATATATATATATATATGAAATTTAACTACAGGCGTCGAGCCCTATTCGCAGATGACTTTGGGGTGCGGATCACAGAAGAAAAACAGTGCACAAAACCCAAGTCCCGGAATCTGCATTCCTATGTCTACAACTCCGAGACTATCGACAACACAGGCACCACCAACCAATAGTAAATCGCATCGTGTGTGTGTGTGAGAGAGAGAGAGAGAGAGAGAGAGAGAGAGAGAGAGAGAGAGAGAGAGAGAGAGAGAGAGAGAGAGCACATTATTTTGCTTTTTGTCGATGTTAGGATGAAAATCCACATATGAAAGATAAAATAAAAGAAGTGGGAAATTAGGTACAAATATTACAAAATTGGGGAATGGATTCGGGTTTAACACAAAATAATATGTTTTATTTTTAAAAAAATAAATGTATATGAGTTTACATCGAAAATCATATCTAAAATACTTGATCGTCCGTCCTACTGTTGGTGAAAGGCTTGAATAGAACTTTTCTCCCTAACGTCATCGAATTTGGTATGAACAATCTTAATGTGTTCTTAATGTATCAAGTGTTTAGGTACACAGAGATAGAAAACAAATGAAATTTTTTGTTTTTTTAAAAATGTTTTGAGACAAACACGCAACTTTTGTGAAATGTGTCAAATTATGGACATAGACTGAATCCATTTGTTTCGCTGGAATGAGGTATGTATGTATGTAGTGTTTTACGGCACCTCAGCACAAAAAAACGTAAAAAAAAATATAAAACGTAAAGATGTTACAATTTAAAATGTATATAAAATAATAAATATTAGCTGGAATGAAAAAAAAATATAACATCCACATGATAGCGAACTCAAGCTGTTTTATGCACATTAAAAGGTTTAGTTCACTACTACAACTGCTCTTTTGTCTTGTAGAGCCATTTGTGTCTTGGGAAATTATAACTACCCGTTATGTATGCAAGTGGAAAATGCCCTGTTATAATTAGCGACTGCCATATTTATGTAACTAGTGAATGCCCTATTTATTTGTATGTGTATGTTTCCAAGGTGATATACGTATTTCACAATGTTCCAAATTTCACACTCTACAATGCAGATATGGAACCACATGATTCCTTCTTGTCTAAATGGATGTGCATTAAAAAGTTAACCACAATCTTTTGATTGTAGATCTGTGGAAGAAATGGTAATTTGGACCGTACATTTAGTTTTGAGCACATACGCACACAATACACATGGCGAATGTATTATAAGTCACAAATACTAATAAACATGCTATGCTGATGGACACACGGTCCAGAGTTTAGTTAGGTAATACTTATAAGAAAGGACTTTCCTCTATACATTTCGAATTGGAGGATAACTCATAATTTGGTTAAACTCGAATTAAAAGCAGATTACTATTAACACGAAGAACTATGTATAATTAATGCAGATTTGTTTTTTGTCATGTTCTTTTCAGGTATAATGGACAAATCGCCTAACACAAACACGACATGTCCCGGGAAACTTCAGCAGAGCTATCTGAAGCCATCGTGTGACAGTTCTGAAGTTATAGCAGTTCGTAACCTTTTTGTGGGTTCGAAACCAGCCGCTTCCATGTGTCCAGCTAATTTGGATATCGGAGTGTACAATGAGACTCTGAGACAACAGTGCTGCACGAGGGGTGAAAGTGATTGTATTACACAGTATACGGGTGCGTCAAGGTGAGTTCCAGCGCTTTTGACTTGCATTATATGAGGCATTGTGGACGAGTGTGTTCCTAAGGTGTACCATTCTAAAGATCAGATTTGGCTCTCTGTATATAGAGACGTGTTTGCTTGATTGATTGGTTGTGTTTCTCGTGCCGAGGCAATTTGAGACAAATGTCTTGCTTAGAGGCACACGGCGGATGACCCGGCCTGGGCAGGATTCGAACAGACACCTTTTAGGTCCGATAGACACTGGAAAAGGAGCAAAATTGTATCCGTTCATGGGAGCCGCGGCAGCTCAGTTGGTAGAGAGTCGGACTCGTAATGCACGGGTCGCGGGTTCGATACCCGTCCTGGCCAGCCCATGTTTTCCCCCTTTCTGTGTCCCTGGGAAAGGCACTTAACTCACATGTCTTCGGCAATATATAGCCAATACTGTGTTAAAAGTGCCGTTACACCCACAAAAACAAAACAAAAAAGTATCTACTTATTTGTCACTCAAGATATACATGCAGTTTTCAAAAGATAAGTAAATCTTAGAACCGCCTTCAAAATCATTACGATGGACCAACATATCCCAGTATACACTGTCTCTGCTATAATTTATGCCACCACGTTAAGACAACAACAGCAACAACAAGAACAACAACTACTACTACCACCATAGTCATACATACTAAGTACCAGTTTAACTATTGTTGCTGCTGGTGTTGCAGTTTCTACAAATTAAGATGTCATCTGGTTTTGGTAAATGTAAACTTAACTATAAATTTGTTTACTTTCTTAAACAAATCAGACGACGGTTATAGCACTTGACTTATATGAAAAATGTACATGTTAAAGTGCGCAACGACATTTTTAAAGTTAAATTTTATATTTATATACATGAACGACCAATTACATACTAGATTTTGTGTGCTTAGGATATGAAAAATCAGTTTTCTTATCGATATTTAATCTTTATTAACTAATAGCGAGTCATCACTATTCGATTTATAGAGAAATAAGTTCCAATAATATATCTTTTCTCTTTTTAATCGTGTAGGCTCAACTTCTTCCTCAGTTGTAACGGGCGCTCCAGATGTGATAACAACATACCAAAAACTGATACCCGACCAACAGCTTGTTCTGGGGGAGGACCCTATCTTGCCAATTCTAATTACATGATTATGATCTACCACTGTATCGACAGTATGTAATGAGCAGCCTTAGTGCTGTATCGACAGTATGTAATGTACAGCATTAGTGATGTGTCGACAGTATCTAATGTTCAGACTTAGTGCTGTATAGACAGTATGTAATGTACAGTCTTAGTGCTGTATTGACAGTATGTAATGTACAGTCTTAGTGCTGTATGGACAGTATGTATTGTACAGTCTTAGTGCTGTATAAACAGTATGTAATGTACAGTCTTAGTGCTGTATGGACAGTATGTAATGTACAGTCTTAGTGCTGTATGGACAGTATGTAATGTACAGTCTTAGTGCTGTATTGACAGTATGTAATGTACAGTCTTAGTGCTGTATGGACAGTATGTAATGTACAGTCTTAGTGCTGTATGGACAGTATGTAATGTACAGTCTTAGTGCTGTATTGACAGTATGTTTAAGTACAGTCTTAGTGCTGTATGGACAGTATGTAATGTACAGTCTTAGTGCTGTATCGGCAGTATGTAATGTACAATCTTAGTGCTGTATGGACAGTATGTAATGTACCGGCTGTATGGACAGTATGTAATGTATCGGCTGTATGGGCAGTATGTAATGTACAGTCTTTGTGCTGTATCGACAGTATGTAATGTACCGGTTGTATGGACATTATGTAATGTACAGTCTTAGTGCTGTATGGACAGTATGTAATATACAGTCTTAGTGCTGTATCGACAGTATGTAATGTACAATCTTAGTGCTTTCCTACAAGTTTTTGTTATAATTTTAACATTTATGGTAGGGGAAAACTTGCGATTTACCTAGACCTTATCAAAGTCATGTGTCAAAATCTCGAGCCAGAATCCAATTTGTTTAGATACAGTTCGGAAAATCGGGTAAATATGGTACAAATATCGGGTTAAAAATTAAAAATACCGGGTAAATAAGTGCTATAATGCTTTATATGACACATGGAAGCAAAAGTGTTTCAGGATTGTATAATTTATAGGAGCTGTAAATGAATGATCTCGTGCAATGAACGAATGTCGATCTTTGCTTGGTTTATAACAGGAGTTACGTCGATGATATTTAGATACCAACAGGAGTTCACCCCCACAATGCCACATGCTATTTATCTCAAGAAATCGTCGTGATTTATTGCCTTGTTTTTAATACGGCTGAACGACAGTAATCTAATAGTTTCTGAATGATATATTACAATCATAAGATAGCGGAACTTACTGATTATTAATTCTTCAATTAAGCTATCCCACTGTACAGTTTGATTTTTCAGATTTAGTGGAACGCTGTATTGTATCTACTCTGACTCCGGATGTTTGCTGTCGCTTCCGGTGTCCTCAGGTGGCTATTTGCATCTGTGTTGTTGTGTACGGTTTTGCATATTAACAACTAGACGGTTTAGTTTTAATTTGCCAGAATGTACACTAGATTATAGATACAAATAAGAACCTGACAAAACCGAAAGCGATACCAAAAAAATATCCGCAGTCGGAGTGGGTATAATACAGTGTGTATGGCATGTATAAAGGGGAACTTGTATAAGACAGACACCTCTGAGACAGGCTAAAACTGGCCGTAATATAGAGGCGATTGTTACATGGAGGTTAATTTTATATGGATTGTATTATATTTTGTCTAGAAATATGTATCTCTCTTATAAAGGCGACTGTCTGATGGAGGTGACTGTTATAAGATGTTTACTCTAAGCCATTGGTATCGTATCCGTGGTTTGAATGATGAAGAGATTATACCCACTGTTGGGCCTTGTATATATATATATATATATATATATATATATATATATATATATATATATATATATATATATATATATATATATATATATATCATCGAAGTTCAAAACAATTACACGCGTCATCTAAAATTTTAAAAACAATACTACCATAAGACATTGTCATATAAACGTTTGTAAATTCAATACTTTCTTTGGTGTTTATTGTTTGTCTTGTTTGTCTCTTTTGAGTAATTGCCTTTGACAAAGACTCGGTGAAATTCAGAAGCACTGAGGCTAGTTAAAAACTAGTTTTGTACTGTTCGTTGTCAGTTTTTTTGCATTTATCTTAATACAGCTAAATGTGCAAATCTTTAATTATTGACAGCTGGGAACATCATACAAGTTGGACAGGACAACTCCACAAACAGAAATCCAGCTTACATCTCGAATGATGACTTTCCGTCAGAGACGGAGAATAAATCTGACACTGATAAGACCTGTTCGATTCAGACCGAGTGTGGTACGAGGATACGCGTAGTTCTCGTGCATCTTTCTCTGAAGGACAAAGAAGCATGTCAACAGAAAATCACATTCACGGAAGAAGATGGCAATCAAACAGTGATTGACTGCCATACAAACACAGAATCTGAAGTGAAGGAGTTGTTTAATTCAAGTACGTCATTTCTTCTCATGACATTTGCTAATAAACTGCCGGGTGGAAAGTTCTGGATAGAATTCACAAGTGAGTACATATGAACTAATCACGTTCTCTTCATAAAATGTTTGTCTCATTTGTCTGGCATATTGAAAATCTTGCTATTGCTTCTCCTTCAAATGAATGATTGTATCGACATGAGATTCTCCATGATCACTTCATACGATATGCAGCTGGCCGTAAATGAAATGGTGTCGATTGGACCTTCAAACTACCTTCCTGGCGGCCATCTTGAAGATATTTTTATAAATACTCCTCCCACATGGATGGTCGCATCGACATGAAGTTTTCTTTAAAACACTGCTTAGGATATGTTATTGATTTGAAATAAAAATGATACTGATTTTACCTCAAAGGTGGCCGCCACATCGGTTTTCTTTCAAATATAGTGATTGCTACTTCTACTGAAGTCGGATCAACATGAAGTTTTCACTAAAATACATCTTGCAATATGTAGTTGATACTCAATGGAAATGGTGGCTATCTTGTCAGTTTTGTTATTGCTGCTCTATCTGAATCAATAGTCTTATCGACATGACGTTTTCCATTAAAACACTTTTTATGGTATGTTGTTTGTCCTCGATGAAAATTGTACCGATCTGGCATTCAACATAGCCGCACGGCATCTGTTATATCATGAACATCTTTTAGATCATGACTCCTCCTGAACTGATCTGTTTTTTTTCCCACAAAACCACGTTCTGTGTTAAGTAGTAGCTAGTTAATGAAAATGGTGCCGATTTGACCTCCAACATGGGAATGGCGACCCTTTTGAAAATCGCTCATCATTCTTAGCAGCTTGTTATATCGTCATGAAAATTTCAGTGAAGGACTTATTACAGAACAAATTTGGTTCAAATGAAATCAGAGATCTAACCTCCAACTTAAACGTTGTAGTGACATTATTGAAAATATTGTTGTCGCTACTCCTACAGAAGGGATGGTTGTGCTGACATGGAATTTTCACTAGAACACTTGGAATAAAACGTAGCAGAATCGAAATGAAATTATGCCGATCTAACGTCCAACGTGACTGCCATAGTGGCCACCTGGAAGATATTTTATTCGTACTCCTCCAGATTGAATGACCATATTGGCATGTTGTTTTCACAGAAGACCTTTTTTATTACATGTAGTTGGCCGTAACTAATCTGTAGTTGCTCGTGAACACCATAACTCTAATAAATAGGAAGAGACTTTTATTAAACTTTGTACATATCAACAATAGTATTAATCAGCTTGATAACGTGCTATGCTTGACTTTGTGGTCAAGGTCACAGATCACTTCTGACATTTTTGTCTTACCTATGCAAGCATAGTGAGACATAGTTATAACTTTCTTTTGTCTTCAATCTAAACGTTTTGCCTTCAAGTCTTTGCAATTTAGATACGAGTTGGGGGGGGGGGTATATATCATATATAACACTGGTGAGAAACGTTCCTTCGAGGATTCTTATTCATTTAATTAATTTAGCTAATTATGTAACAAAAGATCATAATGATTAAATATGTTTTCTTATCCATTTTAGGGCACAAATATTGCTACAGAAAAGCTTGTATTTTCTGTTTTGTGTGTGTTTCTTTATATCTTTTTTTTTCTTTTTATAGTATCTTTACATAGGAGCCCATCGGTATTAATAAGTACAGTCTTGTTTGTGGTTCAATAATCAATCATCCGTCATATTAAAGTTTCGCGTCAGTTTTCTTTTAATACAAAATGCATCGAATCATAGATAAACATGCAGAATCGTTATTCGTCTTTTTCAGGTTTAAAACAAAATTTCTTGAGAGTTTCCTGCGGGAAGGAACATTCTCAGAGATCTGCCTGTCTGCCAACTACACAATCTACACGGACAACAGCAGCTCCTGAACAGAGCAGTAACAATCAAACCTCAATCTATTCTGTTTAATTTCTTGTTCATCATCATTATCACCATCACTAACACCACCACCACCACCATCATCATCATTTTCGTCGTCGTAGTAATAATCATCATCGTCTCCACCGGCAACAACAGCTTCAAAACAAAGCAGTAACAATCAAGGGTCTATCTGTTCTATCATCATCATCATCACCACCACCATCATCATCGTATGCACAAGGACACACAGGAGCAAAACCACGGTAAATACAATGTAAATTAATTCTTATAAAGTTATCAATGAATACGGTACTCTCCAGGTGACATTTTACCGCCACATTTACAGTATTGTTCCAGTGGTTTTATCCTACTAAGGGGAGGTAACCACCCTGTGAGGAGTATGCTCCAATATCTTTCTTTGTATGTTGACTTATGAAATTGGTAAGAATGAGAAATTTGCAAATGAAATTTTAATTCCAGTTTTCTAAACCTTCAGAACAATTTACAACTATTTAGTTAGTAAGCGAAGCTAACATTTTGATACAGACTATATTGTGCTTCCATATTATTATTACATCAGACATCGATTGTTGGAGGATTTGTTTTATTTAATTGTTTCTTCTTCTCAATGCTGGAGGTAAAAAAAAATATACCGTCTTAAATATTTATTTTCAAATATTTCGATCAACATTTTTAAAATTATTAGTCTGAACATGCTTACCATTTCAATTTCTATCAGGTTCGGGTACAGTTGATGTGGCAAACAATTCAATAACAATTGATGATGAAGTTCACGTTTGGAATCCTAACTATCCGGATGGGAATACTTTTCCGCCTGGAGGTACAATGACATGCTCCGTGGAAGCTTCGTGTCAGAGTCGTATCGTAGTGACTGCCATTTTCCTAAAGTTTCTTGAGGTATCACTGTACAAAATATTTCCTTTTTATTATATTCCATATTTTTTAACTAATTTAAAAAGTGACTTTATTATTCAGAAATGGTTATTTGTTCTCTAAAATCAAGTCCCAGCTATCCTTTTCAAGTAATATCTATGATACATAATGACAGAATGTTAAGAATTCGTACTTAGCATTTTCATGAAACATTTTTATAAAATATAATGATGATAATATTTAGTAATTCCTATTAGGTAATGTATCTTGCACTTAGGTGAAACCAATAATAATAATAATAATAATAATAATAATAATTATAATAATGATAATAATACTTATTATTATTAATAGAATTATTATTATTATTATTATTACAAATAGTACAACAATAGTTGCCAGGCTGTATTTATTCGTTATATATACATAACTTGCTGATTATGTGTTGTTATTGCTACAGGTGTCGGCAGGAGTCTGTGGACAGCAAATGACTATTGAGGATGGCATGGACAAGAAAGAAATATCTTGCGAATCTAATAATAATTACAATATAAGTGACGTGTACACAAGCTCCTCCCACTTCATCAAGGTCAAAGTGAACAGCAGTGTAGCATCCAATCATGACTGGAGATTTTGGTTCAAGTTCAAAGGTCCATGTTATCTCTCTCTCTCTCTCTCTCTCTCTCTCTCTCTCTCTCTCTCTCTCTCTCTATATATATATATATATATATATATATATATATATATATATATATAAAGTCCTTAGTGACAATAAAATAATGCTTATGGAGGGTTAAATGAATATACTGAATGCAAGCTAGTTGGATTTCAAGTAATCATTTTTTTTTGGTGAAGAAGATAAAGCTTTTGTCTATCAATATATATATATATATATATATATATATATATAGAGAGAGAGAGAGAGAGAGAGAGAGAGAGAGAGAGAGAGAGAGAGAGAGAGAGAGAGAGATACGTGCATACAAAAAAACGTTTTTGCTTGAAATCCAACGAGCTTGCTTTCAATATATTCTTTTAACTCACCATATTTTTGTATCTTCTTGAAACTAGCAAGATGTAATAATGAATTTGTCTTAACAATAAACTTATCTTTAGTCCTAATGCATAACAAATTCTGTCTGACCTTTTTCATTCACTTGCCACACTTATTAAAATAGCGTCAGGGGAAGAGGACCTTCTTGTTTGTTTGTTTCTTTCTTTCTTTCAATTTAATGCAGTAGTTTACGAACCCAGGTGTGTTTATGATACTATGAGACCATTGGTCCATTGTATAAAATCGCATTCCTTTCCATGGTTAAAAAAGTATTTGTCATATAACCTTGAGATTGTCACATATTTTGTCCATATTTGTAGAATGCCATAATGAAAAAGTATAAGAAACAAATAAATGGAAAAATATTTAATTGTGACCAAACTCCATGGTATAGATACATAATGGAGACATGTAGTCATGTACAATACAGTAATAGGAAGACTTATAAGGAAGTCAAGAGAAAAGATGATAATAAGTACGCTTTATTCATAAGATTCCAAGTTAAAATGTTATGATGATTTACATTTTGTCTCCCTCATGATCATATCTTAATCATGTCTCAAATATTACAGAACCCAGTGTTATATATATATATATATATATATATATATATATATATATATATATATATATATATATATATATATATATATATATATATATATATATATGAAATTTAACTACAGGCGTCGAGCCCTATTCGCAGATGATTTTGGCGTGCGGATCACAGAAGAAAAACAGTGCACAAAACCCAAGTCCCGGAATCTGCATTCCTATGTCTACAACTCCGAGATCACCGACAACACCGGCACCACCAACCAATAGTAAATCTCATCGTGTGTGTGTGTATATATATATGTGTGTGTATGAGAGAGAGAGAGAGAGAGAGAGAGAGAGAGAGAGAGAGAGAGAGCATCATTTTGTTTTTTGTCGATGTTAGGATGAAAATCCACATATGAAAGATAAAATAAAAGAAGTGGGAAATTAGGCACAAATATTACAAAATTGGGGAATGGGTTCGGGTTTAACACCAAATATATCGAGGTACGAATATGTTTTATTTTTAAATAAATAAATGTATATGGGTTTACATCGAAAATCATATCTAAAATACTTGATCGTCCATCCTACTGTTGGTGAAAGGCTTGAATACCACTTTTCTCTCTAATGTCATCGAGTGTGGTATGAACAATCTGAATGTGTTCTGAATGCGTCAAGTGTTTAGGTACATAGAGATAGAAAACAAATGTAAAATTTTTGTTTTTTAAATGTTTTGAGAGAAACACGCAACTTTTGTGAAATGTGTCAAATTATGGAAGTAGACTTAATCCATTTGTTTCGCTGGAATGATGTATGTATGTATGTATGTATGTATGTATGTATGTATGTAGTGTTTTGCGGCACCTCAGCACAAAAACGGCTATGTAGTGCCAACTAAAAGTAAAGTGTGAAAAATGTACAAATGAATTGCACAAAATATTTGGTAGATAAGCCGTTCCAAATAAATGTAAACATTGACTACAACAAGAAAAAATATAAAACGTAAAGAAGTTACAAATTCTTTAAAATGTATATAAAATAATAAATATTAGCTGGAATGAAAAGAAAATATAACATCCACATGATTTCCAACTCAAGCTGTTTTGTGCACATTAAAAGGTTAAGTTCACTACTACAACTGCTCTTTTGTCTTGTGGAGTCATTTGTGTCTTGGGAACTTATAACTAGCGGTTGCCCTATGTATACAACTGGAGAATGCCCTGTTATAACTAGCGACTGCTCTATTTATATAAAAAGTGAATGTCCTATTAATCTGCATGTGAACGTTTCCAAGGTGATATACATATTTCACAATGTTCCAAATTTCACACTCTACAATGCAGATATGAAACCACATGATTCCTTCTTGTCTAAATGGATGTGCATTAAAAAGTTAACCGCAATCTTTTGAGTGTCGATCTGTGGAAGAAATGGTAATTTGGACCGTACATTTAGTGCTGATCACATACTCACACAATACACATGGCGAATGTATTATAAGTCACAAATACTAATAAACATGCTATGCTGATGGACACACGGTCCAGAGTTTAGTTAGGTAATAATTATAATAAAGGACTTTCCGCTATAGATTTCGAATTGGAGGATAACTCATAATTTGGATAAACATGAATTTAAAGCAGATTACTATTAACACGAAGACGCACGAAGATATGTCAGAACTATGTACAATTAATGCAAATTTGTTTTTTGCCATGTTCATTTCAGGTATAATGGACAAATCGCCTAACACAAACACGACATGTCCCGGGAAACTTCAGCAGAGCTATCTGAAGCCATCGTGTGACAGTTCTGAAGTTATAGCAGTTCGTAACCTTTTTGTGGGTTCGAAACCAGCCGCTTCCATGTGTCCAGCTAATTTGGATATCGGAGTGTACAATGAGACTCTGAGACAACAGTGCTGCACGAGGGGTGAAAGTGATTGTATTACACAGTATACGGGTGCGTCAAGGTGAGTTCCAGCGTTTTGACTTGCATTATATGAGGCATTGTGGACGAGTGTGTTCCTAAGGTGTACCATTCTATAGATCAGATTTGGCTCTCGGTATATAGATACGCGTTTGCTTGATTGATTGGTTGTGTTTCTCGTGCCGAGGCAATGGTAGTCAAATGCCTTGCTTAGAGGCACACGGCGGATGACCCTGCCTGGGCAGGATTCGAACAGACACCTTTTAGGTCGCAAGTCCATGTCCGATAGACACTGGAAAAGGAGCAAAATTGTATCCGTTCATGGGCGCCGCAGTAGTTCGGTTGGTAGAGAGTCGAACTCGTAATGTACGGGTCGCGGGTTCGATACCCGCCCAGGACAGCCCGGGTAGGCCGCCTCGCCGTGTCCTTGGGAAAGGCACTTAACTCCCATGTCCTCAGCAATATATGGCCAATACTGTGATAAAAATGCTGCTTAAACCCTAACAAACAAAACAAAAAAGTATCCACTCTATTGTCACTCAAGATATACATGCAGTTTTCAAAAGATATGAAAATGTTAGAACTGCCTTCAAAACCATTACCATGGACCAACACATCCCAGTATACACTGTCTCTGCTATAATTTATGCCACTACTACAACTACTAGCAGGAATCATAAGAGCATCTTCAGAAGTACTAAATATAATAATGGCAACACTAATTATAATAATGACAACAGTTACTTCTACTACTTCTAATTTAATTCAGTGACAACAGATGCTTCTACTACTTCTAGTTTAATTCAGTGAACGTTAAGACAACAACAGCAACAACAACAAGAACTACTACCACCTTAGTCATAAATACTAAGTACCAGTTTAATTACTGTTGCTGCTGGTGTTGCAGTTGCTTCAAATTAAGATGTCGTCTGGTTTTGGTAAATGTAAACTTAACTGTGAATTTGTTTACTTTCTAAAACAAACCAGACAACGGTTATAGCACTTGACTTGTATGAAAAATGTACATGTAAAAGTTTGCAAGGACATTTTTAAAGTAAAAGTTTATATTTATATACATGAACGCATAAGGACATGATTGTGTGCGCTTAGGATACGAAAAAAACAGTTTTCTTATCGATATTTAATCTTAATTAACTTACAGCGAGTCCTCACTATTAGATTTATAGAGAAATAAGTTCGAATAAAATGTCTTTTCTCTTTTTAATCGTGTAGGCTCAACTTCTTCCTCAGTTGTAACGGGCGCTCCAGATGTGATAACAGCATGCCGCAAACTGATACCCGACCAACAGCTTGTTCTGGGGGAGGACCATACCTTGCCAACTCTAATTACATGATAATGATCTACCACTGCATCGACAGTATGTAATGTACAGTCTTAGTGCTGTATCGACAGTATGTAATGTACAATCTTAGTGCTTTCTTACAAGTTTTTGTTATAATTTTAACATTTGTGGTAGGGGAAAACATACGATTTACCTAGACCTTATCAAAGTCATGTGTCAAAATCTCGAGTCAGATCCAAATTATTTTAGATACAGTTCGGAAAATCGGATAAATATGGTACAAATATCGGGTTAAAAATTAAAAATACCGGGTAAATAAGTGATATAATGCTTTATATGACACAAGGAAGCAGTAGTGTTTCAGGATTGTATAATTTATAGGAGCTGTAAATGAATGATCTCCTGCAATGAATGAATGTCGATCTTTGATTGGTTTATAACAGGAGTTACGTCTACGATATTTAGATATCAAATGGAGTTCACCTACACAATGCCACATGATACTTATCTAATTAAATCGTCCTGATTTACTGCCTTGTTTTTAATACCGCTAAACGACAATAATCTAATAGTTATTGTATATACTCTGACTCCGGATGTTTGCTGTCGCTTCCGGTGTCCTCAGGTGTCACCTCTGAGACGGGCTAAAACTGGCCGTAATATAGAGGCGACTGTTACATGGAGGTTAATTTTATATGGATTGTATTATGCTTGGTCTAGAAAAATGTGTCTCTCTTATAAAGGCGACTGTCTGATGGAGGTGACTGTTATAAGATGTTTACTCTAAGCAATTCTATCGTATCCATCGTTTAAATTATGAAGAGATTTTATATATATATATATATATATATATATATATATATATATATATATATATATATATATATATGTATATATATATCGGCGTTCAAAACGATTACGCGCGACATCTAAACTGTTCAAAATAATACTACCATAAGACATTGTCATATAAACTTTTGTAAATTCAATACTTTCTTTGCTGTTTATTGTCTCTTTTGAGTAATTACCTTTGACAAAGACTCGGTGAAATTCAGAAGCGCTGAGGCTAGTTAAAAACTAGTTTTGTACTGTTCGTTGTCAGTTTTTTGCATTTATCTTAATCAATCCCTGACACACTCGATCCCTTGCTGAAACCATTGCACTTGAAAGGATTATTATTCGCCATATGATTTTCGTTCTTTATAATATATATACACACAGATATATATATATATATATATATATATATATATATATGTATATATATATATATATATATATATATATATATATATATATGCAGCTAAATCTGCAAATCTTTAATTATTGACAGCTGCGAACATCATACAAGTTGGACAGGACAACTCCACAAACATAAATCCAGTTTGCATCACGAATGATGACTTTCCGTCAGAGACGCCGAATAAATATGACAGTGATAAGACCTGTTCGATTCAGGCCGAGTGTGGTACGAGGTTACGCGTAGTTCTCGTGCATCTTTCTCTGAAGGACAAAGAAGCATGTCAACAGAAAATCACATTCACGGAAGAAGATGGCAATCAAACAGTGATTGACTGCCATACAAACACAGAATCTGAAGTGAAGGAGTTGTTTAATTCAAGTACGTCATTTCTTCTCATGACATTTGCTAATAAACTGCCGGGTGGAAAGTTCTGGATAGAATTCACAAGTGAGTACATATGAACCAATCACGTTCTCTTCATAAAATGTTTGTCTCATTTGTCTGGCATATTGAAAATCTTGTTATTGCTTCTCCTTCAAATGAATGAATGTATCGACATGAGATTCTCCGTGAACACTTCATACGATATGCAGCTGGCCGTAAATGAAATGGTGTCGATTGGACCTTCAAATTGCCTTCCTGGCGGCCATCTTGAAGATATTTTTTATCAATACTTCTCCCACATGGATGGTCGCATCGACATGAAGTTTTCTTTAAAACACTGCTTAGGATATGTTATTGATTTGAAATAAAAATGATACTGATTTTGCCTCCAAGGTGGCCTCCACGTCGGTTTTCTTTCAAGTATAGTGATTGCTACTTCTACTGAAGTCGGATCAACATGAAGTTTTCACTAAAATACATCTTGCAATATGTAGTTGATACTCAATGGAAATGGTGGCTATCTTGTCAGTTTTGTTATTGCTGCTCTATCTGAATCAATAGTCTTATCGACATGACGTTTTCCATTAAAACACTTTTTATGGTATGTTGTTTGTCCTCGATGAAAATTGTACCGATCTGGCATTCAACATAGCCGCACAGCATCTGTTATATCATGAACATCTTTAAGATCATGACTCCTCCTCAACTCGAACTGTTTATTTTTCACAAAACCACGTTCTGTGTTAAGTAGTAGCTAGTTAATGAAAATGGTGCTGATTTGACCTCCAACATGGGAAATGGTGACCATTTTGAAAATTTTGTTTCTCATCATTCTAAACAGCTTGTTATATCATCATGAAATTTTCACTGAAGGAATTGACTGCCATAGTGGCCACCTGGAAAATATTTTATTCGTACTGCTCCGGATTGAATGACCATATTGGCATGTTGTTTTCACAGAAGACCTTTTTTATTACATGTAGTTGGCCGTAACTAATCTGTAGTTGCTCGTGAACACCATAACTCTAATAAACAGGAAGAGACTTTTATTAAACTTTGTACATATCAACAATAGTATTAATCAGCTTGATAACGTGCTATGCTTGACTTTGTGGTCAAGGTCACAGATCACTTCTGACATTTTTCTCTTTCCTATGTAAGCACAGTGACACATAGTTATAACTTTCTTTTGTCTTCAATCTAAACGTTTTGCCTTCAAGTCTTTGCAGCTCAGATACGGGTTGGTGGTGGGGGTGAGGTGAGTGAGAATATATCATAAATAACACTGGTGAGAAACGTTCCTTCGAGGATTCTGATTCATTTAATTAATTTAGCTAATTATGTAATAAAAGATCATAATGATTAAATATGTTTTCTTATCCATTTTAGGGCACAAATATTGCTACAGAAAAGCTTGTATTTTCTGTTTTGTCTGTGTTTTTTTTATATCTTTTGTTTTCTTTTTATAGTATTTTTACATAGGAGCCCATCGGTATCATTAAGTACAGTCTTGTTTGTGGTTCAATAATCACTCATCCGTCATATTAAAGTTTCGCGTCAGTTTTCTTTTAATACAAATGCATCGAATCATAGATAAACATACAGAATCGTTATTCGTCTTTTTCAGGTCTAAAACAAAATTTCTTGAGAGTTTCCTGCGGGAAGGAACATTCTCAGAGATCTGCCTGTCTGCCAACTACACAATCTACACGGACAACAGCAGCTCCTGAACAGAGCAGTAAGAATCAAGTCTCAATCTTTTCTATCTTCATCACCTACTTCATCATCATTATCACCATCACTAACACCACCACCACCATCATCATCATCATTTTCGTCGTCGTAGTAATAATCATCATCGTCTCCACCGGCAACAGCAGCTTCTAAACAAAGCAGTAACAATCAAGGGTCTATCTGCTCTGTCATCATCATCATCACCACCACAATCATCATCATTTTCATCGTCGTAGTGATAATGATCGTCGTCACTTTTGTCATCAGTATTATCATATTCGTCGTTTTTCTTTCTCGTCGCCTACTTTATTTTTATCGTTGCTGTTGGCTTTGTTGCTAACATCGTCTTTGTCGTCATCATCATCGTTTTCTTCTTCAGTTCTTCTAAGACTTGCGCTTACGTCGGTGTCGTCATCGTCACTGCACATCATCATCATCATCATTGTCATCCTCATCATCATTATTATGATTATCATCATCTTTTTCTTCTTCTTCAAGAATAACTACTACCTACTACTATTATGACTTAAACTGAAAAATTAAAACCTAAGTTTGTCGCAATTTCGCAAACTGCAAGCTACTATCCAAATCAACCCTGATTATGGACATGCACTATACAGCATGTAATTGTTTCAAACAGTATATGCTTTGGTTCTGGAGTGTGCCTAATTATGATGATAGCTATTTAATATTTGAAGAAATTAGTGCTGAATCAAAAGCGTAAGACACGTGTGAGAACACGACAAAATCGCTATGCCAATCCCTCCCTCTCTCTCTCTCTCTCTCTCTCTCTCTCTCTCTCTCTCTCTCTCTCTCTCTCTCTCTCTCTCTCTCTCTCTTACACACACACACATGACAATATACCTTATTTTATTTTCCCGACTCCCACACTTACTCTTTCCAATTGAATTACCGCACTTCGCACTGGTATGTTACATTTTAACTGGTAGACCTATCATATAGGTACATGTACATGTTTTCAATTTAATTCTTACTGATCTAAAATATTGCTGAGAAACATGCAAATTTCAACTGACAATCGTAAATTATTATCTTTTTTTTAGATAGTCAGAATGACACTAATAAGTATAAGCAATTGATTTTTTTGCATGTCTCAATTAGAGCTATATGTTAATGACATACAATGGCTTACCTATAGATACATCCACTACTTTTAGCATGTGTATTTATTTATTTTAAGAGTATTAATCAAGACACACAGTGCGTGTACGTATGTATGTATGTATGTATGTATGTATGTATGTATGTATGTATGTATGTATGTATGTATGTATGTATGTATGTATGTATGTATGCCGAAACAGTACAAGAAATGACTGCACGTAATTAGAGAATCAGACAGAGATTGTACGGTTGAGTCTGACTTGTTTTTGTCAGGGCCGGTATAACCGCTAGGCAAACTAGGCGGTCGCAAAATTTGGGGGAGGGGGCGGGAAAAAAACTGAATGAATAAAAAACAAAAAAGAAAGAGAGATAGGGGTATTGTGATTACATCAGTGTGTCTGTGGGTTTGTCGGCAACTCATTCTTTTATCAAACTAGTGGGTACAATAATACCAAACTTGTGTATAAGTTGCCAAAATGAAACCATATGTTAGAGGATTATAACGTTTGGTCCCCTCCACTGGGGTCCCCGCAAAGGAGTCAAAGGTCAAATAAGTGAAAACTGCAATTACAGTGATCGGTCAAGTGTCCCCTTAGAAAATATATATCTTCCAAAAAGGACTTTAAGTTTAAATGCCGCTGATTTAGTTAAATAGTTTACTTTGCAAAATAGCTTGAGTACTTTAAAACCTAAATAGTAGCTCTAATACCGTTCATCTTTCTCCAAGGGTCACATCTACTTGTTAAATGAAAAAAGAACAAAACTTAGCAGTCGTTTGTCCATTTGATGATCTTTGAAAGCAAGTGTGACTTTTTCAAGGATTTTAAAAAGAGATTCAACTATTTCAAATAGAAAGAAAATAACTGTACATAACACAATTTGTATTTAGGGTCCAACCATAAAAGTCTATCGCGAAGGGCTCACAGGATGGTGTAAAATGCATGTTGTGGGATTTGTAATTGTGCTGATGATGAAGAGAGAAAAATACAGAATCTTTTAGCTATACTGGATAAATATTAATGCGCCATAGGCATGTTTTGTATACTTTTGCAAACCATCGTGTTTTATATTTAAATGTGATGTTCTTCTACTTTTGATCACTGATTGTTCAACTAGTTGTACTCAACTGAAATAGTTTTATTGATGATTTCCTCTCGCTGTCTCTTCTCACACTCTCTAACTTTCTCCTTTAATATCGAGGGTAGAAATTTACTGATCATAAATATCTTTGTTTGACAGCTCTTCTAATAGCGATATTGGTATCTCTTGGGGTGATACTAATCATAGCCATAGTAGTGTGTATGCTGTGCTGTAGGGAGAATATTTCTCATAGATGCTATGCTCGACAGGTAGATCATACATACATACATACATACATACATACATACATACATACATACATACATACATACATACATATATTTTTCCCCTTCTACAACATCTGTATCGGCATCCTTATTCAGATTTTCACATTGATTTCATATATTTTGTCCCATTCCATACCACTTCAAGAGTTTCAAATGTTTCACACTAATGACAATCACACATCTTAATTATGTAAAATACAGTAAAAAAAAAACATGCCAACGATTTTTTTTTACCCCGGACAGTTAAACAAATATTAAGCAAGACATAACCATCCATAAATGTAAATGAGGAGTGGAGAATTTTCAAATAGATTATGTGATGTGCCAAACTACACTTCAACACACAAACTTAAGAACGTCAAACTTCACAACACTATACTGCAGCATCCTAAACTTTACTACTCCCACACCATATTACACACTACATCACAACAAACTTAAGTAATGTAAGTGAGATTCACTGAATTACACCTCACTGTATTCATTAGCACAATTGATCACACTAAAGCACGTTACACTGCAACACGTTTTAATTCTTTGCCTGCTGCACCACACTACACTTAACCAAAGAATACCTCACTAAGCTTAACAGAATTACAATATTAAATCACACTTCAGCACAACACACAAGACAACAATAAACTAGCCCACACTTTTTACCAGAATAAAATATTACAAACATTCAGTTTCTGTTCCACAGGGTTTGACATTCTTGGATTCTTTTTTCAACAGATACATCCTAAATCAGTCGAGGACGTAAAGGACGTAGGGAAAATCTTTCATTTCGATGTTCACGACCAAAACACTGCTCCAGTCGCAACAACATTGGATAAAAGAAAATCATTCACACGACGGCAGACTACACACTCATTGTTGTACTCCAAAGCAGTGGAAAAGGAAAGACATGAGGTACAGATCAAGCCGCAGCTGCGAAAGCATACAAGTGAGATGAACTTATTGAAAGCCAATGGACAGAAACTTCCTCTCCAGAAACAATCCTTCTCGTCTCCAGGTGAGACAAAGTCTCAACTTCCTGCAACTTTTGGCACGGCGGATCAATCTATAGATGCCGAGCATGTCCAGGATGAAAAGTCAGCGCGGAAGGAACGCAAGAGGATGAGAAAAGAAAAGAAGCGTCAGAAGCATGAGTCTCGACGGCGTTTGCTTGATGAGGAGCAACAAAGGAATAAAATGGGTGACAATAGCTATGTTTCAAAAGGATCAGCGACAATACCATTTAGAGTTGCGGCCCATGTGGCAAACGCTTTTCATCCTCCTGTCATGCGACCCTACTACCCTGAGAGCGGACAAGAAAATTATTATATTCCTGGCAACAACATGCATGATCATCAGTTACCACTTGCAGGCAGCATTTACGGTTACGCAGCTTCTCAACATCAAAACGTCCAAAACATTCCTGTCAATGGAACGGCAAGCATCCGGTCAACATCTACACCCGTTTCTGCAAATGGCAGTTCTATAGATGCATGGACGCCACCCAAATCATTGGCCGGTTCATTCAGCGGGACTCCTGCCCAACCCATCTTGATGACTGGTAGCTTCAGAGGAGCTCCTGTCCAACCTTCGATGTCTGGTAGTTTTCGTGTACCTCCCATCCAGAGGAGACCCACTTTAACGGGTGCTCCTGTCTCAGTGGATAGCGGTTACATCGATAAACCCATCACAATAGGAGACAGTTTTCATGGTGGGCAAATTCCAATGGACGCCACTTTCAGAGGTGACCCTTCAACCGGTTCCTTACGTCGACATGCATCGGCAATGTCAGAATCCCAGATGGTTGGTGAAGCATCCCTCATCTTTCAAACCGGACAGTCTGAGGACCAGTTTGTTCACCAGATGTCCACGCATGAACCTTACAAAAACTCTGCTTTAAGTAGATGGAGAGCGGCAGGAATTGCGGCCACCTTTGTAACTCATCTCCAAACTAGAAGACAAACTCTTGAAATAGGTAACGTTGACAATCCAAATGAGAGGGAAGTTAATCAGGTGCACGATGATAGCGTTGTTTGAAACAAAAAACTTGCTTCATTTCTTCTGATATGATTGTCGGAAAGCTACTCACGTGCTTATTATGAACTTATCAGTTTTTGTTCTTTAAGTGTATTTGTTTTGTATCACTTTGATTTCATTGTGTTTCAAATTTTGATAATAATAAAATTACCTTGTGCGCCAAAATATACGCACGTGTGCTGCCAAAAAAGAAAAGTTAACTATGATTTCCTTTGATTTTTTTGGCAATACTTGAAAACTTTAAAGTTTACCTTGAATAGTTTGTATATTTTGTGCTCAAGTTTTACATTTGTCAATTTTTCTAATCACAAGCATGATCGTGCCTATAAATTTATTGCTGCGAGTTACTGAGTAACATTGTAGTTCATAATTAGAATTCTGGTAATTGTTTGTAATAAAAAAATCCTTTTGTAACGAGCATTCTGTTGGATAAGAATAAATAAAATCAGCCTGCCTTGTTTATACATTCATAAGTAATTCTGTTCGGATTTAACATGATGACTGTTTGGAGTATCATAGACAGGCACTCTAGTGTAAGAATGACATCGGGAATTATTGGTTCATTTTGTTTTGTTGATTTTTGCTCAATTTTGCTTATTGTTTGTTTTATTAAGACACATGATAATCCTGCTTAACTTGACATGTACTTTGAAATTATGAATTGAATTACTAGTGAATGAATTTCAATTAAAATATTTATTCGACGTATTAGGCTACATCGGTTTCACATAACTTGACATTAATGTTTCTTATTGAATATGCAAAATAACAATGCATTTTGGTGATGTCACTTAGTTTTGATTTAGAACATATTTCCTGGTATTTTTGCACATTTTTCAGCCAAGTTAAATAGAAAAACGTAGGTTATAGCTGATTTACAGGTGAATCTGTGTGTCTCTCTCTCTCTTTCTCTCTCAAATACTGAGATTTCACCAATCTTGAAATAACAAAAGAAAACAACTTCAGTAATGTTTTAGCAACTTATCACAAAACTACGCAAGATAGATTAAGAAAACACAACAACAACAACAGCAACAACAACAACCAATCACAGAAAGCAACACAGGGACTCGAGAAATAAAGGCAATGAAGAAACAGTTCCCAGATCTTCTGGCATGTGTATTTATAGTGATCATTTTGTATTATTAGAATTTCAAAGTATTGAATAGCACTTATTTTTACTTATAAAATAACAAGATATTAGATTCACTTATTGTTTCGAATATAGTAACATTATATACAAAAACAAATCAAGTAAAAATAGAATAGCTTCAAGCAGATTAGCTCGTGTACAATTTGACTAAAACTTTGAACTGTATAGTGTAGTTTTATAAATGTTAAAGGTCCGTAACTTGGTGAAGTTGCAAGAATTTTGTGCTTTATAGCGCTGGAGCACTTTTCGAGCCTTGCATTGCTGAGATCAAGTAACATTTTGGAACATTTTCAGTTCATATTATGGTAAAAAAAAACTTTCCAGGGTGATTGCCATAAAACATAAAATTGCTTCTGTGAAGAAGAAAGAACATAGAATAAAGGTGCAAAAAAGTACCTATCTATCTATCTATCTATCTATCTAAACACGGTCCAAGCATGTTTTAGACTAATTTCTCGACGATATTAGTTTTGTTTGAAATTTGACGGAAAAAAACATCTGTGAAAACGATGGACTGCCACTAACATATTGCAAGGGTCCAATCTGGTCAAAACATACAATGACGTTGTTGATGATATAATATAGCTTAGAACGCTTTCATCATAATATGGCATTGTGAGAATCGCGTCAAAAATCTCGAAAAGTCTGTCAACTTGCCCAGTACCTGTTGGTTTAATTGAGGAAAAGGGTTAGGATACTATAGAGAGTGTTGTAAACACATGTTGCTCTTTCTGAACACAGAAAAAAAGTGGATGGACAGATGTTGATCGCTCTTCGTCGAGCCATTTTTTAAAAATAAAGAATACTCTTTAAAATCGGCACCATAGGAGAGAGCGAGGTGTGTGTGTGTGTGTGGAGGGGGGGGTCATTATTATCAGAGTTGCTGTATCGAGGATTCATGTTATCAATGTCTGCAATAAAATGAAACTGTATGTTTAAATAAATCTTAAATATTAGATTGTTTACACGCTCTCTCTCTCTCTCTCTCTCTCTCTCTCTCTCTCTCTCACACACACACACACACACAGAGAGAGAGAGAGAGAGAGAGAGAGAGAAAGAGAGAGAGTGCGAATTAAGTTGCTGCGTAAAAATCCTTGTTTTAGATGGTTTCTACACTTTACACCTTACAAGATCATTGCCTTTGAGAGTGTCAACGACCAAATGATATTCGACAAAAGTGTACAGATTTTAGATACAGTCAGGTGACGTAAAAAGCTCACACTTTTTTCGAAACACATCTGCAGGTGTAAAACTTTACACATAATTTCCATGGAAGTAATTGCATCGATGTATGCTCGATATTATTTGCATTTTCCTGGTTTGAAAGGTAGGTTAAAGTGAAAGATGTGTGTGTGTGTGTGTGTCAGAATTTGGATGTATAGGTTGGGAAATATATGCATGGAAACCCAAAACAGGAAACTTTAATACATTAAGGCGTTCCTTGTCACATAATTTTGCTCTTCAAACGAGTGTATGCATGTTTCTGAAGTAAGCCCAGGTGTACATTTTCTTGCTAAGACGGAATACAAAAGTTAGATATGCCTGTTGTATGCATGTGTACGGATGGTAGGCACCAAGCGTTAAACGAAATAGTTCAAAAATGTAAGTGTTGTTGATAAACAAAAATATATTACGTGGTACTCTTCGTCCTATGTTTTCTTTAAACCATTTCATGAACATATTGTGAGCGAGAAAATGTGTATTTTCCGCGTTAAATAGTTAGCATTATCTACACTGTAGGCAACAAGATTTATAATTTTGCTATACGAGATCTTTACATCATCCTCTTCCCCCAGATAATAATTAAGGTTCTTGTGAGAAATTCTCTCTCTCTCTCTCTCTCTCTCTCTCTCTCTCTGCGCGCGTGTATGCCTATTCTTATAAGGTCCACGTTTTATGAAGTGAGAGTCGCAGATTTATTCACGTCATCAAATGATTTTTCTTTAATCGCAATCAGACAGATGGAAAAATAGACGTTAAATGGCTTCTGTGATATGCTGCATACAGTGGTTCTATGGAGTGTAATCTATTCGTCAAGTAGACGCAGTTTCTGCATTCGAGTGAAGAAATTGTTTGAATTTCTGCTGTTTTCTGTTTCAAATTCAGGCATTTTTAATTTAGAAAAATACCAAGACACGATCTTTTAACATATTTTAATCACCGTTTGCTGCTAGTGCTGATATGTTCTCTTCGTTGATCTCGAAATACCGTTCTTAATAAGGCATATTTTAAAACTGTAGTTTTCTTCTAACTCAACACAAGTCGAGCATGAAATATAGAATCTCTCATAGAGACCTCTATTCTATTTCTGAATGACTTTGATATCTTGCACTGTAAAGTTTATTCTGGACATTACGGGGTTGTTTTTAGCAGCTATTGTCTAGTCCCCGAAGCTCCAAGACTTATCTAACGTCAGTACAATTTTTTCTAGCATCATATGACCGTGCACATCCTCCTAAACAATGACATTAGCCATTTTAGGCAAAACAAATCACCCCTACTCAAATTGAACCCCTTGTTGAAATAACCCTGGGTCTGCTCCTAGCGGGTAGCATGTACTTTTATTTGTATTTGCCAGTTAATTAAACGAAATGGTACCAATTGTTTGTCATATCTGTCGGTTTTCATCTTCTATGTTCGTGGCACTTAGATTGCAAATAGACTCTCTGAAATGAAAAGAATTCCCTTGGATTTTTTATTTTGAATATAATTTTAATTATAAATGAACGGAAATCATAGAACTCTTCTGCAAAATTGCTGACAAAAAGATGAGCCTCGACTTTTATGATGGACGCTTGTATGCTATGACTTTATTGTAGATCATTTTATGAATTATAAGTTTCCTATATATTTGAATCAATAATCTTGCGCAGATGTTTGAATAAATTCTATTGTTTTCTATTCAACTGAGAATTCGGGGCATTATACGGTCAGTGGAAAGACAAGTGAAATTAGACACTGACTGCTGCGTGACACTTCCGGTGGTCGTGAGACCGCAGATAACTATTAACAGCCATCTTTGAAACAGGCACACAAATTTGGTACGTTTTACCCATCATGCACCACGCCAATGAGACGCTACGAACAAATCAGTGGAGTTCAGGGGGAGTTTCCAAATAGGCTGTTATGGAAAGGACGTTACTGTTAACCAATCGGGAGGCAGCGATTTTAATAGTTACTGACTTATGATATTGCCTTGCCAATGTTTTGCCGATTACAAGCGAATGTGAACTAAGAATTGGTCAAACACAAACAGCTGACTGCTATGCAGTATTATGTGAATCTCCCTTTGATTTTATTTTCTCTTTCTTGACGAAGCTGAAGCGGTATAATTGTTTTTAGAAAGATTATAATACACGTAAATTGAAGACAACTTTGTAATCATAGCAAATTATAATTTGGAATTATGTAGAATGATCCATATTTTTTGTGATGTTCTCAACGCTGTTTATATGCATGTTTCACTCATTCTCCCATCCAAATCTTTGTCTCAATACTGTTTATCTTGTATGCCTGTTTTTACGTATAGTCTATGTAGTTTTAGTTATTACCTGCGTTAATTTAGTCGGTTGAAAAGTTCTTAGGAGCTTGTGTTTTAACTGTAATTAAAATATACCGACTATAATTAAAGATTATTGTACTGATTCTAGAATGTCAACATATGGGCTATATCAGGTTAGATTATTGTTTCCTGTAGGTTAAAACACTCGTTTCTTAACCTTCATCTTGCCCTAAAAGTATCAATTTGGGTAAGCACAGAATTTCTCAAAATTAATTTTGGTGAATCTTGGGAATAAATGTTAACATATATTATATAATATATATTATTTGCAATAAATGTTCGGTCATAAAGCATAAATAAAAAAGTATTAAAAGTTTTTTTAAACAAATGATTAGAAGTCTAGAAGGACTTTTTCTCACCGTAAAACCAAAACCCTACAGGGATAAAAACCGAGTCAATCACCTCGTCGAATGAGCCAGAGAGCGGTTTCTGATCGGTTGAATGTTAGTGATGACATAATAGTAAAAATTATAAAATGTATTGAAAACCCAGTTGCTATCGACAGTTCTTGCCAAAAGTTCTGTTATGGATGACGAAGATAACTATTCACTGTAAATAGAAGCAAATCAAATTTTTAAAACGGTTTCATTTACTGTGAACGAAGTGAATGATTCTGAAAAGCATCACAAGACACGGGAACTCGTGTATCTGAACATTTGTATAAAGCAAAATCTGAAGTTTTGCGTCGAATTTACCCTGTAGAATACAGGGTCGAATTTACCAGGGTCGAATTTACCTTGTGGAATACAGGGTCGAATTTACCCTGTTGAATACAGGGTCGAATTTACCCTGTGGAATACAGGGTAAAGAAGAGTGGTATTTAAAGCGCTACGATCTTAAATTGCCAATCTGACGCATTCGACTTAGAATTGGGACCATAACTGCACAGCTTACATTGCTCTTATATAGCTGAGAACTTCAAAAAGTTGGAATTAACATTCTCATGCAAATTTTCAAATTCATTTTATGAATGTGCGTAGATTTGTATTACCTCAAATGACTGACATTCAGTGCCGAGGCAATGGTAATAAAGTGCATAAAGACACACCACAAAAACCAACATGGGCTGGTATGAGCAGGATTGCTACCCACAATCCCTTGCTTGCGAGTCCAGCACACTCATTTTCTCACAACCATCGGCTTAATTCTCGTACCTAGGAAAACCCTCTTGTACTCCCCCCCCCGCGCGCACACACACACACACCACCACCATAAAAGAAAAGAACACACACACACACACACAAATAAATAAAAAATGAATAAAAAAATGAATACAGAAATACAAAACCCAACAACAACAAATCGCGACGCGCGTAGGATTTCGTACAGGAGTTTCAAGCAGTCAGCGCTTTCTGCTGCGAAGAAGAAGCGACCCAATGGAGATTTTCTTTCTTTTGCCCTTTTAATCCTCTGACGGTCGGCCTAGTTGGATCCTCTTTTCGCGGGTCGGTGCGATATGCACATAACAGGGAGGAGACAGGGCTTTAAGGTAAAGTGATTTAAAGGGACCGATATTCTATGACAGGAGAGAGAGATAGAGAGAGAGAGAGAGAGAGAGAGAGAGAGAGAGAGAGAGAGAGAGAGAGAGAGAGAGAGAGAGAGAGAGAGAGAGATTATTAAATTTCCTCAATGTAAATAAAACCAACATATGCAAGAAAAAATGTTGATAGAAATAGAAAACGTCATTACATTAGAAATTTGCTTTATCTCCACAAACCAAGACACAGACAGAGCTGGGGCTGGGGAACCCTAGGCTCACTGTCTTTGCAAAGTTAAAAAAAATGCTTTTCTAAACAATTATTCATAATGTAAGAACACAGTAAAAGGTACATATTGTACATATTGTAAATTACAATACATATTTGTTAGCTATCATTTAAGATATAAACATAAAGTACAAATGATATTAAGGAAGAACAAAGATAAATATTTGTACATTGATGTGGAAAGGAAAACAAAACCCATCTAAATTATTGCACAGTGTTACAACACCTAGAATAAACCAACAAGTGTTATCTAATTTTTTTATGTATGAATTAAAATTTTGTGAAAAAGGAATACGAATTATATATATATATATATATATATATATATATATATATATATATATATATATATATATATATATATTTTCTTCTTCAACTTGTTATTAAAATATATCATTTTGTCTTTAAAATAAAGTATGCTTTTCATGCTCTTTATTAGAAAGTTAATAAGATCATCAATTTTTGGCATATTCTTTTTGCATTCCGAAACAAATATTAGAATAATTGAATAGAAACACAAATTTTTGCTTTCTAAATAGTGCCACGAGTTTGTCCCAGAAGTCCCGTATGAATGACATTCCCTAGACAAATGCTTATTTCTTTTTTCACAAAGGGATGACTCAGATATTTGATATTTAAATAAAAATGCGTTATTTGGATTTATTCGCATAATATATTTATAATGAAAATTTCTTAACATCCTGTCATAGCTGCATTGAAAGGGGAAAGTATGTATGTTTCCAGTTTACGGTTTTGTCAGGCAAACATTTTGCCATTTGGTACGAGTCTTAATTTCAATTTCAATTTTACTTATTTGCTTATGATATAAAAAAAGTTCTTTGTGATGATATCCAACTTTCTTGTTTTTTTTAAAAAGTATTTTGATTATCTCATTGAATCCATGTATTAGGTAGACATGCTCTTGAGGTATGATATTAGCAGTACGAAAATGGGCGTTTCTGGACCAAACTATCTACGATAAATGTATTTATCCATAACGGACCATTTTTCTACCATATAGGGATTTTCCTGCTCACGTTTTAAAAAAGTGTGAGAAATTTATTTTAGGATTCACGATCGGTAAGGCTATGCACTTGACTTTCGTAGTATTTTGAAAACAGAAAAGAGACAGAAGTCGAACATAAAATTACCATAGCTATCTGCTATTGATTTATCTGCATTGAAATAGTCTAGCTTAAAACTGTGGAATGACTTTTTTAAATAGCTTGTGCAAGGCAACACACACACACACACACACACACACACACACACACACACACACACACACACATATATATATATATATATATATATATATATATATATATATATATATATATATATATATATATATATATATATATATATATGCACCAAAAATGTATCTTTCACGATTAAAGAATGTCTGAAATTTTAGTTCAATGAATTATGTGGTATCAACGATTTAATGTCGTTTAGTTTTATCGCGTATGTATAACTAAGCCGAGGTAGTAAAATTCCTAATTTGAAGAATAAAAATATATAAGAACAATATAAATATATCAGTCAAAGAATAATCGATGTGACAATGCAAAACAATAAAAGGCTGTTGTATGAGTTAGCCAAATTATTTGCTAAGAAGTAGAAACTTTTCGCACATAATAAATCAACGTATTCCAGTCATCGAGTTTCCACTTAAAGATATTTTTTCATAAAATACTTTAGCGTATTATAATCATCGAGTTTACAAATAAAAATTTTCTCACTTACTAAATCAACGTATTCAAGCCATAAAATGTTACATTGAAAACGTCTCTCTCATAATAAATCAACGTATTGTAGTCATCGAGTTTGTGTGGAAACATTTTCTCACATAATAAATTGCGTGGCATCTGGAGAGCAGAACCGTTAAGTTCTAACACTTCAACATTGAGTTCTAATACTTGAACATTCAACGATTTTTTTCAAATAATAAATCAATTACTTCTAACGCTTCAGGTACATCTATTGAGCATGTGTTCACAGAAACGAAACATGAACAATGTAGATTAACGAAGGATGAACTTATTAATTGTACATGTACCTACACCAGGAAAGACCTCACCGTGATCAGTAAATAGGATACGTGAAAATACTAAAGAAAAAGACAGTTCGGATGAAAACCTAGGGTGTCAAGTGGTAAAATAGAAGAATATCACTATGAAATGGTTTGGAAGTTCAAAGAAAACATTATAAAGCTTATGAGGAGGAAACGTAAAAATATTGTTCGTATAGACGTCAATATTCGTATAGACGCCAAGATTCGTATAGACGTCAAGATTAGTATAGACGCCAATATTCGTATAGACGTAAAGATTCGTATTGACGTAAAGATTAGTATAGACGCCAAGATTCGTATAGACGTCAAGATTTGTATAGACGTCAAGATAACATTGGCTATCACCAAAAATTAATACACGTTAGGAGATTAAAAGGATTTTAGACAATACTAGTCACACGTATCATTAGCAAAGAAAAGAAAGTACTCGCAGAATGTTCAAAAGTCCGCCCATCAGATAGAGGGAAGAAAGATAAAAAAAATTCTTGCAAGACAAAGTAGAAGTGATTAGTGACACGTTTGTGTGGAGAAGCAAAGAGTGTCTAACCACTACACAAGGGCTTGGAACTTTGATACCTTTCAATGAAAGAAAATTGGATAGAATTGATAACTAAGAGAGCAAGAAGACTAACAATTTGAGATCTTTTTTGTGTTGAAGGTTGTATTGTTTCAATATATGACGATCAGGAGAGAGGAAGATCGTGTTGTAGAGATGATATTAGAAATGGAAGATTTACCACAAAGTTTATGCCTAGAGATTTCTATTTTATACTGACTCTAATGATAAGCTATTTACCAATTGGTATATATATATATATATATATATATATATATATATATATATATATATATATATATATATATATATATATATATATATACCAGTACCGTATATATTGGGGAATACGTGCATGGCATTTTTGTGCATAGGGGGCCCAGTCATGGCATTAGGTCCCGTCCGGCCTTACTATAATAAAACCGTATAAAAAGTTATATTAATAAATGCCATTTATAACAAAGAATATCATTCAAGATATCTATGCTACGACCCTAAAAGTCCGGTTGCTTTGCAAATATTAATCAATTATGGAGGCAAATTAAACTTGATCGCAAAGCAATATTTAAGTTCGATAAAACAAAAGGTCGTAATCTTTAAGACAAATAAAATATTCTGAAGTTAAAGATTGGATAATAAAATAATCTACTTACACATTACAAAAACAGGCCAGAAAAAGATTTCTCTAAAGAATTGTCTATGTTAGTCAAACAGATGATCAGTACCATTCATGTGTCATTAATTTACAACATTATGAAAATTTTAATAATGGCCATAAATATATTTTGAGAGTGATAGATATTTTCTCAAAATACGTCTGGGAAAACAAAGCAAAAACTAAAAGGATGGATGTTATACGTGATGCCTTCGTGGAAATATTTAAAGAGATAAAATTCCCGAAACTACATTTCGATTAAGAAAAGGATAATTATAACGTAAAAATCAAGGAATTACCGGAGAAAGTGTACGAAGTGGAAAAATTTAATTGAACTCTTAAGACTAGAATGTGGAAGTATTTTACTGAAAATGAAACCAGAAAATGGGTACATATATTACAAAACCGTATTGATGGATATAATAAATCATACTATCGACCCATTGACTTATCGCCGAATGAAGCAAGCAAGGAAGAAAATAAATCTAAAGTATGAATTAACTTATTTGACTATCTTACAGCAGATGCCCATGGAATGCCCAAAAATATAAAATAGGCGAGAAAGTCAGGATCTCAAAATCGAAGTCTATTTTGCAAAAGGTTATCTTCCTAATTTAATGGAAGAGATTTTATAATTAGAGACTTCATTTTTTATGAAATCATGTAGTATATAAATTAGTAGATTTAAAGAGATAGAATGTTGTGGGAATTTTTTACGAGGAGTTGAATCTATACGACATGTAAGATGATATCTTCAAGATTGAGATTTATTTTTTAAAAGTTTTAAAAATGAATGGCAAAAATATGTTCTGGTAAAATGGAAAGGATATAACAAATAGATTAATAGTTGGGAGCTGCAAGAAAACGTTATGACACTAGAATCATAATAGCAATTATATGTAAAGAATTTACACTATATAAATGGGACCAATTATCTGTTATGTGTGTTATCAAATTAAGCCTATTAATGAAATGAAACGTAGAAATACTCAGTACACATGATACAAATATTGTGCAAATATAATGAAATCTCAGTGTATTATACTGGAGGAGATAAGAAAATAACGGAATACAAGCAAACAAAATGAACCTATGAATGTGGAAAAGCTATAAAAAGATGCTCAATTTTATATCATAAAAAGTACATTTTACACTAATTTTATAATTAGAAAACCCCTAAAACAAAACTAAATTGGAAGCAAATGTTGTGTCACTAGTGAAGGGCAGTCCCCTAAAGCAATCCAGTAGGCGATGATTAATAGTCACATGCATCATCGCATTATTAGCTGTTAATAATTTACATTATATAAATGGAACCAATTACCGGTACATGGTATGCATGTTATGAATTTCAATCTATTGATCAAATGGAACTTAGAAATACTAAGTACAGACGATTGTGCAAATAAAATGATATCTCAATGGTATTGTACTGGAGGAAATGATAAAATCACATAATACAATCAGCAAAAAGTTACTTGTGAATGCTGAAAAACTATAACGAGAGGCTCCATTTTCATTTATGAAAAACAAAACTCACATTAATTTTATAAATGTAAAATCTAAAATATTTTCATCGAAATTTTTATTTAAATAAAATATTACTATAATGAATGGCACAAAAAACTGCTCATTACAAAAAAATATGAAAATTTGAAAGAAGGATAATACAGCCTCCTCTAATTAGTCTTCCAACTAGAAGAGAAATTTAAAAAAGAATAGTGACTAGAACTAAAATAAACAGAAACAAACAATTATCGCAAGATAGTTAGAAGACTCGTTTAAAAAAAAAAATGAATACAGACTTGAAGCTAGAGAAAAACCTATCCCAAATTTTAATACTTATTTTTAAAGACGTTGAGCCATACTTATAAAATATAATAGCTAGAAAAATTAAGCATTTAGGTTCAGTAGTAGCCCAGCTAGATTTATCGATTCAAATTGTAAGAACGGAAACAGATGAAGAAGGAGTATATTATTAATGTTATCTACATTGGTATCATAAAACAAAGGCAAAACACATAACGAACAAAACTTTAATGGAAACTAAAGTAGAAGAAATGTTCGATATAATAGATACAAAATGTGATCAGGAAACAAAGGTAGATACAACTTGGATTTATAATGCGATACATTATTTGCCTTTACAATGTTAATAGATTTATGCCCTTAACAGGAATGTCATACATAGATTTACCAGACTGGATATAAAAGATAAACAAATCTGTCTTAATGTACAAAGAAAAGACAATAGTTGTTTCTTTAATATGCAATAGAATATATTTTAAACCTAAATAAGGATCATTTGCATATACTTCAAAAATATACCTTGATAAATATAAACATTGGTTTAATAAATCTCCAATAAATATGAAATATAAAAAAATTGAAAATTAATTTCATATAACAGTCAATGTATATTAGTCAGTAGAAAAGCTTATAAGGCCAGTTAAAATAACGGAAAGAGAGAGAGAGAGAGAGAGAGAGAGAGAGAGAGAGAGAGAGAGAGAGAGAGAGAGAGAGAGAGAGAGAGAGAGAGAGACTGCCATGTAGATCCTTTAATCATATTTGATAAAAGTTAGAATAATTCTCTCCATTATCATTATTGTGGGACAAAGGATTAATCATAAAATTCAAAAACTATTTTGTAAGAAGTGTTTTAATGTTTTAATTCTGAATTAAAATTATAAGAACACAAAAGATTATGCCATCAAGAGCTAAGGCCGAACAAAGCTGTTGAAATGAAATAATATTCAGTAATAAAGATAAAATTCATTACACTTTCACCAATATCTGTCAGATTTGTGAAAAAGGCTGTGATGAAACCAATTACAAAGTAAGAGATCATGATCACTTAGCTGGAAAATACATAGGTCCTGCACATCTAAGCTATAAATTTTCGAAAATATTCCCCTATCTATTCATAATTTGTCTGGATGAAGTCTTACTTCATTAACAAAGCCTTAGTAAAAAGCAATTATGACCAAGAAGTATCAATAATACCAAATAATGATGAAAAATAGATAATGATTAGTAAGAATTTTTTAGTTGATATATTTCAGACTAGAAACCCAGCAGGCCCCTAAGAGGTTTTTGTAAAAAGAACAATAAGATATTTAGATCGTTATAAGTTTATGGGCCAATCACTGGAGCAACTTGCTAAAAGTCTAAACGATGATAAAATCACAGAAACAATAAAATGGCATAAGCATGGAACTCAAATTTTTTTAGAAAAGATAATTTTCAATACGAATACGTGGATTCGTGTTTGAAATGAATTTTATGAAACAGATCTACTACCAGTCGAGAAAGTTTACTAAAAACTCACCGGATCAAAATTACCCTAGAGGATTTTGGTATGAAAAATATGTCCTGAAACATTTCAAATTAATATCTCTTCGCGATCTTCAGGGCCACAACGCAACAAAAGATATTTTAATGTTATGTGGCATTTTTGAAGAATTTTAATCTATGTGTATGAATAATTGTAAACTAAATCCAGCACATTATTTTAGTACACATGGACTAGATTACGATGCTAATTTGAACATAAGTAAGGTATAATTAGAACTGCTAACATATTGTGATATGTGTTTTAATGATTTAATCTGGAATCAGAGGAGGAATACTAGACATGCTAAAGCAAATCATGAGTATTACAACGTAGACGAAGATAACACATTTCAGGTAAGAAATAATGGAGAATAGGATAAGCCAAGATCAAGATCATATATTCTGTACATAAACAATTTGTATGACTGGGCCATGTGCAAACTAATGCCAGTTGCATACTTTAAATGGGCAAACAAACAACAAATAAAAGTATTCGAAAACAATTTAGTATCATGGAGTGATATTAATTCATTTGGCGGAAGTTTAGAGGCAGATTTAGAAGTACCAATAAATGTGCACGTCTATTTTAAAGACTATAATTTGACACCAGAAAAAATAATTCCTAGTGAGGATGATTTATCTCCACTACAGAAGGAATCAACGTAAGAGCACAAAACCATCAGTAGCTAAATTATTACGTACGTTAAAAAACAAAGAGAAATATGATATTCACCATTGTAGCTGAACGTTGTATTTCAGTTAGGAATACAACTAAAATGATTCATATAGCAGTTACATTCGATATACAGATGTGACTAAAACCATACATATAACCTAATATATGTTTAAGACAAAAAGCAGCAAATGAGCTTGAAAAGATTTTTTAAGTTCATGAATAATGCCGTTTTTGGAACAAACAAAAAAATGGAAAACAAAAGAAAGAGAACTATGGTAAAAATATGTACTGACGACAAGAGATATTTTAGATTTCAAAAAGATATTTCATTTGCACGGAGACCAATAATATATAAAGATTTTGTATAAGTTAGTTTAAAGAACAAAATATTTAAATGAGTCAAACCAATTTATGGTGATTTTACAGTGCTAGAAGTTAGTAAGTTACAGCAACCTAAAGAACCAATATGATTACAAATAAAGTTATTAATGACTGATACAGATTCTCTATGCATAAGTGTTGAAGCAGAAAACTGATATGAAACAAAATATACAATTTTATTACGCAAGCGATTACAAAATGAAAACATATATTGAATATCATTAGCTAGCAAGAAAGTTGTTGGATGTTTAAAGATGAGATGAATGGTATACCAATACAAGAATTTTGTGGGCTTAGAAGCAAGCTGCGTGCTTTTAGGACTGACAGAAAACAAGTATGCAAGGCTATTAATAAATCTATTGTTAAAATGCAAGGGTATGAAGAAATCTATTGTTAAAAAAAATCTCAAGTTAGATAGTACAAAGATTGGTTATATAACCAAACTATAAATCATCAAGAGATGAATTAATTAGATTATACCATCACGAGATATACAATATCACGATAAATAAAATTGTTCTTTCACCTTAGGATGATAAACGTTATTTAATGGATAACATCAATACTTTGCTGATGCCTATTTTTCTATGACGTTATAATCTCTAACAAGCCATTTTATGTTGTAAGTCTGCACATAAGGGATGAGCAGATAATTACAATAAAATGAAGCAAGTTGTTATATTCTTTTTCAATCAAATCTAGTGCAAACTTTGTCTTTCCGCAATTTGTAACACCGCATATAACGGGAATCTTTGGTACATTTATTAGTTGGTAATCACGACTAAAACATAATAGATTTTAATCGGCTGTTCTGACTATTTATCCGTGCATCGCAAACAAAATAAATGTACATTTTGTGTGCATAGATATAACCTTTTCAGTTTATAAGTAGGTTTATTCCTTGTTGAACATTTGCTAACCTATGTCCTGTTTCATGCAATGTATTGTTATGTGTTCTTCTTAAGTTAAAGCGTAAACAATGGTGGTCAGTATAAAAATTGTTTGCACTAATATTACTAATATGAGTGCCTTTTTGTTCATCGCAGAAAATTTTACATGCCTCTGTAAATTGATGATCCAACATATACCCCTGGAAATAAAACATGTTAGGTAATCCTTCTACTGTAATCATTTTGAAAAATTTAATTTTGTTATTTTTATTTTTTTAAATTCATTTTATTTTAGTTTGTTTATTGTTTGTTCTATTGCTTGATTGAAATACTTCTCAGTATCAGTTTCTCTGTCCTTTTTGCAGAGTATCAAAACTCATGTTAGACTCACTCTTGTTGAATCAATTATTGCATTTGTTAATGGTGTATTAACAGCTATATTAATAACTCTCCATCTTTAGACATACCCATAAAAGAAAGCAACTCTATTTCAGTACTTATCTAATACATAATTAGCCAATAGCTCAGAAGTAACTATATCGTACTGCACACAAATATTCTCCAAGTCACAATCTTGGTACGCACCTTCTATCATTTCGGATGTTTTTTTAGCGTAACCATAAATCGTAAATCCTCAGGAAGAACATATGGTTACATCGGGAAATGATCTGTCAATATATTTAAGTCTAGTAGAATTCTCAATTTCTTGGAGTATACAATAAATTGAATAGCTTCTGTAGCAATGCCTTCTGCATTAACAACTCCTGATCTTAACTTTCTAAGTTTATCGATCATTATATCTTGCTCTATTTTATTTGTTTCCGCAGATGTTGGTAGCCACAAGTCTGTTTATACGTCATGAAAATGTCGTAATCATTCAGCTTGAAAATATTATCACTATCTTAAAAAAAAGGTTATGTCCTTAAATAGCATTCTTCCAAGATTGTTTAAAACTGAATTATTTGCATTTCTTTGCGGGCTTCGCGAGATACCCAATAGTAAGTTAATTTGGCTGATATATTCTCAAGGTAAATGCAATTGGCATCCTATTAAAATCTATTACTTTAGAGACTTCATCTTTAATGATAATATTAAATATTTTATATGCTTTTTTGTAAATGTTTATATGGACGATTAGCATTGTATGAGATGAAGTCACAGTGAAATACATTTTTAATATGTAGGCACTCTAACAGAGTAGAGTAGGAGCCGTTACAATAAATGTTTGTATTGTTTAATTGATTAAGGAATATAGAAACCGTCAAATATTGATACGGTTTTCGTTTCAATCTTCTCGGTTATATAGTGGAATATATTGTTTGTTTGTTTTGTTGTTGTTTTGTTTTGTTTGTTTATCATTTGAAATAGTGTAATAATCAGCTGCAAAATCTATTCTCTTTAACGAAAGATATAATTTGCCATTTCTGTTATCTATCAGATATGAAAAAACATTTATTTTTTTCTCAGACTATCCTGCTACAGTAATGTAACTAGACTTTGTCGTTAGTTTAATGGGTTCGTCATTTAAATAGCGAAAATCATTGTGATGCAGTCTGGTCCTGACGTCCAGTCCTGTTACTTCCTTGCAACCATTTGATTTTACCACTATCATATTAAATTCCCCGTGACCGATTTCTTTAGCGCTTATTGCTTTATTTATTGTTTCTTCGATAGTATTCAACTTAGTTATAACACATGTTACATTCTTATCGTGTTTTAAAACTGTATTGTATACCAGCTTGTCTTTTAAAGTTTTTGTAACAAACCAAATTGACTAAACCCTGTAAAAGCTAGAGGTATAAGAGGCCCTACGGAACAGACAGCCGCAACTCCTAAACTTGCAGCTGCAAGACCAATTCCATCGGAAACACTTTCCATACCAACCGCTACAAAGTTTCAAAACTCATATACTGTTGTATACTTTTTTCTTACACCTGTATAATGGTATATCTCTCGAACTAAATAATTCCTAATTTCATTAATTTACATAAGCCTAAAATTAACTTCATGGTCGTTAGGTAATTCCAATTATTGATGTAATAATCTTGTCTGGTATTATATTGTATGCTAGAGCTCGTCAGTCGTAAATTGACTCAAAGAAATTGGAATAACCGATTCTAGTACTTCTTTCCATACTCATGTTAGATAGGGAATCTATTTTAAAAATAAATATACTCTTCAAAAGTGTACTGTAACTTACTGTAACGAGTTGAGTTAATGGTGCATGGTAAATAATGTTAATTATGTTGTTCGTTCGCTTGCCATTCATTAAAATAAATTTTTTGAAATTTATTCATGACCGTGTTATCAATTAAAAGCATTTCTAGAAATGGGTTCATTGTATTTAACTCTTTGGATTATATAATAGTAGCCTCCATTACTGATATTTTTTGGGTGGTGGTGGTGCTTTTGTTAAAACCTGGCATAACACATACTACTGTGGCAACAAATACGCCAGTTATCAAGTAATAAATGTTGCAGCCTCCATCTAAGTAATGGGAAGCAATTCTGCAAAGCAGTCATCGAAAAGCGTTTTTCAACTGTTTTTGTAATTTCGTTTGAGTTATCAATTGGAAGTGGTGATACCAGCAATTCCAATATTTGTGGTACTATTTAGTGTTATTCCTATGATAGCAACATCAATAAACAGTGCGTTGAAATTGGATGATAAAAGATCCAACCTAAAATACAATCACCGATTGTTTAATGTATTATTGATGCATGTAAAATCCAATTTCGATAGTGATGAAAAACAAACCATAAAATATGTTTGAAGAAACAAAAGTATCCCAAGCAAGTGAAATCTACGTAGGGCCCTTAGAAAAATATTTAAAACTGTACCAGTTCAATGGCTATGAGGAAAATCAGGCTTTGTTTTATATAATTATTAGCTTCATGGTTTTCTATAAAACAAGTATGCAAACATCACAGCTATATAGGCGTGGCTTTGAGAAGTTTTTGTTATTGTATGATATATTTACAAAAGGGCACCTACTAGCCCTTGTCTGTTAGTCTCTAGGACAGTAATCCTCTGATTAATGCACTTAAACTGCTCAGGATAGAAATCATTCCGTTTTCTTACACTCAATTGAATTGGCTGTTCAAACTATAACATAAAAGTCTCTCCTCAGAGGATAAAATGCATGGGTAACTGCTTGTGTGTATGTAATGAATTTAGACTCATGACCGGGAATACAATCAACTGTCATACTAGAGAATGAATTAACAAGAGCTAATAGGTGCCTCGAATTAAATAAAAAAGACTTCAGTCTGGAAGTGGGCTTGACCACACAGTAGACTGTATTTCTTAGATCTGCTTAGGTTTTCCAACGCCTTACCTGTCACTTTTAGCTTCAACTTTATATTTAGTGGTATTATTTTTAGAAATATTTGTCGGGCTTTATCATTTGTCAGTCATGGTGTGGTGAATCCTGTAACTTGAAACGTTATGCTCTCCGCACCCGGGATAAAACCTAATTGTTTGCTATAAATTTTCAAGCACATATAGTCAAATCCCTCTGAGTTGTGTACCATTTAACTATATGCGTTTGAAACCACAGTTTTTAGACCAGAATGATACAGAGAGACCTAAGTTTCTCTAGTGTTAACATTCCTTATAAAGGGATTACACTGCACAGTTATGTGTGAATGGTGTCAGCTGATTTGTATGTGCCCCGTGATTTTATCAAAACGCTTTTAAATACATGAATGTTGTTTTTAAGTTTTAACACACTGAAAATGTTTAAATATTTGCTGTGTTTTTATTTCTTAACAGACAGTCTACATTGCACGAAGATTGAATATTATACCGATGGTAGGCCAACTCAAAATGAATCGCTATCAATAATAAAAATGATTGCCTCTAACAATCAATGGTTTCATGGAATGCGGCTGTTTTCATAGAAATTATACTGTTTCCGACTTACTTAGTGAAGTGAATGTTCCTAAGCATCTCACCATACCAATATACAAGTACGAGAAGACGAATTAGTCCATTTTAATATCCAATGTTACGACTCTAGGTCTTAAAATAATGCAACAGAAAGAAAGTGAAACCAACAATGTAAGCAAAATCAACAAGCAATTTATATCTAGACAATTAAAATGAAAATTCAAAAGACACGTACTGTAACGTGAATAAAAATCCAAATTATCCAATAATTATAATCCTAAGTGCCCTAATCACAAGTACTAAATATAGAATTTCCGAATGAACGAATGTTCCTAGTGAATTAATGTTCCGAATGAATGAATGTTCCGAATGAATGAATGTTCCTAGTGAATTACTGTTCCGAATGAATGGGTAGTCGGGAATGTCCTTATGTAATCCAATAATGTAATCCACATCATCTTTGAGAATGTCCACAGGTATCCAAAAGTCATATATTTAAATCCAAAGGTTAATGAGCACTTTAGGTAACTCCAATGAATCTTCCAATAAATAATTCCTTTCGAATTATGTATACAGCAATACAGTATTACGGCATTACAGGATTACAGCATTACAGAATTACGGCATTACAGGATTACGGCACAACTACGATTCCAAACAGTCTGATTATTCCAAAGACTGATCATAAAACAGAAAGGCTTTTAACACAAGATTTAAAATTGGAATGATAATAATGCGTTCACCAAGTTCTTATATATTCTTTGCAAATGGCCTATTTCACATCAGGAAACGAGTCATATTACGACCCAGAATGCTATACAAAATGCGTCATTCTTGTGGAAAATCTCCATCACATGGTCAACAACTCTTACCTTGAACTCAAATGTAGTCAACATCCTGTTGACAACTTAACCAAACTTAAAGTGTGACTTACTATTTGACACAATTTCAAAGTACAGTCATAGACCAAAAGTTTAGGCTCTCATTATTTTAGATTCTATATACATAACACCTCCTCTAATCAAATAAAGAAAGATTTATGCAATAAAGCTTTGTTTAACATATTAATCAAATATGCATATAATACTGTAATAATCAAAATCACAAAGTAATATGTCTTACGAATGACAGTCAACAGAATTACACAAAATATACACAAAATAAAAGAATATGGTACTTCTATATACTTGGGAGTGCACCAGTTCTTTTTTTTACCAGGTATCGGGAAAATTCATTTACAAATATTGACTTGTTAGGTAAGGGGCCGACACAGACTAAATGGTTCGTCAAATGCAGGAATAGATAGATGAGCCGAGATCTCTTCTGATTGGGTTTTCCCACCAATTGAAAAGCATGACAAGATCTACAGTAAAACATCACTTTTAAGTTTCGAACAATACAAATGATTTAAGATCTTGTGATACCTTCGATAGGTAAATAAGTCACTTCCCAACAGTCACATGTCCAGAAACTATGTCTGATGCCAAATTAGCACAGGGGAGATCAATATTTACAAGCCGCACTCTAATCCCAAAATAAGTACACTTTCGCTTAAAGAAGACCTCTCATACAAAGGCAATGTACCTCATAATAAAGACTCTTAGAAGCTCCTTTGTTCCACAATATTACGGTAGGGATAGGTTTGGCGAAATCACCAATAAGTGATATAGAACTTTCTGACATGAATGGTTCATAAATCTCCTAAATAGAATCAGACTGGGGTTTGTCAGACCCCACAATGTATTGCCTTCAATACATGATCGTGACCTTGACTTATTTGAAACAAGAGCATTTGGAATAGCTCTGTATTTATTCTGTTCCTTGTTTTTCAACCTGTAGTAATCAGAAATAACGTGCCCTTTATTTTTACTATAATTGCACGTAGAAAGAGATAAGTATCTCTAATCAGTCTTATCAGATGTTTGATTTCTAAAAGTTGTGCCGTATTGAAATTTGGAAATACTTATGGACTCTAACCCTAGCTGGATAGAACTTGAAACAAAATTCTGAACATTAAATGACATTGTGAATATTTGCTGGTTTCACCAAAGTTTTCTCAATGAAAATTTTTGAAACAAAATCAATATGAATTTCAAATGCAACTTTAATATCTCTAATATGCTTTAAATAAATTCAGATCTATCCCGGAACAGCCCCCAATTTCTGTTACGACTCTATGGTCTAAGAAAAATGCAACAGAAAGAAAGTGAAACCAACAATGTATGTAAAATCATCAAACAATTTATTTCAAGACAATTAAAGTGAAAATTCAAAAGACACTCACAGTAACGTGAATAAAAAAAAAATCAAAATAATCCAATAATCCTAAGTTTCCTAATCACAAGTCCTAAATATAGAATGTTCCGAATGAATGAATGCTCCTAGTGAATTACTGTTCCGAATGAATGGGTAGTCGGGAATGTCCTGATATACCCCAATAATGTAATATACATCATCTTTGAGAATGTCCACAGGTATCCAAAAGTCATATATTTAAATCCAAAGGTTAATGAGCACTTTAGGTAACTCCAATGAATCTTCCAATAAATAATTCCTTTCGAATTATGTATACAGCAATACAGCATTACGGCATTACAGGACTACGGCACAACTACGATTCCAAACAGTCTGATTATTCCAAAGACTGATCATAAAACAGAAATGCTTTTAACACAAGATTTAAAATTGGAATGATAATAATGCGTTCACCAAGTTCTTATATATTCTTTGCAAATGGCCTATTTCACATCAGGAAACGTGTTATATTACGATCCAGAATGCTATACAAAATGCGTCATTCTTGTGGAAAATCTCCATCACATGGTCAACAACTCTTACCTTGAACTCAAATGTAGTCAACATCCTGTTGACAACTTAACCAAACTTAAAGTGTGACTTACTATTTGACACAATTTCAAAGTACAGTAATAGACCAAAAGTTTAGACTGTCATTATTATAGATTCTATATACATAACATCTCTCCATCCTAAACAAACGTTTTTTCTTCTTAACTGTTGCTCCCCGGTTAAAAGATATCGCACTGTTGTACAATACTCCCCTACATTCAAAAACACACTCGGCACTGTCATAAATATCACACGAAAATTCATAATGACCTTTTCAAATATTCTACCTTGATTTTACTCATTTAATGGTTTACGGATCATAGTCACATCAAATATAGGTGCCATAATGCAATAATATAACTGATCTAGTACTTGACTGTTGAAATCGTCGAAAAATGACATGCACGAAAGAAAGTATATGTTTACAAGAAGGTATTGTAATAATTACAATAACTATTCACTATTGTGGCAAAGACAATGATAAACAAATATGTTCAACGTATCCAAATAAAACGATCTGAAAACTGTTCTTGTTCACTCTGTGGAGGATACAATATTGGTAAAAGTATATTTTTATAGTGTTTACATGGAGTTCTGAAATACTCAGAATATCTAAAAAAAAAAAAAAAAAATCCAGATAATGTTTGTTGGTGGTGTTGGTTTTTAACGGCACGTTCAGCACTTTATTTGGCTATATCATGCAGAGCTACGTACCTTTCTCAAGGACTCAAGGAGGCAGCCGATCAAGGGAGGACAAGTTGGATCACTAGTCCCGACGCTCTTTTTTTTTTTTTTTATTCTCTTGATGCGAATCATTTCTGCATCATTTTGCCTCACAGTATTTGTTTACCATTTCTCTGTTACATTTCCAGTCAGGTATATATGTCAATAAGACTATTTTGACCCAAGTTTACAAACTTTGACGAGTTTATTTGCAATGAAAAAGGGAACTCGGGTTGCTAGATGTAATACTAAACAAATAGTTGCATGTATCAAATGTCATCATATCGCGCAGTACATTTTTACATTTGTTTAGGACATAACAATTTTCCTTTTTCAAAAAGTATACTGTACGCAGAGCTCAAACTTCTCTGTTAAAATAATTTGATCCATCGCCAGTTTCCGGATAGGAGAAAATAAAAGGTATGTTTATACCTGCGTCCATCGATAGATAGATAGGTACGTACACACACACACACACACACACACATATATATATATATATATATATATATATATATATATATATATATATATATATATATATATATAACACAAATATGACAATGCACGTGTGCATCAAGTCAGAGAAATTGGCCATGAGCTTTCGAGATCTAAAGATCCCTTGTTCAAGCCGGACGATACAACAAATAAAAATTACAAACACAATAAGTAAACAAAATATCAAAATATCTGTTTATGTACTGTTTTGTTATGGTGAACAAAAATCACAGAAATTAATACTAATACATCCGAATACATGCAGAAAACTGTGTACTTAGAACTATTTACATTAAGGCAAGCCAGATATAGATATTCCAATCTGGCAAGACTAGTCTGTGTTCATCTTTCCCGCAGGTGACCCATTTAACTGTCTCAAACAAGAAGAAAACGTATCAGGTTGCGGCAATGATGCCGGTGTATAGCTACCCAAACTTCTGTCCCGGATAACATCTATTGTACATTTATAATCTAAAGGGTACATATAACGTGCTTCCAAAGTTAAGAATGAGATGATGGAAACGGGTTTCTATTCTTCTTGATTCAAGATGGTATGAGAGTTCTGAAGCCTGGTCTTAGGGCTCTGAAGTGGCGAAGCCAACATGTTTCCTACGTTCTTCTGGTTTTTAAGGTCCAGTTTTGTGTGTGGGCTATTTCAGTCAGGATAACGCGGTTTCTGGCAAAATTTTTGTCTGCCAGTCGGATCTATGTAGATTCATTCTCCTGTATAGTTTTTCGATCTCTGCGATATACTTGAATAATCATTGCATGTTATTAATATATCACATTTTGTGTTTTGCATGTGATGGTGCTTCTATGAAGAATGTGTTTTTCGCCCTTTACTGGACTGAGAAATCACTAGTTTTTATCATGTTTTGTCATGTCTTGCATTTTGTTTTATCCCCGTAGAGTTCAGAGGATCCATTCGTAATTTGATTTGTGACGGATTGCTCTGACGAGAATGTCTCTCAGAGTTTTTTGTCTGCGATATGCTATGACTGGTTTATCTGGAAACAGCTTTATAGGGTTTCTCATGACTCAGTGGTATACCAGTGTTGCTCATTGATTGTCCCTGCTGGAGGGTAATCTGGATGGAACGGCAGGACGAATGGTTTATTTTCAGTATTTTCCCTTGTTTTGTATTGTAAAAGTTCGTCCTGATTGTCAGTTTGTGTCCCTTCTGTGGCATAATCCACACATTATTTCTGTTATAGTTCCGCTTGCTAAATGTTGAGACAATTCTTTAGATTGTGTTTGGAGTTTCTCTTCGTCGGAGCAAATCCTTCTCTCTCGTCGTGCCTGATCAAAGGGTATGTTCTGAATACAATGTTTTAGGTGGCAGCTGGATGAGACCAAGTGTTTATGTTTGTCTGTTGGTTTGGACTAAGTTGGTGGCTTTTATATGGGAGCAAGCGTTGATGTTTGTTGGTTTGGATTAAATTGGTGGCAGCTGTATGTGAGCTAGCTTTGATGTTGGTTGGTTTGGATTAAATTGGTGGCAGCTGGATGGGAGCAAATGTTAAAGTTTGTCTCTTGAGTTGTAATAAACGAAATGGCAAAATCGTGTTTGCAACTGTTTTCGTTGTTGTGTCTAAAACAATGGTTTGTTATTGAGATTTACACCAATATAATCAAACGGATTATATGTGTGTGTTTGTGTGTGTTTGTGTAGTATTTAGTTATCCTAGGCCACCAGCCCCAAATATATTATAATCTCACAAAATAATACAAAAAAGAGTGCCTGTCAATTAAAGTACTGAGACATATTTAAAATTATGCAAAATAAATTAGGCTTATTAAACATGAACTTACAAAGAAGAATACTGAAATTCATAAATTAAAAGAATTTATTTTCACAGAATCTTTATTGATATAAATCACAAGATTACCAACAATACGATTTATTTTTACTTTGCATCAGCAAATACAATTTATGAGGACATGCCTTTATCATACATGATCATGGAAGATATTTTTGTCTTATACATAGCATAATTACATGATATCCATCTTCAACTAAATTACTCGTACAAAGAGAGCACACTCGCTGATTAAAAGGATAGTTGGTTTGTTTAGCGGCACCTTTAACACAATGTTGGCTGTATCATGCAGAGGAAACGGAAGCTAAGTGCGTTTCGCACGGGCTGGCCTTGACGGGTAGCTACCCTTGGATTACGAATCTGAAGCTTTACCAACTGAGCTACCCCAGTTCCCTGACGAAAAGGAAGTTTTGCGTGTCTCCCACTTTCCACCATTACATTATGTACTGAGAATCGGATTTATGATACCACATGTCTGTACTTGTCAGGTAAACCAATTGGAGGAGAAATTCACTTGTCCATTCCTGTCTCATATTATCTTTAATCCGTTGTCTAAACCATGCATAGAAGAAAATCAAGTCTTTTTAGCATAAGATAACATCGAGCAGATATCGGATTCTACCCATTCTAATTAGCATAACATAATACCGAGCAGATATCGGATTCTATCCATTCTAATTAGCATAATTCAATACTTTATACACTTTATGAAGTTTTTCGAAGCATAAATAATACCGTCCACATTCACCACTGACCAAAAATTTCGACATATTTCATGGAAGTTTAAGAACTTTCGTGCAGCAGCGGTTATGTACTTCAATTTCAGACGCATATTCGAACCCACGTATATTAATGCTATGCTTTCAACTTAGTACTTCCACTGTATCAAATAATTAAAACAATCTACTGCTGAAATGATACCAGATTTACCTTGTATCTTATTAACCAAAATTATTGATTTATAAACCTGCATTGCTCAGGATCGGTTTGCAGATGGCTTTAGAAGTAAAAAGCAAACCAAAGTACTTATAAAGAAAATTACCTCTATTTCTTGACCCAGAAAAAAGCATTTTTCATTCCTAAACCATCCATTTCTAAATACATTTATTTTTGTTTCATCCCATATTACCTTCATATCTGCTCAGTTACAACAAAAATGTTCTATTGCATTAAAGTGAGATTAAAGTGTTCTTACTATGTATGCACAATTAGAAACAGCATCTGCTGATAAAAACATCTGTCATACATAATGTGTTACAAAGATACTATTTCCTGACTTCTTAAAAAAGTAATCAAATCATAAATAAAATTATTAAATATTATTGGACTCAGAATATATCCTTGTCTTGTTCAAATACTGCAATCAAAATAACATATACATCTATTGTTTGATGGAAAAAATGAAACAAGACTATTGTATATTGAAACGTGAGTACAAAGAAATTTGCCACCAATACACATTTCTTTGCCAAACTTTATAAAGTACATTGTGGCAAAATCGACGAATACCTTCCTGTAAATTGAGATACTTTAAAATTACAGCTTGAAGTGGTACATGTTATCACCAGTCAAAAAACCCGCACGAAATTCCGCTTATGCTTCATCTATTATAACTTTCCCTTCAGCCCAATTCACCAGTCTCTCATTGAGTATTCCAGTAAAAAGCTTGTTTTATATGTTTATCAGAGAAATACCTCTATAATTATGCGCATCATTTGGTGAGCCTTTGTTAGATTCGGCATTTTACACTTTAACCCCATGCTTAGAAAATATACCAGTTGAAAATATTTATTATAGACATGGTAAGAAATGGAACTATTTCTTTGAAAATATATAAAATCACATATATTTTTAAAAAAAAAATTCTATATGGGTTACCAGACTTCCCCGATTTAATATTCCGTATGCATGTACTACGGACAACTTCTGACTCTTCTATACGACGATCAAAATTTTCATCAACTCCATCATCACAAGTCAAATCAATTTTCAAAATGTTACTAAAAATTGTATACCCTTTTGCACGCGAGATACAATTAACAATTTTCGCATTGCAAGTACTTTTATGGTTTTTCAAAATTTCGCTGGATAAGACCTTGCCTAATATACCTCTTAGAATTTTCTTAAATCTAAATTACTTTTCATTACATACATTCAAAAAATGTAATACCTGATTTAAATATTTCACAAAATTTTCACTTGAGTTACGTTGCCTGAAACGCCTAAGTACCTTTAATTTATTTTCTTTATAATGTTGTCGCACTGCTGGCCACGCCAACTCGGTTGAGCAGGTCTCTCGCCGTCATCAACTTTTCTCTGCTTCATATTTTGAGCAGAACTCTGATACAGTCTATATAAATGCCTACAGATTCATTTAAGTCAGTTTAGACAGATTCGTAAGCTGTACTTTTTATCATGTCAATCTATAATCGAAATTTGTTTTAAGAATTCCTCTTTTTCATTTTCGTCCAATACATATTTTGGAAAGAGGTATGTTCACATCCCAGCCTTCCACATCATCATGCAAATCACTAATATCGATGTCTAGATCGCAGTGCAGTGGAAAATAGACAGATTCACTCCAATTACCAACTGAAAAGTCCATAATATAGGGAAATAAAGAACTTGAAGCAATAATACAGTCTACCATTCATTAGCTACACATGTAAAATCTACTTTTTTTATCACCATGCATCCTTCCATTGATAATGTATGAATATTATCTGCTTTACACGTCTCAATCAGGGATTACCCAAAATTGTTATCTGCCAAGTCTTTAGACTTTATTTCCTTACTTAAATCATCTTATTCATGACATTTTTTATTTTCAAAACTAAAATTCAAATCATTTGAGGGTATTACGTACTGCAGCACTCCGTATCGGCTATTGAAGTCACCTGCTATCAATAGACATGTATCAGGATAACGAGTAACAATATTAGACAATTTCTCTTCAAACAATGGGATTCCATTTTTTTCCCTCGACAACATTATATCAGGGAGTTTTCAGGTGATATATAATCAAAATAAATATAATTCCATTCTTAAAATCCTCAGTTGCGCTTGTAATGTGTAAAACCACATTCGGTTGCGCTAGTCATGCGTAAAACAAGACAATCAAAAAAATAATCAAAACTTTTTTTGATAGTCAAATTTTCTGCTACATTTTATCGCACAAAAACTCCGTCGAAGTAGCGCCCCTTTTAATCCCGTTTTTCCCTAATGAAGCTAAACGGTAACCATTCAGAAAATTATCAAACTGCTCCTAATGTCTAGCCTAAGTTCACAGAAGGAACATAAATAATATTTATAAATAAATAATATCATTTAATAGTTACACCGTGTAACAAATTTTTTTTTGTTCCTGGGTAGTAAGTGTTATTTCCTAAATGCTTATGCCTCAAAAGTATAGAAATGGCTATTATTCCCCACAAACTTTGCTTTTTTGACCAGGACAGTGATATTTTGAAATTTACCTATTTTCCAGAACATTCCAGATAGATTCAGTGGTGAGTAAACTTGGAGTAACTTCTAGAACTTTCTAGAACTTTCCAGTAATATAAATAGTAGTATAAATACAGGGGCCTTAAGCCGACCAGTTCAGTTTAGTTCCAGCTGCCTAAGTGGATACATATCTGCATTTTTCTGTGATGGCATCAAGAGGCTGCAAGCATCCGGCAGACGCATTTTGCTATGTCTGCGGCCAATTTATCAAGACAAGAGCGAAAAAGTATTCCGTGGAAGCATCTGCTAAGATGTATGAGGCCTACAAGGCATATTTCAGCATGCCTGTCGGGGATCAAGACAAACCCTGGGCACCTCATTTCACCTGCGAGCACTGCAAAAAAACTCTGGAAGGTAAGATGGACAATTGTAGCTCGGAATTTTATGTTATAAAATTTGTTAAAATTTTTAAAATTGTAAAAGTTTTTAATTTTAAAATGTTTTACAATTTTCAATGTTATTGAAAAAATATATCATATATGAAAAATGTTGTGAGAATCTCTTGCACATTAGTCATGGGTGAAATAAATGTATTTTTGTAGGATGGTACAGAGGGGAAAAGAGAGCCATGAAGTTCGCTATCCCAAGAATTTGGCGGGAACCCACTGACCACTCAAGCAACTACTACTTCTGCATGGTGGACCCTTCCAAACGTCGGACTGGCAAGAATGCACCTGCTATCACGTATCCGGACCTTCCTTCATCCATCGCCCTGGTGCCACACTGCCATGAGCTCCCCGTACCCACTCCTCCGGAGAGAGAGCAGCCGTCTTTAGAAGAGAGCAGCAAGTCAGAGAGCGAGGAAGACGTTGTAGATCCAGATGACAATTTCAGAGGTGGAGCTGAGGACAGAAACCCATACTACCCCAACCAAAAAGACCTCAACGACTTGATTAGAGATCTTGGTCTCACCGAGTCCAATGCCGAGCTTTTGACGTCTAGGCTCAAGCAGTGGAACTTGTTGGATGAAAGTGTGCAAGTCGCAGATCAGAGGGCTCTGCTTCTGCCACAATGTGACCAGTCTGTTCGAGGCAATCGGAATCGCCTGTAACCAGAATGAGTGGCGCCTCTTCACTGACAGCTCATCAAGGAGCCTCAAAGCCGTGCTGCTCCATAATGGTAACAAGTACCCGTCTCTTCCCCTGGCTCACTCGGTGCACCTCAAAGAGGATTACAACAGCATCAAGACCTTGCTGGACGCCTTGAAGTATGATGAGTTTGATACCCTTCTATATCCCAGCAAGATAGACGAAGTTTACCATTAATCTGTAGATGTGTTTTTATTTCTATTGACTTTCACAGGGTTTTTGATCTGTAACCTATTGCTCCTGGTCCTCATTAGTCATAAATGGGTCTTCATTACTCAGCTCATCAATGGATTGTTCACAAATCGTTCTCGTACAGTCTTTTTTTGTCATGTACTCAATGGATATGTGCATCATGTGAACGGGAGGCATTTTCCAATCGGGCAAACAATCTATGGTACATATCATACATGGACTGTTTTATCGACTTCACATGTTTCAATCTCTCATCCTTCTTATCATAAAATAACACGCCTTCCATTACTGGATTATTAAAACTAGGAAATGCTTTTATGTTTAGCTTGCGTGTCAACTTCAAATAATGTGCCAGTTTGCATTGATCATCAAAGACCCGTGTTTAAAAAAATCTTCCATCACACGGGTGTGGTCTTATCCAAACTGTCTTCGCATCTTCATCAATTGTTTACTCTTATTTTAGAAATTACAGCATCCTTGTGTTTCCTATCTTTGAATTTGGCAATGATCGGCCTAGGTTTACTTGTACACTGCCCCTGTATCCTCTCTAGATCTGTAATAAGTACCTGTTTCAAGACCAAAGTCATCATTCGTGTTTTCTACTTTGCTCTAACAGTCTGCCCAAGATTTCAGAGTCAACAAGTCGCCAAAACAACAAATTGTTCCTTTACTTTGTATTTCAAATATTCTAACGTATCTTCCATAACATCAAATTTAACGTACCTTCCATAACATAAAACGTGATCCATTTTTCTGTTCAGATATGTATAACTTTTATTCATTTGTTTGACTTCATCCTGAATATTGGACAAAATATCCAAAACCATTCTATCATTATTTCTTTCTGTGGGATTGCTCATTCTTTTATCTCAGTAGCTCTGGCTCTGGTGTTTATACAAACATTATCCGTAGTTAAACTAAATCTACCCAAATTATTAATTGCCAAAATCAATATTTTTCCCCTTGGGTTTGCAGATGGATGCATGGATAAAACCGTGCTTGGATGGCCTGACGGTTCGGTAGAGAAGGATTTTCTGATGGATTGGAAAGTGCTGAAAAACCACTAAGCTGACGTAGGCAGAAGAAAGGGAGACAAAACCTAATGAAACGTATAAGAAACTATGTATTGTATACTTCAATGGCAAATAAAATGATGTCCTTCACAAAAGAGTTGTATCTACTAATAAGACCAATTTTATCACAGCTTATTTCACAGAAATAAAGGTCATCTTAAGATCATGGTGACTTTAACCATGGCTTTTTAATCCCAGAAGTAATAGATTCCTTCTTTGCCACAAGGGCAACCCATTCATGAAGCATGGTGAACACAACTTTTTCTGGAACACGTTACCATGGATGTACAATTGTTTTCCATCTGTAAGTCACCGTGACCCTGACCTTTTAGTTTTCACTAGCTTATTTCCTTGCCATAAACAACAGCCCATAGACAAAGCTTAGTGTAGGCGTGTATTTTGTGATTCAAGTACTGTATTTTACAGAAACTATTTCCATTCCTTGTGCTACAGTGACTTGTAACCTTTTGAGGCCAAAACCAATAGGTTTATTTCTTGCCGTAACTTGGCTAGGAATAAAATTATCGTGCGGAAACCAGTTTCCTCAAGTCACTTTTTGTATCGTCTACCCTTTTTTGGCTCCGGATTTTTTGTTTTACATACAAAAATTCTTTCAGAGTATAAAGTCGCAAGGTGTGAGCAACTGTGGCCATAAGAAGTCCCCTTGGTACCCTCACCCCACCTGCTTAGCGTCCATAGTATGCAGGTACGGACAGTTATCCAGTTTGTTGTCTTTGGTCTGATGAAGTGGGTGACTTGGCTGAAAGTCGCCGCACGTATAAGAGGAGGGAAAAAGGCCTGTCTTCCTCCTCATCTTCATTGGACGATCCCCTCCGTTCCGAGGAGGGGTCTGGATCTTTTCCTCTTTTTGGGAAAGAATAACACCCATGTTGGGCAAGAAGGTTCTGCGACCTCGTTGTTCAGAGACCACCTAAGGCACAGGATCCCTGACGCTCGTTACGAAGCAGTCAGTGCCAAAGAGGGACCGATCGTTTGCCCCATCAAGGGAGGTAAAACACCTGAGAGCGAGTCGTACCTCCCGGTTAGTGATGAGCAGCACCCTCTCTAGGTCGGTGTTTCGGTGAATGTGATTAATGAATGGCGCCTTACTGAAAATGAAAAGCAACGATTTTGTTCTTATAAATGTGAGTGGAACACCGGTCACCGATCAATGGGGTTCGATTATCAGTTATGGGGACAGGAATCGGATCTATACTCCCCACCCCCCGTTTATATCCTACAGTGATAGGGAGTCAGCCTAGACTCACCCGAGTAAAGAGGGGTATCGAATTGACCTCTCCTCCTTCCCTATATTCCCTTTTAATCCCTACGGGCTGTAAGGATCCCCCCTTTCCGGGAAGTGAGTCTTCCGATCCCCTGGCGCCATGGATGTCACTCTCTTGGTTTCAAGGTATGGCAGACGTTACAAGCCACAGTCCTGTTTCGTCTCCTTCAACCTGGACCAACAAAAAGGCCACTCCTCCTCTAGACCATCTAAAAGGGATGAGAAATGTTCTCATTCGCCTAGAAGGTGCTCTAGTCTCATACATTCCCCCTCCTCAGGAGTGGGCTTAGGATGATGACGCTATTTTTATAATGGTGGACTCAAATGAGTTCGGTGAGGAACCGGTGGCGATGGTTCCTCCACCTCCATAAAGGTCTCCAGCTCCTTCCCACCTGTCAGGCCGGGTGTTGGAGGAGGAGCAAGTCTGCACGTTTGATACGGCGGGAAATGAAGTTTACTGCCTCCTTTCCCCAGGCTTGTGTCCCAAGCCTTCGGGCAAGAAGATTCTCTCCAGTTTGGAGAGACTCTCTGTGGCAGCACCGCGTTCAGACATTCTCTTGCTTCCGCACTCCGCAATGGTCTGGGAGCTTACACAATAGTCTTACCGAGGACAAGAGTTCACAAGACAACAGAAGGGGTGGTCAGTCCACTTATTCTACGCTTCGACCGCTGGTTTTTGCATCAAGCTATAGAGTCCACTCGCCGGCTTGGCCCCTTAAGCCCCCTCCTCCCCCCCCCCCGACGCTGGGGCATCAGAAGTGGGGATATCGGCGGGAATCTGGGCTCGCCTCCCGGTTAAAACCTTGGAGGCCTTAGAGCTTAAGGTTCGTACTCTTGTCACGATCGCCTTGCATGCCCATCTCTTACTGGCGGCCTCCTTCAGTAGACTGAATGTGGAATGATAGTCTCCAGCAGCCCTTCATGACTTCACATATATGGGGATGAATTTCCTCACCAGCCTCGGGAGTTCGTGTTCCTCCAGACAGGATCGACAAAATCCTATCCCTCATAATGGTGGCGCTCTCCAGTTTCGTACTTTGCATAGGGTTAGATTTTGAAAGAAAAAGAATTACCCAGGTTTTCCTCACTGGCTGTCCTGGCTATTTAAAACAGACCTTGTATATCTTAGGTATTGTTAAAAGAACTTTGAATTCCCTTTATTTTGGTGTATGATTGATGGGTGAAATTTGGGTTATAGAGTATACAGCTTGGTCTTACTTAAGATGTACACCTCTAAAAAAAACTGCTAGCTCCGCCTGGTCATTTTCACTTCCTGGACTTCAAAGGTAAATAATAAAAAAATAAGAGCCGATAACTTTTTTTACTTTTTAGATATTTTGTAACTCATTCATAGTACTTTCAGAGGCTGGTATTGTCTGCTCTGGCAAAATTCGTTTCCCTATTTTAATAACTGCTGAAAATAGTGCACTTTTGACTAATTCAGGCTGATTTTTCGAGTACTTTGGAGTGGCCATTTTGTCTGCTGTGTGCTTAGATCATGTCCAGTTTCCACAAGTACAATATGTAAAGAAATTTCAGTCACAGTACATGAAAGTAATATAGAGGTATGCCAACATTCTCTCCATTGTGCATGTTGCAAATGCAAAATACTTCATCTTACACCTTTCACTCTCTCAGAAGCATGTATTATCTGTAGAGCGCCCCCAATGGCTCTTCTATCAACAGACCTCATTCTCTGCTCGCCTTTACCTGTCGCTCCTGGGCACTCTGAACTCGGCTGCAGACTTGATTCCCCTAGGAAGGCTTTACTTGCATCCTTTCCAGTTCCTGCTTGTAGCAAACTGGAGACCACACAAGGATCCTCTATCAGCTCGGATACCCCTGGGATCCAATTTTCACCACCACCAGAGTTCTTGACTAAATCGGGATCGGTTTCTGACTCGAGTCCCAATTCATTTCACACCCTCGAACCCTACTCATATCTGTTCACCGACGAATCAGATTCGGGTGGAGACTTTCACCTGGAACCAGAGAGCGTAATTCTTCAGTGATCTTGGTCCCGGGAATAAGAATCCCTTCATATAAACTTGGAAATACGGGCATCCCAACCTTCTACCAGCTTACAGAAGTGAACACTCATACCATAAGGTTAAATACAATAGTTTTTTTATACCAGGTCATGAAACTTCCTCCTAACTGGTCAATTCTGCAATGCAATAGGAGCAGGTTTTGTATTAATGCTATTGAAAGCTATTTTATAAAAAAAAAAAATTATTTGGGGGGGTAAAACTAATTTTAATTATGTAATACTGACCTGCTACTATTGCAAAGATTCCTTCCTCCCACACCACTCTGATGTTCTGTACTCTAGGTCCAAGTTAAAATTGGATAGTATTCTGTATGTTGGCTGCAATGCGTTAGTCAGATTGGGATCTTGCTCTTTTCAATTCTGGCCCTCCAATACTAACTGGAGGGAGTAATTCAGACTGGATGGGGACTATGAGTCCCAGAAAAGAAAAGTAATGCAATAGAAGCAGCTAAGTATGACATAATTAAAATTAGTTTGATCCCCACCTCAACAAAAAAGACACACACAAAAAAAAAATTCAAGATGGCTGCGATGGTGGCCATACTGGATGTCAGATCGGCACCATTTTCATTTAGTATGAACTAGATATCATAAGAAGTCTGATGAAAACCCAATGTTGATAGGCCGTTCCATCTAGGAGGAGTAGTGATAAGCTTTTCAAGATGGCCGCTATGGCAGACCTGCCAACCCTAACAAGATCTTCTCAGTAAGGCAGTCGATATTTTTCCATTAGGTTAGACCAATTTTCTTTAAGTTATAATGAAATATCATGCACTGCTATTGTCGACTTAAAAACATGCATCTAAAAAGTTCAGAAGTGTAATTTGATGCTGTGAAGGAAAACATTATATTCAACCAAAATGTTTGCAAAGTACACTCAGATCTTAATGACCTCCAGTAGTTTCAGAAATTGCAGTTCCAAACCCCCTTGAGCTCAATGGTTTCTTGCTAGATCTCTCAACTTAACGTAATCTTTGCTATTATTTTTTAATTACATGTGGTGACAGCAATCATCTCTCATGCAAGGAAATATATTCAAATCAATATGACATCATGTCCAATAAACATAACTGTTGCATTTCCTGCTTTTTTTTCCCTCCAAGAATCTTAATATTCCTTGTTACACTTCCGTGCTGTTTGAACTTTTTATGAGGGTTATTGTCCCTTTTGCCTTCAACATGTTTTCACTTGTTGGACGACATTTCTAGAAAATGCTAAAAGCAACAACTTTATCATGCAGGCATTCTGCATGAAACACATGGGCAGATTAAAGTATCCGAGGTACTCCTGTAAAGTTAGTCTGGTTCCCTGACTGACTCCACTGAATCCAATATGAAACCAGGAATCAAGATAAAACCAGGACAAGCCAATATACGAATTTTACCACAATGATTTTATTTTTGTATTGTTTGCTATTATTCTGTAAGTCCACAACTTAAGGGTCATTTTACTAAAACCTATGGTCAAATCCTAAGGATTTGCAGGTGTGTTGTGGTGGCCATATTGGACATCAGACCAGCACAATTTTTATTTAAGACCAGCTAGAGACCATAAGAGATCTTCTGGTGAAAACACCATGCTGATATCATGATGACTTTCTGTTCTTGAGAAGTAGCAATAACAAGATTTTCGAGATGGCTGCTGTGGTGGCTATATTGGATGTCAGACTGGCACCATTTCCATCTAGGACCAACTAGACATCAAAAGAAGTCGTGCAGTGAAAACCCCATGTTGATATGGCTATCCATTTTGATGGAATAGTGATAAAAAGATTTTCAAGATGGCCACTGTGGTCAAATTGGATTTTCAGGATATAAGATCAGCACCATTTTTCATTTAGGACCAATTAGACCTAATAAGAAGTCTTTTAGTGCCCCCCACCCCCCTTTGATATGGCCATCCACTCAGGAGTAGTAGTAACAAGATTTTCAAGATGGCTGCCATGGTGGACCAACTAGACATCATAAGAAGTCTCTTAGTGAAACCTCCATGTTGATATGACCATTCATTCTGGATGAGTAGCAATAACACAATTTTCAAGATGGCCACTGTGGCAGCTATTGTATGTCTGAGCAACACCGTTGTCATTTAGGGCCAACTAGACCTTCAGATGAAAGTGTGTGTGAAGTTTCAAGGTTTTCCTCCAAGTAGTTTAGGAGGAGTAGCGATGACAAACCTGTGCTAATGGATGAACACCAGATGACGGACAACAGACCATCCCATAAGCTCTTCTGGTCTATGACCAATAAAGCTAAAAATTGTCTGAAAAAATGTAGTGTCTCATCTGCATATGCAGAGACTAGAGCTTTTACACCAAGATAAAAATAAGTAAACACAAACGTTGATGATGTGATCTCCATGTCTCACTCGTGTTTCAAAGCAAACAAAGAAACTACTTACATAAATAATAGAAAAGAAATGTTAACAATATAAAACTTTTTTTATTTTGATTGTACAATAAGCTCTACCAACTATTGCACAGTAATATGATAAGCACATTAGATCTCTTGGTCAACTAATGGAATTCTACTGGTCCTTTACCTTTAATTTGTTTTACTAATCTATTCCCAGGGCTCCAAAACTATATCTTCAGCCACATGCCCAGGGCAAATGACTCACTTGCCTCGACTCAAATGCCACTTTCCACAAAGTGCATTCTTTTTATTTTGACACATTGTAACCATTTGCTATAATTTATGAAAGAAATACAAAACTATTTTTATTGACTCATATTTTCTGTTTATTTGCCTGCATGAATAGTTTATATTTTACATTGTACTTGGCAAAAGTTATGTGACTCTGTGTACTATAAATTTTGATTCCATTTAAAAAATTGTTTTCTCCATGTCCTGATGTCAACCAGTATTAGTACAAAATTAGTTTATGTCTTACAGTGTACTTCATCAACAGTTCTGTGTGATTTACTCACTCAACTTTTTAATTCAATTCCATTTAAAGCAATGTTTATTCAGGTCCTTATGTCAACCAGTATTCAGTACCAAAATAGTTTACACTGTACTACAGCAACAATTATATGTTACTTTATTTACTCAATTTTGATTCCATTTCACTTAAAGTTATGTTTTCATATTTTTATTTAAATCAGTAAAATTTTTGTTGTTTAAAAATAAAAGCTTTTTGTTTTGTAACTTCATAGCACAGTACGATGGACACATAACAATTACAGAAGATATCCATGCCATATATCAACAGAATCAGCAGCAAGCAACTAATGGATTAAAATAAACTACCATCTATACTCACATATAAGCCAATACCAACTGCAAACTATATAGACCCCGATCTGCCGTCGCATAATATGCCGGCAGATCTGGGTCTATGCTGTTTGCTTTAGATCCACCTTATACACGAGTATATACGGTAGCATGAAAGGTGAAAAGTACTGTCATGGACATATTGACAAGTTGATAGTCCCCTCACTTAGCTTAACTCATTAACCCCTGCCGCCACAATAACTCGTCACACTTTGCTTCCCTCATCTCCCACATGCCACGATAACGTGGTGCAGTTTACCTGGCTGGAATCCTGGGTGCCTCATTTGAGTGGCAGTATTAGTCTAGGCCTGTATCCCGCACGATGAGTTAAAGCGGCACAAACCATTGGTTGATTCCAGACCATTTCCTAATTATGCAGGCAGTTTAACCAATCAAATTTAAGCTTACATAGATAGAGGAAACATTGCAGCACAAAGGGAAAAAAATTTGACTTTGTTAGCGCCAGAAATAGTGGAGTTATTTAGATTTGAAAATGATGCAAAATGACGAGAATCAGCCACTGGAAGTAGAAACATACCTTACAGACTCTGATGGAGATATATTCATTTATGTGTGGATTAAACCATATTATGTAGATCTTTTGAAGAATTGGTAAAAAAAGACTTGCTCGTGTTTGGGAAAATGAATTTAGTTAGCATGAGTGTACATAATTCAGAGTTTGTTCAAAGTGTTTCATTAGTTTTTAAATGTTTAGTGGAGAATTCTAAGGAAGAAAGGTAAGTAAAGTGTGAGGAAAATATGTAGTTTTCACACGAGGTTAAAGTTTGCATGAGAGATGACAAATGGAATTTCTGTGAATTATTTCACGTGTTGAAGGTTTTAATTATTCAGTGTGAATTCATAATGAATTTTATGGATTATTAATGACAAAAGAAGCAAATTGGTAAGTAAATCTTTTTTTTTTTTTGCCTTTATGGACGAATTTTATTTCTGCATGCTGCATGAAATTTATACCATTATCTACATAATTTTATTGAGAACAGCTGTGCCAAACTTTAGCTTAATTGAAGAAATACAAAGCAAAAAATATCAAATTTATTTCAAGAAGCCCCCTCTGTAAAAATCTGTAAGTCAAGTACTGTCAGTGAGTCTCAGGGATACAGCTACTGGTAAGGCTAACACTGCTCTAGGTGATCCCTCTGCAAGTATGCTGTAGGGGAATACCTAGCTGTTTAGCTCAGGGGTTAATGAGCTAATAGTCAAACAATTCACATAAGTATTGATCAATATATTTAACCACTGAGCAAGGTCCATCAAACATGCAAGCAACTAATTATTATTAATGCAGAACCTGAGAGCACTAATTATAGGTATTCAACTAACTACAGGGGACACACACAGTACTGATTCCTTTTCATGGCCCACATGCAAAAGTTTAGCACCTTATATACATGTATGCAGACAATCTTCTTAATGGTGAGGGATATATGAATGGAGTCTCAGAGAAAGGCTGAATATTAATCATTTACCAATGTTTTTCAGGAAGTTAAAAATAAACATGCCACACTTGGTCACTCAAGGTTTTTGACAGGCAAATTTGAAAATTTGATTATTACAGTGGCGTTTTCTTTTAACAGCCATGATGGGGTATCTCAACATAATCCAAGGGGCCCTGAGCATCAGGCTGTCTGATTTTTGGAGCACTGAATCCCCATACACAAATGAAGTAATACCAATATCTAATGAATATCCATGACTGGAAATATATACATGTATGTACCTTATATAAAATGAGAAGAAAAAAAATTACAACTGATGTAACATAGATGAAATTTTGATTGTCATCCCAATCTTTGTGAAAGACAAGCCAGGCAAGACAACATTTTAATCCACTGTATCTGTCCTCTACAATACCATGTAGTGATAACAAAGCAAATTAAACAAAATCAAAACTTACTTAAAGTAAACACTTTGTACAAGAAGTATACAAATATTTACTGCAGACAATGAAAAAAAGGAAAAATAACTCATTTTTCTGGTGAAAAATAAAAATAAAACAAAATATATGCACCTAATTTACACATTTTGCTCACCATAAATTAATAAAAGTCATGGTAATTTTTTTAAACTAACAACTCTTTCCAATTTAATTGTACAGTAATTGTTTCTATTTTTAAGTTATTATTTAATTGCTGAAAGATAAAATTAAAAAAATCATATGGTGTGGAGAGTCACAGTTATTTTTAAAAAATCACCAAACAGTGAAAGGCCTTGCAAAAACTTAACTGAACAAGAGTTGCTAATTTGGTGCAGATTCATGTACAGGTACATTGTGAACAGCTATTTTTATAGACCAAAAATGACATCCTCAAAGTGCCACTGACCAAAAGAAACTTGTGGTTGTTGATGAAATTTTAAAAAAGAAAAACATTTGGATAAATAAAGCATTTACTTAATCATTATTTGAATAATTTTCTACCTGACTGATTGTCAAAGTGCAACAGAATGGGTCTTTTGGGGGTTTTAAAGGAGAAACTACTGTTACTGCAAACCTGTAATTTTAGTCTACAGCTCCATGTCACTTCAATATACTGAGCAGTACATATCAAGAAACTGTAAAATTTGTATCCCATCCTGAGACATTTTTCTGGTCTATGAATTCAAGCTGTATGTAAAAATATTCTCTGGTCCACTAACATAACATATATCACAGACAAAAATGCATACAACCATACAAATTAATTTTCTTCAATACACATATATAATACAGACTAACTTCTTTCGAAGAAAAGGCGGGGACTGTTGGAGGCTTAAGACAGTACCCCACATATCTGACAAGTTGTTTTGGTTTCTTTCTTTTTGGTCAAAGTGTGTGACACAAAGACCTGTATGAGACCATATCAGGTTATTAGGAAAAATAACAGGTCAGTGTGAAGTGATGTCACATATCACATCATTTTGTTCTAAAGTTGCTTGGCGTTTATTGACCATGCCTATACATGAAAACAATATGAAAGTAATCTGAAAAGAGGTAATTAAGGCCACTGGTAGGGTTCCTTTGTTGCATGGTTTGACGGTGACCCATTGTAAAATTTTACCAAGTTGGTAGAAAATTTACCTTGGCTCAGTGCAATCACCTCACCTTGTAAGCTTTCTACTGCCTCGGTACCATTACATACCTGGTCACTAGCAAATAATCTAATAATATCACTTCTTTCTACAGTCAAAACATGTCCCCCAAGGTTAACTACAGTGATTGAAGAAGCTGTCCCTTATATGCAGGTGGCTTACATATATAGTCAAACCTGTCAATAGTGGCCACCCATGGGAAAAGGCAAAACTGGCCTTAGTACACAGATGACCTCTGTACACAGGTTCACCTTTTAAAACAGGTTTTGAACAAATACCATACACCGAATGTCATTATTGTTATTACTATTATTATTATCATTATTATTATTATTATTACATTATCAAGATTGTTTTATGTGCACTATTCATCAAGATCATAAAATACGCGTATATGTTGTGTTCTTGCAAATTTATGTTCCACGCAAGATTACTGTATCCTGCTCACTTTAATCCATCCTATAAATTAAATCATCACCGACTAAAAATAATCACTGATCTTAGTTTGTTTTGTGTACCATGACAAAACAATAATTTCACTACTAATTGATAGCTTACATATGACTAAAACAGAGGACTGACTCTTTCATTGGCCAACTTGTACAATTTGGATTGGAAACAGGTATTCATGCTTAAAAAAAATATCTAAATTAGCCAGTTGCTCAGCATGCCAAGATCAAAAGGCAGTAGACTTATGTGAGAAGCCTGTGATGAATAGGATATCAAAAGAAGCCATACAGTATATGGCTATTCTTAATGACCCATGAACAGAAACTGCCTGCCTTGAGAGATAAGTTTTAAATACTGAATGACCCCTAACCCAATGAAAAGGGATGTAACTCATATATCTCTTTTCAAAGAAGAACTTGTTTTCTTCAGAGAGAGCTTTAATTCACAGGCAGACAGATGAAGATATCAAACTATACCTGTCACACTGGCACAAAAAGCAACACACATTTCTGCTGTGATAACATGACTACTTTTCCCACCATCCAGCTAACAAATTGGTTTGACCTTCTACCCTAATGATAAAAACTGCCTCGCTTTCGAATCTGACATACTGACACCTTTGAGTTACACTGGCAACATGACTGAAGTACGGAGTACAAGCAAGATAAGAAATGTTTGTTCATTGATTCACATGATATTCCTGTATCTAAACAATGCCTTCCTCATGAAGCAAAAAATCAGTCTGCATAGACTGAGCAGTCAGTATAGACATACAAACAGTGACCGCTTAAGACCAGGAGAAAGCACTATTTGGTTAGGAAACACCTGGCCGCTGACTGCAGAAGGCAGGTGACTGTTACATACAGAACACTTACACTGTATACAGGAAATTTGCCGGAGGGGGGGTAGGATGGCCATTGTGAAAAGACAGCTGCTGAGTATAGGTGACCTTTAGAACAGGTTTGACTGTACATGTAAATATATGTGCTGATAATGGCATAGATCTGGGTCTATGCAGTTTGCAGTTGGTATCGAATTATATGTGAGTATATACGGTAATTTTACAACTTGAGTGCAGACATTAGACTGACATTTTAATGTAGGTTCATATTTTCACCACAACATTAATAAATACTTTAACAATTAAACAATGTAATATGATGCAATGCAATTAGAAATGTTCACTCTTTTTAGCAAATTTATATTTAATAAGCATCTAAAAGTGAAGTGATCGGCACAGTATTCTGTAAACAATATGATGTACTTTTTGCTATGAACTCCAGTAAACACTGTACATAATATTGTCTGTAATTTTGTGTAGATTTTTTAAAATCATTTTTCAGGTGTATGAGTAATCACAGGTATAATACAGAATACAGTTTTCTTCAGTACCTACAAATTGCAGATATTTAGAAAAAGGTTAACAAAATTGTGGGGAAAAAATTAATTACGATTTTTATGGATTGATAAGAGGGTACAATAAATGACAGACAATACAGTACAACATGTTTCTGCTGTTAAATACAAAATGAAAAGAATACAGGAATTGAAAGATCTCTAAAAATCCACTCACTCAGAGAGGAAAATACTAAACATTTGTACTTGCCTAGAATAAACTCTTATTCAACCATCTATACTAATTTATAGAAACATAAAAGTTGACAATGTTAATGTCATAAATTAGATCAGTGAAAGGTTGTTTCCAGAACTTATTCTGTGACCATTCAAATACCAGTTGTAAGTAATTACAAAGTGAGACCAGTCTGTTCTTCCTCTGGTAGGCATTTAATAGTATTGAAAATTGAGAGCGAAGCACTTGTATGAGCTTGATGAAACAAAAATGTAAAAGAAACTTCCAGAAAAAAAGTATGGACTTTCAATGAACAAAGTTAGCCATATTCTCAACAGAACATCCCTTTCATTAAAGAGAAACACTGGTCTGTCTTGAATCAGGCAAGTGATCTGAACAATCACTCGATCGCTGGAAATTTCCACTTGCCTTTTTTAGTTGGATGAGTGAATTTTCAACTCCTGGAAGGTATCAATACAAAACAAACAGCAGGAATAACATCCTAGTCCAAGAAAACAAAGAGCATTCTTCAAATCTGTGAAACTTTATGAAATTATGAAATTGGCCCTCTCAACTACCCGTACAAATCTTAATAAAAGTGATATATCATAGTAACCTTTTGTATTTTCAGATCTGAATTTTAGAAATGCAAAAATATATTATGCAAATAGAGAAATATTCTAACATTCAGCAGCAATCACCTTAATAATATACATAAGTAAAATCAGAGATAAGACAATACATGATTTCTGACTGTAAACAGGTGTAAATCACATTAACATTTCTGCCCTCTTTTCCTTTCTCTTATGACTTTACCGTTTTCAATTAACAGCAAATTGCATTAACAGCAAAAGTCAGGATTATTTCCGAACTTTTAAGATCTTTATTATAATACCATTTAAAATCTGCCGTTTTGAGTTAGTATGACAAATTACTGGTACTGAACATATAAAGATTACAAATCACATAACAGGATCATGACATCCTCATGTCAAAAGTTGCTACAAATATCAGCAGAATACTTTGCATAATACGCAATTGTTTGCTTAAGTATGTATATTTTCATTTGAAAATTGTCACCTTTTTTCCTGTCTCTATGTTGTCATGGCAATAAAACTGATGAGCAAATGAGAACATAAGTTTATTGCTATTGTAATCAGAACAATGATGCTCGACTGAATAATACTAAAAGAAGAATATTTTTTCTCTGAACAATTAAAAATTACAATAATAAATCACAATATATGAACAAAGGCACTTTCAGATGCTACATACATTTAAATACAAGAAAATACAAATATTGCTATAAAAAATTGAAGTGCATCTAAAACAAGCACAAATAAGGCTGAGACATTTCCCTTCTGTGAATTTTGGAGTAGCTATTCAGAAAGACACTTAGCTGAACAGATCCTAGGACAGTCCTTGTCCTGTGACTTTAACTGAAAAACAGAAAAGATTAAATTTATTGAATATCATAAAGGGGAGGTAACCCCCAATGAAAACTAGGTTGTTGAGAAAAGACCATATGAAATGTAGTATATATGGAGAAAAAAATTAATATATTTTGTATTTAAATGAATTGATTATGATTACAACTAGAAATGTCTTCATGGAACAAGCATGTCCCACCAGAGTGGCCTAAATGCAAAACTTATAATAACTAGAAATACAGATGGATTTAATAAGAGTAACAGAATATCACTAACTGTAATAGGAAGGGAGGCAAACAAAGGGCAGACAATTTCATTATTTGCCTTATTTACTTAGAAATGTAAAACAAGCTGTCTACTTGTTGGAACAATTTTAATATAGCAATGACAAGATAACAAACACTGGCCTTCTTTTATTGAGTTTGTTTAGTATCACATTTGTGCAAATCTGGACTTTAATAATGCAAAAATCTTGGAATTTGGGGGCAAATGTTAGAGTAGCAATTATATTATTATGCAGTATATGTTAATGTCTGTGTCCATTCAAATATTCTGTACTCCTCGAAGGGAATCCATCTATACCAGCTGAAAAAAGGGTGATGTCATCCTTCTACAGTAAAACATCATTATCCAGATCCATTGGTGAACACAGATTTTGTCTAGATAATCAGTGGTCTGGATGATTGAATTTTGGTCAAAAAGTATAAATGTGAATGGAATTATCTGGATTAAATGGGTCTTATAATCATATGTAACTGTATGTGTATCACTAATTAAGTAAATATTAAGGTTTTATAGACATCTCACAATTTTGAGAGCATAAAAAGTAAGAAACAATAAAAATAGTATTAAAATACTTTAACTGACTACTTCGCACCTATCAGAGATCTGCTCAAACTATCCATATTGGAATGATAACATAGGTATGATGGATAGTCATTTTATATGTGGTCTTGTGAACACAAGTGACAAAGGGCTCTGATCAACATACATGTGAACCTCCTGCATGGGAGGATTTTTCTCCTGAGTTTAGGGGTGTCCCGTCCCTCACTGAAACCTCCCGCGCACGCAAATTTATTAGTGCAAGATTAAAATTTTTCCTGTTTTTTTATATTTTGGTTCCAGGGTAGAATATTTACGGTAATACTGCCTGTGATCACATGACTGTGAACTGGCTTAGGCTGGGCAAGACAATGTAGTTGCTAATTTCATCCTTTGATCATGTCGACATGGTCAGCTGGCTTCATTGTTTTAAGTTTATTGAGGTGGATTATACAATGTCTAAGCAGAAATAATTCCGAAAAGGATTAAAGATTTTAATTGATTATGGTTGGGTTACTAAAGAGCTCAATCAGCATAAAACAATAAACATTACTTATTATTCTATTCGCAAGGTATGTTCTGCTACGGTGCTTAAGGTTGTCGAGATGGATTAGAGTCTATACTATGTATGATCAAAAGTAATTTGGACAGGATTAAAGATGTTAATTGATTATGGCTGGATTACTCAAGAGCTCAAGTTGAATAAAACTGGGGTGGTTTGACTTCAATGTTTAAAGTTTGTTGAGATGTCTCAGCGTGCAAATGCCAAAACACCAAAATCCAAGCAATTGAAATATCACATGAAATTCAATGATAGTTGCAAATGGGAATTTCAGTGGTTGCAATCAAGTTCAAAGGGACGTGAATATGGATTTTGCTCTTCATGTAAAGCTGATTTTAAAGTCTGCTATGGTGGCAAGAGTGACATCACGCATCATCCAGAAACTACATCTCATAAAGCATATTAACCACAACAACAAATACGCCATCACTGAAATCCATGTTCGCTGAATCTGCATAAAATGTGAATAAAGTTACACGTGCCGAGACACTATATTTGCCAACTTTATAGCCAAACATAATCTCCGGTTTCTGTTAGCAGATCATTTTTCAGATCTAGTCAAAATAATGTTTACTGACTCATAAATCGCACAAAAGTTCTCATGCAAACAGACAAAAACTACTCATATAGCGACTATTTTATTGTTAATAAGAAATCATAATGTTAATTGTATAATAATAATAATAATAATAATAATTTATTATATAAACTCACTGTCATGAGTGACCATCTGCAAAACACGACCAGCGACCATGATTTTTAGGCAAAATATGCATTCAACATTACTATGAACGATCACATCGCAAAAACTTATACAAACACCACTGACCATTATTTAATCCTTTGTAAACATGAATGTAAACCAGACTAAAGTACATGTCACTAACTGCCATTGTAATCCACAATGCCTGGGATAAATGGGGTCTTTGTCTTTGTCTATAATACTAGTAAGTGATAATCATTTTCCGGATCTGATTGTTATTATTAAAGTGTGGTGATAGTGATGATAATGATGACAACAAAGGTGTCTGCAAATTAGGCTTAAAGTCACAAAGGATGTGATGGTATAATGTATGTGTTTGTGCTTCATGTGAAGAATCTTACTGACATTAAAACAACATCAGACCCAGACAATACCAATCTTGAGCAGTTCTGTCAGGCAGTCAGCAATCTGAATCTACCCACAGGCAGGAAACAATTTAAACTTCTTGGTGGACTCAGCAGAGTTGTACTGACATTGCCACATTCCAATGCAGACACTAAAAAGGATATTTTCCATTCTGAGGAAAATTCAGGTTGACGCTAGCAGAAAACTGGATCCAGTAACAGTACATCATCTCCTAAGTGTTAAGATCAACAATGATGAGGACTGCCACCAATATAATCCAGACAATGATCTCCTGTGAGATGCTAAAAATGCTTATGGTACATATAAGGAGAGTATGAATGGCAACAAGTTACTGTGAAAGGACTGATTTGATGAGATGATGTGCATACATGTATTTTAATAGTAAAAAAATTTAAATATGTTCAATAGTTGTAATTTTTGTCCATTTGCATGCAAACAACTGGGTCGATGAAAATCCTCCCTCATTTGAGGTCAAAACTCCTGACCAAATTTTGGAATTCGATCTGTTCTGACCTGACCTATCTTTTCTGTGATATGTATGGATCAACATAAACTCAGCAGACATGGATTCTACTCACATGTGCCAGTATGTGATTAACTTTTATCACCTGTTAAGTCACCACTAATCTTTCATTGATAGTTAATTACATTGGCTTGGACAACATATTGCTTTTGATTGGACCATACCTGTCTTTATTCATGCTTGGTTGGCTTGGTATTTCTAGGTAACAAACTGCATAATGTCATAGCAGCAATCAGCAACAATTGGGTGTACAAATAAACTTTTCTCCCTTTGTTCCTCACTTGTTTCCTCCATCTCTTTAAACTACATTTATTTCCACATTAAAAATATAATTTAGCTATTCAAAATACAATTGTAATTATAATTGTATGAGATATTTTATTGTGCTTGTTTCTGATTTCTGTTATTCAGTTCTATATTTACATCATGATCAGCAAATTAGTTACATTTACAGATACCTGTATATTGTAATAAGTAAAAATTTTGGGCAGCACAGCAGAAGTCCGCACAAGTAAATAATCCAGATAATAGATGTCTGGATAATCACAGTTTTATTGTAATTACCTTACAGGCCGGTATTCTCTGATTAACTTCAAATGGGTTATTTAAACAGCCAAGTAAAGCCAAAATTTTACACAATAATTTTCTGTTTTTTGCGTATTTCACTTTACTGCACTAACTAGTATATATTTTATTCCTAGTAAGCGTACTTCACTTTATATAAAGAATTAAGTATAGTATTAAATATCTGTACAAATGACCTTTTACTGAGACAATGACCATTTGTTGAGATAAATTTCTCCTTCCTCCATTCATTAAAAATTTGTATCTGGTGTAATAATTAAGCAAGGTATTTTTTTTTAGGGGGGGAACCTTTTGTTTAATGGTATGAAGAAAGAACTATTGAAAATGCAAAAACAACATGACAAATATTTAATGTTTGGAAATTATAATTTTGAAACATAAAATATTTGTCATGTTATTTTTGCATCATGTACAAGATATAAACATACAAATTACTACTGATCATCATATCAAAGATATACAGTCAAACCTGCCAATAGGGGCCACCCATGGGAAAAGGCCAAACTAGCCTTAGTGCACAGGTGACCTATGTATGCAGATCCACCTTTCAGACTTGGTTTGGAGCAAATGTCATGAACCGAATACCAGTATCATTAGTATTGTTGTTGATAATTATTATTATTATTATTATTACAAGATACAAGTTTACAATATTATCATTATTATCAATAGATTTAATTTAGTGCACTATTCAGCAAAATCATAAAATACACATATATGTTGTTCTCTCCCAAAGTTATGTTCCACCCAAGATTACTGCATCCTGCTCACTTTAATCCGTCTTATAAATTAAATAATCCGACACTTAAATACAAAATTTTAAAAAAAATCACTGATCTTTGTATTGTGCACCATGACAAAACACTACATTCACTACAAATTAACAGCTTACATAGTAATCTGAAACAGAGGATGGACTCTTTGTTTGGCCAACTTGCATAATTAGGTTAAGGAACAGGTGTTCTCATTTCAAAACAATATCTGGATTAACCAGTTGCTCATCTCACTGAGATCAAAAGAGTTGGCTAATGTGAAAGGCTTGTGATGAATAGGGAATTTAAATAAGCTTAATGTGGCTTTTGTTATTAATACCTGATCCTAATGAAAGAAGATGAATTTGTATGTCTCTCCTCATGAAGTAACTTTTTTCAACTGATTTTTAAAAAATTAAATTTCATATACCGTCACACTGCCACAAAAGGTGACTCTCATTTTTGCTGCAACTATACGACTGTTTCCCACCATCCAGCTAACAAATTGAATGTGGAAATTAATCCTCTGCATAATGGATTAAAAATTAAATAATCATGACTGCCATTTAATCAGTTCATAAAGGAAACCAACACTACTGTTGTTAAAGCACCTTTCATTAATTTAATTGGATTGACTCACTGGATTAAAATCAAAGACTGAGTTGTTCGTATGAATTTGGTTTAAGTAAACACAATACAATGAAACCATTTAAAACATTTGAAGTCAAACGATTACACTAATTAAGAAGCTGTCTCTGTTCATATTTAAAGGATCAAATGTATGTTATGATCACTTTAGAAGTAGTTGCCAAGCAAGGTGATATTTACTATGTGGATAAAATGAGTTTACAAAATTATTTTTGCAAATAAGTTAGTAACAAAGATTTGAAGAAGGAAAATTCATGTGAAAGCGGAGGGTTAAAACATAAGACTGCCACTGACTGTGAGGTTACTATTTCTCCAAAGAGACACAATCCAGACTTTGTGGCAACAAAAAATGTCAAATATGGCACTACTAGGAGACAGAAATTTTCAGCCTCATTGGGTTGATAGATATCCCAGGCTTGAATTCATTGACTCAGAAGGAAAAATGTTGTGCAGTTATTGCAAACAATATCCAAAACTGGCACAGGGTGGAAATTCAACTAGTGTATTTATCAATGAAACTGACAAATTCAGGACTGAACCAATTTAGTCTCATGAAATTAGATTTGCTGACACTCTACTAGGAAAGGCCCTTTCAAAACTAAATGAGACTGAGATGAAAAAAATGAGAGCTCTCTTTAACACAGCCTATAGCCTAGCCCGTTATAGAAAGACACTTTCTGATACGGAAATGTGTGCACTCCAGGAGAAGAATGGTGTTGAACTTGATGCTAATTATAAGAACAGATTCAGGGCAAGAGACTTCATTCTAGACACTTCTGAGTTGAATACACTGACAGTGTGACCGTTAGTACGGTGAGTACAATTGAGATCATAAATGTTTATACATAAATTCATATGCTATTCCATTATCTACTCAATACCTTCCTCATTAAACAAAACTTTAATCTGTATGCATAGAGCAGTCACTCTTGATACACTCCTGTGACCACTTAAAGCAGGGAGAAACCATTATTTGGTTGGGAAACACATGACCACTGACTGCAGAAAGCAGGAGCTTGTTATATACAGTCAAACCTGTCCTAGCAGTCACTTTTATTCAGCAGCCACCTGTTCACAATGGCCATTCTTATTTCCCTGTCACATTTCCTATACAAATGTCCTGTATGTAAATGTCACCTGCCTTCCACGGTCAGTGGCCACGTGTTCCTAACCAAACAATGGTTTCTCCCTGCCTTAAGCAGTTACTGGTGTGTATCTACAATGACCGCTCAGTCTACACATCGATGCAAACTAAATGTTATCTTCATGAGGAAGGCATTGTTTAGATAAAAGAATGTCATGTGAATTGATGTGCAAACATTTCTTATCTTGCTTGTACTGGTATTTCATTCATATTGACAATGTAACTCAAAGGTCTCAACATGTCAAATTTGCAAGAGAAGCAGTTTTTATCATCAGGCTAGAGGATTGAAGCAATTTATTTGCTAGATGGTGGGAAATGTAGTTGTTTTACCTTAGCATTTATGGAAGTCGCCTTTTGTGCCAGTGTGACAGGTATAGTTCAATATCTTCATCTAATATTCGCCTGTAAATTAAAGCTATCTCTGAAGAACAAAGTTCATCTTTGAGAAGAGATACAAGTTACAACCCTTTTCATTAGGGTCAGGGGTCATTCAGTATTTAAAACTTGTCTGTAAAGGCAGGCAAAGTTTCTGTTCATGGGTTGTGAAGAACAGTCATATGTGGCTTCTTTGATTTCCTATTCATCACAGGCTTTTCACATAAGCCTACTGTCTTTTGATTTTGGCAAGCTGAGCAACTGGCTGATCCAGATATTTTTTTTAAAGAGTGAACAGCTGTTTCCAAATGAAACTTATACAAGCTGGCCAACCAAAGAGTCAGTCCTCTGTTTTACAGTCATATGTAAGCTGTCAATCAGGAGTGAAATAATTGTTTTCTCATGGTGCACAAAATAAACCAAGATCGGTGACTATTTTAAATCAGTGATGATTTAATTTATACGATGGATTAAAGTGAGCAGGATACAGTAATCTTGTGTGGAACATAAATTTGGGAGAGAACAAGATTTACGGGTATTTTATGATTTTGTTGAATAGTGCACATAAAACAATCTTGATAACATAATAATATTAATAATGAAAATGATATTTGGTGCATATTTGTTCAAAACCCCGTTTTAAAAGGTGAACATGTGTACAAAGGTCACCTGTGTACAAAGACCAGTTTTGCCTTTTCCCATGGTTGGCTGCTGTTGACAGTTTTGAATGTACATGACTTTTATATAGGAAACTTTCCAGGAGGAAATGAGAATGGCCGTTGTGACCAGGTGACTGCTATGTAAAGGTGATGAATGGGACAGGTTTCACTGTACATACTGTATATCTGAATACATATTTCTTTTAATGTTTATACGTCCTGTCTACCAACAACTATGCTAAACCTTAATAAGAAAAAAAGAAAATATTACTGGAGGAACTCTAGTATGCTTAAATGTATTCAATTGTTTATAAGTAGTAATGTAAGCATTTTATAAAATGTGGCTAAATATATATCAATGAAGCGATTATTACCAGGAAAACATTATTCAGTGACTAATCCATCCTCCATGTGCATATCATATAGCATATCAGAATTTAATATTTAATATTGAGTGTTATCTTATTTCTCTAGCATATCTTTCAGGTTTGTCCAGGATGATGAAATCCACATAAAAATGAGAATATCTTTCAGGGGTGTCCAGGATGAAATCCACATAAAAATAAGCATATTTTTCAGGGTTGTCCAGGATGATAAAATCCACATAAAAATGAGCATATCTTTCAAGGTTGTCCAGGATGATGAAATCCACATAAAAATGAGCATATCTTTCAGGGGTGTCCTGGATGATGAAATCCACATAAAAATAAGCATATTTTTCAGGGTTGTCCAGGATGATGAAATCCACATAAAAATAAGCATACTTTTTAGGGTTGTTCAGGAATCCACATCAAAATAAGCATATCTTTCAGAGTTGTCCAGGATGATAAAATCCACATAAAAATGAGCATATCTTTCAGGGTTGTCCAGGATGATAAAATACACATAAAAATGAGCATATTTTTCAGAGTTGTCCAGGATGATGAAATCCATATAAAAATGAGCATATCTTTCAGGGTTCGGCCAGGATGATGAAATCCACATAAAAATGAGCATATCTTTCAAGGTTGTCCAGGATGATGATATCCACATACAAATGAGCATATCTTTCAGAGTTGTCCAGGATGATGAAATCCACATAAAAATGAGCATATTTTTAATTTTGGATGCAAGAAAATTCTAACAGTTGAGTCCTCGATACACAAGTTTCGTGTGTGTTTGTGTGTTGAAGAGGGGGGGGGGGACTTGTATTTTGTTTGATTTTCTTTTACAAAATGAGTGCTAATTGTAAAGTAGTGTCCAAGTTATAAAAAAAAAATCCAAGTTGGGCTGCTAGACATTATTATTTGATTAACATTTTGAACAGCCAATGCATGAAGAGCACCCATGGAAAGAATGAGATATCAGAATGATTTACAATCGAGTACCAAATGAAGACTCAATTGTCTTTATGCCAAGTACATAAATGGACAATAAAAAATCACTTAAAAAGGTTTTATATATTCAATATACATGCATGTATGTTTAGAAAAGGTTGGTCTTCAGAATTCTATTCATGACTTCTATCAGAAGTTACTCCTGATGTAAACAAATTATGTGTATTCCTAATTGAGTAAAACAATGTAGCCAAACAATTTTACATCATGATCAGTGGAAAGTAAGTATCATTGATACTTCTAGGAATTTAAGGTTTTTACTTTATTCATTGAAATTTGAAGTAACTTATGTTTTGATTTGACAAGAGGAACATCTTTTGGCTTCTCCTGAACAGCATAAACATATCCCATTGCTACAAAGGAAAAGTAATATGATGACATATGGACAATTAAATTCCAAACGACTAGCAGTGCTATTTAACAAAAAGAAAAGAACAGAAAACACCAAATTTAAACTGAAAAGTGAAGCATGTGCTTAGTCCTTAAGCAGTAATGGCTGTACATACTGTCAACAACAGCACATTTTCACCAGGTTGTGTAATACACAATTCTCAGTCAGCTTAAATTCTATGCAAATAGGCCTACTGCATGTGTACTGTAACAGTGACCTGACTTCAGCAGATGTTCTACAGAAATCAAGAATTATCGTCAAATGAGGATGTCAATTTTAGACCCCAACTTAGGAAAGGTGTCATTTAAATCACATGAAGCCATCTGACTTGGAGCACTATATTTACGAGCCCCAATTATAGCCCAGCAATTAACAGCAGAAGTCTGGTAACTGTCTGTACCAAAACAGTTAAATTTATTGCTGAAATAAATAAAGTAGGGAAAACTGTCATGATTCCAAGACTGATCTCTCTCTCTCTCTCTCTCTCTCTGATAATTCAGTTGCAATCTCAGGTGTTCTGGGATTTTATTTTCCAACAAATAAAGAGAAACATCTTGCACAATCAATTATTGCTTGCTCAGTTGCATTTGCTTGTTTTGGTCTAAAATTATACAATATCCAAGACTACCAGATAGACCTCAGTATCCAAAAAAAAATAAATAAAAAAAATCTCTCTTTCTCTTTCTCTTTAGTGTTATCTGGTTTATTTAGTTTACTTATTTATATAAAAAATGTGTAGCTATCTAAGTTACTGTACTGTGGGTCATTGTTGACATTAAAATTTTAATTCATACATGTTTCTTACCAAACAAAATATAAAGTGCCTTGTGTAGGGACACACCATGGTAGCTGACACTGCCTACTATCTCCAAAGGCCTCTGAACTAAATAACCCTGAAGGTTGGACTGACCCACTGGAATAACATGAGATATTATAGTGGGCCCTGGGGTCTGAGGGGCCCCGATGACCTGAAATTGTCTGCAACCCACCAGTCCAACCATGCAATGAATTCATATGTTGCTCTGCCATAAATACCAAAACAAAACCAAATGTATGTTACATCATGTGTACTTTTCAATTCTGCAAATGAAAAATCAACCAATCCAGTCAGATATCCTGGATTGTTTCATGTACCTTTTATCCTAAGTCAAAGTGAAAAATAAGTGCAATCATGTAGTCGTCTTGGTCAATTTTACATCCAGGTCTCTCTCTCTCTCTCTCAAAGAGTTTTTTTATTTTGGTACGCATTCATTTAGACTACAATTTTAATCTTTCTCTTTTGCTATTTATTCCCTCCTTCTCTTGGTTATTCTCACTATTTATCTTTTTTCCAATCATGGTTAATGTAAAATAATGAAATTCACTTTTAGTTGTAACTTGGTATCCTGCAGCATATTTTTCAGCTACTACTCACAACCTGCTCTTTCTCACTCTCTCTCTCTCCATGTTGTGAACTGAACCTATGGTTTATTCTTGTAAAAAAATATCTGTGTAAATATATTAATATACATGTAGCTAAGAACATCTTCACCAACAATGAGACTTTAATATGGATGCCTCTGCTTCAGATAGACATGCTTATGAAGAGAACCACATTTTACCAACACATGCTTATGAAGAGAACCACATTTTACCAACTCATGCTTATGAAGAGAACCACATTTTACCAACACATGCTTATGAAGAGAACCACATTTTACCAACACATGCTTATGAAGAGAACCACATTTTACCAACACATGCTTATGAAGAGAACCACATTTTACCAACACATGCTTATGAAGAGAACCTTGTTTTACCAACACATGCTTATGAAGAGAATCACGTTTTCCCAAGATAAAATATATACATGTAGCTAAGAACATCTTCGCCAACAATGACTTTAATGTAGATGCCTCTGCTTCAGATAGACATGCTTGTGAAGAGAACCAAGTTTTACCAACTCATGCTTATGAAGAGAACCACATTTTACCAACTCATGCTTATGAAGAGAACCACATTTTACCAACTCATGCTTATGAAGAGAACCACATTTTACCAACACATGCTTATGAAGAGAACCACATTTTACCAATACATGCTTATGAAGAGAACCACATTTTACCAACACATGCTTATGAAGAGAACCACATTTTCCCAAGAGAAAATATATACATGTAGCTAAGAACATCTTCGCCAACAATGACTTTAATGTAGATGCCTCTGCTTCAGATAGACATGCTTGTGAAGAGAACCAAGTTTTACCAACTCATGCTTATGAAGAAAACCAAATTTTACCAACTCATGCTTATGAAGAAAACCACTTTTTACCAACTCATGCTTGTGAAGAGAACCATGTTTTACCAACTCATGCTTATGAAGAAAACCATGTTTTACCAACTCATGCTTGTGAAGAGAATCATGTTTTACCAACACATGCTTGTGAAGAGAATCATGTTTTACCAACACATGCTTATGAAGAAAACCATGTTTTACCAACTCATGCTTGTGAAGAGAATCATGTTTTACCAACTCATGCTTATGAAGAAAACCAGGTTTTACCAACTCATGCTTGTGAAGATAATCATGTTTAACCTACACATGCTTATGAAGAAGACCATGTTTTACCAACTCATGCTTATGAAGAAAACCATGTTTTACCAACTCATGCTTGTGAAGAAAACCATGTTTTACCAACTCATGCTTATGAAGAAAACCAGGTTTTACCAACTCATGCTTGTGAAGAAAACCATGTTTTCCTAAGAAAGTCTGATCATGCATTTTTTTAAAAATAGGGGCTATATATGAAACTTCATCCAACAATATATGGTGTTGTTTATATAGTTTTCTTGGGGAAAAAAATTACATGTATTGTGACAATACGAGCATGGATTTACATTTCTTCAGCAGTTGCGGGCACAGTCTTACATTGCCCCCTCCCTCTCTCACTCATAAAAGAATCTGATGATTTGACACATTGTATTTTCATTTGACATTTAGCTGATAATGATATCATTAGTTCCTGACATTCTGCATTTTGTGATCCTGCGACAGCATGAACATAAATGTTTAGCCCGAGATCTTTAATCCTTATCATTCACTATTAATTTCCTTGTCTGTTATTCTCATGCTTGAATTTTATATTTTTTCCACTTGTCGTCAATTTTAAATAATGAACATTCACTTTTAGCTGTAACTTAGCATCCTGCAGCCCAGTTTTCATTGAAAACTCACAATCTACTCCTCCCTCTCTCTCTTTCTTACATAATTAATACATTCATTACCAAGATACTTATTATACAATTAACTATACTTTCATCGGTCTTCTGTCATTCTGCATTCATGTCTTACATATGATTAGGAAGCATTGGTTTCAACAGGTTCTGTATGTGAACATTTCAGTGACTTTTATTCTAAATCTATAACACTTAAGCATTTAAAGAACTGCATTTATTATTCCTAATTATCTGATAATGAACAAATTGCCTATGGTTTTGATAACATGGGATTTACAAAAAAAAAAAATTTAAATTTAGATGTTTCATGCAATATATACAGTCAAACATGTCAATAAGCAGCCACCCATGGGAAAAGGCAAAACTGGCCTTTGTACACAGGTGACCTCTGTACACAGGTTCACCTTTTGAAATTGGTTTTTGAGCAAATACCAGGGATTGAATACCATTATCATTATTATTATTATGTTATCAAGATTGTTTTATGTGCACTATTCAACAAAATCATAAATTATGTGTATATGTTGTTCTCTCCCAAATTTATGTTCAACACAAGATTACTGTATCCTGCACACTTTAATCCATCCTATAAAGTAAATCATCACGGACTTAAAATAATCACTAATCTTAGTTTGTTTTGTCTTTCATCAGCCAACATGTATACAAGTTAGGTTTGGAAACTGCTGGTCACACTTTACAAACAATATCTGAATTAGCCAGTTGCTCAACTCACTGAGATCAAAAGACAGTTGGCTTATGTGAAAAGCCTGTGATGAATATGAAATCACAAGAAGCCATATATGACTGTTCTTTGTGACCCATGAACCGAAACTTCGCCTGCCTTTACAGACATGGTTTTAAATACTGAATGACCCCTGACTGAATGAAAAGGGATGTAGCTCATATCTCTTCTCAAAGATGAACTTTTTCCTTCCACAATAGCTTTAATTCACAGGCAAATAGATGAAGATACCAATCTATACCAGGCACACTTTCACATAAGGCTACTTCCATTCTGCTGCAATAACACAACTACTTTTCCCACAATCCAGCAAAGACATTGCTTCGACCCTCCACCCAAATGATAAAAACTGCCTCGGTTTCTAATCTGACTTATTGACACCTTTGAGTTACACTATCAACATGTCTGGAGTATGGTGAGTACAAGTGAGATAAGAAATGTTTGCTCAACGATTCACATGATATTCCTTTATCCCTCATGAAGCAAAAATTTTGTTTGCATAGACTGAGCAGTCACTGAAGATACATGCCAGTGAGCACTTAAGGCAGGGAGAAACCATTGTTTGGTTAGGAAACAACTGGCTGATGACCACAGAAGGTAAGTGACCATTACATACAGGACATTTATATAAGAAATTTGCCAGGGGGGTGAATCAGAATGGCCATTGTGAACTGGTGACCACTGAGTAAAGGTCATCGTTCTGACAGGTTTGACTGTAGTATTAATATAGTTTGCACAACATTGACATTATGTTAATGTTATGTAAAACTTGAATTAGAAAAATAAAAAAACATGTCTGTTAATTTATAAGCTTAACAGTGGAGATAACTCAGTGCCCCACTGTGCTCTCCCTCCCTCTCTCTCTCTCTCTCTCTCTCACAATGAAACTCTTTTTAAGTGCATGCTTCCTGGAGTCATAAACAGTAAAACCATACCCATTTTACTGACACTACCTCAACTCTACAGTGATTGGTGGTACAACTCTGCAATAAAGCAACAAGCTCTGCCAATCAGATGCAAGATTACCTTATTAATATGTATGGATCTTGCTGATTATCTAACTCATCTAAGATCTGCTTGATACAAGCTCATATTTCAAGTTTGATCAACATCATACCAAAAATATGGCTTACAGAATGGTAACAAGCTCAGCCAATCAGATGCAAGGTCACCTCATTAATGTGCATGTATCTCGCTCATTGTAGAAATTATCCAAGATCTTAATGATGTAAGCTAATATTCCAAGTTTGATCAAAATCAGATTATAGATATGCTCTCCAGAGTGGCAGCAAGGTCACCTCATTAATATGTGTGGAACTCACACATTATCCAATTCCTCCGAGATTTTAATCAAAATCAAACACAAATATGGACTCCACAGTGCTAATAAACAATTGATGATGGATCTACGATGCACGATGAACAACGGACAACACACTATGCATGAAGGATGCAGTTCCATACCATAAATTCACTCGGGCTTGTTGCCAGGTAAGCTAAAATTAGTGCCATAATATTGGGATTTCTCTATATTCTTTCCTATAATGTAACTGATTTATTTTGTTTGTTTCAGAAATGAAAACACACATGAAACAGTCATGAAATCAGCTGTTTGTCAATGTCCTGTACAGATATGCTTTCGTTTTCAAACAATTGTCAAATGTGTGCTTTTCTGATGGCAACATACATACTTTCTTTGCTACCAAGTGCAAGAGGCAGATCAGCCTGATTCTCGCAAGACTGGCTGACAGAAAGTAGGTGACTCATCTAATGTTGATAGAGAAAATACTTAAGAATGTGACATTGAAATGGACTACAAAATTCAGTTACCGGTATGTTGGTTAAGGATTGAATGAAAAAGTGAAATATAGTGTGTTAATTTGTTTCTTCTTTAAGAGTGCTGGAGTATTCTGCTGCAAAAAATATCACATTGTGCTAATCAAAGATGAAACACAATTAAGCTAATTAAATAAATACATAAAACAAACTTTCAATCTCTTCTATGATTAATTCTTGCTGAACACAAAACAAAAAAGAATGGATATGTAAAGCCATTGAGAACTGTTATAGTTGTAACATCACAATCACAATTATTACAGCTTTAGATTGCCTTATACTTTCATTCTTGTAATACTACTGTATATACTCACATATAAGCCGAATAATTTAGGAAAAAATAAAAAACTGGAAGAAGGGAAGTTGGCTTAACTGCGGGCCAAGGTTTTTTATAGCTGTACTAACACAATATATGTCATTAACCAGGTCACCTCAGTACATGAGGACCTGGGGTTCAGGTTAGAAGGGTACATATATATATATATATATATATATATATATATATATATATATATATATATATATATATATATATATATATATATATATATATATATATATATATATATATGTGTGTGTGTGTGTGTGTCTTCGGTTATTTAACCTGTTTTCCTCTATTTTTCATTATGTTTCATCATTTTATGTCGTCTCGGACTTTTGGGTTGGCTAATACATGGGTCATGCACTTTCTCATGTTTTTACCAATTCAGTTTAGGGGATCGGCTTATACACAAATGGGCATATGTGTGAGGATATACGGTAATAATTTCACAATGAATGAGCAATAGCAATCTCATAGCAATTATATTGGTGATACAACAGTACACATGTGATGCCCTGAATTATTGCAAAGGAAATAAAAAGTTTCGTTACTGGGACTCCAGCTTTATTCAAGGAAGGAGTCCTGTCTCCAACTTTCAAAATCCTTGTGAGAACCCAGTCTTTTTTTAATATAAAACAAACCTTCTGTGTCAAAAATATTTACAACAATAGAATATATGGTAAGCATGTGTATGCCTATATCAATAAAGATTTGATTTGATTTGTATTACCAAACTATTCTCATGTGCTCTCATTTCCCTTTTGTGCATCTTGCTGTAGACCCCGCAGTTTCATCATTAATGTTTCACTGAATGAGTTCCGATATCCTGGGCTTAAAGTATCAAGTAAGGCATAGATTGTCTCAAAAAAACGTGATTCTGACAGGTTTTCATCTATACTGTCATAGTTTCTGCTAACAACCTGAAAAATAAAATAATCGATCATTGACAAACAGAATAAGAATCATAAGCTTGAATGTGTATCTTTTTCATATAATTTTTCGTAAATGAAAAATAATTTTTTAACATATTTTTAAGTACAAATACTACGGTGTACACAAATTTTAATTTTTGAGATGTGATTGTGTAAAAAAAATTAAAGGACCTTACACAGACGAGACTTCAAAACATCTATGTGATCATCAATTTTAAATTCACATGCATCCATCACAATTGCGCTAAAAGCATCATACACTACTATAATACATTTGAATTTACTTATATATGAGTGTACTGCATTAGAAAAGTTTGAAAATGGATAACTATGACACGGGCATAGGTATCCCGTCATCACACTTTTATTCTTACACAGTGTGAGCCAAATAAATTATGCCCCAATGACCCCTTAGGACTTAAATCCAAATTAGAGAATGTAGATTCATTTGCTTTTGAATGAGAGAGGGAGAGATTTCATCATTTTCCATGCCATTTTGTTCAATATACCTTACTTTTAAATGCCCTCATTGAGCTAAAGCATCTGTTGATGAGAAAACAGTAATAAATTTTAAAAATACAGATTACACTGCTTCAGTTTCCAAGATACATATTTCAGATTTAAATATACACACCATTTATATCTATTCAGTTTACTGGTAAATCCAAAGAAGGATCATTATGTGCTGAAAAATGAATCACCTTAAAATTTAACATGCTGTGTTAATTTCTCTGCTAGTGAAATGGCATCTATATTCATACTAATGATGAATGACCTATACCCTTTATCAATAAATGCAGGTACAAAGTTCCTGTACATAGGTAGCGTTGGGTCTCTTATCTCTACTCATGCCAAGCTGTAGTTACTTTGTATTTTATATTCACTGATTTGACACTTATGCCTTTTAGTACAAAGGTGTCACTAGTCTGTTATGAAACTTACAAGAGTAGCACTTGGTATATACAGTACTGTAAGAATTAACATGGAGACACATCATTAAAATGAAACAAAATAGATTGAAAATATATATATGAAGCAGCACATGTTCCAAAAACTAATCCAAAAAATACAATGGCATAACAGTGGTATTTGCCTGAAGAGTAGCCTTGGGATAGGTGGAATGGGGGCTCTTATAGAGAAATGATTTAACTTTTAGGCTAAATATGGTATTTAAATCTAGAAGCTTGAGATTGCAGAACTGTTGTTAAATTCACAAAAGCCTAACAATATTTATACTTTAAAAAAATCATGTCAAACAAAATAAAGAAGCAGGTTCGTTATGTCCTGATTGTTTCCCTGATTCTCTTTACTTACAAAGGGCTTTAATAATGCAGAACTCATGTGTACAAAATCAATGTATTGTTATGAAGAAAAAAAAGACACTGACACTCTTATGATAATTGAGACCATTTCATTATGATTCATATTAAGATTTGAAAATTGGAATACATATGTCTCTGTAAATATTTGTCAACACTTCATCCAAAAATTTAGCTCTCTTTGAAGGATGATGGTATGTCTTATTTTAAAATGATTGGAAAGATCAATAGCTGATGATTTATATGGAGGTTTTGGACCCTACCCCATTCCGGACAGGTTTTGTTTCTCTACCACCACTACTAACATTTTAAAATGGAATATCCCAGCTCAGATACCATTACAGAAAAAACAGACACATAATTTTTATTATTAAAGCTAATAAATTCTTTAAACAAATACAATGCACACTTTTTGAATAAAATATTCATCTCATTTTGTATGTCCAAAAACATAATTTCCCTGAACTTTATATTCCATATTGAAAGTTGATAGGCCATGCCAAGTGCATACAACAGGTACCCCATAACCTAAAAGTTATTTGAAGAAAAAAAAATGCATCTAAGATGGGTCTTAAATGCACCATCATCATCCCAAAGCTTTGATTACAGAACCTTTATGAAAAAATACTTTCCAAGGGTACTTTGAAGACAACATCAGAGTGTAAAATAAAGAACTTTCAGATTTAGGTGTTTAGCATAGTCCCATACTGTGTCAGTATAATTCTTTAGATTTCACATCTCCTGAAACATTTTACGGATAATGGTAAAACAAGTTGTTCTCTGCCACTTTTATTATTTTCTGACATTACTATACATGGCAGAGAGCAAACTGTACAAGCTACAATTCAGTGGTGGACAATCTGCACCCATGTGTCAGCAGTTTGCATAGGACTACAACATGACACTAGACCGAAAGGTTGTCAATTACAAGAAGGATTGCTATTTAACATGGAGAAATTTGGAATTATTCAATGAAATGAATGTATAAAATAGGAATCAGACTTGTCATCTGGATACAAAGGCCAGTCCAAATAATTAAATTTATTAGTTGTGAATTCCAAAATTGTACAAGTCAGACTGGACGCCATAGAATTTCATCCTGTATGGTTGTTCTCCTCTACCAACAATAATGTCACATAATAATAAAAAGTGGTGGAGAAAAAATTGTCGGTCTAGGTTAATGGTACCCATATTATTTCCAAACATTAAGTTAAATTAGTTCACATTTGCAATTAGCTGCATGAAGAAGCATACATTTTCATGTTTTTAAAAAACAAGAATAACACTGGTACTTTAGAAAAGTATCAAGAGAGGACACAAGTAAAACTTTACAAAATAGAGTTGTTATTGTGTGTCCCATCTACTACATCAATCCAAATTAAATATTTTCTCTTCTATTATGCTTATAATTAATAACAAACTGAACGTCTGTGCAAGAATGAACCAACAGTTAATATTTTTTTAATGCTATGTCTCGCCTGCTTCGCTGGTACATAATCCAACAAGATTAATCTAACAGCACATTATACACCTGACCAATGATAATAGTCCTCTATATACATGTAGGCACTAGCAAGACATGGTTGACTTGAGAGATTATTGACCAACAGGTCTCATTAACCTGGACCTTTGGTTTAGGTATGTGGTCTTAAATTAAATTTACTGTGCAGAAACCATAATTTGTTTCTAAGATTTACCATGACTGTGGCCTGTGTGTTTCAGACCCAAAAATGTATGGGTTTCTTTATTACACTAAGTGCAAGCCAAGCCACACTGACTGTGACCTTTTGAACCCAAAATAAATAGGCTTCTACCTTGCCCCAAGTGCAAGCCATTCGCAAAGTTTAGTCCAAGTATGTGATGCAGAACTAACGTTACTGTGCAGAAACCATTTTTCTTCTTTCAGTCACAGTGATATGTGCCTTTGACCTTTTGACCTCAAAATCGATAGGCTTTCTCCTTACCCCAAGTGTGAGTCATCTACAAAGTTTGATAACAGTAAATGGTGGAGAAGTAGAGTTATTGTGTGGAAAGGAATAGGGAACAGAAGGTTGGATTCACAGATGAACAGATGAATGGACATAACAACATAATATGCTCAGTTTATTAAAACTTAACATAACCACTTTATAAGGAAAAGTAGGTTATTACAACCACAATTTACTTTTTATGGGTGATAGTGTAAATGACAAAGGTGAATGCAAACAACAAATTTCATGACCATACATGCAACACCAACTAGAAAACTGTGCTACATGTAAACAAGAGTCCCCCAATGGGACTGAAACTCTACTGTCTGAAAAGAATTTCCAGAAACTCAAGATAAGACCATTTCTTCTTTTTAACTGCTGAGTATTGAAACCATCTCTGATATTCTTGACCAATAACATTTTCAAATTAGCCACTATGGTAGCCATCTTGGGTTAAAGATTGGCACCATTTTCATTTAGGACAAACTAGACATCATTATAAGACTTCTGGTGAAAACCCCATGCCAATATGACCGTTCATTCAGAAGAAGCAGTGATAACAAGATTTTCAAGATGGCCATTGTGGCAGCCATATCTGAGATAAGATTGACACCATCTGCATTTAGGACCAATTAGATATCATAAGAAGTTATTTGAAGAAAACCCTATGTCGATATGATCATAAATTCTTGAGGAGTAGCAATAACAAGATTTTCAAGATAGCCACCATGGTGGCCATATTGGAAGTCAGATCGGCATCATTTTCATTCAGGACCAACTAGACATCATAAGAAGTCTTCTGGTGAAAATCCAATGTCGATTTGACTTTCCATCGAGGTGAAGTAGCCATAACAAGATTTTCAAGATGGCTGCCATGGCAGCCATATTGGATGTCAGATCAGCACAATTTTCATTTAGGACCAACTAGACTTCATAAGAAGTCTTTTAGTGAAGACCCAGTTAATATGAGCATTCATTCAGGAGAAGTAGCAATAGCAAGATTTTCAACATGGTTGCTATGGTGGCCATACTGGATGTCAGATCAGCACAATTTTAATTTAAGACAAACCAGACACCATACAAAGTCTTAATATTGCTTTCTGTTCAGGAGTAGCGATAACAAGATTTTCAAAATAGCTGCTGTGGAGAACATATTGGTTGTCAGATCTGCACCATTTTCATTTAGGACCAACTAGACATATGTTAATATGACCATTCATTCAGGAGGAGTAGCAATAACAAGATTTTTCAAGAGGGCTGCTGTGGTGGCCATATTGGACGTTCAAGCAGCACTTTTTTTCATACAGGACCAACTATACCTTGCGATGAATGGGTGTGTAAACTTTCATGGCAATCCTTAAAGTAGTTTAGGTGGAGTAGTACCGGTAACAAACCAGTGCTAATTGATGGATGACGGACGACAGATGACAGATGGATGACTTACAATGGACAGCAGGCCATTACATAAGCTCTTCTGGTATTGTGTACCAGCAAAAACATTGTGTACTACATCATTTCTGAGTCAACAATAACGCTACTGTAGAATGTATCCACATTCACGTGAAAAAAGCAGAGACCTAGATTATTTTTTTTAAAACTAGATGGATATTTACTTCAAGAAATAACAACAGTTTTTTTATTGTTCTATCAGTAAACTACTGACGACTGATGCTGATGATTTTATTGCAAATAACTGCGAAATTTCTGCTCATCCTTGAGCAAACCTCTGAGTGTAAACTCTGCAATTATCACTATGAACTTTGGATCTCGCTTCTCCATAATTAACCCTATCTATGAAACTAAGCTTTTCATGCACTGAGTACAAATTTCTCTTGGTTCCTTTGCTTTCCTTATTACATTTGTAAATAAGCAGAATGTCAGAAACTTGAATTATGTTACTTACATAATAATATTTAAAACAGTTTGATTGATCAACTGAAATTAGTTTACCTGACACACAACCATGACTACTAGCTCATGTGCAGATACAACTTGCTGGCCTTTTAACTTTTGTATTCTACCCCCTTTACTTGATTTTATACAAAAGACCTAATTAACATGATAATACAAAGCAGGTCTACTTTAATTGATTGCAGGATTCTCAACAGATTTAACAACTGAAGAGTCATTTGAGCCTTGACCCCATAATCTCAAGAGTCAAAATGAAAATCTCAAGAGTCAAAACTGAAATCTCAATAGTCATTAGTTTTTGAGTCATGAGCTCATGTCTGGCATTGTTCATTATTCATGGCACAAACTGATGTTTAAGATTTCTTGTCTGTTGCTGAGTAAAGAGAAACACTTATACAGTATTCTGTAAGAAACAGAGAAGCAGACAGTGAGACAGACATGGCCATTACTGTTTTTTGTACAAGTGTTTCTCTTTCAAATTAGGTATGAGTGTCTGTATATTTGGCATATTAAACAGCAAAAGGTATATTTTATACTTTATTATAATTTTAACTGAATGAATACATTAATTAAAACACCCAAAGTTATACATGTTTCACCAATTGAAGGAAATTAATCGCCAGTAAAACGCAATTAAAGTTTGTCCACTACCTTTAACAACTAGCTTCATGAGCCGCCATATTTTCCAGTTTTGTCTAAATGATTATAACTTTATGGGCAATCCAACAAATGCCAATATTTGATCACAATTAATCCAATCAAATCATAATTCTGAATTTTTAAATGTTTTGCTGATTGATGCAAACTGGTCACCAATAAAACACAATTAAAGTTTGTCCACTTGCCTTTGACAACTGGCTTCGCGAGCCACCTTTTCCACAATTTTGTCTAATTGATTATAACTTGATGGGCAATCAATCAAACACTGATATTTGATCAAAAGTTAATCCAATCAAGTCATAATTGGTTCCCTCTTCCTCTATCATAAACTTCAAAGTTATTTACAAAAATGAATGAGAGATTAAAATCATATACAATTAAGGTGGGGTTTTTTGGTTGTTTTTTATCTTTGTATTATTTTTTAACATCTTATTTTGATGTGTTAAAATTGAAGAGGTTCACATTTAAAACATTTCCGCAAGTTGCTGATCAAAACACAGTCGGCAATTACTTAGGTTTTCACAGAAACACTTGCGGACATCACTTTTGATGGTTGATTGACACAAGAGGGCATATCACATTTGTGATGATTACACTGAAACTGAATTAAAAGATAAAACTGAAACACGAACTTCATTTGACAAGACTTATTTAATAGGTATTTATTTTTTAAAGTGTTGCCAGCAGTAGGCATTATCAACAATTTCTGTCGTGTATTGTTATTTACAGTGTATCGAGAAGTTTTATTTTAAAGAAAAATAATATTATCCTGGAGTACTTGATTTTGATGCACTTAAGCATTTAATTCCACCTTCTTAGAAATATACTCCTTTCATAGTGATACCTCTCATTTCAGTTGAAACATTAGTTATTTTAGTAATGCACATATATCAAATGACATTGATGTATTCCCACATACTCTTATTGGCTTGCTTTCAACTAGATGACCCCTTGTCAGAAAGTTCGAGTAATATGTCACTTGTTTTGACGCAGTTCACAGAAGTCTACTTCTGCCTGTGACACCATTATACATATTCTGTTAAAAAAATAATACTGCACAGCAACATCAATAGCACATAGAAAATGCAAGTTTATAGGAAAAATTACATAAAGCTTTTCTTTTCTTTATCATAATTTTGGTTTGGGGAGAGATTTTGTCTCAAAAGCTAAAAGAATCAATTTCGGAAATATCATGATGGTATTATAATAAAATTGTTTACCTGTAAGCAAAAAATATTAGATTTAGCTTATGACATATTTTTAAAAACTTAATTGACAATGTACAATGCAGAACCTCAACCCTAGAATGTACTGATTTTGTTAATTTGAAACTGTTTTGCATCATTCATAATTCATTTCACTAGAAGTGCAAATAATCAGGGACAGAAGATATAAAGTTATAGTAGGTGTTATTTTCAATTCATAATCATTCTTACCATTATCTACAAATTAAGAAAATTAAATAGGTCATAATAAGAAAATTAAATAGGTTAAATATCAAGATTCTCTTAAAGGATGATTGAAAATTTAATGTTAAAAGAGTGAATTGCTTATTTGTCTTCAGACAGAAAATCCTAATACTTTGATGTAAATTTTTTAAAAAAATGTAGAGGGTGCTGATTTAATTATGAAATATATCGTAAAAATATGTTTTTCTCGTAAATTTGCACAAATTATAATAACAAAGAACCACCTCTAAATATCATTAATGACAGCTCCACATAAAACTTTATAGGACCATACACTATTCTAAACAGTATTAGTGATGCAGTTACTGGTTGTGGGTCATCTTGCTAACACATGCAGAGTAGCTGATTGGATGCTTACTATGGCAGGAAGTTGATCTGCCCCATCAGAATAGTTAGTAAGGATTTTTATGAGGTCTTAACTGATTGGAAAAAAGAGAACTAGTGAAATGGAATTTTTTCATGGTATGCATCTTTGTTTCAATTCAAACCTGATAATGATAGGATTTTCTACACATTTTTCTGTCCATATGAATCAATGTTTATCAGTGTAAACAAATGTTGTGGTCATTACGTTATTGACAGATGCGTTTTCTCACGAACTAGGAGCTTTTGACACTGCGTCAAAACAAGGGGCGGGACGATACATAACCGAACAGGTGTGACCATGGCTAGCTTACTGAAACAAGACTTGTACGCCACAGGTACTCGTTTCTGTAAGTTAAAATTGGAAAACTATTGGGGAAGGGGAGTGGATGTTATCAACAGCTTTCCCTTTTTGACTATAATGGTAACGAGTGCCTGTGTTACACATGTCAATTTTGTCATACCCTGTAACCCTGCAGTGACAATTGGACGCAAAGCTTCACATTTTCTTTTGTACAGATGTTAAGATATACGAGTTCCTTCGTATTAGGAAGCTTTCCGGATACTTTGACTTCGTTTACAGAATATGAAACCTCCTTAACAATTTCATTTGCTTCAATCTTCAGCGAGTAGTTACCTTCGTCGTCCATAACAGAAATTGTAGTGCGAACTGTCGATAATAATCGAGTGTTCCAAATGATAGTTTGTTATGATTACTAAGTATTCTCCAAAGCATTTACTAAATTCGTCATGACGGTAATGCGACATTTCGTACAGTACCAGGTTTGGTACGAAACAGCCAAATGCCAAAATGGAACGAAACGTGTATGGTACGAAATGACCCGCAGCCATCATGACAATCAGTTGTACGTACAATACTGTACATATGACGTAAGATCCCATATTAGCTCCAGGCTCTAGCCCACAAGGGGTGCATCTAATATAAAATGATTTATAACTTAAAACGGGTGTTTAAATTGGTTTAAATCTATTTTATTGCTGATAAAACAAGCACGATTTTAAAATACTTTATCTTTACAAATTCTCTACATTTGGACATTTAAAGTATGTATTTTGGTTAAGTAATGTTATGCATTGAAATGACTGTGGATTTTTCACTTTTAAATTGCAAGCTATAAAAACATTCCAAATTTCTAATATTTATAAAGTGCTTTGAAACGGTAGATCGAATACCGGAACGAACCAAAACGAATCGGACAAACCAAAACGAACAGGATCGAAATCAAAACGAATATATATATATATATATATATATATATATATATATATATATATATATATATATATATATATATATATATATATATATCAAACAAAAAAAGTACCAATCTAAAACGAATGTTATATCTTAAAATGTTCTACTTCAAATGAAGATAATATATGTTGTTGAAAGATATAATTTATGTGATAAATCAAACTTTCTCGTCATTGAAAAGGACTGTATCGCATAAACAATATATTAAACATATGACAGTGTAATGGTTGTAATAGTACCTCCTTATTTATTTATTTATTTATCTATCTATCTATTTATTTATGTATAACATCACTAAAATAGTTGTAATTCCTGACAAGAGTGTAATCCGCACAAACTAATTCGTACAGTACTTTTATTTCCGCACTTTGAAACCTACATTTTTATTTACATTAGTCTGTGTTCAGTGATAATATATTAATAACATTAAATTTTATTCGTATATTTTAAACCTACTTTTTCACACCCAGTCGGTTGATTCAAACTTTATTAACCTATCTTACATATGCATAACATACATACTAGTAAAACTTGGATATAAGCCCTTTTGCTAGCATGCTCATTCAAATTATTACTTTATCGTCCTTTTATCTGTACCATAAATGTGGTTTTTAATTAATTTCATGTATCACAACATCAAAAATATCCCTCGTTTCGGTTCTTTTTTCTTGTTGTTCCTTCGTGCAGGTTCATTTTGGTTCGTTCCAGTTCTGTCTGATTATTCGGCCAATCACATTGAAAAATTAAACCACTTAAAGTTTGTCAAAAGGTAAAGAAAACAGTTATGAGGTAGATTCATACAAACCTTGCATAACAATTTTTTTCTTTTGCAACTTGATTACTTGTAAATATATGCACAGTTCCTGTTATTTACTTACAGTAGCGTACTAACGGGGGGGGGGGGAGGGCGGTTGCCCCTGGCGCCAGAGGTCTTGGGGCGACAAAACAGCTGATAAAGATTCGGGCCTCGTATTCTGGCCCTTTGGGACATCATCGTCGCCCCGGGCGCCATTTACCCTTAGTAAGCCACTGTTTACTTAATTAATATGACAAGAAGGCCAGGGCCTGCATGTCGAGCCCACGATCAAAGCATTGCTGTAAACCGCGTGACCTTGATCCTGAAGTCAAAAGACTGGGCAAGCATGTCGCAGAATGAATTGTCTTATCTTCATAATGATTCATTTCAAGTATGAAAAAAATCCATCAAGGGGTTTAAGAAATATAAGCAAATGAAAAACGCTAACCAAAATCTTAACGCACATTTTCTGTGACTGACCTTGATTCCAAGGTCACAGAGGCAAGTACGTACTGCAGAATGAATTGTCTTAGCTTCATAATGATTCATCCCAAGTAAGTATCAAGAAAATATATGAAGGGGTTTAGAAAATATAAGCCAATGAAAAACTTTAACCAAAACTTGAATGCACATTTTCTATGACTGTGACCTTGATCCCAAGGTCAAAGGGGCAAGTACGTGTGTCACACAATGAATTTTCTTAGCTTCATAATAATTAATGCCAAGTATGATGAGAATCTCTCAAGGTGTTTAGGAAATATAGGCAAATGAAAAAACTTTAATCAAAATCTTAACTCAAAGTTTTATGATTGTGACATTGACCCCAAGGTAAAAAGGGCGAGTGAGTATGTCGTTGAATAGATAGAGACGTTTCACTATCGCCGATAATCACAAATAACGAGGTTAATCGCAGTATCTCGCTGATAGCAAGCGAAGCATCAGATGTATACCTCGTGTATGTATACTAAAGTCTATGGTGGACTATGATAGCCGAACAACCTACATAACTTTGTTACTGGACATTAATGGTTCCATTTTGAGAGTAAGCCTTTAAAATTAAAATTGAATGAAAAATATAAAATACGTGTAGTAAAGAAGGGTCTGCGGATAAATAAATTCTAGTAGGTACATATTATGTTCTTGATCCCAGCCCCAAGGCCAACAACTCGAGCGACTGGCATGCATCATCAAAACATACGAGCTAGCCAGTTGGATTTAACAAAATTATATTACCTATAATGAACTTTCAAGGTTGGTAATTACATTAGATATTCACCGTAAATGATTTCCTCGATGTAACTTTCATCAGCTGTTTGCTTTATTAGCAGTGAGGACATTGAAATACGGGTAAAGAAAAATAAAAGGTGTTTGCTATGTCATTCATCGTTATTGCGTCCTTGAGGGGATTAATAACAACATTGAGAAAATGCACGAATGACGAGAACATGGCGTACAATTACATATATAAATAGTAGTATAGAAAGCGTAACTTCTGGCTCACTTGACCTGTGACCGTTACACCAACCTTTGACCTTCACCCCTAACCTCTGACCTTAGCCCTAGGCCACTAATCCTCACAATTTTACTAAAAGACCTAGGTCACTGACACCATTATAGAAAGTGTAATTTCTGTCTCACTAAATCCCGCCCCCCCCCCCCCATTGCTTACTAACCCCTCAAAATTTGTATGAAACCCCCAATTTCTTATGAAAAAACCCTGGCTCATTAACCCCCAAACTTTTAAGAAAAACTCTGACTTAGTGGTCGCCAAAAGTTTATGAAAAACTGGCTCAGTGCTCGTCGACTGGCTCAGTGGACACTAACATTTTACGAAGAACTCTGGCTCAGTTGTAGCCAAAATATTATGAAAAACTTTGGCTCAGTGGTCGTCAACTTTGTATGAGCGTAACTCCTGGTTCAGAGGTCGTCATATTTTTATTAGAGAAACCTGGCTCAGTGGTCGTCACATTTTTATGAGAGTAACTCCCGGCTCGATGGTCGTTAAATTTTTGGAAGAGGAAAACCTGACTGAGTAGTCGTCAAATTGTTTTTCTGAGAGAAACCTGGCTTGGTGGTCGTCAACTTTTGTATGGTTCAGTGCTCGACAAAATAGTTGCTATCATAACAGAGCCACTAGCCAAGAGCCACCCACACACCAACAAACATAGAATAACAAGCTGGTGCATATCCCCAATGTTATTAATTACATAATTACCTGTTTTAATCCATTTGCCACATCCATATTTTATCTCATAAAGATGAGAATAACCCTTTTACTTAAAAAATTCAGTCTATCTTTAGGTAATTTTTCAACTATGGATTATGTCTGGGTTTGTTCAGTCAGGGGCTATAATTTTTTTATATACACCTTTATATTCATTTGGTCTTTTAACGTGTTCACAGCCCTTAAGATACATAATTTAGAACACAAACGCACCAACAATTAGTGCAGGGCATGAAAATTTTTTTTTTTTTCCATTTAATTGGATAAAATCTATTCATCGTTCTATACACAAAAACATAGTGTAAACAGCCAGCCCATATGACCAAAGCCTCTCCCTGTGGATAGTAGTACATAGGAAAGAAACAAGTTACGATCCAGAGAGAGAGAGAGAGAGAGAGAGAGGAATTATTTATTTAAAATATTCACTTGAGTTACAAAAGCGCTCATTACTGTTGGATTAATACATGATTTTGGGATTTATGTGAACTCATTCAAATACATTCTGGACTACATCGTTGTGGTACATCAGGACATTCAAGGCTATTGTAATTTATTCTGACCATTCTATTATTTTGGACTTGTGATTAGGACATTTAGGATTGTTTGGAATTTAAGTCACAAATTGTAAGTGTCTCTTGAATTTTCACTTTAATTGTCTGGAAATAAATTGCTTGTTGATTTTACTTGATTTTATTGGTTTCACTTTCTTTCTGTTACATATTTTAATATGTAAATAATAATATATACAGCGAAGCAGCCCGTCTAGTACAATAATAAAATGTGCAGATCTATAAACAATATTACACTAATGCACTTTTTACTTTATCACACTGAGAAAAATCCACATAGATTATTTAAGCTCCAGTCCAGACCATTCAAGAGATAAACTGTCTTCATCAATATATACAGTGTGGTTATCACCTGACATACACATTTGCTATATTCTAACAAATCAAGGTGGGCCTATGAAATAATCCCATTCTGTGTACATATATTTAGTACACTTTAATACATGAATTTCACATAACGGTCTCGTAAACAAGTCAAGTCATCAGTGCGACTGGTTTACATTCTCGTAAATAAATCAAGGTCATGGCAACAGATGAAAATCTCTCGCTCAGAGAGAGTTCGATCGATAAAATCACGTGTTTTATTACCTAAGCAGATTTTAAACTCAGAAGAGGCATTTCGAGAGATTAAACATCTTCATAAATTTGCACAATTTAAAATCTAATCAATCAAGGTGGTCTTATGAAATAGTTCCGTCCCGTCCTGTTTGTATGTATTTATTATACTTTGAATAATCAAGTTCGTTAGGAGTGCTTCGCTCTCGTAAACGAGTCAAAGACACAGAGACAGACCGATCTATAGACCACTTGCTTAATACCGCGCTAAGAATATTAATAAGGTAATTAAATCTATATAATTAAATGACATACACTACCAAAGGACAGTATTTAAGAAATTTATACCATTACCATAAAAGTGCAGATGTTTTTACGAATATTAAACAATTGTGGAGACAAATTAAACTGGATAGCGAAGCAAGTGGAAAGTCAGACAAGAATATGATAGCGCAGCAATCTTTAGGTCCGATACATTTATTCTATATCAAAATATAGAAGGGTTTATGTTAGTCGCGCAGATTCTCAGTTCCAGGCAGATATAGTTGATTTACAAGCATATACAAAATTGAATAATAGTTATAGATATATTTTGACTGTGACAGATGCATTTTCAAAATATACCTGAACTAAAAAAATACAAACAAAAAGGGAGATGACATACATGATGCCTTTAGGAAAATATTTAAAGAGAGAAAACCAGAAAACAAAAACAGTTCGATGAAGTAAAGATCAAGGAATTATTGGACAAAAATTATTGACTATTTTTAGACTAGTCAGATACAAACGCGTCTGTAGTGGAAAGGTTTAATTGAACTCTTAATACTAGAATGTGGAAGTATTTTTTTTTTAAAATGACACCAGAAAATGGGTAGATATATGACTAAACCTTATTGATCGATACAATAAATCAGATCACCACTCTATAGACTTGTCTCCAATTGAAGCAAGCAAGGAAGAAAATTGATCTAAAGAATGGATAAACTTATTCGGCTATCTTACAACAGATGCCTATGGAACGTCTAAATATAAAATAGATGGGAAAGTCAGGATTTCAATGTATAAGGCAATTTTTTTTAAAGACTGTCTTCCTGATTTCAAGGAAGAGACTTTTATAGTCAGAGAAGTACTTTTAGGAGTTATGGTAGTATATAAATTAGAAGACTTAAACGGAGGGAATATTGCATGAAAAGTTTACGAGGAGGAGTTATCTCTATATGACATGCAAGATAATATCTTCAGGATTGAGAAAAGTGTAAAAAGTGAGAAAGAAAGCAATGGCAAAAAATATGTGCTGGTAAAATGGAAACGGTATGACGATGGAAACCTATTTCATTGAAAGGTATTTTAAAGGTTAGGAATTCCTTGATATTCAAAGAGCATAAAGGGAACAATATCAAAGCTCTTGTGGTGAAAAGAAAAATGGGCAAAAATACATTTTTAAAAAGGTATGATGAAAGAAAACATATTGTGTTTCATGGCTGAAATACTTAATCTTGGAAAGAGAAATGTAACATATATGAATTGAAAGACGATATCAAAAAGTAATAATTACTTTATCATGTTCACTTCTATGGGCTTTTCAATAGCAAGAACAAACGACGCTATCAAGCTCTGTTATATCGATGTCGATGAATTGCCTTGTAATGGTTGCATATTCCTTGAGAAAGAATGTATATGTTGTGTGTGTGTGTGTGTGTGTGTGTGTGTGTGTGTGTGTGTAACATAGTTGTACAATGAATAATTATAGTAGTTTCAAAATACAAATCGCCGATAGCTACTTTCTGAGTTTTCCATTATGTGTATGACCTAAGACATACATTGAGAGTATCGCCTGTGAGATGTACAGAGAGAGAGAGAGAGAGAGAGATGCAATGTGAGCGGAACTTTGGGATTCACTAGCTTCTGTGTTGTATTCACACGTTCATCTAAATTATACTTTATTCTGAGGCTTGGATACCAAAGCAATATTAGGAAAATAATTGTAAAGAGGAGACAATTTTCTAAGAAAATATTCTCTTCTCCCACTTATTTTAGCCAGATAATACTGTTTCAAATATTTTTCTTAAGGTCGAGAGTAAGAATTTGAATCTTGAATTTTGATTACTAAATTAATTTTTATAAATAAAATATTTTGCAATAATTATCAGGAGAGATTAATAATAAAGGTATTACTCGCTAATCCCTGTATGTATATATTTTGCTTGTAGCCACAGTGTACACAATAAAATCTCACTTAAAAGATGACCAAGCTTTTAAAACATCTTTACAGAATGGATTTTTTATTGTGGCTAAACTATGAAATGTATAATTGCACCTAAAGAAAATATTTTTGAAACATCCAAATTTTGTAAGATTGATCCATTTCTGCTCTTTATTAGTCACATTTCGCAGCCAAGTAATTTTCAGTGATTTTATAAAATCATTGAGATCTACCATTTTTAATCCCCTGCTCTTATATTTTTTATTATTATCCTACGCTTTATTTTATCTGGTCCATTAACTCCATACAATTTTTTATATAATTGTACTCAATCTCTTAATCAAATCTAATGGTGGATTAGGCAACAAAAGAAATAAATGAGTAAATCTAGTGAGACCTACAGATTTTATTACTGTTATTTTAGCAAGCAAAGTTTGTTTTGTTTTGCTCCCGTTGCTACATTTATTTTCTATTTTCTGACAAGTTTCCTCAAAATTAATTTTCCATATATCATAAACATTTGTGGAAAAAAAACCAACAACCTCGCAGCATTTTAAGTGGTCTTTTCTTCTAGTTTTAAATTTTCACATAACTTCATATTCGATTCTGATAATGACCCTATCCATATTGCCTTAGTTTTTTTCAACATTCAGTTTTAGTCGAGACATTTTTATAGAACTTATCCAGTGTTTCAAAGTGTGTTTTAGTGATTCTTCTGACCTATCTAAACACATGTATGTGTCCTCAGCATACTGACTCATCTTAAATTCTTTTCATTAACTGATATTCATTTTATATTTTTATTATTTAGAAGCATTTGTCCTAATATTTCAGTACATAATAGAAACAAATAAGGTGAAATTGGATCACCTTGCCTGCAGCCTCTGTGCAATTTTAAAAAATAAATCAGATAAATGTCCATTTTTTCAAAATTAAAGTAAACTAAACGTTTATATATAAATTGCCAGGAGACAGTACCAAAAGCATTTTCAAAGTCAATAGTCAGAATTATACCGGGAAGTACTTGCTTATATAGACCTTTCCATTACTGTTTTAATGGGTGCTGTCATGCTTGTATCATGTGACATTCTGTTATGGTACTGATATTGCACAGTGCCCGGTACTGTGGAAGCTATAATCGTACACATTTATTGTAAGCATCATTCATTTACACAAGCATTTATGTTAACAGTGCATCGCTGTGGAAAAAAATTATTTGATGAATTGAATACCCTATAGCTTCAGTGTTGTTATAATTTAAACCTTTCCCATGAAATTTCATATAATTAGTTCGTTTTTTTATCCAGAGGCTATAATTCCTGGAATCATTCATATTTTTTTCAGTTATTTATTTCATAGTTCTAAATTTTGAATTATTTAGATAATTGTATCAAATTTTCTTTTAAAGAAATTGTTTATTTAATTGTTGGGCCCATAATAATTGTGCCAGCTAAAATAGGTAATACGTTACATACTTTCACTTTCGTTAACATATTTGTTCGTTTTCTAATTCTCATATATCACATAATTAGGTGCATGACTGCATTACATATACCGATAAATAAACACACAAATTAATGAATTAAATAATTATTGATTTCGACAAATAATTACAATAATTAATCAAAATTTGAAAATCTCAGAAGACATAAAAACTATAAACAATTTTCCCTATCAAAGACTTTGGTTACATCTGTATGATCCTCTCCTTAGGAATTATAAAGGTGATTAATAACTTATTTACTTATCATATACATTATGAAAGAAACATGTTTTTCTTTCCACAAACTACTTATATTATAAAAATAAGCTGACATTTCAAAAGATTCTATTATAGTCAGTGTTTATCTTTCAATTTTCCAGAAAAAGAGAAAAGTAATAATAATGTCCATAAGTATTTAGTTTGTGATTTCAGATCAAAAAGGTAAACAACAAAAACATCAAATATATCATATAGGTAGTTTTCCAATTACTTTGGGGATTTTGGTCTTGTTTACTTTTACAGATAATTTGTCAAATTTGTAGAATTCCTCTGTAAGATCAAATCTGACTTCTATTAAGTGAAATTTTTTACTTCATTTAAATCAAATGGACAGTAATTTCCCAATTTTCCTGTGAGATAATTTCTCAGAACTAAGGACCTTAATTTTGCGAACAGAAGTGTCCTGACTAATACATATTTTTTTTTGTTGTTTACTAAGATTTTGATGTAACTGTTTACTGTAGCATTTGAGAGTACGCATTTGAAGATTTATGCAGAAATAAAGTTGATGAATATGGAAGTATTTGCGGCGTATCCTATTTTATTCAGTCTTTCTAGTGTCAGGCATATACAGAATCAGTACTTGTAATCAGTACCTTAATGGTGGATGAGTGTAGAGACACATAGCAGACAGGGGGAGATAAACTGTCCACTGGAAAGGTCTATAAAATATTTATACGAGAGATAGGCATTCAATTTTTCAACATAAACCTAGTTTTGTCTGGTTTAGGGATGCATGTGATAACACCTCATTTTTGTGTTGTGGAAAATTAGCCCATCCTGTATCTATTATTTATTGACCTTAAAATGAAATGTCCTAAATATTTCCAAGTAAAAAATTTAAAAATTCATTAGTAAAGCCATGCAGTCCAGGTGCTTGGAATTTTTCATACTTTTGACCGCTGTATAGAGTTCTTCATAGGATATTTCACTTCTAACTCCTTCGATATATTGTTATTCAAGTTGTCTGGATTTTTCCTATTATATTTGCAATTGGAATATCATCCAATTCTTGATTTTCACAATAAAGCTTCTCATAAAAAAAGCTTATGTTCTTTTATAATATCTTTAGTGCTAGTAATTTCATTGCCATGTTCATATATTAGTTTATTAATTGTTTCATTCATAAAATTTATCTTTTTCAAATAAAAAACAATATTTTGTTGGTTTTTCTCCTAGTTCATAGTACCTTTGTCTAGATCTTATCATCACTCCTTCCATCTGTATATCACACAATTCAAGTAACTCTGCTTTTTTCATTATAACTGATATGAGTAAAATTGTCATTTATTTCACATTCTAGTAAATTAATTTCCATTTCAGGCTATTTTCCTTCCTGATTTGATATTCTCTTCTTATTTGTTCCATATTGTTTTATGTTACCTTTTATTACAAAAAGCAAATTTTCCAGGAATATTTGATCATTAATATTAAAATTTAGATCTTGAAATGAAAGTCCATCAATATTATTATCATTTTCATTATCCTCTTTTTGTCTGTATGTATAAATCACATTTTTTAAGTTGATTTGACTAGGCTGATGTATTCTTTGTCTTTTAAATGAAAATTATTAAATTTGCAATAATCTCTACTCTTTTTTTTATCCTCATGCAATTTAAGTTTTAAAACAATATCAAAATGATTACTTGTATATCCTGGCACAATGGATGTGACCCAGAAGTAATGTGTAAGGTTATCAGATAACAAAACTAGTTTAATCTTGCTTGCTGTTTAGGACTGCTTCATTTCTATGTATAGTGCCTTTGACTTTCATGACAGTTTCTCTAAATATCTTTTTTTTTCTCCTATCATATTCAAAATAGTTTTCCGGGCATTACAGTTGTTGACACTCACATAATTTGCTCAGTCTAGGTCAGGGTCTATTACAAAATTCAAACCAGCAACAACTATTTGACCTTTTTGAAAATAGTCAATTTTCTGTTTCAACAGTCTGTAAAAATTAGGATTATACTTGCTTGGGCCATACAGTGTGACTAGTGTAACTCCAGTTTATTCTATACTAATATCCAGAAATATATAGTTACCTTGGGAATCTATTATGGATCTGTGCAATTCAACATCAACTTTGTTAAATATAATATACACGTGTAGTAGATGTAAAAGGCCAGTCTCAGCCCACCAGCAGGAAGGCTAAATTTTGACAAATGACAAGAAATAAAACAAAACCTTTTATCGCCAAAACCAAGCATTCCTGCACATTCTCAGCCTCTTGGGATGCGCCAGCGAGGTGCCTAGTATAAGGTGTTCGTGATGGGAGGGTCAAACCATGCACCACAATTAGGGCTCATAGACCGGCAGCGCACTGAGAGAGTGGCCGCTTAAAGGCAGTACACGCTGGCAGTGGCAGATGACACGCTGCACAGCTCAAGAGGACTTCATGACCGTACCTAGCGTTGCCAGGATCTCTGCGCGAGCCTCGTCCTTTGCACTGGCGATCAACCCATTTTCTGCCACCTCATTGAGGGATTGGGCAGCATGTGCCATCTGCGCATTCGCCCGGATCTCGTTCTTGGCACCTCATACTTGTGCTCATCGAGGATGAGCTGGAATGCTTCCTCGGTGATGGAGCGGTTGTGCAGCGCCTGGGACACATGGTCTAGGATGGTGTTGAGCTTGGCCTCCATCAGGACATGGAATTCGTCATGCTTTTTGGCGTTTGCGGCGAATTGGCGACTGGCATATGCCCCAACTAGGCAAAGCAGGCCACAGCCCAAGGATAGAAACTTGAGGCCAACCACAATGGGCGCGACAACGATGGTGATCAGCAGGGCGATGCCAGCGACACCGCCCACCATGGATACGGCAGTCATAGCACCATCAACCATGCTGGTGGAACGGTGGTACTTCTGCCTCCATGGCACAAGGGGTAGGAGGAAATGACCCGGATGATAGCCCAAAGACCGGCCGACGCTGTGCATGCAACTTCGTGGACTGCAGCTTTAGGCGATCTATTTTGCGCTACTTGTATGCACCAGGGGAGTCTGAGGGCTGGCGCAGGCACCCTACAGATCCGGTTTGGTCTTTAGACACCTACACCCTGGCCAAAGAGGTGGATGTTCCTATTCAGCTGTTCTTTTACTATTTGGCAGGTCGTGGGGCACCACCCAGGGCTTCGTTTGTAAGGAACTGCAGGTCATACTTCGCCACTAGGCGCAGAGCACAATGGGTCTGCCAAAGCGGGTAATAGGCCCTTGATGAGTTCATTGTAAAATGCCTCATACTCTTCGTCAGCCTCCCTTGCTGTCTGGGCATGTCCAGCGGGGAAAGGCTGGTCTATGTCGCATTGTAGACACCAATCTGGTGGCTTATGCTGCGGATGGTGGTGCACATGTGGCAAAACGAGCAGCCGTGTGTGAGACTTTGAAGATAGAGCTTTTGCCGCAGGCTGGCCTTAACCATGCTCTTTCTATGCCCTTGGATCGTTGGGCATCTACGCAGTCGGCCCACAGGATGGAGTACATATTGGGTCGAAGGCCTACAAACTCGGCGATGAGGGTGCCATTGTAATCGTCTTTGAACTTTCTGACAACCTTTTTGTTGGTGTCGCTTTTGAGGGATGGTCTGCTGGAAAGTCACTCGTGTCGTACAGGTCTGCTGTCTCAGCCATGTCCTTGCAGATATTCTGTTTCAATGCTCAACAGCAGGCTGTTGGCCTTTGCTCCATAACAGGCCTTTACCTTGTTATAATGAAAGTCATACATCAAGTGCTTCGATAAACCCAGCATGGCCTGGCCTGTGTAGAACTGGCAGTTTAGCTTTAGCCGGAATTTTGTCGAGTGGACCACCACAAGGTTTCCATCGAAGAACTTAAAGTGTCTGTAAGGCTTGGTCGGTGATCAGGCGCCACAGCTTGTCCTCTTGCTCCTTGGGCAAGACCAGGTTCATGCAGATGTATTCTGCAGGTTTTCCTTTGTTTTTCCAAGGGCCAAGTTGTTCATAACTTTAAAATGGTCCTTGTCTGCTTTGTTTGTCACCTTGGCTTGCAGGTCTGTGTTCTTATAGATGTAGGGTGCCATCCAATGGCTCTGGATGAACTCTAGCACCCAGTGGACCTTGGTGATGCGCAGCCAGTGTAACGCCTCTCCCAGCTTGTTGGCCAGGTCTCACTGGTAGGTGGATAGCCAATCTTTCGGGATGGTCATGGCCTCGGGGGACAGCAGAAAGTTGCTGTGGGCGTCGTGGAGCTCTTCGGGGGTATTCCAGGTTGACCTCAAGGAGGTAGCCCCTGGGGACATTGGGGAGCAGGTCGCTGTACCCTTTTTTTTTGGCCTTTTCAGGGTTGGCCCAGTTGCAGACTCTGCATCATAGTCCAGCCCTACAGGTTATTAGTCCCAAGGTAGTCGATCCAGCTGCTGGGCTTAGAGGGGTCGTTGTCCGGGCAAGCAAGGTTGTTGGCCTTCGCGTACTGCTTACTCACCATTGAGACACCACCTCTGGGGCTGCGCTCGACGAACAGGTGCATGTCGATGTCTGTGAGCAACTCGAGCTCTGCGCCCGTGGTTTTAAGCAGGGGGTCCCAGCTCATTCCAGGAGTGCTGAAATAGTTTGGAGGGTCTACGCTATAGATTTTTTATCGAGGTGGCTTGAAAGGCCTCAAATATGTTAGCCAAGAGTAGCACGTCCATTTGTAGTCCCCCATGGTCTTGTAGTCAAAGGTGTACCATACGTGTTTGCCGTGCCGGTAGTCCTTGACGAATAAGGCCTCGAATGGGGGGGGGGGGGCAACTTTGGCTCGTCAAATCAATCCCAGCTGTCCATATATTCGTAGGGGTAGGTGACCTTTTAGGTGAGAAGGTTCACGTCATATTTTGTGTACATGCTGGTTATGCGGAAGGCCTCCTTGGGGAGGTTCAAGACCGCCATGGCCAGGTTGCTGTTTAAACCTGGAGGCTGTCGATAAACTGGAGCTGGCTGAGCGAGAACGTCATATCCTTCTGCATGTTGTCGGCTATGACGTTAATGACGGCCTCTGAAGCGGTTCCAGCTGCAGGAGACTGTCGTAGCCTCACAGATTGTGAAAGATGACCGGTAACTTTGTCTTTTCCGTGCTTATTTGCAGTTCGAGGTTACATTGGCTGAGGGCTGCCCCCTGGTAATTGCCCGTTATGTGGCAGTGGTCTCAGATCCGGTTCGTTCCTAGATGCTTGTGGCATATGTGGTAGGCCCAGGCGGCTTTAAATGGCTTGATGTCTTCGGGCATCATTTCCATGGGTCTCGACTTGGCAAACATGTTGCCGATGCCTATGAGCTCGACCTCTAGGCTTTAGATGAGGTTGGCTATGGAACTTGGCCCCCAGTACGTTATCGGAAGGTTTGTCATGCAGTCACATCGGACATCATGTAGCTGTAGCCACATGGGGTCTGGCTCACGGTCTTGTAGGTGTTGCTGCAGATCTGGTTGAAGTCTGCACGTTTTGCCAGGGCGTTTAGCTCCTCAAAATTGGTGTAGATAAAGCATGGCACTTCTATCTGATTAAACAGGTGCTTAAAGCAGAGTTTGTTCTTTCCGGGCTCTGGGATGGTCGTCTGTTTGGGGCTTATCGCCAATACTGCGGCAGTCTTTCACATGGTCCTCAAGCAGGTCTTTCCGGGAAAAGACATGGGGGCATCTACAGCAAACATGCTGGTGATGCTCATGTTTATTATTTCTACACACCATTTGGGAAAGGTCCTTAATCCAGACATAGTGTTGCTTTTCGTCGTCGGAGATTAATAGCAGGTTTATGGTTTTGTCCAGTACCTTGTTTGTGATGCGGAGGGGGTAGAGCGCCAGCTCCCAGCCAAAGACATTGACAGAGATGGTGGGGTTATGGCTCTCAAACTTTGTTATGTCCGAAACCTTTATTGGGAACTTGAGCTTATCGAATCATAGCTCGACCTGGTCCTGCCATACCTGCTGACGAACTCAGCGTGGTCGGAGGCAGGGTGTAAGGCGGAAAGTAAGGCCCATCAAAATCAGTGGTTGTTGCCTTTTTCATGTTTATGATGGTTCGGGGAAGGCGCGGCGGCGTTGGGATATGACTGTTACCGCGGAATGGTCGGTACTGCAAGATCAGTAGCTCCATCGACTCAGACCTCATCACTTGCCAGCCTGAGCCCTTGCCCATAAACTGTTTGAACCTTGCCTCAATATTGGCGATGGCTGTAACGATCAGGCCATTAAGGTCGTCTGCCTCCAGAGCTACCATGGCTCGGTTGAAGAGTAGGTACCAGTGATCTCCCCAGACATTTTCGATAACATTGGGGTAAGCGCATTAGGGTCATAAAATGTTTTAAAAAGCGCACATTCACGTCACAAAAGTGAAACAAATTAATATCAAGGAAATAAAAAAGAAGTGTACATATTTACATAGTATTCTTTATTTACCTAGGTTATAACAAGGCTTAATGTCTATCTTATTTGTCTCCAAATTTAAATAAATGATATACGTCTTTTCTTCTTTTCGCCATATATACTGACTGCCACATCAAACTTAAAGTCTTACTTTGTCCTTCAGTACTGATTGTTATCAGGCAGTTCAGTATACTCTGTGTCAACCTGTTCCTTAAAACACTCTTAATTCTATTCATTGAGGAGAATGACCTTTCACAATCTGAAAAAAATGGAACATACAATTTGTTAATGGATGTACAAAAAACAGCCAAAACTACCTGAATCCTAATTAAGTGAATTACCTAGGACAAATTCTTCAGGAGTCAAGACAGTGATGCGTTTTCAAATAATCATCACATAATAAGATAATACATATTCCTTTCCATTAAGAATATATCAAAGTGTTTGCTACTGTTTAATTTCTTCACTGAATCAATGTCAGAGAGCTTAAATATTGTTCAAAAGTTTAAATTAAATTAAAAATGACTTTACTGAATAATTAGTAAGCATATGGATGAAACTATTTAAGTTATATTTATGAAGGAATACTTTTTATTTATATCTTTTCAAAAGACTTAAAACTGGAAGATAAAGATTGTTTCGTTTATTACTTGGATAGACAGAAGAGAGAAATGAGAAATTAATAGGGCAGCACACACTTAAGTTAAGGTTTACTGACCAAAACTATATTTCTCTGGCTCAGAGTAAACTATGTAAACATAATAAGAACTCGTGAATAAAATGCAACTTTCATTCCTTGTCACAATTTAGTAAGAACGACAACAATTGCAACTACAACTACTGGTTACTACTATAAAAAAAATATATTACAACACCCTCACCCGCAGTAGATCTGTACCAAAATTTAACAATATGGAAAACTTACCTTCCGATTCAGCAATTTCCACCCAAGGTCTTCCATTCATTCTTAAATCCCGTCCTTTGTTTCTTGATATTTTTCTTTGTGGAAATCATGCTGACACTATCGGAATCGGAATCACTACTCTACTGGTGACACCAATTTCTGATTTTCGTAACCAGGCCAACATGAGGCTAGCCGGGCGCTGAGTAATTTTACGTTTTTTGGAAGGTGGTGTTGTTCATTTTTCACAAGAATTTTTAATGTAATATATGTAATTGATTTGGGTGGTGGTGAAAATGCCTGAACTATATATATATATATAACACTGCCTGAAGACTCCATTGTCGCCTGTCAATCACGTGACTATTTCTGTGCAGACAAAATTCGCACAAAACGTCGCTCACCGGCAGTTGCACAAGCCAGGTACAAAAGATAATGGGTTAAGTGAGTGAGTAATTATCCTGGATTATCTTAATAAAATACCCAAGAAGAGGTGAGAACAGGTGTCATTCGAGTATAGGGCTTTGATTTAGGTGGCAGGATGTTTGTTTAACAGATTAATGTTATAAGGGTAGTGGGAAACATTAAAGCGTAGCGGCACAAGAGCATAGCGTAGCGGCAGGTTCTAAAGCATCGGGGGTTATCAGGGTTTGAAATGATAGTGCAGTGGGCCCTCTACGGTAAAAGGTCCTGGGGAGAACACTGGGTACACCGTGGTAGCATCATGAGATGCTAATTGCCAAAAGCTCGAGACGATGCGTCCCAAGAGCCCGAGGACAAACAGGGAGGCTTGGTTTTGGTGATAAAAAGGCTTTATTTTGTTTCTTGTCATTTGCCAAACTTCAGCCTTCCAGTTGGAGGACCGAGATCGGTCTTTGAATCTACTCACACACCTTTAGAATTTGATGCAAAAGGACAACAAAAAAAAAGGTCCCATTTTTTCATTCAGCTTTCACATAAGACACCATTTTTTCATTAATATGGATGTCCTGCATACAAATAATATTATACTTCTTTTTTTCTCAGGAAATGAAACACAGCTCTTCTTTTTTATCATTAATTTGGCCCTGGCAATTATGAAAATATAAAGAGATTATATCAACCATCTTCAAAAGCAATATTTAATGGACACATAAAGATCCACACCTCATTCCTCTCCCAAGAGGTAAAATAAAGAAGAGTTGCGTGAAAGTGCACAAAAAATCCAAAAGAGAAGTACAGGCGAATAGCGTAAAACAGATTCTGGTTGCCTGATACCAAAGGACTACACTTAAGAACTTGACAATATTAGCTTATTTAACTGCAGGCTGTACAGTATAACCTGTATTGAAAGACTACCCTTTCTGGCAAAGGATAGCAGTCACCTAAGACAGGTCCCACAAGGACAGGTCTTAATGCCCTATACTCAATAAATTCATGCACTGAGAACCCGGTCCCCAAAGACTGGCGGCTGCTCACAGCAGCGGTCCGTCAAGACAGGTCCCACTATACAACACATACATATATATAAAAAGAGAGGGAACAGTATTAACAGTGCATGCTCAAATGTATATTTTGCTATTAAATTATATCGTTTAAATATAAATCGTTTCATTATATGATTATACAAAATTGTTCAAAAATACTCCACTATAGAATTCAACAGTACAACACATACGCACATATATCTTACACATGTAAAGACATGAGGGAACAGTCATAACAGTGCAGGCTGAAATGTGTTAACATTTGCAAATGAATTATATCCTTTATAAAAAATTGTTTCAATAAATGATTTATAACTACCTAAAATTATTTATGTAACATAACAGATACAGAAGAAATTTATCTTAATAATGGTTGCTGCAGTTTTGTAATAAGAATCAGAGAAGGAAGAACATATTTGAAATTGGAATATTTATGATGTCAGGTATGTATGTATGCATGCCTGTATGTATGACTTTCTTTATTTCATCTTTAAAAGACATTAAATTTTGTTATATAAAAATGAAACAAATTAAGCTATATTAATATATATTACTATGCACAAATCATGTCAATAAACAGATATAAGGACAATAATTGTCATTTTACCTCAGGATTAAGAATTAAGAATATATTGTTCCAGCAACAGTTTAAGTTATAGAAAGGAAGGATCGAGATATAATTTCATTACGTACAACACGTAAAATACAATATAGGTCTCGTCTTCAAAAAAGGTATTTTTTTTAGAACATCCAACAGTTTGGACATAAGTACATAGAATGTGTCTAATCTTCAAAATGTGGGATTTTGTTTAGAACATCCAATAAATTAGGCATATGTATACAGCACACAATTAAATATATGCAGTATTACATATTTATGATTCTAAATAGAATATCCAAAATGATGTAAACAGATAGAAACATGAAAATGTATTAAACAAAAAACAAGCAGCAATACAGCAAATGTATGAACACTATAGTTAGGCAACAAGAAACCTTATGATTACAAAAACACAAAGTCACTGAAAACCCTTATTAACTTTTTACTGGTAAGCTATTTGTTATCATCCTTGAAAATAACTTTCTATAAGATATGCATACCTGCCAACCCCTACTGAGGTATAAGCGTAACCTAAGTGGCAAAAAAGCGTAATCTGAGCATAAAAAGTGTAATCTATATATTAGATGCCATAATTACAATAAACTGTATGAAAAATGTACATTTAGTTTTGCTACTAACTTGGATCTGCCGCTGGTTAAAGTTCTTGTCACAAATGGGCAAAATCCAGTTGAATTAGTATCAGAATACAAACCACAAAACATATTGGCAAATTATATATACACAACACTCACTTTAACTACCGTATTTGCCGGCCTATAAGTCGATACTTTTTGACCTGAAAGTCTGGGCTTCGCCTTATACTCCGAATCGACTTATATATGGATTATGTCATTGAAATTGTTTTACCGTATGTTAATGTAATTTTTCGTACTTGAAAAAAAAAGAAAAAATTAAAAAAATTCAAAGTACGAAAAGTATAGTGTAAAAAAATAATTATCATTTTGGGGTTCGTCTTATACTCCACATCGACTTATATATGGATGAAGGATTGAAAATTGACGAAAGTTAGCGAATTCGACTTATACTCCGCATCGACTTATAGGCTGGCAAATACGGTAGTCCACGTGTCTAGCTTTCACTGAGTGATCGTAAAGTCAACTCCACAAATTCTGCAACGATTACCATAAGCTCAACCTGAGTATTGTATTACTCTCTCGTGTTAATCCGACATGTTTTAAAGTTTAAAATGATCCATCTGCTCTAAAAAATTTAAGTCATATATAATATCTGAGAGTCACATCGATAAAGCCCGATTCTCTTAACATCTGCCGCCATTTTTTTTAAAAGTATAGACAGGTCCACTACCATATATTAATATAATGAATCTGTGAAAATATTTTATAATGAAAAAACACATCTGTTTTCTTGGAAATGGGTCACATACAGCTGCTATAAATAGAAAATAAGGAAAGTACACGGAAGATCTATAACAAATGTATTCTTACGCTATTCTTCAGCAGCAGTCTTCTTTTTTTTTTTAGAATATTCTCAGATTTATATGATGTGTGGGATTAAAGTTATGATAATAAAAATGACAAACACAACATTTTATTGCTTTGTTATTTTTTTTTTAATGGTCCAGAAAAGCATAATCCATATACAGGCAAGCGTAGGACATAATTAGGTGAAAAAATGCGGAATGTATTTATGAAACTGAATTTTCAAAATAGATATAGAAATAAATATATTTCATTTTAAGTTAAAGTGTATGTTAAATGTTAATATAAATATCAAAGGTCAAAGTCAATTCAGTTTATTCACAAACTGAAATAAAGAAAAATAAAACTTTGCCATGCTCTATAGAAGCCACAGCAGCATTTCAAAAGCAACTGAAAAAATGCAGAACTACAGATTTATGCAAACAAAAACAAAAAGCATCTAATATAATAAGCAAGCAAACCAAAAAGCATCTAAATTCAATCAAATGCAGAAAAAGCTCTTTGAGAATTATTGGTACTTACTCTTATCTTCTGGATTTATTGCCTCTGAAAGACTTAAAACAGATTACAAATTTGGTAACTCAGTAATGTAAACCCTCAAATAAATGTATATATCTTTGACCCAATTCAAAACATTCCACATGAATGAACCCTTAAATTTACAGTATGTAACAATCATATCTACCACACTGAATAATTTATCAATTACCTTCAGAAATCCATTTTCAGAAAGTTGTATTCATGCAGATGTATGTATGCGTTTTTTGTTTATATATATATATATATATATATATATATATATATATATATATATATATATATATATATATATATATATATATATATATATATATGCATATTAAAGCATTCAATTCTTCAAGAGAGGAGAAAGTTTGGTTACATTATTTAACAAATGGTATAGAAGTAGAAAAGCATTTTAAATTAGGAATTGTCAAGGCATGCCCTTTTTTCTCTTCTCTGCCAGGTCTTCCCTTTCCCTCTCTTGTTTCTAAAACCATGGTAACACCAATGTTCCGTATTCTCGTTTTCAAGCCCTCTTCCTGTCGAATCCTGTAAACAATTTGGGAAAGTTTCCCCTTCCCCTGATTAATATTGGCTGAAAGGTCAGGTAGAACCCGTTTTCTGGTACCCCTAAGATTCTCTGACCTTGAAAACACTAACTTAACTCTTTATCAGCATAATTGTAATATTTCACAATGATTGATTTGGATGCCTTTAATTTATGTTTGAATTTCAGTATGGTAGCCTATGTGCATTAAAAAAAAAAGATGTTATTCAAAATTTCATCTTCAAGCCATAAATCAGTTGCCAAGAAATGTCTAACAATATCATATGTTTTCTCTTCTGGGTATTCCTGAACAAGATGATTGTACTTCCTCTCCTGTTTTTATATTATTAGTAATTTTTCATCCAGGGCTTTTGCAATTGTTTCAGCTTTTCACTTTCAAGCAAATCTGTCCTTTCTGACTGGAAATCTAAACTCTCTTCTACCTTAGTTACCTTCTTTTTGCACTACCTGCACCACTTCTTCTATTCCTATCATCTTTTCTTTCACTTACTTCATCTCTTTTTTCAATGATGTAACTTTGCCCATAATGATTTGAATCTCTGCTTTACTTGGATCTTTGAAGCTCTGCTCCATGCTTTTAAATCCTTTTAAGATTTTTTTCATCCATAAGCAGAATCAATACATTGAGACCGACTTCGGTCTCTGCTTCAGACTCAGCGCTAGAAGTTTGACTTCCGTTGTCATTACTCCATTTTTGAGTATCCATTGTGTACGGTTTGGCAGTATTTCTGGTAGTAGTCATACTATTGTCAACGTTAACGCAATACATACAGACTATCTGCAGAATACAGCCACCGCTGAATCCTTGAAAATACAGTTGAACTTAAATATCTTAAATCAGGGCTCGAAATTAACGCTAATACACTAACCCGAGGTCAGCGATTTTGCCAACAGATCACTAAAACTCCAGCCATAACTAATCCGTAGGAGCAGTGAAAATTTCGGCCAGTCACTATCATAGCAGTTAAGAAGTGGTTTTGAGTTGGGTGTATCATATAAAAAGTGAGACACCATGAATATAAATGTTGAATTAGAACTGAACTTCTATTTGACTTTGTCATGATCAGTGAAATTTATGCAGGATCAGTAAAAAATTACGGTGATTCTGTGGGTTAGTGAAAAAAATTATAATTTCAAGCCCTACTAAATAGCTCACTCAATAACAGACCAGTGGTGGGGGTGATCGTTAATATGCATCAGAGACATCTCTCACCTTCAGTATAGACTAAATTTACCATTAAAGCACATGTTAGCGAGGCCTTTCTAGGCAGACCTTCACAGATTTAAAACTGTTGCCATTCGTGGTACATCCGGGTTTTCCAGACCGGAAAATACAGTCGACCTTTTTGTTATATATACTTGTTTCTCTTCAAGAATGTTTGTTTGTTGGGGGGGGGGTAATTAGTCTCGATATATTTTTTTTCTCTTCTTAAATACATGTGCACATACAATAAATTTAATACAAGATTTTGCCATTTTAGGAATTAAATCTTTTCCTTTTATCTTGCCATTATAATATATTCACCAATCAATACAAAACCTTCAATATATTCATGCCTCTTTTTATTTTTATATTTTAAAAAGACTTTGAAATCCTGACAAAGACTCAGCTGGGTTTATTTTTTTAATACTTTTTTTTAATGTATTTTCTTTTTTTTTTCAAAGTTTTTCTCCTTTATCTCTTGTCTGTTCTAGTCTAGAGAAGAACATTTCATATATTAGAGCACAATGGGTTTATAATGTATTTTCAGGTGTTACAAGTCAAACTCTAGGGGAGTTTGTTTTCGATTGAATAACAACTTTGAGTATGATATAAAAGCATGTAAAAAGAATCCTAATAGTAAACGTATTGTGTTAGATGTTACAATTGGTGAAAGGAACTTCTCTTTAATTAATGTGTATGGGTCAAATCATTATTGCCCATTACAATAATATAAATGATATTATATATGAATATGAAAATAACTATATTATCATATGTGGGAACTTTAACTTGGTTCAAGATCCAGAATTATATTCATATAATTATAGAAATGTAAACAACCCTAATGCTAGAAATGTAATATAAAGTATAACAGAAACGTTTGGTCTCATTCATCCATTTAGAGCATTAAATGCAGGAATAAAGAGACATACATGGAGAAGAAAAAGTCCTCCTAAACAAGCTAGATTGGATTTCTTTCTTGTATCTGAATCACTTATGCCAAACATAGGAAAAGTGACAACTGAACCATGTTAAGGGTCTGACCATTCCATGATAATATTAAATTTGTGTTCAAATAATTTTATAAGAGGTAAAGGTTTGTAGAAATTTGATAGCAGTTTACTGGAGAAAAAAACCATATTCATGAAATAAAAAATTGTATGAAGAGGATACAATTACAATACTCTTCAACTCATTATGATGGAAATATTGACAATGTATCAAATTCAGATCTAAGATTTACTTTCTCAGATTCATTATTTCTAGATACATTGTTGATGGAAATTTGCGGAAAAAACATTTTCATATAAATTGAAGTGTAAAATAAAACAGGAAAAGGAACTTATACAACAAATACAGTCCTTAGAGAATGATTCCATGTGACAGTGTAAAAAAAAAGAACTTCAAAGTATGAGAAAAGAAAAGCTTCGAGGAAGTATTATTCGATCCAGAGTGAAATGGGTAGAAAAGGGGAAGAAACCAAAAGGATATTTGTTAGAAAATAGAAACTATGTGAATAAAAAAATTACAAAATTAATTAAAGATGAAAATACAATTATTACTAGTCAATTTGATATTTTAGGGGAAGTTAAAGAGTATTATAAAAATCTATATAATGATGAATACGAGATAGAAGATACAGATTTAGAGGTTCTTCTCAAAAGCTATAAAATTCCCTGGCTTAATCAAGAACAATCTTTAAGATTAGAAGCCAAAGTTACTCAACAAGAAGTACTTGTTTTAAAAGTATGAAAAATAGAAAAACCCAGGATTAGATGGTTTCACAGCTGAATTTTTAAAGTCTTTTGGATTGACATTGGGGAATTTGTAGTAAGAACAATTAATGAAGCATATGAAACTGGATCTTTCTCAACTGTTTTGAGACAAGGCATTATAACTTGCATACTCAAGGAGGATAAACCAAAGAAGTAACTGAAGAACTGGTGTCCAATTTCTCTGCTCAATCTTGTATACAAATTAGCATCAGGATGTATTGCCAAAAGAATTAAGCCAGTATTGAAAGAAATAATATCTGAAGATCAAATTGGTTTTGTAAAAGGAAGATATATTGGAGAAAATACAAGGATCTTATATGATATTATGCACATTACAGAAGAGTTACAAATTCTGGGTTTATTATTATTAATTGATTTTGAAAAGCATTTTATTCTATTTCACAGAAATGTATTCATAATGTTTTGATTTTCTTTATTTCTGGACCAATTATAAGGCACTGGGCTAAAACATTTTATTGTAATATCTCATCAGCAGTTTTACAAAATGGATTTATATCTGAGTTTTTCAAAGTTTCCAGAGGTTATAGACAGGGTGATCCAATATCTTCATATTTTTCTTATTATGTGCAGAAATATTGTTTATACTATTAAAGAATAATAAGAATATAAAAGATATCAACTTAAAGGAAACAAACTATTTATGGTCACATTTTGCAGATGATACTATTTTATTTCTCGATGGTTCTTTTGAATCTCTGAGATCCTCTTTTGAAGTATTAAATTGCTTTTCAAGGATTTCAGAACTGAAACTTAACATTACCAAACAAGAGCAGTTTCGATAGGAAGTAAGAAGTATAGTGCAGAAACAATTCATCACAGGTTAAAATTACAGTGGGTGACTGAATTTACATCGATGGATTTGCTCTACTGGGTGAAAAGAATTTTCAGGAAATCAGGATAAGATCATTTCTTTCTTTTAACAATGTCTACCATTTTGAATGTGAAAACACATGGTTTCGCATCATTTCATTTATGTTGCAAGATGGTAGCCAGGTAAACAATTGCTTAGAAGTACTTTGTCAAAATCAGTGAGTATCACATGATTATTAATTCATCTTATATTCTTGTAATCGTGGATATTGTTCATCTAAGTACTTAAATGCTTTTGTTAAATCCTCATTGTGACTGATGCTGTTAAAAATTGTATTATTTTTTTAAAATAGTTACCAGAGTTCTGCATACAAATAAAATGGTGGTACATCTAACAGTGTAAATACTGCAGAAAATTTTCAATGGATCCAGTCTATTTGAGTTCTCTGGATTAACTCAAGAGGATATTCATGATGTGGAAGTAAGTTCGTACAGAAAGGTAATCCCAGATTTTATCCACATCAAAGAAAATCAAGACAGTATCCCTATCCATGTCAGGAACAACTCATCACTGAAGCAGATGAATGAACCCAGGACTAATTTTCAACTCTACAAATACTCATGTGTTCAAAATCACTACTTCACATGAAAATACAGTTAAATGTGCTGTATTCCCATCAACAAATACCATTTTGTTTGAGGGCAGTGGATGCTTGGCTTGGACTTATAATGGATTTCTTGAACTGTGTTAAGACACAAACAATAGATCTAACACCAGCACTTTATCACCAGAGCCATCCTCAACTTAGCCCATAACCTCCACGCTTATCTGTGCCTGTCAAGCAAAGCCATAAAACAAACTCCCTTGCTCAAGTAGACAAAGGCTACACAGGGCATAATTACTTAACACCGCACTTCCCCTAGCCCTACTAGACCCAGATGCACTTCATCAAATTGTAGAAGACAATGCCACTAATCAAGATAACGAAAATTAAAGTACAGGCAGGCACAAGCCACATAGTGCCTAAATATATAACACCTCTAACACCTCCACTCTTCAAGCCCAGGTAGACCCAGATATATTTCATCAAGGTGTAGAAGACGATGAAACTAATCATGATGAGACTTCTTTCAAACGCAATGCAAGTCACAGTTCACAGTGCCATGGAGAATTATGTTCTAAGTGACTTGATAGTTATGATCAGGGATCTTAATCTATAAGTGCATGTTTGTGTATGTATATATATATATATATATATATATATATATATATATATATATATATATATATATATATGTATAGTTTCAAGGCAATCCTGAAAATAGTTTAGGAGGAGTAGCGATAACAAACTTGTGCTAACGGATGGACGGACATAGGACGACAGATCAGCACCATTTTTATTTAGGACCAAGTAGACATTATAAGGAGTCTTTTTGCGAAAACTCGATGTTGATGTGCCCATCCATTCAGGAGTTGTAGCGATAACAAGATTTTCAAGAAGGCTGCCATATCTGGCCCGATCTCATTTAGGACCAACTAGACGTCATAAGAAGTCTTTTAGTGAAAGTCCCACATCAATATAACTTTCTGTTCAGTAGAAGTAGCAATGATAAGATTTTCAAGATGGCTGTCATGGTAGAAATAATGGAGTTCAAATTGATACCATTTTCATTTAGGACTAAGTAGACATCATAAGAAGTCTTTTAGTGAAAACCCCATGTTGATATGACCATTCATTCAGTAGAAGTAGCGATAATAAGATTTTAAAGATGGATGATGTGGTGGTCATATTGGATGTAAGATATGCACCATTTTCATTTAGGACCACCTAGACATCATCAGAAGTCTTTTAGTTAAAACCCCATGTTGATATGACCGTCTATGTAGGAGGAGTAGTGATAACAAGATTTTCAAGCTGGCTACTGTGGTGGCCATATTGGACTTCAGATTGGCACCATTTTCATTTAGGACTAAGTAGATATCATAAGAAGTCTTTCAGTGAAAATCCCATGTTAATAAGACCATCCATTCAGGAGGAGTAGCAATAACAAGATTTTCAAGATGGCTGCCATGGTGGCCATATTGGATGTTAGATCTGCACCATTTTCATTTAGGACCAACTAGACATCATAAGAAGTCTTTTGGTGAAAACCCCATGTTGATTTGACCATCTATTCAGGAGGAGTACTGATAACAAGATTTTCAAGTTGGCTGCCACGGTGGCCATACTGGATGTCATATCTGCACCATTTTTATTTAGGACCAACTATAAATCATAAGAAGTCTTTCAGTGAAAACCTTATGTTGATATGACCAACTAGAGCATGCGATGAATGATTGTGTAAAGTTTTATAGCAATCCTCCAAGTAGTTTAGGAGGAGTAGCTATAACAAACTTGTGCTAACGGACGGACAGACAACAGACCATCCCATAAGCTCTTCTGGTCTATGACCAGTAGAGCTAAAAATGGTTTTAAAGGTTGGACAAAGCAATCCTTAACACCAATTAGTAAAATAACAGTTTTGAAAAGTTTAATTATCCCAAAGCTTAATCATTTGTTCATCTCGTTACCAAATCCTCCGCCAAATGTTATCAGGGAATTAAATAAATTATTGTTCACCTTAATATGGCAATCAAAAGTGGACAAAGTTAAAAGAGAGGTTTTGTATAAAACCTTTTCTAAAGGTGGCTTGGCGATGATAGATATTGAAAGTAACATGGGTTCGTAGAGTTCTTCTAATATAAAATTTGTCAATTTGTTTGAATATGAAATATAAATATACAAGATTAAACACCTGTTCCTATTAGGGGATGAAAAATGTGTTGACATTATCCAAATAGACAAGAATGTTTCTGGCTGATGTTTTATTGGCTTGAAAATTGCTGATAGAGAAACTTATACCTCAGACAGGAGAAGATTTTATGAAAACAAATTTATGGATGAACTCACTTATAAAGGTTAAACAGGTACCAGTTTTCCATAAGAAATGGTTTGAACATCTTCTTGCTATATTGGTAATCTACTTACAGATCAGGGAACAATTATTGATTTTAATCGTTTTAAAGCTAAATATGGTCTCAACATGAATCGTTTTGCCTTTTAAGGTATAATTCAATGTGTAAAGCCCTTATGTAAAAAGTTACAGATGAATATAACTACACTAGCCAGACCATTTATCCCTTTCCATTTGGAAACTGTATTAAGCAACTATAAAGGGTGTAAAGACGAATGTTAAACAATCAGTGAATAAAAATGAGATAACTTTTAAAATTTTAATATGGATATGAAGCCTAAAATACATGCTACAGTTTTTACAATAACAAGAAACTCAAAATTACAGTGGTTTCAATTTCGTGTTATTCATGGAGTTTTACCAGTGAATTCACATTTATATAAAATAAAATTGTCAGCAACAGATACATGCACTTTTTTAAACTTTCCCTGAAACAATACAGCATTTGTTTTGGTAATGTAATGTGATGAACTGGCAGTGGAATGACGTGTCCCACTGGATTCAGAATAAAGTGAACATAGATGTTGTGCCAGGTACAAGAACTGTTATATTGGGAGATACACATACAGAAGGAATACATGAAAAACCTATTTATTTTTGTTTTCTTCTTGCCAAATACTATACGTATATAAGTAAAATGAAAAGGGATATACCTAGATTAGATGGGTTGAAACATTTTCTTAAACACACTATAATTTGAAAAAATATATTCTAATCAAATCTGAAAAGGAAGAAAATTGTATGTTCATTTGGGATCAGAGGGAACCATTATTCCACCTATAACAACGAAATACATGTCACGATTCAAATGCATGTTTAATAGCATGATGTAGATTATACTGTATGTGTTTATAATATATATTATATAATTTGAAAACTTTTCCCCTCTCTCTCTCTTAAAAGGATTGGTATATGCTAGTTTTAAATTTTAAAAAAAACACACTGTATCCCAAGCCAGGTGGTATATACGGTAGATGTAAATACCTGGTAATCTAATTATGATCCATATATATATATATATATATATATATATATATATATATATATATATATATATATATATATATATATATATATATAACAGAATATTGATTACTATTTAAAATTTGTAAGAATTAACGTTCGTATAAACTTGCGCCTTTAGATAATGTCTACCAGTATGTTAATTCAGAAATCAAGCATCAAATATAACCTGCAATGTATGTATCATTTATGCTAACGTTTGTATAACATAAAATGAATATTTTGAGTGTATTATAAAACAAATAAGATAAAAGAACAGCAAACATGTATTTACCAATGAAACTAAATGGTTGTCAGGATAGTACTACATGTGAAGAAAGAATCACTCGAGTGCATGAATGGAAGGGTGGGCAGATGGGTTGATGGAAAAATGAATGTATGGAAGAAAGAATTGTAACGTGACTTATCATAAATATATAATTCATTTTACAAACAAAATCATTATATTACATAGAACATTAATGAGAAAAATATCAAAAGATTCAGAAACTTTCCAATAGAAGAACATCAGATACAAAACGAGACCCAGTATATAATGCAAAATGAAAAGTTCTCTTTAAATTCTCGCGAATCCAATCAGGTATGAAAGACTTATTGCTTAGTCTAGAATCAACAACACTACTCTGCATATTCAAAAATATAAAGTAAAGAGTATAAAGCACTGAAAGGCACAGTTCTAAAAATTCACTTAAGAAGGAGATTGCTGACCTATATGCAAGATAAAATATTTTTTTAGTATTAATCAAGGACCTATATTACAGGATTAAAGCAAACTTCTTTGCATGAGCAGTTTCTAGTACAACGATTTAAAAACAAAAGTTATCTGTTTAACATATTATCAAGACAACACACCCTCTTATAAAGACATATCCAACATGTTGAGCGGTCATCATCCTTTTACTTTATGTTGAACGTGTAGCTATTGTACATATGGAAAGATACAGAGCATGCAGGGATGTATGCATGCATGTATGCATTCAATATGTTAATATGAAGGTAAGCAAGTATATGGATAACTAGGCTGGAAAAAAGCCATGTAAATTGGAATAGTTTAGTAGTACATATATATATATATATATATATATATATATATATATATATATATATATATATATATACTGCTATTGTAATCATGAGAGAGAGAGATAATTCACAAAAATATAAAAAGAATGATAAAGAAAAACATGGACAAAAATGTAAATACGTAGGAATTAAAAGGAATTATTTATATTTGACTAACATGTTTTAAATAAATTCTCGTTTTAGCTCTTCATATCAGCATTGCGAGTCTTACAGTTTTTAGGACAATTAATGTTAAATGCCATAAAATGCATTCATGAACTCAATTTAGTCTACAAGCAAATTTTCAAATATCATGTTAAAGTTCATTTACTCTTCGGTACATCAATTTGAATCCGTCTGCCACTAGAATCATGAAGTATTGCCATGTCAAGTTGTCTATATAAGCAACGTTTTCCACTTCGCTTATCCAACATAATATGACTTAAAAAATATCATCTCTCTGAGAACAAAGCAGTATAAATCTACTATATCTATTGAGTTTATTATTTGCTCAAACAGGATCCTGCGCTCATCGTTCAGGATTAAGAAGAATAGAAGCATATGTTTAACACTATATGTAACTGATCTTTTATAAAGTTTACAGCTACACTCATTCTTCGAAGAAATTGAACATATCATCACATATGCAGTGTTTGCAAAGGATTGCGATGTCTCTTTAATTTTTCATGCTTGGCCGCTCTTTCAACCTTTGAAAATGAGAGCATCGATTACACATTTAAAGTAGTCAGGATAAATTTCCACAGACCTAATGCATTTATATATTTGGCCTGAATGGAATTCATCAAAGTCTGAGTGTAGGTAACATGCTCTCTGCATGCTTTGTTTTCCTTAATCTTTCTATTAGTCTCCTATATGTCATTTTGCATTATGTAACCACAAAATAAACCCTTTTTTTGCATCTACAGCATTTGATTCTTCAATCTTCTTCACAGTTTTCCTAATTCCTTCAGCAGAAGATTCATTGAAATCATCATCTAATGTTTCAGTTCCAAGTTCTTCAAGGACGAGAATTGATTGTTAAATCAGTAAAGTGTATATCCTGGCTCATTGGATATAGGTTCACTACTTACAGAGTTTTGATGCCTATTTGTTAGAAAGGAATGAAGTTAATAACCCTTTTATCATTTTCACTCTTTGGAAGCACTTAAAGTAACCTAAAGTATGACCTTTAGGACTGTACTCGCCAGAAAGTCATTCCATTGTTTCCATTGCTTCCTTATAATCCTCTAAAGAAGTATCCATTGAAGGACACCACTCTGAGAACATGAATAATTTGAAAGTTGGTATATTAAATTAGTTTAGTTGAGCCATGAAAATTATAACAAAACTCTTTATCAAGGGCAGGTTGTATACATGGGATCTTTTATCTATCATGCTTTTCCCTGGCGAATACGCACTTGGGCTACAAGCCCTGATGCTAGTCTCTGCTGCAATGCATTTCCAGAGATCGATCAGTGTACATTACTCCGCTATCATTTGACTACTTTTTCAGGATTATAATACTTGTTCCTTTTACTCCCTGGTTCGTGTTGTACGCATGTCTACATATATTGTTTGTTTTAGCTCATCTGAACTGCAGTCCACCTGAGTAGGAGAAAACAACAACTGTTTTGTTTTCGGCCTCTCTTCTCTCTGCAGAGTGTCATATCACTAGTCCGTACTTATATTCAAAGGATTGGTGTCAGTTGTTGTAAAGGGAGTATTTATAGTAGCATACAAAATTAACTTGACTGTTGTGTTTTCTCTTTCATCTGCCTTCTTTTCACCTATAGTACCTTTTCCTGATGTTGGTATCACACTTTGAGCTTTACAGCTTGGGGACTTTGATGTCGGTGATTGCAACACTACTGTACAATAATTTTCTACTGCGGGATACTTGATTTATGTTAAACCCATATTTCTATAATTTTGTTTGTATGACGAAAGTTATATTACGAGACTCTTGATGATGACTATTGATTACAGTTTAATTTGCATTTTTACACATGTGCAAGACAATTGTATAAAGCTTACAAGTCGAAATTAAATTCTACGAATTTGCTTCTCGTTTTTGGCTTTCAACTTTTCAATTATCTTTGTCTGACTTTGTATTACTTCGGCCATTGCACATATCTCTGTTTCCTATCACAGTTCCGATTTTCTGGAATTGTACAGGGTAAATTCAAACCATTGTATTTTCTCTTCTAATTTTGGATCATCTCATTCAACCGATCGATTTCTCTTCTATTCTTCATCATTTCTACTATAATATTTTCACGACTGGGGTTTAATTCATCCCTTACAAACTGTTTTAGATCAATAAATTTGTCGCATTTACATATGGGAAAATTTCTTTCAGCTTGGTTATCCTGGCTATTATTATTACCAAACACGTCTAGTGATGTGTTACTCCTCAATTGTTCGAAATCACTCCAATGACTTATGTCTACCATTTTTATTTATCACAACCCAAGCCATGTGTTCTACTCCTTTAGTGTCTACCATACCTTGACATACATGCCCGCAAATCACTACCATTACCATCACCTTCTAGAAAATATAATATTGCATATATATTGTCTGAACATTTCCCTCGACTGGGACACTGAGTGAGATGTCCTCTTGACCAGACAACCAGAGGGAAAGATCGGGTTCTTGAGCCTACAATATAGTGTAAAGAACTATGAATACGGCGAAGGGACATAATGTCAAGACTGTCAGATAGCTCTCACTTGAATGATTATCTGCCTAATTTTTCCATACTTTTCTCTACTTTCAGCAAGAATGCTATCTTGTAACCGAGATGCATGAAGTTAGTTTCTATCATATTCCAGGGCATCCAATTTGGCAATATTGTCTTATATATGTCAATTTAACCTCTTATTTGCAGGATGCTTATTATAGCAGGTATGATAGTAATGTGACTGTGTGAGACAGTTTATAAACCCTGTCAATTACAGGATCAAATCGTACTCGACACAACTAGTAGCTGCAAGAAACATGTGTTTGCTAGCCAGCTGTCTTGGTAGTTTATATTAATGTATGTGGTTACTGGACCACTGTATAAGTTTATGAACTCTATTTAATAATATGTGGAGTCCATACATGATCACATGTTCATACAATGCTTATGCTATGCCAAATTATAAGAAGTAATGCAATTCATGCACAGTTATTAACAGCCACAAGCACCAGTAATGTAATCCGTGTTTTTGTGCAGCCTCTCAGCATCTCTTCAACAACATACATAATCATAAAAGCAAATCACTGATTTACAGATTCACGAAAAAGAAAGACTCATTCATTCTTAACATCTTACATCTTAATGGCGCTAAATGAAATATAGGAGAATGTCCTGGAAAAGCAATACACTCAAAACTACAAGTCTCACACCTTTCACTTCTCAAAACATTCAAATAGTTGTATCTGCACTTATGAATGTACAAAATTCATTATTTCCCACAAAACTCATCTTATTTTACCAGGGTTTCACAGTTCACGGTAGATCATTCTATCTAGCCCGTTCCAAAAGGTTCTCGAAAACATACGTACATAGAAATGCTAATTATTATTTTAGTAAAACACGTTTTCTCTATGTTTATAAGAGATTTTTATTTAGATTAGACTGAAAAAGGTACGATCATGTTTTTGATTTTTTGCATTCAAAACCTGGACTTTACTCCATAAACAATAAAATAAATGGGTGTTTCATTAAATAATTTCTCATATAATATATCTACCTAACAACTGTTTGAATTTGTCAGTCTCCAGTGTCATCAGTACCTCTGCATTCAGTAATGGTCTCTCACATCCATCATGTTTATTGAAAAGACCTAAAAGATAACAAAAAGATATTGCTGAAATACTTTGCTTTAAATCCAATGTAAACAAGAAATTTGGTTCATTCTGGCAGAGAAAGTAAGATGGAAACTTTTTAATTGGAAATGATATTAAAAATTATGAGCTTCCTGATATTCACATGGTATAAAAGACACCATATCAAGGCCCTTGTATTGAAAACAAAAGGGAAACTATTTTTCCTGAAGGTATGGTTAAGAAATACAATGGTGTTCTATCGCTGAAATATTTAATCTTAATGCTGATGAGAAAGATTCACTGAATGTTGATGAGATTCCAGTGCCTTATTAAGATCATGTTTACTGGACATAATCACAACATGACATCAAATTCAGTGAAAGATACTGACATTACATTTCTGTAATATAACAAAAAATAAACTACACATAATAAAATTGTTACAGAAAATAAAATAAACTAGACATAAAAATACTGATATCAAAGGCGTCTATAATTTGTTTGTCATCTGACTCTTATCAATGATATTGACTTATGTTGTCTACAGTATATTCAGATCTGTTTTTTCTTCTTTCACACCTCCTGCGATGTTTTTTTCGAGTTCAGGGATTATTGTACACACAAAACAAAGTCATTAGAAGAAAAAGCAAATTTTTAAGTAAATTAAGTTTCTCTGAGAATACTTACCTGATCACATTAACGTTGGGGGATATAAGCCTGCTACTTCCCAAATCCAGCCCCACTAAAAGACGAAAACTTTTCTGTTGTGTCTGTATCATATTGACAAAGGGCAATAACTCTTTTCCATTACTTCCCCTTGCCACCACTAGGTGTCGCTAGTTTTTAAGCTGAGCGATATACCAACAAGGATGCTCGCATGGCGGGGTGGCTGGGAGGGTTTTTAAGTAATGTAATCGGGTAAGTATTCTCGGAGAAACATAATTTACTTAAAAATTTGCTTTCTCCTTCAAATACATTCCCTGATCACATTAACATTAGAAGAATAGGTAATAGGAGGAGGGAATGCTGAGCATCCTACCTATACCTCTGGTATCCTTCTAGGGAATAAAAGGCTGGATTCCCTATGCGAATGATAACCCACTCTCCTAATTTGAAAGCAACACAGCCTAGGGTCACATGATCTATGACCCTTATATCCGGTTAAGAAGATGATTATTGAATTCTTCGTACCAACAAAGCGAGTCGCTGTTCAGCCTCTGCCCGTAGGGAGGTTTCAGCGTTGCTGATGTATTTTTCAGGCAAAAACCTTGTGTGTCTTGGATTTTTTATATATAGACATTATAATTCCTCTACAAGCGGCATGATATGAAAATTTAATCGATCCGGAGGAGTGGGGGTATCTGTCCTGCGGAGAAGCATCTCTAACCTGTAGCCATAGCTTACTGGCAAGATGGCAGTGATCTCAAAGAAAATGTCAGTTTCCTCAATATAATTAGAGGTGGGAATGACACTGTCTTCAACATTCCCACCAACACGCTCGCCAAGAGTCTGCAGCTATCACGCTTTCTGTTTCTGCCCGCAGTTGTTGTTGTTGTTGTGTTGTTTTTTTTTTGTTGTTGTTTTTTTTTAGCAACTGTTTGCTTTTTCGGCCGTTTATTGTGATGCGGCAGAACAGGTCTTTTTTTAATATGACTTTCTTTATGGTGAGACGAGTGAGATAGGACACTACATACCACAACGGAGAAGTTATTGAAAAAGATTATTGGCAATAATCTTTCGCTAACAAAATGTCACGTTATCATTGTTGTAGCAATCGCAACCGAGACACTCTGAGGGCAGTACTTTTGGATGTTGTTCCGACAATGAATGCGCAATTAATCTTAGGTGCTCGCGGGTTGGTTTAGGATGCTCTGTGTAGCCCCAGTGCTTCATGCCCATCAACTGTGCATCCTTGTTCCACCCGAATCTGAACTGGTACGTGTCAACTCCATGAAGGCCCAGATACTCTTGCACCCATAGTTTGTATTCCTTGTCTAGGTCATGCACTTGTGCGAGCTGCGCCCAAAATCTGGCTTTGTCAATCGCACGATTGTCAGACGACACCAATGATTCGTGTTTCCTTGCCTAAGTCTTGTTGCTCCCCCGTGTTTGTTTTTTTTTTTTTTTGTTTTTTTTTTTTTGCTTTTAAGCTCAGTATAACATTGATTCTAATTGCTGAATGTTTTGTGTTTAATCCCAGTTATAGTAACCAGACTTATTTATTGCTATAATTCTGCTGACCGGCGTGACATCGTTGGCCGTTAAGTCCAAAACCATCAAGTCAACACCAGTGTCTGCACTTGAGCTGGCCGTGCAGGCACTGCCCACCATGTGGCCTAGAGTTCCAGCATATGTGGAGCAGCATTAAATGGGACGATGGTCCGAAGGCGCTTGCAGCGCGGTTACTAAAGAAGGCAGGACCACGTAGACCCATGGTGTGCTAGCACTTTACTTTGTACTTTTAATTTCAAGGTTGATAGTGCACTCCAGCATATTAACCAGTGAATGTCTTTCGGCTAAGATGCGCACAGAGAGCTCCAGGATGCTGCCATCACGCAGTCTACACCAAATTCCACAGGAGACAATACCTGACTCACCATAGGACTCACCACCATCACGAATAACAGGCAGCAAGTTGCTTTTTTATTCATTTACAGTATTCCCAGTTGAGTTTATTTGTTCGAGGTGGACATAAAGAAGCGGGACTTTGAAAAACACTGGGACATTGGGTGCCGTGTGTGCACCAGCTCGTAAAACCCGAATAATTCGAATCCAAAGATGGGGGTGAGCGAGTTGAGATAGAGCTGATAGTTTGGGTCAGTGAGCATGATGCTGACCCACGTGGTCGCCGCGTCGAAGTCCGCGGTCATTTCGGGAATGGAAGCCTGCATTTTTGTTACAAATCGTTGTAATACCCATCGGGAATGATGACTTGTACGTGCCGTTGGAACACCCATGAGGAATGATGATTTCTACCACTGGGCTGGTTGGAGTCGAGCTCACAATAAATCTGTTGTTGCAACGCGCAGCCAAAACATTGTACCATCCTGGGCTGAACAAAATCTCTCAAAGCGCTATGAGTGTACTTGCATTGGTGCGGATCACCAGTTTTAGAAATATCGGCCCAATTAGACGATTAGTCAATACAACATACATTGTGAGAGCATTAGTATATGAAATGATTTTGCTCCAGGCATTTCGCTTTAAAAGAGACGTCAAATATGGTGTCAGCGGCACCCACATCTACAATGATATAGAAAGAGCAAGCATCCGCGAATTATTGCTCAACCCAACATGTTTGTGCAAGAAGATGTTTCGTTCCAAGCCAAATTTATCGATATAACCAATAAGTATGTGCTGCCGTATGTCGAATCGGAGGAGGTTGTGTGCCGCTGACTTGGCACCAACCATGGAGTAACTGATGAGATCTGATTTTGTCAAACTTTGCAATCGGGTGCGCGATCACCGGTTGTGGCGTCGGTGTCCACGACCGTCTTTACGGCAGCGAAATGATGCGCAGGTTTTACCGCTTTCGTGTTTACTACCAGGTGAGAAAGAGCCTCAACCAGATACAGTACACCGTTAAAGCCAAACGGGGTGGAACGCATTTGACAACGTCATTAAGATGTAGCCTACGAGAGTTTTCATAACAAGTTTGGTGTGGAGGAGAACTCAGACTGGCGTCAAAAGCAGTGCTTCAGCCAGGACGCGCCCTTGCGGGATTCACGCAAAACAGACACCATGTTCCGCAAAAAAAGAAATTCAATGCGCCAAAAGTGACGCACATAAAATGGACAGGGCGCGTTTTGTATCTTTAATTTGATACGGCTGAGCCAACCAATCGTTAAATATCCTAATTTCTCACTGATTGTTTAATGATAATAAATAAATTACATCTAGCGATGTTTCCAGATTGCACCTATGCTCGGCCTGCCTATTTTCCCCATTCTCCTAATCCTATATACATGTGTGTGTGCGTATATATATATATATATATATATATATATATATATATAACTATGGATCGTCCGGAAATAATCATGTATGGTGGCACTCTCCAGTTTCGTACTTTGCATAGGGTTAGATTTTTAAAGAAAAAGAATTACCCAGGTTTTCCTCACTGGTTGTTCTGGCTATTTAAAAAAAGACCTTGTATATCTTAGGTATTGTTAAAAGAACTTTGAATTCCCTTTATTTTGGTGTATGACTGATGGATGCAATTTGGGTTATAGAGTATGCAGCTTCGTCTTACTTACGATGTGCACCTCTCAAAAAACTGCTAGCTCCGCTTGGTCATTTTCACTTCCTGGACTTCAAAGGTAAATAAAAAAATATAGCCGATAACTTTTTTTACTTTTTAGATATTTTGTAATTCATTCATAGTACTTTCAGAGGCTGGTATTGTCTGCTCTGGCAAAATTCGTTTCCCTATTTTAATAACTGCTGAAAATAGTGCACATTTGACTATTTAGAATTAGACCGGAACCCTGTACCGACGTTAGTTATGCCAACATATTTTTCGTACGACAGGGAACCAGTCTAGGCTTAGACTTGTAATAGCCTCAATTAAAATATAAAACAATTTTTTCAAATAGCGTATTAAGGTAAGTTCCACCTCTGTTTGATTAACATTTGTTATCAAAGAAAATCTGTAGTCTCAGCGATTTTTGTAAGTCACGTGCTGCCCAAGATGCGACCATGACATTGTTCCTTTTGCATTTGTATGGGCGGCAAAGTTTTACAAAGAGGCAGATATGAAACGGCAGATAACAGATTTATTTTCCCCATTATCATGCTTAGATCGTGACAACAATCAGAATGACCATATAGATGATGACTGCATTGAACAAGACGGGGGAAACCTACGAAAGTCGAGATGAAAGAACCGACAATGAAACTTCCGACGAAGATTTGGATTACAAAATGGCGGAACCAAAGAAGAACAAATTTATGCATGTCTTCCAAGAAGGCTGGAAAAGTGAGTATAGCTGGCTAGAATATGATTCAGATGAAAAAAAATGTATTGCAACTTATGCAGAAGTTCCAAGAAAAGTAACTCGATGACGAATGGATGTCAGAACTTTAGGACCTCGACGTTATCACGCCATATCAAGTGCAGTGACCCTCAGCAAGCCCTTAGAGACGATGCTTTGCGCAGTACTTTTGCTATCGCAGTTGCCATGCGTTGTGTATACTGGTTAGCGAAGGAAGGAATAGCAACCATGAAGTATGGATCTTTGATTGATTTCTGTCGTTTACAGGGATGTGAGGCTTTAATGAATTTGGAACAGGGTAAAAATGCAACATACATGTCTTGGCAAAGTGCTGAGGAAATTCAGCAGGCCATTGCAAATGTAATATCATCAGATATCAATCAACAGCTGCAGAGGGGATCAATGTTAGCCATTTTGATAGATGAAAGCACTGATATTAATGTTACAAAGAAGATAGTTGTGTATGCACGTATGATAGATGAAGAAATTTATGATCAGAAAACATTTTTCTTGGGAAATCTACCACCTGTGGAGCCTCATGTAAGCGCACAAGTCATATTTGATAAATTGAAATCCTACATGAAATCTAGAGGTATAAATGTTGAAAATGTTTATTCATTATTAAGTGATGGAGCTTCTGTTATGGCTGGTAGGAAATATGGAGTCTCTGCTAAAATCAAAGAAGTGAACCCATTTGCAATTAACGTTCACCGTTTTGCCCATCGTTTGGCATTGTGCATATCTAGAGCAGCTGATGATGTATCATACATAGGAAAGACTTTCCAGGAGACATTAAAGGATATGTTCTACTATTTCAAAAGATCCACAGATAAAACAGCACAGTTAAGGGCAGTTCAGAAGCTTTTAGAACATGAAGAGGTTAAACTAAAGGAAGTCCATGAGATTCACTGGTTTGCTTTTTATGAGGCATTACATGCTGTTTACTTGTCATGGAAACCGCTTGTTGCATGTTTCCAGCAGCTAAAGAAGCCAAATGAGAAGGAAAAGAGAATTCTAAAAACACTAACTGATCTTAGATTTATTTCCACCATGCACATGCTAACGGATGTTATACCAGCATTTACTCAATTGAACCTTGTGTTTCAAAAGCAGAACTTGGATATAGCTGTTATTCCTGCTGCTTTGGAAAGTGTTCTTAATGCTACAAAGAAAGCTAAAAGTGGTAAATCGCACTGTCAGGCAGACCTACAGGAGAAACTGTTGAAAAAGGGTAGTGACTTGATGTACAAGGCTGCTTCAGAGAAAAGTACCAAAATAAGAACAGAATTTACCGAAAAACTTGCAGCAAATGTGAACAAGATATTCCCTTAGGATTCCACTGAGGTGGTCTTTGCTTTCAAATCTCTTTGAATGTGTCCACTGTCTCCCCTTCCTGAGGAAGAAAAAGAATCATTTGGAAATTGTGACTTAGATCTTCTTGTGAAATTCTATGGGGAGGATAAGAAGGCAGCAGATGGAACTATAAAAAAAAATTCCTTGTAGATGCTGAAGCATGTAGAAGAGAATGGTCACTTGTGAAGAAGATGGTCTTAGACCAAATGTACCGTAGGGATAGCTTTCAGACCTATGGAAAATGATAAAGAAGTACCATAATCAGGGGTCATGCTACCAGGCGAAGTGGGCGATTAAGTCGCCGAAAAAATATAAACTTCGCCTTCTTATATTAGGAAAGCGAAAACGACTTCGCCTGTCATTTTCGTTTTTTGGGGTTGTTTTTTTTTTTTTAGATCTACACGAGTGCCTGTAGTTTATGGCTTTTGAGATGCTCCTTCAACCCAGTCAAGTAGTGTTATGCCCCAGGCGAAATGGATGGCATGTTGCTTTAGCATGTGTTCATATCAATTGCGCCGACAAAACAAACTCTTGCACATTCACAGGCATGTGCTTTAATAGCTGATTGACCAATTAACTCTCGCCATCCCCCACCCCCGCATTATATGCTTGCCCGATTTCCGCAAGTTATCATTTGTTGATGAAAACTTAATAACTTGTGTTTTGAAACTAAATCATCTATATGTAAATAACAATTTGTGTTTTAAGAAAAGAATCGGTGAAAGCACTTTCTAAATATATCTTTTGAAGATTTTAACAGCCGTGCTTGCATTCTTTTCTTCATAAAATCAGTTTGACACCATAAGTGAACCTGCTATGGGGTAATAATGGCGAACATCGCTGTGTCTTGGAAGTACGTCTTCATTAGACTGTCTGTTTTCGTAATTCATTGGGCCCATACATTGAGGAAATTATAGAATTCGTAGAAGGCAAAGTGTAACTATTAAAACTATTACAAGATTTAGCCTAAAAATAAAAATTTGTTGGTCGGGACAATTCTATGTTGTCGAATTGATAAGTGCTGTAACTTCAGGTCAAGGTTGTTAGCTTACATCACACATATTTGTGCAAATACGAGAAAGAGTAAGAAAGAAAAAAATATCCAACTGATACACGACGTTATTACGAGCACGTAGACAAATATTTAAACAATAAATTTTCAATCCTATATTGGGATTGTTGCAACGAAGCTAGAAAGTGAGTGGTCATATGAAGAAAATTCCTGTTTCTAAAAATAGATGCATCTACTTTTAAAAACAATACCAAAAAATGACAGTCAAAAGATTTACATTTAAGTTAGAATCAACTCCCTCAAAATGCAGTTGTAAAGATGAGATTACTCATCAGTGACCACTGATTTGAATGGATGAACACTATGGTCTTGAAGACACATTTACAAGTGCTCTCATGTGAGTGTTATAGCCTAATATATAGATTGTTTCGAACAAATTTGGAAATGTTTTCAACTGACATTTTCAAGTGAAGAAACTAACAACAAATTAAATTTATTCTTAGCTGGCAGTTGCTTTAGTATTTTTACCTATTTGTAATTACAATAATGTAATCTAGGTGCTCCTGTCGGTTAAAATTAATTAAAATGTATAGTTTCTGCTATGCTTTTTTGAAGTCAAATGGCCAAAATACATTGCATATTTCTCTCAATCTAAACATACACACTTTTAAGTATGAATACACTGCATATGAGTATAATACATTCAGACACTTACAAAATGTGTTTATAATATACATACAACATAGAGAATTTTCTACTTGAAGATGAAATATCGCTTAAAACTAATGTTAAATGCAAATATGCATAATGAGAAATACAGGACACAATTCAAATGTGAGAACCATAGCACACACACACACTCACACTTATATATATATATATATATATATATATATATATATATATATATATATATATATATATATATATATATATATATATATATATATATTGCGTTTTTTGCATCGCTGCCACTTCTCCTTGTTCTGCTCTCACTTCTCCCTATTCTGTCCAAAAGGAGAAGTCACTTCTCCCTAAATTTCAAGTCTAGCTTGACCCCTGCATAATGACGCTTTCCATAACTTGATAATGTTAGCAAGGCTTGCTCTTCTGACACCTTTGCAGTCATCTTATTGTGAACAAGGGTTTAGCTGCCAAAACAACATTCACATACCCTCAAGAAATTTCTTGAAAGCTGACACATTGCAAAGACTGATGACCATAATGTTGGAGGGGCAGAAAATAGAAGAATTCGACTTTTCCCGCGCCGTTAGTGTATGGTCAGAGGCATCAAAGAGGAGAATCTTAAAATAAAGAAGGTAATTTATTTGGTTTTTCATGCAAATAACAGGTAAAATAGACCATGTAAATGATCTCACTTTATTATGAGGTTGGCCCATTATGATCACACCATTGGTCAACTTTTTCAAATCAAGGGGGCCAATTGGCTCCATTTTTCTCAAACCTGGCTGATGCACTGCATAAGCAATAACAAAAGCCTGGGCAGATTGTACAACTATCTAAACAGTACGGGCTACAGACCAGTTAGCAGTAATGAATGGGACCCCCACTAATTTTCGTTTATAGCCGGCGAAGGAAAGATTTACACTTGAGTGCTTCGCAATCACAATGGTGGTGAAAAAGTGTAACGATATGTGGAACACAAACCTGAACACGCAGGCAGAAACCATGAAGGCAATAGTTTTACTCTTCAAGGATGTGGCAAAGAGTGCTGCATTTGTGACTGATGGGGAGAATTTCTACAACCCCTTTATTAACATGGCGTCGGTAACGATTGATGTTCGGGCCTATTACCAAAACTTGTTTGTCCTTGTCATCGATATGAAGTAAACGGAAGACCACACACTTCACTGGTCAAGAAGATGCATCGAAAACGCAAGGTGAAGGCGTAAGGCTGCAAATCAAAAACATGACCCCAGCGGCAGGTGTGTACTTGCACATCATCCTGGATGCGCAACTCAACATACAAAATGACTAATTTGTGTCAACCATCTATCTGCCTGCTGTTCTGGCAAGTGGAACACCGGTGCAGTGCTAGCATGGCGATCTTTGAAAACTGATAACCACCCAGTGACATGGTTGTCAACCAAGGTGGCTGCGGCAAAAGAGTGTTTGCCTACCAACTGCTCAAATCGGCATTTAAGGGCCATTTGATTTTATAATCATCATCTGCCCTACTATATGCCTGAACAAGACATATTACAGACTGTGGTCCCACAGTAAAAAAGACGCGGATGTATTTATGGTTTAGAGCGCTTTGTGCGCACTACCGTTTTTATTTATCTTGTATACCTGAAAACCTTTTCCCCAATGCGTACCGTTATTTCCTATATTATCATAACCTCTTGAGTTATCTCCGAAGACCTATTAGTGTAATTTTATCTTTTTTATGTTTTAATTCAATAAAAATTAAATATAGCTAAGTGTACAGAGAAATGCATTATATCACTCATTCTGACACACAATTTGACTTCCCAGAATATATTTAATTTGGTGGAATTCTATAAATTTAAGGATAATAGGAAAATTAGGAAGAGTTCTCTGCCATATTTAAATCAAAAGAATTTGTAGAGTTACAAGTAGAGAATGAGATCATTATCTAAATATTGATGATGATGATGTTGTTTTCAAGGCCGATTAATAAGATTATTGTAACTTATTTTTTCATATCTCTTTTGAATCATTGCTCATTCACTTCATTCAATATTAGCATTACCCATGTGTCGTATGTAATCTGTTGCAACAACATAGACATCTATTACACTATATTACATGGAACTATTCCAATACAAAGCTATACGTATGCAAGATGCTCATCATTGAGCAGGGCTGAGCAAATCCCATAGCCTGACGTCCTGGACTATTCATTTTCGAAGTCGGGCAAGTAAAATTTTCCAAGTCACTAGTACGGGACAAGTGCTTTTTTCCTGTTTTAAAAAAGTCGGGTAAGTCCTTATTTTCGTGCTTTACTCACTATATCTACCTTTATTTGGCCATTCACGCCCTCCGGGTGTACTGAATACTTTATTCATAGCTCCTCTTCATGTATACATTTACATCCTGTATAACACCTACAGGTGATCAGTGATAACTATCGCATATGTGCACATTCTGTTACGCTTGACTGCATATTGGGTTAAGCTACCAAATTATCGGCAAATCAAAACACGTCAAACAAAACAAAGCCGGTATGATTAGCAGTGTTTTAAGCGGCTTTGTTGCACTGTGTTTACTCAAACCAGATCCTCACGAGCAGCTCACTCTGATTTTAATCCAGCGAGTCAACGTAATTAAATTAATGAAAGGTACTTTACCGACATCAGTGTTGGTTTCCTTTATGAACTGATTAAATGACAGTAATGATTGTGTCATTTTTAATTGATTATACAAAGGATTAACTTCCACGTGCGATATTGCGTTTGAAGCGAAACAATTACGCTAATTAATGAGCTGTCTATGTTCGTATTTAAAAGAGAAAATGTTTGTTATAATCACTTTAGAAGTAGTTGTCAAACAAACTGATATTTACTATGTAGATAAAATGAGTTTGCTAAATTATTTTCGCAAGGAAGGTAATAAGGACGATTCGAAGAAGGAAAATTCTTGTAAAAGTGGAGGGATAAAACGTAAGACTGCTACTGAGTGTGAGAATTCCTTAACACAAGAGAGTTTTAAAATTCTAATGAACAATTCACCAAATGGACCAGAGCTTGAGGACTTTAACCCAGACACAGCTATCAACTGCTGGCTTAGTGCTGGTGCAGGTGGCAGACATGTACATGGACATTTTTTTCAAATCCAGCAGCTAAAACATATATACATGTACCTGAAGTAACCAAATGTATATCAACCAATATTTTTGAAAAATTAAATTCTTTTAAGAAATAATTATGTTGTATATTATATCGTGTGTTCTTTCTATGAATTAAGTACATACATCACATCAAATCTCGGCAAGTGATTACCATTTTGGGACAAGTGAAAAGTAAGGTGGGACAAGTGAATTTTCTGAAACCACTTGTCCTGGACAAGTGGATGGAAAAAAATTTGCTCTGCCCTGTTGAGGCACAAATAATCTGGATATCTTCCTCCATTTTTAGACGCATGTTTTTACTTGTTTTATTGAATCGTAATATATGAATTGCATATATTATTTACTCTTTTTTATAGTTATTATGGAAGTTATTGATATTGTACTGGATATGTCGTTCATCTAATTTGGCGCTGTATGAAGAAAATATTAAAAGGACTGTTTAAGTATTTTTCAAAGAATTTTGTCATAAAAGTTTCATGGAGAACATGTTAACTTTAAACAATTCCAACAAAGTTATGAATTTTCTGGTAATTATGCAATTGGACATTTAATTATGTCAACGATGTGGTATTAAGAAGATAAAAAAAACATTACTTGTTCAGACCGAAAAAGTAACCTACGTTTGTCTCGACTTAACGAAGAATGCAAATTTTGATGCATGAGTATTAGCTCCAGAGGCACTCAGAAAGAAACAGCAAGACCAATTTGCAACAAGTGCAGCCTTGAGAACAACTGGGTTTAGTATATACCTATAAAGTCCACACGATCTTTACTACCAGACAGGGAAATGTACATGATGATTATGTTTTGTACATTCATCGAAATTACTCTTTTCCAGGTAATACAATCTGTTAATATGCTTCTGATTACAGTTAAACTCTAATATCATTGGTCTTTATGAATACAAGTGTTGATTTGTTTATTTCTCTCTCACTGAGCCCAGAGCAGTAGTTGCACTAATGTTTACATTCAGCATAAGTTGGAACAAAAAGGTTAAAAAATTTGTATATCATCAAAGCACTAGAAATTTGTAACCGTGTGTAATTAACACAAAGCTTACAACTTTATGTGATGGATAGAAAGATATGTAATTTTCTACCGAGTTTTCAATGTCAAAATGCGATAAAATATATTCCAATTCAGATATTAAAATAACCATGCACAGCTGAAAAACAAAAATGGGATAAAGTGTACAGTCTTATATAAGTTTTGTGCCTGTCTGGTTTGAATAAATCTGTAGGAAATATAAATTAACTGAGTGTTTATTCCACATCAAATCAAAGCATCAAACATTTAATTCAACAAACATTATTTCAAGAAAAATTATAGAGTTAGAATTATAAAGCAATTCCCCACAGTAGTGTATCTCCAATTTTCAAACATGCTATAAATACTTTCACTGGAGACTCTTTCTTAAATTAAACATACTTTTAATTTTTGTTTCCATCGCGAGAGCCCGGGGGGGGGGGGGGGGTTGTTAAAGAATAAGTGAGACTCGAGATAATATATTTACAGGAATGCACAAATTTCTTGATTAGGCAATATTTATGTAATGATAAACATACAATATTCCATTACTGTTCTCTTTCTCTTATTTTGTTAGTCATAGACCATGAAATTTTGATATAATCTGTCTTTGACTATCAGTCTGTACCATACGACGCAAGTACTATCCATTTGTATAGGTATATGAATGATGCAATACTTTTAATTTTTCATTCAAATTTTTGTAAATATCAAACTTGCTATTGCGAAGAATTCGCGTAAAACAGTTTGTCATCATCGGAGTAAAAAATCCTGTTTATTTTATTTTACCTTCTGTTCGATAATAAATAATGTTAAGTAAGAAGAAATGGTAAAGATAAATAAAAACAGAACGAGAGACAAAGAATAAAACTTTAGAGTATATATACTTGTATAATGCATTGCAAAGTTAAAAGTATATCTACTCGTATACTGTATTGCAAAGTTAAAAGTATATCTACTCGTATACTGTATTGCAAAGTTAAAAGTATATCTACTTGTATAGTGCATTGCAAAGTTAAAAGTATATCTACTCATATACCGTATTGCAAAGTTAAAATTATATCTACTTGTATAGTGCATTGCAAAGTTAAACGTATATCTACTTGTATAGTGCATTGCAAAGTTAAAAGTGTACCTACTCGAATACTGTATTGCAAAGTTAAAAGTATATCTGTTCGTATACTGTACTGCAAAGTTAAAAGTATATCAACTTGTATAATGCATTGCAAAGTTTAAGATCGTTGATTAAGCTTTTCTTCAATTACCATCCATTTTCACGCTCTCACGTTTTTATTTTAAGTACTTTTAAATTATTTATTAAAATATGTAATATTTTTGTATCCTTCATTTCAAAGCAAATTGTAACCGATGTCGACCGACAAACCCACCCAGGTTCGCAATATCGTGTAAACACAACAGGGAAAACAACAACATACGATCTGCCAAGCCAGGTACTGACACGTTTTATAATATATACTGCAAACAAAAGAGTCATATGTAGATTGGCATAAGCAACAAGGAAGGTAGATGTAAATGAGTACATTTTCGATATAACAAATTAAAGTTCTTGGTCATGTGTACATGCAGACACAAAGCAAAATTAGTTATGTAACTGAACTCTTCTTTTGGATATTTATGTTTAAGTTGCTGATTAATGAACTTTATTCAAAAATGTTAACATATTTAATTTTATTAAATTTACCAAAAATGACTTGGACAAATATAGCGTTCTTTGTCTGTTTTTTATTATTATTATATATTCTTATTCTTCGGTCCTTATTAAAATTCAGCCTTCTCGAATATTTTTCTTTTTTAAATATATGAAGAAAAAAAATCAGAATAAAAAAGATTGGTGTTGCTCCTGGTGACATAGAACATATTTTGTTTTTATTTTACTGTAAAAGGTATCATAACCCTGTCCATTTATATGACCAGAATTTGTATCGCTATATCCTGACAAGTATGTGACCATTTTACTGACTTTATTCTTGGATTTCTTTGGGGGGAAGTATGCAGCCTCCCTTTGTTTTAAACATAATTGTATAATCCTATACGCTTTGAAATTTCCATATCTTTAAACGACTATTATATGTAATTTTTCATTTTTATCATCAGATAAAATCGGGTAATGAAAGTCGGTTGTTCACAAAATCACCGCCGGCTGGTAGTTTGGCAAGCTTTACCTGCGTGGGCTGGTTGCTAATGTTGAGTCACTCTGCACTGGGAGTGAATTTTGCCGTTGGATAACGTTCTGCTATGGGAAGAACTTGATGTTTCATCAATTATATTCTGATATGTCTTGCATCTTACAAAATATCCACTGAGAATTGTAAACAATGTAAACAGAGGCGTATCCGCCCCTCCCCTCCCCCCAAAAAATTATCGCAAAACAACTGGAACGTTTCCTAGCTTAAGTTTTCTTTACAGTTAGATGGTTAGAATTATGCCATGGAAACGCTTAAAATGCAGAACTTTCCGGGGATTCCGTCCCACAGACCCCTCGCCTACACGTTTACGCTCCTTCCCCACCCTACCACAACTAAAACGATATTTCTGGATCCGACCCTGTAAAGACAGTAATTTCGCTTTTAAGTTGATCTTTAAATTAAGATTCTTTATGCTTCTTTACACAGTTTTCAAAAATGCTTATCTAAATCCATTCAACCATTCTACATAACTGGATGTTGAAGTCATGTATTGGACATATCTTCTGTCTAATGCATATGAAAAAATAGCTGCTGATAGTTGCATCATGAACTATCTAGTTCTACAGAATGAAATGTGCAGACTGGCATAATGTAAATTCAAGTAAGCAACATAAATGAGTGGATAATACAGGCATATAACGTATTGTAATAAACCTAGGGTATGTACTATTTGCATTTACGTTTCCGTTTATAGCTTCGTCAGATTTTAGTGATTATTTGTTGATTATCGGGAGTCGGTGTTGGGAAGATATTTCTCAGCCCGAGTAATTAGCCAACTTTTAGGAGCAGACATCATAATGTACAGTATTCACGAGACTTTATGACAGCATGGATTAGTTTCGTAAAATGTCCCCCCCCCCCTCCCCCCAATTTCTTAACATGGGGAATTCTCTGAATATTTTTAGGTATACGTGTTTAGTAATTTGAGATAGGAATAATTCTTTGCATTGGATGTTTGGGTCGTATTTTGTATTGCATGGTGTGAAGTACTAATATTCGGCTACGAAAGGTTTACTGGTGAATCACGCAAATTTGAAACAATAAAAACCATGCAAGTGTGAAATTAGAGTTTCGTTATGTGTGGTCATTAGGTTATTAGATGAAAATTATTTGTCTTGTTTGCGCGTTTAAGAACCTTTCAGTTGACAACAACTGTTGTCTTGAGGTCTTTGGAAATAGGGGAAAAATGGACTATCAAAGCCAGACTCACGCAGGTGTCTAATTCGCTCGATAGAGAGACCCCTTGCATTTAACAAAAAAGATTTTTTGGTAGCAGTGGTGCGATTTTGGATAGCTTTGTGATATTCATTTTTTCGATTACGTTAAAGGCAGGCTATTCGACATGGCAACTGGAAGGAAAACGCGTCCTCTTGGAAGGTAAAAGCTTCCATCGAAAATTCGCTTAACGCCTCGAAGAAGATCTATTTCTTTGTTTTCATTTACATTTAAATATAAGCAGATACAGTTCGTTATAAACTGAAGCCATTGCCGGTAAGATATAATGTGGGGATGGAATAAATTATGTCCTTTAACAATAAAGGGCAGTTCTGCTTCCTAAAAGTTGGTCAGTGAGAGACTTTTTTTTGTTTGTCTCGACTAGACACGAGGTCAGTTGAACTGCATTCTCAGTTGGAAAAGACTTGATTAAAATCTAATAATCCCTCACGGGTGAATTAAAATGATCAGAATGATTTTGTAACAAGTTCCTTCCTATTCGGGAGTCATGAATAGGTAGCGTGGTGTGTTTTGGTTGATAAAAGAAGAACTTTCTGACAGACCACCCCCCATCCACACACACACACTTCCCTCACTAGTTCTCACTGAGCATAAGGGTGGGAAACTGCTGTGTCCCTGTGGCGTTTGAATGGTTGGGTTAAGGATGTTGTTGTCTAACGGGTTGTATAAAGCCGCAGGCGTAACTCAGATAGATACGTGCCCTACGGCTAAGTACATTTTGTAATTATGTTTTTTTTTTTATGATATTCGTATGTGAAGGCAGATGCCTCTTTTGGTTTTGGTAAATTGTTTGGCATTCATCGTGTGCATTATTAATTACCACGAACAGTGGTTAGAAGTCGTTTGTTTGCTGCTTTGAACAATATTTGTTTAAATTAGAATTTGGTCTTTGTGCTTTTAGAGAACCGGTCCCGAATAACAGCATGGTTTTTAAAATAGCCGATTGGAATCATTCGTATAGAGAGCTTTTGGCTTAAGATTCTGCCTTTAGAGTTAGCTGAAGAGTGAAATATGACATTTTAAGTTGTCATTGCTTAGATGCTAGTGAACGGGTGTCCCAACAAAAGCGCGCAGGACAAAAGCGTGCCGACAAAAGAGCGCCGTCAAAAGAGCACCGACAAAACCTGAGATCCCCAGACAGAATCGCGCAAAAAGAAAAGCACGCAGAGTAGAAGTAGACATGAAAAGTGAGATAATTTATAAGTTCCAAATATTATTTGAAGAGTCATTCTTCAAAGCTACTTGTATACCGGAAACTGTATAAATAGCACACATATGTTTAGGCCAAAACATTTGCAGTCATGGAAAGAACTCAATCGCAAAAGCAGAAAGAGCACATTTTACGTGATAGCTATCTGCTGCATAAAGATCGTATTAATTCGGATGGGAGTACGTCGACCATTTACGCAAGCAACAGGATCACGTGGAGCTGCAGATCGAACGCTGTCAATCCGGCGTTAGACATCCCGAAGCGTCGAAGTCAAAATATGTTCAACTCAATCGGCGCCTGCAAGCTTTAGTTCCGACATACAGCAATGTGTCAATAATGGACTATCTGCGCGGAATCGCTCTTAACCTTGCACTGTATAAAACACTTGTAATAATTGAAAGTTTTAAACAATTAATAAACGCTAAATTTCTGTATATTGAGCTATTAATGAATAGTTGATGTTATTTCTTCTTTGACGCTGTATTTCTGCATATTGAGATATTAATTAATAAACGATGCTTAATGCTCTTTATTGCTGTATTTGTTAGTTTTTTCTTTACTAGAGACACAAAATGGTAATTGTTGTACGCTTTTGTCTTTGCGCAATTTTGTCGGCGCGCTTTTGTCCTGCGCGCTTTGTAGGGGTGCCCAATGAACGGTTTTCTTTCAGAGTAGCAAGTGTATATTAGTGTTGCTGTAGATGTGAGGATGCAGTGTCAGCTAGCATGGTCTGGTGGCGACGATAGATTTTGCGCCGTTTGGTATGGGCGCTAAGGTCCTGAGCGACTTGTGGTTTCTGGTAGAGAAGCGTTGTCCTGCAGGAAATGCAATCTCTGTACCTGAGTTTTCATCGTGGTAAGCAGGGTGAGGGTGAGCCTGCGTTTTTGACCTGTTAGAGACCTGTTTGTTGAGAAGTGTTTCCTACAGTGTACTTCGAAAAATGTTGGCTACCAGCATAGCATCGGTAATAGTCTAGTATGGTTTTCAGCATGCATAGATCGAATAATCAGCTTGTGGGGAATCGCTGAAAGACTGCTCATAGTACACAACAATTAATTAGCAGCATTGATAGATTTACCATCGCAGCGGCATGTTTAGAACTGGTTTGTTTATGTTATGGGAGAGGTGATACTGCATATTCTTGATTAATTGTAGTCATTTATTTGATATTATTTTGGACTGTGCTCTCAGGCATAAGGCTTCTTGGTTCGGCTGCAGAATGACCGAATCATTCGGCTTGGAAAGCCGCGAGCGTGCGAGGCTCTCTTTTAGGAGTGACATCATGACTGTTGATCGTGTGGATGTTGATGGAATTGTTTTACTTCCTGATAAGCTTCTTAGCAGTCATAATAGTGTGAGTTTATATATGTGAGCAGCAGTGTAACTTGACATGGTCTGTGACCGAGTGTTTTGGGTGCTGAGTAGTTAGAATCGTCGGGTTTCTTTGTCATCGTGTTGGAGCAACTTTTGGCTGGTAGAGAGGATGTGATGTCGGAGGCTTGTCAACAGTAGGAAGTTGACATTGTGCGACTGTTTATGTGGAAAACTGCTGGGCAGCCAGTAAGAATCGATATTATTCTGCCTGCAATATCTTCGTCGTGGTAGCAGAAGGTGTCTGTGTGTTTGACCAGTTGATGGCCTGCTGGTTGTATGGGAGATATTGAGGTATAGCCCTGCAGCAGCAGAAAGAAGCTGTTATTCTGCTTCAGTTAACCTAGGCAGACTTGTCGATCGACTAGTACGAGATCAGAGTTACTCTGACGTGGCTATCGTATTTTCTCTTGTGTGTTTTTTTTTTAATGAGCTCGCTTGAGAAGAGCCTAATTAGTTTGAATGGACTTGCATAATACTATTAATATACGAACGTTTGTAGCCTTAATAACCCAGTCAAAGCAGTGTCGTGTTTGATTGAACTTTATGGAATTTATGTTTGTTGTTTATTTTTAGGCAATGAGTGATTATGCTTTTATCTTTAGTTCGATGGAGAGTGGCGGATCTAGGGGATCAGATCTATTGATTCTAAGTCAGATCTGTAATCGTGTTTGGGAATCACGAATCGGGTTGGTGGTTGATTCTAGGGGAGTAATCAATTGTGATTCATGACCACAAGTATGATGTTTGTGATCACTCGGGGACGAGTGATTTTCGGAGGCGTGGGTAATGTAATAAATCTAGGGTATGTATTATTTGCATTTACGTCTCCGTTTATAGCTTCGTCAGATTTTAGTGAGTATTTGTTGAGTATGGGGAGTCGGTGTTGGGAAGATATTTCTCAGCCCGAGTAATTAGCCAATTTCTAGCAGCAGATGTCATAATGTACAGTATTCACGAGACTTTATGACAGCATGGATTAGTTTCGAAAAATGGACTCCCCTCCCCAATTTCTTAACACAGTTAATTCTCTGAATATTTTTAGGTATACGTGTTTAGTAATTTGAGACAGGAATTATGCTTTGCATTGGGTGTTTGGATCGTATTTTGTATTGCATGGTGTGAAGTACTAATATTCGGCTACAAAAGGTTTACTGGTGAATCATGCAAATTGAAACAAGAAAAACCATGCAAGTGTGAAATTAGAGTTTCGTTATGTGTGATCTTAGGTTATTAGAGGTAAATTATTTGTCTTGTTTGCTCGTTTAAGAACCTTTCAGTTGACAACGACTGTTGTCTTGAGGTCTTTGAAAATAGGGGAAAAATGGACTATCAAAGCCAGACTCACGCAGGTGTTTTATTCGCTCGGTAGAGAGATCCCTTGCGTGTAACAGTATTGTACATTCTAGTCATCAATGTATTTTGGGCAGGTAACTGAAAATTTACCAACATTGCAGGTGCACTGAGTGTGATACATTGGTGGAGTGGTCCAACTGCTGATTTTTCATGGAGTAGACCAAAGGCTTGGATAAGGACTGATTCATTTTGGACAGTTGCCGGGTATGATGGAGCTGATATAGGCAACAACGTGACGCTTGATGAACACAGGTAGAAATTTTTTTTTAAAAAATGATTTATTGCAACGAAAACTGCAAATTACATGATTTTATTAAGATCTCTTATGACCTTTAACAAAATTTTTGACAAAATAAAAAATAAAAAGAGGTATGAACATTTTTCCCCCAAATTCAAGGGGAGACAATTTACCTACTAGCCCGCCAAGGCAAATGCGGGGAAATAGGCTCGAAACTGCAATCTTATTTTTTTTTTTTTTTTTTTTTTTTTTTTTTTTTTTTTTTTTTTCTCTTATGTAAAAGTCGGACTACTTCAACAAACCTGTACTATCCCAACACTGATTTTTAATTATCTGGGCTAGATGGGCTAGGGAATTGTTTTCCAATGAAATAGAAATTTGAACAATTTATGCTAAATCAGTCATATATATTTTGAGTATATGAAGTCTGGAATTTTTTTCTCTTCTTGTTCAGATGCCCATACATATATATTATCGGACCATAGTAAGTAGCTATCCAGCGCAAAAAGCAATATCAGCTAGGTATTAAATGAAGAAATTATTAAATTTTATATGTGTTGTAAATATAATGTGTATATACTGGGGTCGCTGTTATTATCATTTCCCTCATATAACTATTTTTAGGAAGATGGCGCCGAACTGTGTTCTTCCATCTGGGATCATTAAAGACAAAACTCCGTCATATAAGGTGGTTTTAGGTGCTTTAAACATTTCGCAAATACCTCACATATCTCCTTCAACCATTCGCCCTTTCTTTTAAATCTATAATGATTATTATTCTGGTATAATCAAACTCAGAAATGGAAAACTAATCTTTCTAATGTAAAACATGATGCAGTGCTGTTGCAGTTGACCCATAGGAATATAAGAAAATAACGTAATTGTAATGTCATGTAAAGTTTCAGAAGTAAACTAAATCAGTGTTTTTAGTTACACTTGGAAGAGACTAGATCATGATCTTGGATACAAGAAATGCCTTATTCAGAAGAGTAGTATCATTTCAAGAGTCAAACGAAATAAGCAAATAAGATTGTGCTTGCATATATATATATATATGTGTGTTTGTGTGTGTTTGTGTGTGTGTGTGTGTGTGTGTGTGTGTGTGTGTGTGTGTAACACTTCGGTCTCCAAATAATCCTCCTTAATCAAATTGATCTCTCTGCTTTTTCTGTAGATTTATGGTTTGGTGGTATTCATTTCTTTGGAGATTATTTTTGTCAATCTCATATTTTTTTTTAGTGTAATGATATGAAAGATACTTAATATATTATAAAACAGGTAGTTCATAATTATGTTGCAGATTTTGAAACAGAAAGATGGGGAAGTGTAATTACATACGTGAATAATTATTTTTGATATTTCAGCAAAATACATTAAAATTACAACTTAAATGGTTTAAATTAATCTAAATTCATTCCAATCATAGCATTAGCTTTGATAGAACGTTTTCCTACATATATGGCCACGTTTTAATACCTGTGTTTACATGTAGTTAACTACAAAAGAGAAGCATTGCCTCTTGGATTAAAAAAAAACATTACTAGCTATTAAAATGTTTCGAAACATTAATAAATGTTCTAATTTATGTGTAGCAAAATTATTTGTATTTTATTTTACTTACAATGTGTTTATTGGAAAATGAATTTTACGTTGAATTATTTGTATTTAAATAAAATGAACTGCACGTTTATTATGTAGTATTAAAATAATAGTTTTCATCAGTTGAAATCTTATAATAATTATTAGCAAAAATATAAGTTTGCAATGCATTATGTCCTATACATACATACATACATACCATAACACGACGTGTCATGCGAAAAACACGATTTTGAACTCCCAAACCCCCGGACACGGTCGTGTTTCGAAAAACACAATTTTCAGCAATCTTAGCAACAAAAGAAATTTCAACAAAAAAAAATTAAAAAAATATTTAAAATAATGCATGTATTTTGTGGTATGTATAAACAGTAAACAATCTTGCTCAGAGCTCATGTCAATCTATCCTCGGGGCAGTTTATACACACCTGTTTTAAAGACAATTAAAAGGTATGGTGGTCTGAGATGAACAGACACCTTTCAGAGATTTACTGAATTGACTTACAATAGCTATGGTGATGTGTGGTGTCAAATCCTTTGAGCCTTACTGAGGGAGAGCCCATTAGGCTAATTTGCATAGGTAAAGTACTCTAAGTGGAAGAACCCAGTTTGTCTGAAGTTCAGTAGATCAAACAGATGCGTGTTGAAAAACAATTGTTATTACACATCACTGACTGATTGAATGACAATGTTGAAGCCATCTTTATTAAAGTTTGTGATCAGCGGCAACGTTTCTTTGAAGTCGGATTTTTACTCCATATATAAAATTCAAAACATGATTATTTCGGTAGGTTGAACAACAATCTCTAATGCAGTGTTGCACCTAGGATCCAAATGTCAGGGGACACTGCGTCCCTCACCCTCCAGATTTGGGGGACACACAACATTTAAAAGGGACAAAGGAAAATTGTAGTACATAATGCGCTAGAAGTGCTAAAAAAATGAGATAATCTTATTTGCTTAGACAGTTTTGCCACCCTAACTTTCTCATATTTTCCTTGGACATTTACATGACTGCTATAATTTTTTATCGTGTGATCAAATAACATGAAATGAACTGCGTCATGGAATTTTAATATTTTAAAAGTATTAAATAATTAATCAAATGACAGATCGTGTATTTGCATAAATTAGTAACCTGTTTCATTAATTCAGCCTGAGAATAAATTAAATCTTCATTGCAGCAGGTGTGACTTTAACCTCGAAAATATGTTACAATAGCGGCGGTCAAGCAACTCGGCAGACTACCACAAATCTTGAATGTTTTCATTGGCAGATTCATTGTTTTTAAATGGATATTCATTGCCATCTTACAGGTTTTATCACCTTTAGCGACTTTGGCCATAGCTTGCGCCAACATAGACATGGATGCACATTCGCGAAGGAAAAGTGTAGACATATTTGTGAACACAAATATCACTTGCATTACTGTCAAACCAACTGCTAAACTATTGAAAGCACCAATTGTTTTTCTTCACTGGTACAACCATCATGCAATCATAGAAAATATCTTTCGGAGGAATATTTAAGTCTCGGGTGATTGTGCGTTCCAGTTGTTTGGTATCACCCTGAGGTTAGACAACACATTCAGATAGAAACACGCCGATTACACCTGTGCTTTGTACCTGCAATGGTTCTCGTCTTCGCCCGAGAACTGTTACACGGAAAAGTGCGTCCTTGTTAAATAAAAGTCGAGATCTTTCTCTTCTCAGTTGAGTCAATGTTGATTTTAACACAGTCAAAGGGGTATTTAATCGGGGTGGATTCAGCGATGTATTTTACTTCATCGTTATAGAAACAATCCCTGGATGTTTTTACACCTGGTGTTATAGTCAATGGCTGAGCATTCTCGCGTGCTAATGCTATGACTCCAAACTGGCCTCGAGTTGGTATTGGTACATCAGGCATGTGGTCCCAACAGTTGATTTCTCTCTTACCTTCACGTAAATTATAATTGAGCGTATACGAGGGTCTAGTAACACCATTTTGAAACAGATATTCGTCAACAAGTGGAACAAAATTGCTGTCAATGTTAGGATCACTGGTCAGCCGATCCAAAATCCCGTCGGTAAATTCCACAACCTCATCACCTCGGTCAGAATGCATCACGTATATATTGATAAATCTAATCTTAAACATAAATGCCAAAGACGGTTAAGTATCCGTCCGGATAAATGTTGAGTCGTTCAAACTGAATTTCATCTCCGGTGACTAATGATGTTGATATTGTATATGTGTAAAATTCGTAAACAGTGCCCGGTTTGTTGATACTCGATATTAGTGTTACAAAATCAAGACCAATATGCCGCTGATCATTTATCAACATTCCGATTCTACCCTACCCACCTTTATTTCCGGTTATGATAAACAAGTATGATCCGGACTCGCGCACTTTTAAGATGTGAAGTTTAGGTCTATCAAAACCACTTTCAAAAGAACTGAAAACAAGTCGACCATTTGCTAAGGTTAGTTAGTCAGTTTGTTCCTCTCCTTTGATGATTATTCCTTGAATTTGGTTCCAGAACGTTACTACGCGTGGTGCCAAAGGTACATCTGCACTCTGTTCATCCACGTATTGTTTCATCCCGCCATTGACAGTATCAACATAGTCTTAGATAAGACCACACGGGGACATTTCCAGTTAACCTTGCCGGAGAATATTTCAGTGTGACTCCACAATCGTTTCGTATTGCGCTTTTGATTTTCACAAGCTGGTTTTCACTAAGGCCAACCCTCACTTCGTGGTAGGACATTATTTACAAATGTAACAGGTTCAATTGCCACCGCTGAGTTTTCAGCAGGTGCATCAATTACCCTCAAAACAGTCTTGTCAGAGAGGATCAAAGAAAAACATTTGTAACCGCTAGGGGGAGCAAGATCGGACCTATCCACATGAGCATGAAAGTACATGTTGACCACGGACTATCTGAACAACTCCAGGTGTTCCAATGAAAAGTAATAAATCGGGTACAACGTATGAAAATCATGCTGGGAAATTTGCAGACCTGTGTTAATGTCTTGATGTCGGTCCAGGTACGACCAAAGATTGGGATATGCACATGTGACTTGATTGTCTGCGAAGTTAAGTCGAATTTCTTCAGAGGGTTCCTGATGGCCATTTAACCACAAAGAAACTTCAGACACTCCTAGCTGGTCAAATATCATCTTACTTTTCTCTTAGTTATTGTCTCGATTTATATTTTGAAACGCCACGAACATGTATTTTTGTGCTGTCAGATCATGTTGGGTACTTGTTTGCCATGTAAACTGTCCCTGAATATTTGTTAATGGGTGCATGTCTGTGGTGTGCGCAAGAAACGACAGCGTTGACACAGTTCCAGAACTTATAAACGCCAACAAACGGTTTTCTGTGTCCAGTGAAGGGGTTAGCACATGCATCTACTTAATGTTGACAACTCAACTTTACCATCAGCGACACCACTGGCACACCAAATTGCATCGTTGGCGTTGTTCTTACGGTTTAACCTGTGTGTTTGGCTCCAAACATAACTTTGCGGACATCTCTGCAAAACCCAAATATGTGAATGAGAGGAATCGCACACAAAAACCTCAATGAGTGGTCCTCGTCGAATTGTAGTCGACGCTGTGCAAATCCAAGGTTGCAGTTTGGGTTGGGTTGGCATCAACTACAGCGGGCATTGGCCCATCTCCTGCAGCATTTCTAACGTTTCCCAAACTATACAGTCTATTATCATCATTATCAGATGAGCCGTTGTAAAACATCATAGACGGGCCAGCGGACCTTGCGTAATCATCGCTGTATCTGGCGAGTCCCAATATCGTTGTGGCAACATCAACGTTGTCGGAAATTGTTTCAATTTCCTTTCCATTGATGGAATAACTTGCTTTGTTGAACAACAACATGATACCATTGTTGACAATCCTAGTACCGGCGTCGAAATCGTGATCGTTGTCACCACGTACAAGTTTACCTTCGATTTCCAAGAAAGCCTCACGCGGAAGAAAAACCCTAGACGTGTGATGTACTTGTAATTCTATTTTTCTTTTTTTTTCTTTCTTTGGTTCACTAGTGACCCTAGCCGGGTACAAATAACACTGACAATCATTTTTACTTCGATCCACCAACACAAACGCATCCATGTTTAATGTGGTATAGGATGTATCTTTGAAATTTGCCATTGTGTTTACTCGTACAATAATTGGTTCGTCTAATACCTTTTACGATGGCGTTGCTGCTCGCGTCCCGTCCAAAACTGTAATCCACTCCCCATTGCCATATTTGCAATCGGCGATACGCTGCTGAGCAGCTTCATTGATGATTTTACGGACTGGCGCAGGCATTGTTTCTGTCGATGGAAGTGTAATTGGTTTTGGTTCTTCCTGCGGTACTCGAGTCACTAATCATTGTAATCGATCTCAAAGCGATTGAAACGCCTGCGATCCCAGATCTGTTAACCGATCCGCAACAATGTTTTTGATGCTATCAATGACTCGCATTGCACCTTGCTTATAAGACTTTGGGTCCGCCTGTGAACAATCCTGGACTTCACCAAGACCAGTTCCGTAATATATCGTGTAAACGGGTTTTCTCACGTTTATAACCCGCTCTGGTATCACACATCCACGTACGACTGTCATTACATTAAATGTCAGGTCGATCTCTAATGTACAGTTGTATCGTTATGGTCTCCCCGTGCCGGTCCAGCATGTGCCCGTCCTGGTCCACAAGGGTGAAACGGATATGTGTCAACCGAGGATTATAACATGGAAGATACACCGGTTACGCGGGAATAACCGATATTAAATCACCCGGTTCCGCACTTCTGGAAAAAGCAAACAATATATAACCGTGAAAATCCACACTTCAGCGAGCTCCGCTTTCGTAACTGCCACTGATGGCGTCACAGGTTAAATTAATTTGAATCGTTGATGGAATATTTACAATGCATGGCGCGATATGGTATCCCATGAACATGGTTTGTCCTCGCGAATATCTTTGGGCCAACCTAAAATTGATCTTATTGACGACCGTGCGATGTCAACCATGTATGGTGCAGATTCGATGACAGAGCTGAGTGTGGGCTCGTGTTAACGTATGGAAATTTTAGAGTCTTTGCCGATCACCAATGTAATTCTCCGTCGAATCTCTTCATTAATCGATTCCATGTTGTACGCGCCCGCGGAAAGTTCAATATTATTCCAGGTGACACCACTGTCCGGCGAAAAATCAAATGATTTATTCGTGTCAAGACCTCCAAACGGACGTGATCGGATATTAGTCCAACTGTGATAAACTCGCAAAGATGGAAGTGCGATCTAGAGTGTGCGTGATTCCCCTGCGGTGATTAGTGTATAAAAAGTTACATTGAATTCCGGTTTCGTTGACAAGATCGTGATCATCGAGGTAACGCTCAAGGTTGTATTTGCAATAATGTGCTGCAACGCAACATTGATTTTGTGTTTCCTCAGAACTCATAATCGGTGTTGTATCAATCATCAATGTTTTCAATAAATGCATGCATCAACGCGCGATTTGTCCCCGGGTCCATGATATAATTGGTGAGCAACTGCTGACAAATCAATGCAGCTTCATTAACGACTCACTTTGGTGCATCGATATACACCAATGTGATGCTGTTTACTCCTGACCATGTTCGCGGTATGTATGAATTCACGTCGCTCGCGAAGACATTCTACATACATGTCGTGTGTGAGATCCTTTTTCACAATAACCCTGGCAACTCCTTTTGCCCTTTTTTGTTTTCGGATCTGAGACCGCCCTGCTGTCCAACCACAATTGAGTACATTTTAGGGCGCAGTCCAACGTATTTGATGATAAGCTGGCCCGCTCACTGGTCTTAATTCCCAATAATTTTTGTTTGTATCGCTTTTTAGCGGGTGACACTTACGATAATCGCTGTTGTCAAATTCGTTCACGAGTGTGCCTGATGCGATATGCACGTACATATCGTCTGTGGTTATATGCATCAGAACTGAGTCGGTGTCGGTGTAAAGCATCTTGACACGATCATGGTAAAATGGTTTTATTTTGTCATAGTAAAACTCATACATGAGCAGCTCTGACAATTCCAACACGGACGCACCAACACAGATAGGCTTTGTAAGCTTGAGTTTTTATTTTTTTACTATGTACGGCAACAAGCCCACAATCAAAGATCTTCCGTGACTCGAATGCTGGGTCTGCGATGAGCCTTCGAAGCTTGTCCGGTTCGGTATCACGGACAGGTCAACACGGATTCATTTTCGAACATACTCCATCGTTTCCCAAAAACGGAATTGTTCATTAGTTTGAAGAATTCTTTTTCAAAATCGTTTTATTCATCTGGATATAAGGAGCCATCCAAGCGTGTTGACGAAATCGTAGTACCCCATGAATATTACACACACTCATTCCCAATCGCAGATACAACTGCAGGCTTCCGGTGCCAGCGGATAGTCATTGTGGGCGTGGGAAAGCTCATTCGGGTACTCCAAGTCGACTTCGAAGAAGTATCCGTGGTTGCTGTTGCTGTCGTGATCGCGTACATATGTGTTCAAGTCCACATCCGTGGGATCTATCCACCAAATCCCACCAACCGGCAACGGCTGCATCATCGCCCAATCATAAAGATTGTTGGTGTAAAGATACATGGTGTAACTGTTTGGGACAGCGGGGTTGTATCCGTCCACGCTCGGGTTATTCGCGCGAGTGAAATGATGACTTACCATGGAAATCCCGCCTCGGAATCCGCGCTTGATAAACAGATGTTGATCAATATTGGTGAGCAGTTCCAACTCGATCTTGGTTTTTAACAGCAACGTATCCCAGACCATTTCCGGTCACATACAGTAGTGCGCGTGGTCCAGCTTGTACACACTCATGTCAGTATCGCAGTATTGTTGCACCGCGGTAAATTTCAGAATGTTTTTGCCATGTTCTGGCATAATTGTACACTGAGGTTTTTTTTACTGATTCCACCACAGTAAAAGTCATGCTCGTCAAGCCCCTGTTTGCTGCTATGTAAATGCAGGCAACGTTCGCATGGAAACATTTTACCCGTGTGTTTGCTGTGTCGGTTAAGCAATCGGGGAAGATTCTTTATCCAAACGTAATGACATAACGACTCTGAACCTTTCATGCCTCTTATCAACAGCAGATTAATCTTGGTCTGTCCATGCCAATTTCTGCTTTGTACATGTGGGAATAGTTCACGCAGATAAAAGTCTTCGTTCGAAATGTACACGTTAACGGCGATACTTGGAATAAGTTCTTCAAACTTGTTCAGTGTAGCCTTGGTAACCAGCAACGGAAATTCAGTGTTTCCAAAATTTGGTTTCCCCGAATATTGTTCGTAATTTCGCGTCTGATCTACGTGATCGCCAGCGGGATGTAACGCCGACACTTTATTTTTTCCATTTATCACCAATCGCGGCGGAACATAGTCTGGTGTTGGTATACAATTCAATCCGCGGAATGGTTCGTACTAGTAAATATTTCTTACATCTGTCAAGAGTCCACCCTGAACCGGTATTGGTAAATTGTTCAGACGTGTGGAGGATCTTTTCATTACCTTCATTGATAGCTTCAGTGTCTTGCGGTTCATGATTATAAGTAGGCCGCCATGAAGCCACGGGTGTATGCTTAAATCCATCCTTGTCTGATGACTTGCGCGAAAGTGGCATAATTAAAATGCACATTGACAGCATTAGCCACTTTAACTCCGAGGGTGTTGGAGCATTCTAACAATGATATGATATCTGGGCGCGTATTCGATAAAAGTCTCATAATGTCTTTGCTGGCGCGTACGTGTTTGGAATAATCGCACTGAAAACCACATGATTGTTCTTATACTTGTGTAACTTGAACTCGGGGACTTTTTGTTCACGAACATATGCGGCAGCCTCAGCGGCGATACGACGGCGGTCTTTTTCATGAACATTCTCGACTGCCTCAGCGGCGATAACGGATGCGACATGTCGATGGTTTTGTTCATCCACAACAGTTACTATAGTTGTAATTTCTGCACGCTTGTCTCGTGGAGGAATTTCAATATTGAATCGTGCTGTTGTTTCATGAAGCTGTCTCATGGTCCGACGCGGTTCGGCTAAAATACCTAATAACACGGATATGTTAGCTTTTCTTGCACCTCTCGGTATTGGTATGTTACGCTCGCGCGCGAACTGTCTCAGTTGTTGTACCGTTGCTGTTGCGGTAACTGGTTGTTGTGGTTGCTGTTGTGGTTCAGCTACAAATCCTAATAGCGTAAGTATATCACACGGCTTAGTATTTGTATCGCAGGCGTCCGCGCGAGTTGTTTTAGTTGCATCACAGTCAGCATACTATTATATAAGGGAAAATCTTTGTCTTATTGTGAACTCCGTCAATACATTTTTTTATAATTTTCATTTTACCGGGGTTGAAAACAGCAACTGCCTCAGTCATGGCTATTATTTCATTTACTTCGCTCTCGTTTTCATCAACGTCGTCTGGAGGTATTTCCACAATTGGTTCCACTGACGCATCTTTGGCGTGCGCGATAATATTCGCGAACAGTTCCACATGGTTGGCAAAACTGATTATGAGACTTTCCTCCGATACCACATTTGATACATGGTTGAGAACCCGGACCTTTACGTAATGCGAGCAGATGTGATTTACAGTATTCATAATGGCATGTTCATATTTTCCAAGGCATACAACTTTGCACTGATTGCATCCTAATGCCATTCAACGTTTTATATACAAATTTTATTCTCTAATAGACATATTCATCTGTGGTTTCATAGACATAATCATTCATGTTTTTGATTGATGGTGTACGTAACTTCAGGCGTATGTACTCTGCACCGGCTATAATACTTTGTTCAGTTGCTCGCAGTGGATAGTATTTGATTGTATGACCTTTTGCTGTAAAAGACTTTTGATCCATCATTGTAATTTCCAAATTCCTGGCAGTGTGGCGTAAACAAACTCGGTCACTAGGTCGCAGCAACTGAGGATCAAAGTTAAATAGATCTTTGTGTTCAAATATAATTGTCTTCAATTCGGTATTTGGCCAAATCACCGCATACTCATCGCATGGATATACTATACCAACTCGTAAATGACCGCCACTTGTACAATGGCATCCGATAACATAAAATGTCGTGTACTGTTTTATGTATATTGATGCCATTGTTGCTGTGTCGGGATACATCCTTTGAGCCGCTTTGATAAATCTGTATGATGATTTAAGCGAAACATCGACTTAATCTCTTCTGCGACATTTCACACACTCCACTGGTTTAGTAGATTAATTCCAGACTCTGATATTTTGATAAATTCTTTTAGAACAATATGTGCATCGATCTGTCGATTTTTCGCCATATATATATACACCAGGGTAAATGTCTAATATAAAAATATTCGCATAAACTCAGCCACAGTCAGTATAAAATAAAACTGTGGCAAAATCCACTTATGCAATATACCGTGATCAATAATCCGGCAGTGGTACCATTGATAGAAAATATATCATCTATGAATAATATCAACCGAACTTGGCTCTGGAGAAAATATTTTCTACTGTTGAGAAAAATAATATTAACAAAATCGCTTACACTGTCGGTGGCAAATACTAATTGTGTTTCACAGTAGTATTTTTAGTCTCACAGAATAGGAATCTCCACCGAGTATAACCACAATCAATAATATAGGCCTGACTGAAAACTTGTGTGGGATAGCGTGTAATGAGTACTGTAAAAAAAATAGTAAAATCATTGGGTATAGGACTTGGAATATGTGCTTACATCATCAAAATCTCGGTAGAGTTTGATAATGAGCGAGATACGTTCATATTAATGACGTGATATTGCATCTGATTGGCTGAGCCCCTTACCACGTTAGAGGCCATATTTCTGATCCGACTTTCATCAAGATTGAAATATGGGCTTATATCATAAAGGTCTTGGAAGAGTTCGATGATAAGCGAAATATACAGATATTAGTGAGGCAATCTTGCATCTGATTAGCTGACCTTGTTACAACTCTGGAGGAAAAACTTTTGATCTGATTTTGATCAAACTTTCAATATGTGCTTATATCATAAAGATCTCAGAGAAGTTAGATGATGAGCAAAATCCACTTATAATAATGAAGTGATCTTGCATCTGATTGGCTGAGCTTGTTTACCACTCTGAAAATCATATTCTTTTATCTTATTTTTTATCAAACTTCGAATATAGACGTATATGACAGCAATCTCGCATGAGTTCGAGAATGATTGGGATCCACTCATACTAATGAGGTGATCTTGCATCTGATTGGCTGAGTTTGTTACCACTCTAGAGACTGTATTTTTTTATCTAATTTTGATCAAACTTGATAAATGGGCTTACATCACCAAGATGCTGAATGAGTGCAAATATGAGTAAGATCAATGCAAATTAGTGAGGTGATTTTGCATCTGATTGGCTGAGCTTGTCAACACTTTAGCGACTCTATTTCTAATGTTTTTAAAAATATGTTTATCTCAACAATATGTATAATGTTTTATTATGAGCAAGATTTAAGAACAGTAATGAGGTGGTTTTGCATATGAATGAGTTTCTTACCACTTAAGAGAATGTATTTCTGACCCGATTTTAATCAAACTTGGCAAATAGGCTAATATCTTCAGGATATCAGATGTTTGGGTTTTTTATGTTGAGTATGACCTTTGAACATTAATGAAGTGATCTTGCATCTGATTGCCTGAGAAACTTTTGCCACTCTAGAAACTGTATTTTTGTAGGGTTTTGATCAACTTGGTAAATGGGCCTATGCCATCAAGATCTTGGTTGAGTATGATTATGAGTGAAATTCATGCATATTACTGTGACCTTGCATCTGATTGTTTGAGCCTGTCAACATTCTAGTAACCATATTTCTGGTCAGATTTTGATCAAACTTGTTAAATAGTCAAGATGAGGTAATTTTGTATCTGATTGACTAAGCTTGTTACCACTCAGGAAACCGAATTCCAATCGGATTTTGCACCATCTTTGCTAATAATCTTATATTGTCATTGACGTAAACAGGTTCTATAATACGTGAGATATGCACATATTTATGACATGCCTTGCATCTAATTCCCTGAGTATGTTATTTTCTAGATCTAGATACTATGGTAAATGGGTTTATCTCGCCAAGATCTTAGATGACTTCGATTCTGAGCAAGAGACTTTTCATATTAATTATGCATTTATCTCCAGAAATACTTTTTGTCATGATATAGTAAAATATAACATAAACTATGAGAGATAGTTTACATAGGTTGTGTTCTTATAATACTTTATAAGCCTGCTTAGTGAAATGGTCCACTGTTAAGTTAGGTAAGTTACGTGAGCGCTGTCAGGCCCATTTGGGCCTCTTGTTCAAGTTCTGCCTTACCATTAGGATCATATATATTAGTTCTGCCTTACCATTAAGATCATATATATCAGTTCTGCCTTACCATTAAGATCATATATATCAGTTCTGCCTTACCATTAGGATCATATATATCAGTTCTGCCTTACCATTAAGATCATATATATCAGTTCTGCCTTACCATTAGGATCATATATATCAGTTCTGCCTTACCATTAGGATCATATATATCAGTTCTGCCTTACCATTAAGATCATATATATCAGTTCTGCCTTACCATTAAGATCATATATATCAGTTCTGCCTTACCATTAAGATCATATATATCAGTTCTGCCTTACCATTAAGATCATATATATCAGTTCTGCCTTACCATTAAGATCATATATATCAGTTCTGCCTTACCATTAAGATCATATATATCAGTTCTGCCTTACCATTAAGATCATATATATCAGTTCTGCCTTACCATTAGGATCATATATATCAGTTCTGCCTTTTAACGTCTAATGAGTAAGCAAGATGTTGTTATTCTTTCCTCTTATGCAATATAAAAATCAAAATAAAAGCCCTAGATTTTTATATCATCAATATTCAAGTTGGCAAAACATGTGTATAAGAATATTTTCTTGATTTTAATGACATAATGCTCTACTTCGTATACTGTGTGTAACTTGTATTTAACAAAACGTGACGGAGCATAGTTGAGTCCATTAATGTCAACTAAATATTACGGCATTATTTCAGGTTTTAGCAATTGAAACTATATTTCTAAATCTACAATAAAATTAACACCACATGGATACTCATAAAAAGTAATATACATCCCAGAAAAAGTTTAGTTTGTTCATCAAACTCCTTTTTGTTTTATCAATTTCCTTGTTTTAATTCATTGCTTGTAACACCCAATACAATAGTATTTGTTCCTATTTCCGTGTTCAATTCAGTTTTGAATGTCTCTTTGTTTTCGTTCATTTCTTTTTTACTGTATAACATATTGCGAGAGTAGTTTTGTCTATTTCAGTTTTTAATGCATCTCTATCTGTTGTAAACTTTTATTCCAAATCAGTGAAATCTTTTCTGAATAGTTTCATCCATTTGTCTATTTTGTCAGTGTTACCTTGCACCACACTGATATTTTTTAACTTGTTCTCTGTCAGTATATTATTTTGTATCTATTTTATGTCATTCAACATCACCGTGTAATTTGTTGTAAAATTCGGCTAATGTAACTTCTTTCAACGCTTTGATTTTATCACTCGGCTCTGTAATAAATGAATCGCAAGTTCTTTTCATAGATCTAATCGTGCGTTCATTCACATTCATTTTGTTTTTTTATGTCTTCCATCTTTTAGTGGACTCTGTTAAATGAATCATCTTTTACAACTCTGACAGTGTATTAGCATTAGCTGTTATCTTGCTGTTCAGATCAGTAATCCTTGTACCAAAACCATTCATTATTGTTTAAATGTTTTGATTCATCTGTTGTATTCCATTGTTCAGTTCTCTCTGCAGCTGTTCTAGCTGAAATGGTTCAGTACCATAGTTTTCCACATATTTTTAAATTTTTATCATGTCATATTCCACAGTATCTATCTTGGCACTTATCTTCTTCTCGATCAGTTGTACACGTTGTCGAATGTTAGGTAAATCATCTGCTCTTTCACTTACTGTCTGCAAGGCTTGTATAGTAGTTGACAAAGTATTACAGCTTTGTCTGAATAATTCCTGTGCATCTAAACTATGTTTTCTGTTATCATCAGTCTGTTTTTATTTTAGCTCTGTGGTATGCTAGCTCTTTCATTAGATTTCTGCTCAATAGCTTTAAATTAATTGTCAACCTTTGCCCTCCACGTCGTGATATATTTTCAAATTGTTATTATCTAGGTATTCGTGTGTCAACTTGTTTTTGAACAATTTTGTATTAGCCGCATCAAATTTCTTTGCTGAATCTGCTAGATTGGTAATGCTGATATTGTTGAGATTTAAGTAACTGTTAATTATTTCACTAGTGCAGCATTTATTTTATATGTTTTTGTCTAATTTTAAAGGGAAAAACTGAGTTGCCTAGTATCTGCAAAGGAGAATCACTAGAGTCTCTGAGTGATTTTGATCCACTCATTCTACACATGATTTGTGCTATATACTTAACATGGAAAATATATGTTACAGGCATATCGTGAAAATTTATAACTTTTCTATCTTTATCTCTAATGCTTATATTCTGTCTATTAACTGTACCATTTTGTAATTGTAACGGTCATTAACATTGTATGAAACAACAAAGTCTCGGTGGAAAATGTTTCACAGACAAAGACTCTAGTTAATACGAATAACAAACTCGTTGATTTTTTTCATATTCCTTTCAATACCCAAAAACGAAATCTATTCTCTGTAATAAATTATATAGTATTCAATTTCTGTTATCAATTGGAATGTCAAAATATATTTAGTTTTCAATGAGACCATTGATTGTAATATGGCTGTTTTGTTTTGCAAAGCCTGTGCATTTTATGTATCTAGCAATAAAAGTTGCCTACACACAAGACTTTATTGCTACGTGACAAGTCTTGTCCCTTTGGTAGAATGACACTTCATGTACATTCGCTTGTGCAAAACATTTTTAATGGAAAAATTAGCACAAGAGTTAGTTATTTTTCTATTCCTGTAAGTTTCTCCGAGATCTTTTTCTCGTTTTATTTATGAATTCTTTTATTTTTCCTGATTTCTTTATTCATATCTTTGTATCTGTTGTATTAGCTGATGATCAAAATAAACCCTTCGTGGTTGATTCATTTTTATTTATCAATTTGCTTATCATGTCGTCAATACTGTTCAAATTAATGATTACCAATTTTCAGCTGGAGAAACACCTAAACCAGCTGAAACTGTTTCCATACCTGTCTCCACCCAATTCAAAACTGAGTTTTCCACTATGTTTTTCTATCTCATATCTCTATAGTGTAAGATATCTTGATAAAATAATTTATAATATCTTTAATTATGTGTAGATGTTGTTTTGCTTCAATTGATTCCATTTAACTCATTTATATAACCCTAAAAGCTAATCGATCGAATAACAATTTTGTCAGGTAAGAGTTCACTTGCTATCCATTAGTCAATTGTGACCTGGCTAAGGGAAACTGGAATTATTAGCTTTATAACTGCTTCAATATCTGTGTTGATGGTGGTCCGATTGTTAACTTAGCTTTTTCAAAAGCATACTGCAGGCAACAGTAAGAGTATAGTTTTAAGTTGAGTAGTTAATTGTGTTGATAATGTTTGTTTCGCTCCACATTCTCTTACTTATTACCTGGAGAAAAAAATGGATATTTCATTTTACATTTGAATGTACTGTATTAACAGTTTTATCAGGTAAAAGTCTATGTGCTTTCGGGTAGTCTATTTTGAAATGAGTAAGTAAAAGTAGAATAATTAGTTTTACAATTTCTTCAGTATCTTTGCAAAGGATGCTGCATGTAACTGTGAGAACAGATTTAAGTGCTGCATTGTAAAGATAGTTAATAATGTTTATGTTTTTTGTTTCAGTAAGCATCTTATTATTTATTGCCTGAAAATTGTTGCCAACTGATTTGCATACTTAAAGTTATTCTACCGCATTTCTGGTAATGAGCTGTATATAGACTAACTATTGTTGTCTGTTTGAGGTAATTGTCCACTAAGGACAAAATATTGTTCTACTTCATACAGGCTTCGGCGTTGGTCAAAGTCCAGGATTCTCCTTTGTGATTAAGTTGATTGTTTATTGCTAAATCCAACAGCTTTTTCAACTGATCTTAGAAGATTCTGTAAAGAAAGAACTTTATTTTTTTGACAACATGAACAAGACGTCTAAAACAGATATACCAGTGCCTATCAAATGATACATCGTGCTGTTTGAGTTTGAATTACTTCTTTCCTGAAGTGTATTTTGCACAGTCTTCGATCTTGTGGACTCCTTGTTTTTTATTTTAATGTTCGGCTTTGATTTTCTTTTAATTCTTGTGAACATTTTTCATGCTGTCTTCCAAGTTCAACTCTGTGTGGATCTTTTCGATTTTGTGAAGTAACATTCTCAGGCTCTTTGCTAAGCATTTTCATCTTGCTTACGTTCCCTGTTCACCTTCCAATTTTGTTGGCAAAGAAATTTGGAAAGTAACTAAATATCATTTCAGATGTTATAAAGGTTAGCTGCAAAATGCCTGACAAGAAACAAGTTGTATCGTTCAAGATGGCTCACTTCATCATTGACACTGGCATGAATGTGCCTTTGTCACTCGTAGTCTCTGACACAATCTTGAACAGTATTGTCTATTACATTTTCTATGTTAGACTTCATGACATAATATAAAGAGATGCCTGTAATTAAAAAATTGTAATAAGTGTGCTTAAAGACACAAATTCATCAGCAACAAATTAACCGATACACATTCTCAAGTAATTATTTCAGTACTTCGCTTTGTGTTGCCTTTGGCAAAATATGCCCTCGGCATTTCAGTATATGGCGTTTTACATTCCTAATTTTTTGTTGGTCTTGTAAAATCTATATGTTTGACACTTATCAAACTGGTGCTCAGTGCAGATTGAGATAAACCTAGCTTAAATGACAAAACTTTGGTAATGTATTTGATGCCATTTTGTCATATTTCAGTTAATTTTGTAAAATTTCAAAGTTGTAAATTGAAATAAATTTTCTAATTATTGATGTCTCAGTATACATTAAAACATCGGACACTAATTTGGAAATTTTAGCAGCTCTAGCATTTACAAAGATTGCATATGCCCTCTTGATTTGTTTCTCGTACATTTTTTCCATCTCTTTTTCAGTCAATTTTTAACCGGTTATCTGTTTTTCTGTTCCGTTTGTAATAGCTGTATTATTGTGTTTTTAAACATAATAAATGTCTTTGGTTTGTGAAGAAATTCGAAATGAAAGAATTTGAAAATCCTGCATATGAAGATGATAATGATGATATAAGACCAATGCAATATCCAATTCAAGTTGATGATACTGTAAATCTTGATAATGGCTTTTAAGATGACAACACAAGACCAACATGTTATGATCACAGCAACGTTAAAGTGAAGGAATTATTCCGATTTTTTTATACCATAGTTGAGGACTTTGTATGCAAATATGCTGGGGATAGTAAGGGTGTTATCCAGAAGAACATACTGTAATTTAGTTAATTTAAAGAATACATACTTTCATTTTTACCGGTAACAAATGCTAGTATTGAAACTACAGTGTATATACTTATATTTGTATATATATTTCTTGTTTGTACTTTATCGTTTTAACCACTTATACCAGCATCCAGATCTATGCTGTTATATATTTTTACTGCTGAGGAGAAAGTGCTCTAATAATCTAATGCTTTCTACTGAATCCTATGTTTGCACTTGCATCGGACAAAATTTCTAAAACAAATACGGTTCAACCTAAAGATTGTGCAAAATGCCGGAACAAAATTATTAGCACTTAGCTAAAAAGAGAGAAAACGAGATAGATCGAGAATTATTAGCACATTAAAAATGAGAATTGAGAAAACTGACAACAAGAACCTACGTATACCATAACAGATGAATTTCATGATAGAATAAACAGATTTAGAGACACAGAAGAAACTGAACCAAATACCATCTGGAACTTACTGTTTTACAAAGGCAACCAATACAAGATACTGGAGGTATAGAATTAACGCATGAAATGTTGACTCATAGGAACGAATAAACAAATTGATTAAGACAAAGGAATACTGAATTGACTGAATGAATTGGTGCAGTAAATGAAGAATTTTCAATAAGTTACCTTCCCATGAAAAAGCTGGAGCTAGGGAATGCCAAATTGATGGAAGGTTATTTACGCAACAAGAAGAAAGATGAAAGGATGTAAAGAAGCAGTTTAAGTTGCCACCCCAAAATAGATGTTTTTAAAATAAGATTCGATCATCCTAAAAAAATATTAAGAAATAAAAAAATATGAAAATAATATATTGCAAAATGAACCAAACAAAGTTTAAATTATGAGGTCAGAACTAGTTGGAAATATCAAAACTTTTGAAATATTTACAATTTAAACATGGAAAAAATGACAGAAATAATAAGAAGAATACTTTCTCTGAGAGAGAGACTAAAACTGTTATTCAAAGAAAAGGTTGTAACAATAGCTGCTATCTACACAGCGATAGCAAACACTTTAGCAATAGCTGCACTGTCTGTAGAAGAAATCTGTAACTGGTGGAGGAGGTAATACACCTCATCATCCAGCTCCAAGTAAATCGTACTGACAAGATTAAAAGAGCTTGGTATAGTTTGCCAATTATTTCATTGGTTATCTGGAAAAACCAGTATCATGTTTTCCCGGTGCTATTTGTTATCTGATGCGTTGGTTGCTTAGTAATACTGGACATATTGGGTCTTTATTTGCTGAATTTATTATTTTATTTGTTTTGTCATTAGTAGGTTTGTTATTTGTATGTTAAATCAAAGGTGTTATCAAATCATGTAATATAATTTGCGAAGCTGATCACCATAAGTGAATTAGAGGTTAGTACATTATGTCAAAACTTAAACCATAGCAGCTCCCACAACCATTAGTATCAAGATAAATGACTGGTTAGATTTTTTCTGTGATCCATGGTCGATATTGATTTTTGGTCTTTATAAATTGGATTCTGTCCAGAGTGTGTGATTGGCATGTGTCCTTTTAAAATCCGAGTAATGGATAGCATTGGCAGACTTGACAGGTGTTAAGCCCTTCGCGTACCTCTCTGGAGAAGACACAGTAATTGGAAGAAATATTATCATGATCATCATCCTTCTAATCTATATAATTTGTACTCAATTTGTCATCTTTAATATCCTATACAATTTCTTGTTGTACTGTCACAGATTGTTTATCAGCCTTTGGAATGCCGCTGTTTACTACGTCGGTATTGGTGATAGAGGTTACACCCAGTTTATAGGAGTCACTGGATTTCTTTAAGTTGCCATGGTATCCAATGATGCTACCCATTGTCATAACCAGGTCACTCGGTAACAAAACAGTAACAAGCCACTAACAACATAGTCCAATTTTACTTTTGAATCTACTATGTATTGTTTGAATTTTAACATGATATTTCCATTTTTGTCATAACCTTGCTGTCCTAAAATTAATAGTTCCACTAGCCTTTTAACAATGTCTGATACAGTAAAACAGTCTGTGTAATAGATGTTGTTTTGTACTCGTGCACCCAATATGCAGATTACATATGATCTAATGCATTGATTCAACCTTGCCATACATACATTTGTTGGAACTTTGTTTTCTTGTAGAAAAAGTACAGCCAAGCTCCTGTCTCATCTTTCTTTCCATAGAATCCATTCCATCAGACGATAATGTTTACTAGTATTCAACAGTACCAGCTCCATCACTGTAATGTCTGTTATGAAGACCTAATACAACGGCAGGTATAGGCTAACCGGAACCTTGGTGCAGTTTTATGTTCCTCTAGCCCATTATCAATCAAGTGTTTGTTGGTTTTGTTTCAGATAGTTATCGCCAATCAAGCAGGTATGAAATTTTTGAAGTGTTGCAGATCGAATTAAATTGTTTCATATTAAAGCCATTTTATTAGATTTGAATCCATCGTCATCGGGTAAAGGTATTTTACTTTTGGACATCAGTATTTTCAACTGGAAATAAACTTGAATTTTGTATGCAAATTTGACTAACTCTGGTACATTTTTATCTATCAAATGCCGGTAGGAAATGCCACATCTAGCTATTGTCATCTATTTTATCAAGTTTAGTTGATTTTGCCAAAATTGTATGTCTTTTCAAGTGTCATTACTCTCAAATGTTAAAGTGTTGTTATCACAAATGTTCCGTGCCTGGTATGTGAAAAACATAATTTTCAGTGCAGTGAACTTTTATTGTGTTAAATATTTGTGCAGTATCAGGGTTCACTGTAGTGTTAAACTGTGTTGTAGGACAAAGCCGATATCCTTACTGGTATTTTGTTTTAAATCTGAAGACCATCTCTGGAGGTGCGGATATATTAGCAGCAGAAACTATTTCTTTGGGACAGGAGTCTTCCAATGCTGATGCCGTCTCTTCGGTCTCTATTAAAGCATGTACTATATCAGGGTTCTGGAAAATAACTCGATTTATCCACCATCTACAGCTACCAACTTTTGTGGATGTCTTAAACTTGCGGTATTAACAAGCCGTGTGGTTTTCAGGGTCAAAAGCTCAGGTCAAGGTCACTGTGACTGAACGAAGAAAAATGGTTTATGCACAATATCTCATATTCTTTCTGCACCATCAACATTTACCAAACAATGTGGATAGCTTGCACATGGAGAAAGGAAGAATTTCTGTCGCTTTTTAGGTCAATAGGTCAAAGGGCAAGGTCACTGTGATTGAATTTTGAAAAATAATTTCACAAAGTATCTAGAGTTCCCCACGATCTACAGTTACCAGTCTTTATGGGTGGCTTGCACTTAAGATAAGACAGATAAGAAAGAACGTTACCGATTTTAAGGTCAGAAAGTCATAGGTTAAGGGCACTGTGACTGCAAGAATAAAAATGGCTTCTGCACAATAACATTAGTTCTCCACCATCTTCAGTTACCAACCTTAGTGGGTGGCTTGCACTTGGGATCAAAAAGAATCCTATCATTTTGGGGGCCAAAAGGTCAAAGGTCAAAATCACTGTGACGGAAAGAGTAAAAACTGTTTCCACAAAATAACAGTTCTACAACACAAAACTAGATCAAACCTTGTGGATGGCTTGTGTATTAGGTAAAGATAAACCCTATTAATTTTGAGGTCAAATGTCAAGGTTATTGTGACTGCAAGAATAAACATGATTCTGCACAATAACATTAGTTCTACATGACTGACATGGACCAAACATTGTGGATGGCTTACACTTTTAAAGAATAAGCCTGTTGATCTTGGGGTCAAAAGTTCTAAGGTCAGTGTCGGTCTAAAAAAGAAGAGAAATGGTTTGGACACAAACGTTCAGTTGTCTGCATGGAAGACGATTAAACATGAAGTGGGCTTATAATGTGCTGTTACGGTACTCTTGTTTTTCAATCTGAAGACTCACTTTTATTAACAGGAGTCCTCCAATACAGATGCCATTTTTCTATGATCTACAAAAGCATTATAGCTTCTTCGTCTTTGAGTCCATTTATCGACAATAACATGTAAGATATTTCTAACTCAAATAAGTATGAAGTTTGTTTTTCTTGTACGGATACACTTAGTCTCTGTTTACTGTTTTTCTGCATCTATGTGTAATTTTCTGTTGATTTGTCTCTCTAATCTCTTCATTTCCTGTATTGTGATTCCAGATTATTCTGTTTTCTTTTACACAATCTTTACATATCTGGTATTGTATTTATTTATTTTCTTTTGCTGTTTTGATTTTTTCAATCTGTTTTTTCTTTGTTACAGTTGTAGTGTTTTATAACTACTGTTGTTACTTTGGGTCATATCTTCAGTTTCGTTTTAGTTACTATCAAATGAAAGTTGTGTAAAAACTAAATATTCAAAATCTGTATATCTGCATGCTATGAAAGGTGTAATGGTTTTTACTTCATCAAGATGATGTACAAATTCTTCCCATACCAACTGATTTGTGGTAATTTTTTGTGATTGAAGGTTTTATTGTCTATTGGTGCTATCACCGAGCAAATGTTCAATTAACCACCACAGTTACCGGCCACAACTCTGTGCGAAGTAGTTGATTATAATCCTTTTTTTAGTCTTCTATCTGTCAGTCACTCCCAGATGACTGGCAGATGATGCTTAGGCTTCATAATTAGAGGGATGAGACGTATCTACTATGCCCGGGTCACAGAGGTCAAGGTCTTGCATATATACCTAATTCATCATGGTTGTTCAGGTCAATACCAAATGACTCCAGGACAGACAGCCCGGAATCAAGGGTGGACCTCAAGACTCGCACTACATAAATACAATGTGCCCGGGCTGATACAAAAAGCCTCAGTGCAAGATAAGGTACTTTGAGGTAATGGTAGCTGAGCATCAAGCAATAGCTAATCATGTGTACAGTGTATTTATTTATTTATATTGTTTATGCAACAAGTCTAATGGCTTAAACGGCGGGCATGATGGCTCCAAAGTTGGTGGATGTAGACTTGGAAGCAGAAGAAACCAGAGAAGTTAGAAGAAATCGCAGACTTTGCATGTGTTTGAACCAGGAATTGAACCTAGGGCTAAAGAGGTGCAAAATAAGTGCATCACCAATTTAATTTCAATCAACTTCATTCTATAAATGTTGCTCCTTTTCATTTCTTCTGTGATGTTATTTAGTACCATGCTATGACACTGCCTACATTGTACTCGCCTTATCACCGTACTCATCTGGATCGTTTTGTTGTATAACTTATGTTTTGGGGACTATTTCTTTTTCCATCTGGTTTTGTGATCAATACAAACTCACATGAAGTGGGTGTCTTAACTGCTTTATTTTTGAATGATCTTTAACATTCTACAAAATCGTTATATTTTATAAAAAATAAAGTTGTCTTACTTTTAAATACTTCTATATATGAATTCTGCTTCCATCGTCTCCTTAGTAAGATGTGTTTTTGGCCTATCAATTATTATAATGACGTTTTCTGCTGGTTGCCGACTGCTAAACGATTGATCATATTCTTTACATTTCACAAATATGTACATTTTACCTGTCATTCTTATGGTCTTCAAAATCTTTTCAATTTTGTATATGTCATCTTGTTTGACGTCTAGAGATAAATTGTGTTCATAAAACATTCCCTCAGTATCCTCTCCCTTTGAGTATTCTAGTTTGTAAACAACCTGATCACCTAACATTACACGCCTGATTTGAATATTTTTGGTAAAGCTTGGATGGTATCCCTTTGCAAATATTGTTTAATATTTTGAAATTGGAAATTCTGAAAGTTTCAGTTTTCAAATAACCAAATAGATTGATCCATACTTTTGAAATGTTTTCTTCCTTACTCACTCCAACTGAAGTCATCTCTATTCTCTATTGATGTGTGATGGGTGTTATTGTACCCATAAATTACCTTTGGTAAAAAGTCAATCCATTTTTTTGTTTTATCATGAGTACAATACTTCCATTTTCTATTCTTCAGAATTCTGTTCAACAATTCCACTACATATTTTTTGTTTGATTATGTGGAAATGTACTCAGTATTTCCTTGTAACTTTCCTGTTGTAAAGATAGTTTCCTTCATCAAACTGTATTTTTTGAAAGTTTTTTCTCTCTTTGTATATTTCACTGAAAATATTGTGTATGTCAACTCTCTTTTTGCTTTATAACTTTCTCAGCCCAACTATATCTTGAGAAGACATATTTAGATTCTAAGATGTGTTTGTATCCATCGTTGTATTTTTCATATTTTTGCATGTCAACAATGTCTGCTTGCCACTGATAATCCATATGACTAACATAACACCCTTCAGTACGGAAATCATTTTCTGGTTTGTTTGTGTAATGTGCAAGTAGATTGTTCAGTTAACCATTTTTCAATTTTGCGTATTTTATTTTCTTTTTGTCCCGATTAATTTGTTTCCACAATTGATTTATATTTGTGTAAGCAGGTGGACTTTCAGGATTGTAGTAAAGATGCCTAAAGTATTGTCCTTCATCCATTTAAAATGGTACAAAACATCCAGAGAATACTTTACGCTTGACAAATTATCTTCAGGCGTTATCAATAAGCCAAGAGGACATCTATCTACAACGAGAACTATTATTTTCAATGATTTATAATGCTTCTGCAATTCTTTCAAATGTGTGAATGATTTTAGATTTCTGTCAACGTTTGCCATTCCTATTGTTGATTCAAAAACAACTACATCCTATACTGTATCACCATGTGTTGTTTTAAATCTAACTTTGTTTTCCATCAATTCTGTCTCTTTTTTTATCGACTTGTTGAAAATGCCCTAGTAAAGTTTCCAAATACAAAGTTGTGTATTTAGTCACATTAAATGTGTAATTTATCTCTTCATTATGTCGTACTGTTTCAACAATCTTGTCATCTAGATTGATAATGCTTATCTTAATGCCGTCATCATTGAATACATTCTGTAAATCTTCATCTTTTCTAACATTGCAGGACAGCCTTTGTATGTTCGAAATAGACAAATCGAAATTGTATTCTCTTTATTTGTTAATTTGTAACTCAGCTAGCTTTGATCACACTTTTATCCCATCAAAATTTCTCAATAAATATACGTCATCTTTTGATACTGAGATTGTTGCTTTTATGTTAAACTCGTCAAAATATATCTATCGTGTCTGAGGTATTCTAGAATGGATAATAAATTGACAGTACTGGTAATTACATTTCTGGAAATAGTTCGATGCATTTGAAATGTACAAGTGTTCTAGAGATGTTTTAATCTTGTTTTTTTTTTGTTTTTTTTTTTGTTTTTTTGTTTTTTTTTCTCGAAGCAATGATTGTTGCAAAGGAACAACTTTGCATTGGAGTACGAGGATATTTAAACCGGTTTTTATTAAATAATTGTTTCAGAGATTTGTCAATATGTTCCCAAAGGCACCCCGACAAAAGTGTGCAAAGACAAAAGCGCGCAGGACAAAAGCGCGCAAGACAAAAGCGCGGCGAAAAAATCGCGCAAAGACAAAAGCGTACAACAATTGCTATTTTGTGACTCTAGTAAAGAAAACACTAACAAATGCAGCATTAAAGATCATTAAGCATCGTTTATTAATTAATATCTCAATATGCAGAAATTTGGCGTTAAATAAGAAATAACATCATCTATTCATAAATATCTCAATATGCAGAAATATGGCGTTAAAGAACAAATAACATCTATTCATTAATATCTCAATATGCAGAAATACGACGTCAAAAAACAAATAACATCATCTATTCATTAATATCTCAATATCCACATAAATATGGCGTTAACGAATAAATAACATCATCTATTCATTAATATCTCGATATGCAGAAATATAGCGTTTAGTAAATTTTCAAAACGTTCAATTAATACTGCAGTCTTTTTTCACGCATCTCCATGACGTACTCCCATCCAAATTAATACGATCTTTACGAAGCCGATAGCCCTCACGTAAAATGTGCTCTTTTTGCTTCTGCGATTTGGTTCTTTCCATGACTGCAGATGTTTCGGCCTAAACATATTTGTGCTATTTATACAGTTTCGGGTATGCAAGTAGCTTTGATGAATGACTCTTCAAATAAATTTTGGAACTTAGAAATTATCTCACTTTTCATGTCTACCTCTACTATGCGCGCTTTTCTTTTTGCGCGATTCTGTCGAGGGATTTCAGGTTTTGTTGGCGCACTTTTGTCAGGGGTTTTAAGCTGCGTGCTTTTGACGGCGCTCTTTTGTCATGCGCGCTTTTGTCGGGACACCGTTCTCAAATAGGGTTGCAATGTTCTTTAAATCACCTAAAATCTGTTAAATGTTTCAGAGCTCTCACATAATATCTACTCACAGAGAAGCACTGTTAATTGCTTGTGCACAAAAATGACATTTACAGTAAATAAGCAAAATAAGCTTCTCTTGTACCGATCGCTGGGTGATATCAGTATCGTATTGCCAGATTGTTACGTGATACAAATATAGACATGCTGTTTAAAACCGTAATTGAAAGGTCTGTATACAACAAGTGCCCTCTTGCGAATGAAATTGTTACTGCCTATAGCAGGCTAAATTAATTGCCTAAGGAGAGAGCTCGTTACACATGATGGGTATTCAATATATGACAACTTCTGAGATGTCCACATATCTTGACTCAAAAGAAAACGTGTGTAAACGGTTAAATTAGAGAAACTAACATGCGACATGTGTTATGTTGATGGCAGTCACGATGATTATTCTCAACTATCTTTCTAGACAAAAATAGAACGAGCAATCCGATTGAGTCGGTTTCTTTCAGCTGCATCCAATGAGACATCAGACTGGTAGATACTGTTTCGGTTTGCTACTATGACAAGACTTGAAGTGGATTGATAATGCTTGGCTAGCAAAGGCGATCATCAGCCTTAGAGTTCAAATTATCTGGTGTCCTTATAAATTCTAGAACTTTTGAAAGTAAACTTCCTTGGAAGTCAAGCTGCGACAAACGTGTACGTAAAGGTGTTTTGTGAACAAGAAGGATTTCGGTGTCACCTCTGAGTGCAGATCTTTTTGGAGAGGGTTTGTAACCAGGATCATAGCTTCCGAAAATATATTTGCCCCTAAGCTTTTTATTCAAGCTCATCTTTATGCTTTTGTATGTACGAACGTAACTCCACAAGCCAAAATAGGTCCTCATATACCATATTTGCAGGGCCTCGGATCTACAAAATTGATAATGCTTGTCATCATCTTACTGGGAACCAATTTTGACCAAACATACCGTACAGAATAAACTCACTGGGGTAACGCTTTCTTTGCTCCAAATTTAGGTGGCACTAGGTCCTGATATATATATATATATATATATATATATATATATATATATATATAAAATTTGTTTTACACAGCGTTGTTAGGCTGATGGCAGCATAACATAGATATGTAGTTTACCCGTTTAAGACCGATTTTAAATTTTGTCTTCTTTATTTCTTCTATTGCTTATCATTTGTTTGTTTATTTACCCCGCTATTGAAACATGTAGGAGTTAAGAATTCTTCTTGGCTTTTGTGTTTAGTGTTTGTTTTGTGCATGTAAATTGTTTCTTCCCCTGATGAAGAGCGTGTTTGGCTCCAAATGTTGGGAAATTGTTTTGTGTGTGTGTGTGTATATATATATATATATATATATATATATATATATATATATATATGTTTATGGCTTAAATAAATTTGAAGAAGATCCGAATTGCGATAACAAATTCTATCTCTATTCTGTCCATTGCCAACAGTTTATGGTTAAATTCCAGCGTAAATGAAGAGAATATTTTCAGGAATTTAAAATAGCTTTCAAAACCAAACTGTACAGATCAAGTGTTAATAGCAGCATTACATGTTATTATTACATTGCTTTCACTTTTCCTGGTGCTAGTACCCAGTTCAAGGTGAACTCTCTCCTACAACTAGTAATTGAGAACAAAATTAAACATAGTCCCAGAATGATGCCTTAGTCACTTCTGTCATTCAGAATATTGTTCTTCTTTGATTTGGAATCCGTATGGTGGACACATGTCTCTGGGTGCTCAAAGATTTTCTCTATTTCCAGTCTTTTGGCATATTTTCCTTTAGTCGTATGCAATTCTGTGTTACATTTGACCTTTTTTTCCCAGTCCTTGGTTTTTTTTTTTTTTTTTTTTTTTTTTATACTGGTAATCAGAGCCAGGTGACAAGTGACCGGTGACAGACACCCGGTGAAAGGTTTTCATCGCCTGTCCAGTGACCAGTGGCAAGACACGGTGCCCGCCTGGTGACAGGCATTCGTCGTCCTGTCCAATAACCTGGTATGTAGATGCGCTAAGGCAAGGAATACCTCTTTGAGAAGTCCCTATCCAGGGAACTTGATTTGTCCAACGATCTTGACCCCTTTAACTTTGGCTCAGGTCTACCTGAGCGAGTAAAGATGACAGCATTTTCCTCCCACCAAAAAAGGCGGGACTCGTTCGTTGGTGCTAGCGACTTCTGTGAAGTGGGAAGTGCCCCGAGCTCTCCTGGGATCTGAGGAGCCCACTGGAGAAGAACAGGAGAATGTGGCTCACTTCTTCTGCTACTGTAGAAACAGTGGCTTTATGCGAGATCCCACACCTCGTCTTTCAAAAAGGCACAGAAAAGACATTCATCAATGCGAGTGCATTTAACATACAGCAAACATGTGGGGTGAGTTTCCCAAGAAGCCTTCTTATGGCCTCTTTAGCCAAATTCCTGTTCCTGTGGGATGCTGAAAACCTGAACAAATGCAATAAGAAGCAAAGAACCGGAATAAATTTGTTGGGGGAAATATTTATCTCACACTAGTAGCAACGATGGGATAATATTACAGAAAGACCACTTAGCTAAAACAAGGCCCCAGAACATCACTCCTTCCTGTATACCTACACATCAAATTCGGGCTGGGGTGCTCGCCTAGAGCCAGAGGGGTAGTCTTTCATTAGGCTTGTGGTCTCGAAAGGTAACTATATTTTCTTCATGTCGGCAACCTAGAAATGCGGGACATTTTTCTAGCACTACAGGCGTGTATCAACCTCATAAAATGCAACTGTGTTGAGGTCGCCACAAACAACATGTTGCTTCTGATGTACCTTGGACGTCAAGGAGGCACTCATACTCATTTTTTTCGCTTGAAAGGTTGAAATCTCCTCAGATGGACAGTTTCGAAGAGAATCACTCGCAGTGTCCACCACATTCCTGGCAAGAGAAATATCCTACAAGCAGCCATTCTAGACAAGGACAGCTGGTTCTCACGGGATGGTCTCTGCAATAGTCTATGAGAAAGACGTTTTCAACTGTGGGGGTTAAACAACAAGCTATCACTTTATGTGTCTCCAGTTCCAGACCAGAGTGTATGGGTGATGGACACCTTCAGCATAAAGTGGAAACGACTGTATGCCTACGCTCTGCCACCTTTCAGAATAATCCTTCCAGTTCTTCACAGTCAGGACTTCTCTGTCGCAGCTCATCCTAATAGCCCCTGTTGGTAAACACCCTCAGGGAGTTACCAGTGAGAACAATCTACTGTCGCAACGCAGAATGTCCCTCCTGTACAATAATTTACAGATTCTCCACATTCACGGCTGCCTCATATCAAACAATAATCCGCCTATATCAGTTTTCTAGCAGGGTTGCAGACTGCATCAACTAGGCTAGAAAGCAATCGACATCCAAGGTTTATGACACCAAGTGCAGAATATTCTATAATTGGTGCAGTAGGCAGCACATTGATTCCATCTGCCATTCTTTGGCCACAGATGCAGATTTCTTTTTTCTTCTCTCTTTCTTTTAGAAGAAACAGAATGCTCAATCTCCACCATTATGGGCTATAGAGCAGCCATCTCCAGTACCTTAAGTTCTTTACGGACTCCACCAAGGGTAAAACCCTGAACTTTCAGAACTGATGCAATACTTGGAGCTTCAAAGACCAGTCTGTCCTTGTTTAATAAATGGGTGGAACTTTCTTGTGTTTTTGGTCGTTATCTAAACTTCCTAATGAACTCCTCAGAGCGACTTCCTTCAAGAACCTTACTTTAAGACGGTCTACCTTCTCTCTCTCCCTCTCTCTCTCTCTCTCTCTATCTCTCTCTTTCTCTCTTTCTCTCACTCTCTCTCTCTGGCATCAGCGAGGAGAAGCAGTGGATTTCATGCCTTATCTGTGGAAAAGGGTTGTCTCTGATTTAGTGGCAACAATGATTCATCTTCCCTTCTTTGCCATCCAAGCTTTCTGGCCAAGAATAAGCTACTTTCAGTTGCCCATAACCAATCGAATCCATAGTCTCCGTCGAATCTGTGTTTGGGATAATCAGTATAGACACCTTTGCCCAGTTAGAGCCTTACATTTCCATTTGGCTAAATCAAAAAGGAAAACAAATGATCGAACACGTCTCTTTCTCGCTCTCAAGGGTACCTCGGATATTTCTACAGCCACCATCTTGAGTTGGATTATTCTGACTATCAAAAGAGCTTATCAAGAAGGAATTCACCTTGGACTGGGGACTAGTGCCAGGAAAAGTGAAAGCAACCTAATAACAGCAGGTAAATATTATATGATTAAAATTAATTTTACCCACAAAACCTACATTTTTAAGGCCAGATTTAGACAAAAGAAAGAAAACAATTATATATATAAATATATATATATACATACAGTATATATATATAAAATCTTGCAGTCACAATAATCACTGTTACTCATGAATGCTCGTGTATTAGCATTTTAAATATTTGATTATTGATCCTAATTTATTATGTACACATCAATGATTCTTTTGAAGGAAGGTCAATGGGGATGCTAACATGAATATTCCGTGATCTACGTCCAACATCAACCTTACTTACAATTTAGTGAAATAATATAACGGGTTCTTTGGAAATTCTCATATGTTTGAAAATCCTTCATTAAATCGAGGTAAAAAGGATGTGCATCAAAAAGGAAGTTTATTAACTTCGGGGCACTTTGAAGTGTTCCCTCATTTGGCTGATTTGGAAACTTGGTCTTTAACCTTTCTGCAGTCACCAAGTTTAAGACCTTATTTTTCAGTGCTGACCATACTATACACTTGAATAATGTTGCAAACATAATATTGAAGGAAGGTCTTTTCTTAGAATTTCAACACGCTCATGGAGATTAATTAAGTATAGTGACTTGAATTTTGTGTATCGTTGTGCATATACCGGTGCGTATACCGGTAAATACAGAATCATTCACCGCATCGGATGAGGTCTTCCTTGTAAGGGAAACAATCAATAGTTTTTGGCGTTACTAACTCCCATCTATATCACAATTTGAAATATCATCTTTTTTACGTGATTGTATCATCACGTTTAATCTTTTTGAATCACAAGAGCCTGTTTGGTACTAATATCGCCTATGAGATATGGGACCTTTCATTAATAAAGAACTCATTGTCGCTTGGACAGATATCAGGATATATATTTTTTTCTTATGCAGATGACACAAAAGAAGACTGATGATGGTTTTATTATTGACTTAATTCTCATTTACTTTTTTGTTACTTTGCTAACATGGATTGCCCACACGCAAGCCACTAATTCTAAATCCAGTAATAGTGACAACTGGTTGACCTTGCTTAGCATGTTTGCACCAGTGTTCCTTAAGATGATATATCAATGAAGTAATTACAAGAATTCAACTTTCAATTAACGTGAGTACATTGTAAAATGTGTAAGGACCTCGAAACCACAGAGGTTAAAACGGTCTCTTTCAGCCTTTGTGGTCTCGCCTTTGCTTTTCAGAGCTGACATATGCAAGGCTAAGTCATCTATTCTTGATTACATTGATTGTTTTTCTCCTTGTGTTCCACTTTCCCCCACACTGAAAACAGTGTTATATTTCGTGTGCAACTTTATGCCCATGACGTTGTTCTCTAAAATGACAATGAAAGCTATATGTCAGAGAACCTGACCAAATGATATATTTCTACCATCAAAGTAAGCTACTGTAGTCTCTTTTTAATTCCTTGGCTATTTTGGTAGAGTTTCTTGCCTCCTCCATGATGAGATCAAAGCAATATTGCGTGAACTTTCTTTTCATCTACAGTAGCTCAGGTACAAACATTACCCTATATTATTAGCTCTACTGGTCATGGATCAGAAGCTCTTATGGGATGATCTTTCGTTCGTCGTCGGCCAGCCGGCCATTAGCACAAGTTTGTTATTGCTACTCCTCCTAAACTACTTACAGTATTGCCATGAGACTTTACACACACACACATTCATCCCATGGTCTAGTTGGTTCTAAATTAAAATTGTGCTGCTTGGATATCCAGTATGGCCGCCACAGTGGCCATCTTGAAAATTGTTTCATCACTACTCCTCCTGAATTGATGGTCCTATGAATATGGGGTTTCATTAAAAGACTTCTTATGATGTCTAGTTAATCTAAGGCAGCCATCTTAAAAATCTTGTTATCACAATTCCTCCTGAACAGCAAGTCATATTGACATGGGGTTTTCACCAAAATACATCCCATGATGACCAGTTGGTTTTAAATCAAACTGATGCCGATCTGGCTTTCAATATGGCCGCCACACATTGGCCATCTTGAAAATCTTGTTATCGCTACTCCTCCCGAATGAATAGTCGTATCAACATGAGGTTTTCACTTAAAGTCTTCTTATGATGTCCAGTTGGTTCTAAATGACAATGGTACTGATCTGACACCCAATATGGCCTTCATCTTCAATAGCTTGATATTGCTACTCCTCCTAAATGGAAAGTTATATTGACATGGGGTTTTCACCAGAAGACTTCTTATGGTGTCTAGTTAGTCCTAAATGAAAATGGTGTCGATCTGATATCTAATATGGCTGCCATAGTGGCCATCTGGAACATCTTGTTATCACTACTACTCCTGAATGAATGGTTATGTCAGCATTAAGTTTTCACTTAAAGACTTCTTATGATGTTTTGTTGATCTTAAATTAATTATTGTAATGATCTGACATCCTGTGTGTGGCCATCTTGAAAATATTGTTAAAGTTACTCCTCTTAAATGGAAGGTCATTTTGACATGGGGCTTTTATCAAAAGAGTTCTTATGGTTTCTAGTTCGTCCTAGATGAAAATGACTAACCCTCAATATGGCCACCATGGTGGCTATCTTGAAAATATTGTTATCTCTACTTCTCCCAAATAGATGGTTCAATCAACATGTGGTTTTCACCAATAGACTTCTTATGATACGTCGTTGGTCCTATATGAAGATGGTACCAGTCGTACATCCAATATGGCTGCTTCGACATATGTCTTGAAAATTTTGTTGTCACTACATCCCCTGAATAGATGAGCATTATGACATGATGTTTTCACCAAAAGATGTCTACATGGTTCTAAATGAAAATGGTGCCAATCTGTCATCCAATATGTCCACCACAGCAGTTAATTTGAAAATCTTGTTATCACTGAATAATATCAGAGATGGTTTCAACACTCATCAGTTAAAAGGAATAAATGGTCTTGAATTTCAGGAAATTCTTTTCGCCAGTAAAGTGTCAGTCTCTATGATGGACTATTGTTTATTTGGTAAATCCGTGTGCTAAAAAAGTGTTATATTATTCTCCAAATGATGTAGCCATATTTTTTTTTAATGCAAGAGCTTCATATAATTTTGTGTTCTTTATTTTTTTCTGTCTACATAGAAAGATCAGTGCTAGCTAGTTTATTACTGAACTGTTGATCTTTTCTTAATTAGATATATCAACGGGCATGAAGTTGCAAACAAAGCAAAAAAGAGACAAAAGAAGTTTGAAAAGATGTATAAAGAAGGAAATCAAGCGGAACGTTACAACATTCTGACCAACAATTGTGAACATTTCTCCAATAAGTGCCGTTATGGAAAGGCTACAAGTCAACAGGTAATAAAACAGAAATTATGGTCTATACATTGCAATGTGAAATATTAAATCTATCCTTATGAGGAACCTGTCCAATAAACAATTGTTTGTTTTCTTTCCTTAAGAAAAATTGGAAAATAATCTGATACATGATCTATAAATACCTTTATCAGTCATTTTGTTTGTCATATCTAGGGATAAGAAATCATACCAACACCCTTTCTTCATGCCGAAACCAGTTATAGCTATCGTGATGGGACAATTAAAAGAAGGGAGGTTTTGGGACAGTTTCTAAAAGGTTTCAATACCACCACTGGGTTGAATAATGCAAGCATTATGCACTGTTAACCCGCGAGATCATTCAACTCTACTCAATGGTGTGTCCTTTAGTAGTAATTTTCATCAATGACAAATGCTCGAATCGACTTGGCATTGCATTACATTTTTCTGATTTTCTTTAAACCCTGCTCTCCATTGAAAAATAAATAAGCATGCACTGCCTTTAAAAAATATATATAGATTTAGTCGGTATAGTTGAGTTAATAGATCTATAGACACACCAGGCAACGAAATTCAAGATAAATTAACGTCACATATAGGTTCTTCTAGCCTCAGCTTACAAGTCTCAGCTATCAAACTCTTCTGTGAGTGGGACAAAATTTGATTGCATTGCTGGCGGTGAGCTACCTCCCACAACTGGTATCATCACCTAGCACCACCAAATATCAGTTTGTACAGATGCTTTCAAACAGTTACAGTTTGCATATGTACGAATGATTTCCCTCTACCAGCCGTGAGGTCAGACAAGGAATCTGCTGAACATCTACAAATAAACTAATGTGAAAAATACACACATGCACAGCTTAAAGTCCACATATGCACAGCTTAAAGTCCACATATACACAGCTTAAAGTCCATATGTGCATTGCTTATTTTATGAAAAGGTTTTCCTTGATACATCAGTTATTAAATATGTTGATATTATTTAGTAGAACTTTACTTCTGTTATTGATTTTTATTATATTTATCTAACAAAACTAGATTTAAAATTTAGAATATCTTTTCTTTTTATTCAACCTAGATAATTACATCAATTTTTTTACCTTAATAAGTCCTCAAAATAACATTAAAATACATATACTTTATTTAATTTATCCTTTGGAAATAAGGTTATAATTTTCAGGCAACTTGTATGACCTCGACTTTTATTTCGATCTGAAAAATGGGAAAATGTCTACAGTTTCACTCCCTATTTTATCAAAGAATGTGTAGTCCCTTAATTCATCTTTTTTAAAAATTTGTTTTGTCTACTTGAATTCCTTTTGCAGCTTAATCATAAAAAGGACAAATAAAGAAATAATTTGTCGTTTGATATACAGGGAATGCACCAACGTAAAGCTCACATAATTGTATTGATCAGAGATTAAGAATTTAGGTATTAAAGTCGTTATAGCTATATTATTTTTCTTTACTTTAAAATGCTTCCATTTTTCAGTATTATAATATATTTTATCAACCTGAATATTATGATATCGAGTTTCGATCTTGTTCTAATTAGGGAATCAAAGTCAACATAGCTACATGTATATCTCTTATATTTTATTAGATCCTTAAAATTATTGTTTTTTAAATGTTAGGATATACGCTTTAATTTACTCATTTTAATGTAAGACTAATTTGTTGTCAACCTTGATTTATGACATCGATTTTAGATCTTGATCTAATATCTAAAAGGTTTTACGTAGTTACATTCGGAATCTAATTGCACCTCTTGGTTTCAAATCATAGACACCACTGCACTAAAATTAATTGACATCAATAAAAAAACGGTAAAAAGTCACAGAACAAATACTTTGAAAATATTTGCAATAAGGTCTCACTGGACATTTTGTTGGTGAATTTCATCGGACTAAGACAGATTGCAGAAAAATGAGAACAATACTACATTAAAGATACAAATAAAAACTAACCAATGATTAGTGCAGAAAGCATGCTTGTCAGATTGTAATTAATATATTTAGGTTAATTCATTGTACAAATGATACCTTGAACATGGAGCCAACACTACCCAATCCCTCTTTTATAGTGTTAATTTCCAACAAACAAGGGCTATTTAGAATATTTTCCACTGATAAGATGGCTCAAACAAACAATATGAGCCCAATGGATATATAAAGTTCACTGTTATTATAACAAAATTGGCATGCTCTTCATTACGCCTTAAATATCTCAATTTTGAGATATTTTGCATCTTTAACCATTCATTTGAAGCCCAAGTTACGCATTTGATCTCCTGTTGTAGAGTAACTGTCAAAGACAGTTACCAAACAAACCAATCCATTTTTAAGCCCAACTCAAAGTAAATGTAAACCAAATTACAGATTTAGTTCGTGTGTGAATTTATAAACACTCGAGCTTACTAGGCTAATGCCCTCTACCTAAAAATGGGGAGGGGTGGGGGGTCGAAATACAAAACTATCCAGTGAGACCTAATAACTTGGTGAGAGTTTATTTTGATGTTAGCGACCTTAAGAAAATACATGTTTACTTGCCTACCGTAATCATGCTAATATTGCTGAGTATGGGGCCAGTACACATCTAAGTACTACACCAGTGATGGCTACAAATTTAGTATTTTTAAAAACAATTAGAATGATGAAAGTCAAGAAAATGTTTGAATGTTGATGAATGCGAGCGATGAATCATAGCTGGGTACAATTTTTGTTGTTCTATTATACTTGGTATCACATTTTAATGCGTTAGATATTTACTTGTTCAAGGCAGAAACCATAATTTTAGATTACTATCAACAGTTGTAATGTCGACACGCATCGAATTTCAATAGTAAAGGGAGAAGTTATAGTTAAAATGAGCCATCATCGTGGTAATGCTAAATGCATTGTTCAAGGAATGTATACATATTTCAAATTGATACAAGAAGAAAAAGAAAAGAACTAAGATGTAAATCAAATATATTTATTGATTTCTCAAACATTGTATATCAACCTAATTGATAAAAATCCCATTTCTGTATAGTCCCTTAACAACCGCTAAGTCGTTTGTTTCTAAACAGCGTCACGATCGATAGAATAAATACACCAATGGGCAAGTTGGGAAAAAGGTTCTCAAGGTGTCCCAAAATGTATACTACATGAAACAATTACTATGATTTCATTTCCCAGCTTTTATAGACAATGAAAAAATTATTTTTGAAAATAATTTAGGGTGCCCCAATTTTTACAGTTGGCCCACAACTTGCATTCATTATGAGTAATTTCCTTCAGAGGTCTAACAAAAATAACAATGCAGAATAATATTTTGATCAAGAACAGTGATTGATTATTCAGCTTGTCTCTCTTGATCGAGACTAAACCTCCTTCAAGAGGTACTAGCTACAGTATTCAATGTTTTACATGCACCCACCGTAAAGCAGAGCGTATTATGTTATGATGCTGTCTGTCCATCAGACTTTTATTTATTTCATTTCCACACGAAAACTCCAGTTCTCCATCATCTACATTTACCAAATTATGTGGCTGTCTTGATCTCGTAGTCAAAACATCAATGTCACTGTGACTGAAAGAAAAAAAAATTCAGCACGATCACATTAGTTCTGCATTACAGACCTTGACCAAACTTTGTGGCTTAGGCCTGCACTGGGGAATAAGGAAGAAACTTATCGACTTTGGAGTTAAAAGGTCAAAGGTCAAAGTTTCTGTGACTGAAGGAAAAGTAAATGGTTTCAGCACAAGAAGATTATTCTATATCACAGACCTGGACCAAACTTTGCGGATAGCTTGCACTTGGGATAAAAAAGAAGCTTTTCGAGTTTTGGGATAAATAGGTCAAAGGTCAAGGTCACTGTAACTGAAATAAGAAAAATGGTTTCAACACAAAAACATTAGTTCGACAATATAGACCTAGACCACACTTTGTGGATGGCTTTCACTTGGAGTAAAAAATAAATCTCGGTTTAGGAGTCAAAAAGTTAAAGTAAGAGTGTATCATAAGTATAACTAAACTGGGTGGATGGCTTGCACTTAGAGTAATAAAGAAACCTGTGGATTCTTGGATCTAAAGGTCAAAGGTGACGGTAATGGGTACTGTAATAAGAAAAAAAATGGTTTCTGCACAGTAAGTGTAGTTCAGGATCGGATACCTTGACCAAAGATCCAGGTCAATGAGACCTGTTTGTCATAATCTCTAGAATCAACCATTTCCCATTAAACTCTGGGTGGGCGTATAATGTGTCCTTTACGGTCCTTTTGTTTAAAAAAATAGTTCAACTACACGCATAAATATTGCCAGATAGTGTTTTGCCTAAAATTAATGCCGCGGCCAGATAGTTGTCAAATTTAATATACAAACATTCCAATTACGTATAAAATGTTGTAACAAAAAAGAAAACATTGACATAATTAATTGTTAAGTGTTCCGGAAAATGTGTCCGTTTCTGTCCCGGCTTTACTATTGCTTCAGTTTAGTATGATCCTTCCATAGACCAACAAGTTGTTGTCCGCCTCTGTTTTAGCTCTGATGGTTCTAGATCGTACAAGCTTATGGGATGGCCTGTTATCTGCCATCCGTCCATTAGAACAAGTTTGTTATCGAAACTCCTCCTAAACTACTTAACATGAAACTATAAACACACATGCATCCCATAATCTTGATCATTCTAAATAAAAATGTTGCCGCTCATACATCCAATATGGCCAAAAAGCAGCCATCTTTATATCTTTCAAATTGTTATCCTCCAATGTCTCACATATTTGAGTGTCAATTTGTTTATGAACCAGCCGTGTTGACAATTAGACTGGATTTTTTCCCATTGTATTGCTTCACATCCTGTTGATATAGGTCACATGAAAATGTGTGTAAATACGGATTTGGTAAACAAATAATTCATTCCTGTTTTAGATCAGTCTGTGGGAATCCATTTGTGATCAGATTTTACATTGTGCCATTGAAATCAGATATAATTCAAGAGGATGTATTTATTTAATATATATTCATTGGAATTACTAAAGTTCTCATTGACTTGAATTAATACATTACTTTGGATTTTTGTGAACCCATTCAAACACATTCTGGATTGTATCACTGTGTTATATCAGGACATTCAAGACTATTGGAACTCTTTTGGAACATTCTGTATTTTTGGACTTGTGATTAGGACATTTAGGATTTTTTGGAATCAGATTTACAATGTTGTAAATATCTCTTGAATTTCACTTTGCATAGTAGGGAAATAAATTGCTTGCTGATATTACTTACATTGTTGGTCTCACTTTCTTTATGTTACATATTTTTAAGACCTAGAGTCGTAACAATTGTAGTTTATGTAGTAGAATATGTTGTTTTTTAACATCATTTGAAATATTGTAGAACTCTGTGACAAAATCTATTTTCTGTAAGAATATGTGTAGGTTACCACTCCTGCTTTCTGTACGGTGAAGAAATATATCTCTTTCTGTCTGGTCTGTTTGTCCTTCCACTGCAATGTAGACTTCACAACCAAGTGTTAGTACATGTACCTTTTAACTTGTAGTATACGTCATTGATTTTCTCAGGAGTTTAATCTCTTTCTCTCGCAATTTCTCCTCCTCTAAAATCTTCTTCAGCTCTTTAATGTTCTAGCTGACTGATGGTTATATTGGTATGTCAGGTATGATAAATCTAACAATTTACTTTTTTCAAAATAGATATGTAATGACCTACTAGCATTTAAGCATTATTTAATAATTGTGGGCGATTAATATACCAGATCTCACAAGGAAATCAAATGTAAACTCAATCAAGGATACAAGTACAACTAAATTAATAACTTTTTCAATAGGTATCTTGGTTGGTGGATCAACATTGAATTTTGGTGACTTGCTTAGCAGCACACTGTAGCAAAGTACAAGTGCTGAGCTAACACTTGCATGATTTAATTAGGCTGCGTTAATTATGTTGTTTGTCTCGCTTATTTATAGTGTGATTTTACAACATCTCTGGTGGGGGATTTTCCTTTTTCACATGTTGTTTAGTGGGTCATGTAGCTGGTTTCACAGAGCTACAATCTCATAATATATGCCACAGTGGCAACTATAATTGCTCCACCACCCGGATAGTTATATATGTTTGAACTAGTTGTCTATTCTTCATAATGCTTTTCTTGTATGATCTTTTCCATCATCGCCATCTTCAATTTCTCTGCTTAGCTTTCTTAAATTCCTATAAATGTTTTCCAAGTTGTCTACCAAGTTCAACTCTACGTAGATCTTTTTTCTTGGGCGAGGTTACTTTTTTCACCCTCATTTCATGTTTGATTTTGTTTTGCGCAACTCCATTTAATTTGCAAATAATTACAGATGAAGAAAAGTCAAAAATGAAGCTTACTTGCAAGTTGGAGAACATCATCATATAAGTTATCTAACATCATCTTGTTTCCAATTTGAAGTTATGTAAATTATATTGAAATTCAACAGGTTAAACAAATGCATACTAAAACATATGTAAAATGACATTAAAAAGGTATTGAAGAGTTCACAAAACTGGTTATTGTAAACCTTATCAAAGTGAGTACTTTAAACAGTGCAGTGGAGAGAGATCAGATCACCAGAAGCAACTCTAGAAAGACTGGAGGAAAATCAATAAGGACTATTTCAAAAACTTGGAAAAGGTAAGCAGAGAACATAGAAAAGAATACCGCAGAAACAAAGACCACAGTGGTGAAAATTACATAATGCTTAGAAAGGTCACAAGAAGTAGAATTGTCAATTCATTAAAGGACAGTCTCAAATCTGACACAACAGTAAAATTATTTGGTGTTCCATCCATGGACTTCTGTCAAGGATGGTTGAACTTGACAAGCCTTTAAGGTGCTAAAGATTGTGATGAATTAGACATTGATCATTTCATACCTTTTGCATTCTTTAACTTTTCTGACCATGAACAGCAAAGAAGATGTCATGACTGGAATAATATGAGAATTTATCGCGTTAGTTGGTGCACATTTAATATTGATGCAAATTACAACCCATGGGAAGTACATCAGGATGTATGTTGGAAGTATGTGAAGTCTTAAGAGAAATCTAGGATTTTCAAATTATTTCATCGCTTCTACCATATCTACTACCTTATGGTCCTTATTCTCTCTCGGTCTTATATATCTGAGACTTATCAAACTAGCACTTAAAGGTGACAAAGGTATTCCTTATTTAAATGATAGAACTTCCGTGAAATATGGAAGACAATTAGATGTCATATAATCTTCCTGGAGGTATGTTTGCAAAGGGTCTAGATTGTCAACTGGTAGAAATTTATTCACCACAGTTGTTACAGCCATGATTATAACATCAGATCAAGGTCTGGATATTTTGGCTCATCTAGCATTTACAAGCAATTCATATGTTTTCTTTACTTGTTTGTCTTCTATTTTATCTGAGTCTTTTTCAGTTAATGTCTTACCAGTTATATCTTGGTATGTTCTGTTGGTTATGCTAATTTTCAACTACATGTATTGCTTGTACTCTTCAGTATCAGGAGTAAGATTATCTTCTACTAATCCTAATTCCTCTTTCAATTTATCGGCCATTTAAATGGATTAAGATGGCAGAAAGAGGTAGACCTTTTGAAGATGACAAAACGTATAAAAATCCTAAAGATGTTGATTGAGAAGCTTCTGAAATTATTACAGATGAATCATTTAGGTCTGATATAGAAAAGACTATTGTCAAATTTATCTGATGAAGGATTTGAGGGTTTTGTGAGAAAAGAAACAGGTGAAATATTTACCTTGCTATATGATCGTTTTCATTACAAAGTGATGATTTCATTAATAAGTACGCTAGCAGTGCATTTAAAAAGAATGGAGAAATATATGTTTAGACAGAAAGTTTCAGTGAGGATAACAAACGATGGTAGAAGTTATCTCTTAGAGGAATGTACCATAGAAAGTGAAGCTGTTGGTAGGTACGTTTGAGATGATCTTTGCAAAGACATTTTGAAAAATAAAGGCAAAACCAGAAAAAAATTTGATAATCCAGCATATGAACGTGATACTGAAGAAAAACATCCTAAATATCCTTTAGTGCCAGCATCAATGATACAACAAGAATTTCAAGACAGATTTGATAGACTCAGAGATAGCCAATTACCACTGGAACCTACTGTCACACAAAGACAACAGATAACTGTACGAGAAGAAATAGAGATGCAAACAATGGATACAAATGAACCAGTATACCAGCAGCTGAGAGAAGCGGGGCAATGATAGATGAATTGTATGAAAATGTTTGAAGCAGACAAATTTATGAGAGATTGTATACATTTGAGAAAGAACGAGAAATCAAATGATTTGCTAAAGAAGTTAGGAAATTGAGAGATGTATTGTAATTATTGGATATATCTATATATGAAAAACAAATAGAGGACATAAAGAACGAAATCAGCAAGGAAACAACTGATAGCAATTCAAAGATGAGAGAAAAGTTACCTCATGGTGAAAGACTTAAACTATTTATAAAGAATGCCAATGTCAAAATCCAGTTTAACTTTTGAATCTTGCTGATTCAATGTTAAAGCCTCTATTAATGTTTTGGTTGTGTCTAGCATGTATATGTACAGTAGCTTCAGACTGATCAGACTGAGTTATACTTGTGATGTTAGAAACCTCCGAGTACCCAGTATGTCAATCACATAAGATCTAATACTTTGATTTAGTCTTGCTATTCCTTCTTTTGTTAGTCCGTTGATATCTTGTACAAAGAAGTATGTCCAGCCTATTAATTCTTCTGATGTTGTTTGAGAGTTATGCTCAGGACTGTATTGTATCGACCATCTTCTATTGTACCATATGTATGCTTCATATATTTCCTGTCTACTTGTTTCATCATCAGACATTTCTCTCTCTACCTTGCGATAAGTTTTTGGGTGAACAGTTACATTCTTCCCTTTTAGGTATCTCCAATTATAATGTTGTGGAATATTAAAGTCGTTGCAGATTATGATACATCATTTTAGGTCTATTTGAGTTAAATGATTGATCATCTGGCAAATGTATTGTACATTCAGATAGAAGTATTCTGATTTTACAAGTAAATATGAAATTTGTAAACAGACTTTACTAATTCTAGTATGCCCAGATTTGATAAGTGTCAATAACTTATTCGACATCCAGATGTTGCACACCATACAGCCGAATTAAGTTGATTCTGCCAGAAGAACATATCATACTGAGCTCTGTATCTATTGGCTGAATCATCACTGCTATATTTAAGAACGTATTTTTTTAAACTGTCTAATGTTCTGTATTTGAAGAATTTATCATGTATATAGTAGATGTTTATGTTTCTAAGTACGTTTGTAATACGTTAACAGGAAGATTAACGTGAGCTGGACATGAATAAGGTGCACGATTTGATAATTGTTTGAATCTGGTAGATTTAGATACTACAGATTTAGTTATTTTTAAATTCAAAGTTTTCATACAAGTTATTTCTGGAGACTTCCATGGCTATTTCCTACTTCCCCACGTCCCTACTTTCTTACTTCCGGAAGTATCAGAGATGTATGAATTTAACAGCTGAAATTATTGTTACTTAACATTTGGGAAATTAAATATAATTATCATCATCCATATACGGAATTACCTTTTTATTTCCCTTGTTACATCCCATATTTTCATTTGAATAGAATTACATATCATATTTACTATCAAAGCTATCGAGATGTACACATTCTTTCTCAGTAGGTCATAGATAACATTATACTCATATTCAGATTTGGGTTGTATGTAATAATTCATTCAGACTACCTTAGTTAGTATCATGATAATCATCAGTCAGCATCATTAGAGTCATGATTAGTAGAGTTGAGTTTTTTAGATTTATTGCCGTGATAACCACTATTACGGCACATCGTCTTGTGTCTAATGTTGTCAATACTTCTTTCTCACAATGTGTACATTCCACCCTTATCTTCTTCGCAGGTAATTTAGATAATACATGTACATTACTACAGTGTATTTACAAGCTTGTGCACAGCCTTAGGAGCTCAGTTATGGACTTAGCTACAGGTGTAAGCTTAGTTATAGGCTTAGTTATGGTTACAGGTATAGGCTCAGTTATGGCCGCACTTAAATTAGATAATAGCTTAGGCAGTAAATCTTTAGTCATGTTTTGAGTCACCTTTTCAGTCAGTATATTAGCCACTTTCTCAGTCAATATTTCAACCACCTTTTCATGTAATATTTCACTCACTCTCTTAAATATATTCTCCACCAATCTGTTGATTTATATTTATCTCATTATTTTCACTAGATACTTTCATGACATCTGGAAAGTACTTCTAGAAGTAGAATGAATTGGTATTAGTAGTATAGAAAACAGGGACACTAATTGATCAATACGTTAGTATCTCTAGTCATAATAATTTTAGTTTATCATGTTTTCCGTGCAGTTGCAAGGGTAGGTCGCTGTAACAAAATTGTATGCATTAGAGGATACTAGAGATAATCTGGTGAAATGTTATTTTGTACTTTGTACATGATGACTGATTCGTTGTAATTTATCCTGTCTTTCAATTGCTAACCATTTGACTTTTTGAAATCAGAAATCAGACATGAAACGGAACCATTGATATAACTATTTTAATCCATTTTGTACATTTAAGTAAATATATTCCCTTAATTATTAAAATAATTTAAAGTCATGTTGATTCTCAGGAAATGATTGTTCACATTCATTAATAAATAAAATGTTCTGCGCATGGAATGCACGCATCTTCCTCGTCCATCAAGAGCTATGCATACTATCTTTCAGATTATATTTTGGCTATTTTCAGAAGATTGTATGACTGTGGAGACAATGCATTTTATGAAGTGTCCGCCTCAGTATCATTTTTCAACCCAAGAATTGTAGCCCGAACTCATATTTTAACTTGTGATAGATAGATAGATTTAATATTTATACATTGGGGAGTTTAGAAATGTAAGTTCAAAACATCTCATAAATAGATATTGAAGTTACACTGTGATTGTTCACAATAATAAACAAATAAATAGAGGATATCTACTTTTTTCAAGTTGATATAAGGAAATATTTCATGAGTGAAGTGGAAACATTGTAATGTCAGGAGTGGCAAAGCCACGAGTGACAATACAAAATGTTTACACTTTACGAGTGAAATATTCGCTTACATCGACTCAAGAAAAATGTACATTTTATTTTCATTATATATTTTTATAGGTACAAACCATCAATCTGTATGGAATTTTCCCCATTCTGTGCCAATCCGACTACATAAAAAAAGAAGTTTAGAAATTGTACAATAATTCTAGGACAGTGACTGTTTACAAATTTAGCTCATACATATAATGCTTCAGATTGTGTATTTTGTCAAATTAATTACTGTTTTCATACGAAATTGAAGAGTTTTTTATTTTCGTTAGCACATTTCTTGCACGGATTGACACAGTGAACATTGTTGGGTGGGGATAATGTAGAAACATCACAGAGCTGTTGTATCTGACAGACTTCAGAGTGTAGCATCTTTAAACAAAAGGTTTTAAAGATTGTGAGTTAATCTATACAGATTTTGGTTGGCTCTTTTTATGTTGTTTATTCATGCATTCAAAAGTGAATTGTGTAGCCTTGACAAGCTTGCAGTCTAGCTCAGTAAGAGAAGCTGCACCCAAATTTTGATTGTCATTATTTCAGTTTGCAATCAACACTCATCCAACCACGATTTCTCCAGCACAATTGCTACTTAAACAATTGTATTACTATATTTAATCAAAACATTTTTATAAAAACGTCTACCGTTTGCCATAGGTTGTAACAGGTATTCTATGGGTGACACGGAATATCTAATAGAAACAGGTCATGCAAGATCAGTCACTGACATAAGGGCATATATATTTCCTAAATGGGAAAAGTAAGTAGTTCCAAAAGTGATATTGCCACTGTGGGGATATCAATTTTCTCTCACTGATATATTTCAGTATCCCATTATGAAATATATAATAAACACTTTTTTCATGAAACCATATAACCTAAAATGCTAACAATTCAGCAAGGGTGTATTTGAACAAAAGTGCATTAATATTTGTGATGAAATAAAAGAAATAATACAGACAATAGATTGGATTGGTACCTCCGGCATGATTTCGGCCCTTTTCTCACAAAGAATGCGTAACCAGAAGTCCAGAACTACTTATTGCTATTGATTCGACTACAGCTCAATGACACTCCAATTCATTGAAAATAAAAATTATTGGAATGACTGTTGGTTGGCACTGTGCTAAAAATACCTTCATAATCATCTTTTTCAAACTTTTAAATACCCAGGTTTGTGGATTTTAGAATTTCAAAATTTAGCATCCTACACAATATACCAATCCATCTTAAAATATTGATAAATAATTTAACCTTGATAATTGGAAAAATATAAGATATTAACTGACGGATGATGCAAAAGAAAATTAAGCCCTTCTTAATAATCAAAGTCTATGCTAACAGTATTTGTATTGCAAACTTTATATTTTAATGAAAAGAAAAACAATGTCAATGAAACGTTCCAATAATTTTCATTAAAAAAGTATGTATTTTGACTCTTACCTTATCCATCTAAAAATGCAGATAAATTCAAACCTCTTCCAGTTTGTGTGGCTATTCTGTTATCTGCTTTCTGGCATAATTGAAAAAAAATCCTATAATGAGTAGATTCTAACCAAGCAATTTAATTATATATGCCCTACAGTATTACTTGATTGCTTCATTAGTGAAATCTGCATCATTCTTGTAACAAATACTAAAGTGAGGAAAAATATATGACTATATTTTTACTTAAAGAGGTACGAAGTAGTGACTATGAGTTGTAGTTTGGAAAGAAGAAATATACCGATAGTTAGGCAGTATCTCTTTACAAGTTATCTTAATTCTGGATGCACGCGTTTTGCATCAGTTTCTAAAGTGGCCAAAGGTAAAAATATACTTAACAAATTCTTTCTGGGAAAATGTACGAAAAAATGTACAAAATAAAAACATTGTGCCTTAACATTGTAACTAAAATACACGCAAATCACACAACCAACGTCTGGAGCAAATTTAATGAAGAATAGAAACTCAGATCCTTAATTATTTAAAAAATCTAATATCCCTAAAAGATTTGTAGTATTATATCAAATGCATAACACTACTATGGAAAGTGGGGCAATTGCAAAAGGAATGTTTTGGTAATTCGTACACGAAATCAACTTTCATATTAGAGTGCGTCACTTGATAAGATGTTCAAGTAAACATTTCTGTTATTTTATCTACTTAAACTTTAAATATTTATTTGACCCAAAGCAAACAAACTTAAAAACAGAAAAGATAGATTGTTATGTTTATAGATAGATATTATAGCAACACATTGCACACACACACACACACACTTGTATAGGTTGTAAACAAACTTTTTCTATTTTATTTGTGTCTATATTGAATACTCATTTCATATTTTAAATGACGAGTTTTCAGGTCAGTGTGTGATTTCTCTTTCTTTAGGTGTATGATATATTTATTATTATCATGAAGCCAATCTTCTTATGATTAAATTTATAATTGTATTAAAAGACTACGTCGTTTCCTAGGTGTAAATATACTTGTACTTGTTAAAAATGATGATGAATTCTTAAGCCAGAACCAGGCAACACACCACTGCCGTTGTATTCATGGGAAATAAAATTATCAAACCAGCTTCATACCTGTCTCTTGTCCACATGATGCAGGGCATATATACTATACCCAGCCTATTATTAGACTAAGATCAAAATAAATTGTCTGTGTGATTTATGATAGTCCATGGTGTTAGAGGTAAATCGATGGACATACAGACATATACATAGATAGATAGATAAGAATAATATAAATAAAGTTATGTCGCACATGATGGGATAAACTAAATATTGAATATTTCTATATTATCAAGTACTCAAAAAGGTACATTGAGAATAATCTAAAGGAAAGCATCATTGTGTGTTATGTATAATATGTTTATCCCTTCAATCCATAAATCGGGATGGATACGTCAGTACTGTTCTTTTAATATTTTCTTTCCACAGGTACCCATTTTGGGGCGATTCAACTGGAGTTAAATCCCCAGCACAATAAGGCTAGGGCTTGGTGGAATTCTTCTAGCAATGAAACACCTTTAGAAGAACAAAACAAGCAGAATTCATAAAGATACATGCAGAAGAAAGAAACAGAGAAAGAAAAAAGAAAAAGAAAACAAAGGCGATAATGAAAAACAAAATATAAAATAGACAATATCCCAAGTGCTGCAATTCAGCTCCTAAAAGAGTGCAACGAGAGAAGACGTGTTAAGGAAATAAAGTTTAGACTGTATTATCATTGAAAGACAGCTCAATTGCTTTCACCATTCATAGATTACTTCTCAGGATTGAAAGTAACCTAATACACTCTTTGCAAACAAAAAGGAGAAACTGTGGTAGAATTTATTAGTAATATTTAGTACCAGACTTATTGCTATTTTTGCAATTATTTTTTAACTATGAGCTTTCTTGTAAGAAGGTACCAATACACTGAATCATATTTGTTACTAACCAATAAAGTTGTGTTTTTTTTAACTATGAGCTTTCTTGTAAGAAGGTACCAATACACTGAATCATATTCGTTACTAACCAATGAAGTTATGTTGATTTGTAGATGAAGTTTTGTATATACATTATTAACTCAAGATTTTCTTTTTACTCTACACAAAATACAGATACATGAAAATGTATCGTATTTCAAAAACTGACCTTACTCTGTATTCATCAAACTCTTCAACTTGAGTGCACACTCAAACTCAAATTTTGATTCTCGGTAGTGAAGAAACTGATGTATGCATATAAGAGATTTCAAAGTTTTGATTTATTCAAGTTGTAAAACATTGTTAAATATGGAAAGTAGTTTGAAATAACACAAGTATGATAAAACCAAAATTTGAGTTTCAGGATACACTCATTTTTAGGAGGTAAAAGGATACGGAACCTAAATAATGGGCTTTGTCTTTGACTATTCATATGGAGAATTGTGTGCTTTCCGATTTTTTTCTTTGTTTTTAGTTTTTATTTTGCACAAAGGTAATACAATTTACAGCTGACTACATTTGACACCTATTTTTATTTTCATTAGCAAGTTTCCAATATGTTTTTGCTTAGCACTGACTTGCATGTCAAAATCTTGCAAGAATTGCCACAAAAAGGACACTACGTGTTTCTGAATCATTTTCTTCACAAAAAAAGACATGCAAACCTGTGGTACAATAGTAATAGCCGCATACCAAAAAAAGAATCAATCGTCTTTATGTCAATTATATATTTCGACACAAAAAAGACAAAAAAATAATTTAAATAAAGTCATGTATATTGCTCCTTCCTTTTTTAATTTGACTTAATCAGCATCTCAGCATGCTTTTTAGTCCTAAATTGGTGCATTTGCCTTTAACTTAATTAAATTTTGATTTTAACCGATAATTTAAGTTTCCTACGCTTTTTTGGCATCCTTCAGGTTCTAACCTGTGGTTTATTAGTGACCTAAATACTAAATCCACTTTGAATTACTGCCTTTAAAATGCTTTGCTTGCTTATATTTAAAGTTATGCGCTATGTGTTTTGTCCCATTGTATCTATGTATTATGCTGTGTTGCTATGCCTTGCAAATCATGTTTGATTTAATGTCTTTATTGTGTTTTTATGTCAAGTTGGTAAAAAGCTCATTAGAGCTTATGCTGAATTGTTGTTTTAAATCATGAAGACTGTAAATAAATCTTATATTATCTTACATGTGTGTTTAGGTATCATTCATTTTACACGTTGCCATCTAACATGTAGCGGAATATTTAACAGCCTCAATTGTTGCCTGCAAATAATTAAGAGCGGAAGTTTGATAATTTAACAATTGATAATTGATAATTTCAGATTCCGTTTGGGAAAGGCATCAAGAAGCTATCTGATTTGGAGCATTGTATTTAATAGCCCCAGTCACAGCCCAGCAATTAACAGCAGAAGATTGATAATTGCCCATAAATACTGAGTTAAATTTATTACTGAAATCAATAATAATATGGGAAAATAGCGATTTCCGGGAAAGGGATACAAGACTGTGAGACCGACACTGTCTTGCATCCATCTCTTACTATAGTCGTCTTTGGCAATTCCTCTGCATACATCTCTCTCTCTCTCTCTCTCTCTCTCTCTCTCTCTCTGAGCGTGTGTGCAAAAGAATTCGATGATTTGATATATTGAATTTTTATTTGACATTCAGCTGATAAAGAAACTGCTAGTTGATGATATATTTTTTTGTGATGTTAAGACGGCGAAGACATACTCCTACTGTAACATCCACCAACGACAAACTACCTTCCCATGATACAATAAGAAAACAATCCATAAAAACTTCACACTCGACAACGCATAACAATGGTGTTTCGCAATGCGGGGTTTCTCTTGTGACATCACATGGACTCTAGTCACGGAAACTGCAAAAGTTGTACATGGCCTAGGGGGACTCTTTTAACATGTACATTTAAACTTAAATATCTCACTAACCCTTGATCGCATCGAGTCGACATTTTCAGATATTGCATAAATCATCATACTGAATAATTGGTAAGTGATATGGGTGCCTCAGGTCTACCTTTAAATCTTTTCCACTGTAGCTGTTATTTTCTGTATTACTTATAATAATTTCCTCATAGGAGTGTGTATCTACAAATATGGGTGTATTGAAAAGGTTATTGGTTTTGTTTAAGTGTGTGTATATCGTATATTGTGCCTTAAAGCGACCTTGACTTTCTTCATTTTTTTTTTTTTTTTTTATAACTTATTTAATTTTCCTCTGCCAGCTCCTATTACCTTTCTTGGCCCGGTATTCACAAAACTTTGTGAGGAAGAAACACAAGCTAAAACTCAAAACCCCTAATTCAGACATGATAATCATGGTACACCTACATCGTCAAAACTTGCCAGACTTGTGAAGGAACCCAATGTATGAAAATGCTGAAAGTTCTTCGATTCTAGCTTTATTCCAATTAAACTTACAAAATTCAAAAGTTTTTGGACTTTGAACTTGAACTTGAATTTCTTGCACAGATGCTTTGAGAATGCGAGGCTCGATTCTACACTGATCCTTAAGATCCAAAAAATGACCATCATACATTTAAACACTCTTTTCTGATTGATTCTTTATCTAATCATGGAAAATTCCGTTAAGATCATCCATCATCGATTTTATTAGCATGCCTTTGCACATCTAATTCCCCGACAAAGATATCTCTTCCTAGACTACTTAAATTTATCTGTCCAAAGAAGAAGTATTGAGGGATAAAAACTTTGCCTAAGCAAGAATATTTACCATGTGTAGTAGAGAAAGCATGTAACCCTTTAGATAACTATTATAAATGTTTACATTGTAGTAAATTAAGTCACGACATTTTTGTCATTTATGGAATTCAGTAGTCATTGTATTAATTTTAAGCATAGACATCACACGGAACATGTGCATGAGTTTGGGTGATTTGATTGTGTAAGGACGGATCAGTTTATTTTCCTTCAGAAATTATTCATAGCGCCTCGAGATCAAATTCCGGTCATATAGGGGACGGAGATACTATAAATATAACTTTCATCAACCCATACGATTTTACTGCTCTTGGATGAACTTTGGAATCTTTAATACTTGTGTAGTGTTGCAAACGAACCTTAATTCGTATAATTGCCCGTATATAATAATACACTTTTTTTAAAAAAATGTTAACTCGTCTGTATAGGCAACTGGAGATAGAGTCGTTCCTTTCAATGAGACGTTTCACGACACCTTAAACAGAAAACTATCTTTTTTCCATGGCGTGACAGAGAAAAGTATAAAATGAAAACATAAATTATTTTGCAAAAGTTACATACTACCAATATTGAGAGTCTCTTTCTTCCCTGATTAATAAACCATGATGTAAAATGTTGAGTGGATTGACTCTAGAAGATCATACTATAAATTATCAAAGATGCAATTCTGCCAGTACTATATAGATCATACAACTGGAGACCTATTGGAACCCCCCCCAAAAAAAAAAAACAGAAGTAGAACAAAGTTATCAGCATCAACTGTCGGTGGTAATCACCTAATCTAACTGACATTTACAAGTTAGATGCGGAAATAAGTAGAACAGTGATAAACCATGCATAGAAACGAGTCCATCATTATTACATAAAAATGTTCTCCATGTCAGTGATGGTGCCGAGCAACTATGAAATGAAGCCAAACTTTAAATCTACAAATCAGAAAAATGTTTTCAATAACCAAATCTTCTCAATCATGATATATTAATCCATTGTCAAAAGGCTAAATACATAGATACCATCTTAAGATGGGAATGGTCATGAAAAGATATTAACTCGAAAAATGTTTGTAGGTATTATAGGTACGCATTATCCTCATTCAGTTATGCTTTCATGAGAATCTAGCCAATCTAGCTTGAGTCTGCTAAAACGCATTGCTAGCAATTGTTACCAATAGACACGCTAGAAGTAGTAGACGATGAAACATTCCAAAAAGGGTCTGAAGAGTAACTCTGAACATTTGATGAACCGAGACTACGATAAAGACCTGATAGCGGAGGCAACACAAAGGGCTCAACAAACAAATCGCAATAACCTACTAAAATATAGAGGACAGGAAAAGGTTGATCGAATACCAATTATCCTGACCTACCATCCAGACAGTAGGTAAAATCATTCAGAAACGTATCCTACCACAGAACGAAAAACCTCAAAGACATCCTAGTCAGAGCTAAGCTGACGCCATTCACAACCCAAGACCATCCTGGCAAATCTGGTCCCTGTGGTGATAAAAGGTGCAAAACCTGTCAACATATAATAGAGACCAGCACATCCTCTAGCACAGTGACAAGAAAAAAATTGAACATACATGGCAAACAGAACGTGCAAAACAGACAATGTAATTTATCTCATCACCTGTAAGATCTGCATCCTTCAGTATGTCGGAGACACTGAAAAGCTACATGAAAGGATCAACCTTCACAGATCTGATTGGATGACAAAGAAGCTGGACAAAAGTCCAGTTGTAGAACACTTCTTCCCCTGGTCGTACTCTCAGTGATATAATACTAACAGCAATTGCTCACAACCCCAACTGGAGTTCTGCAGTGCTCTTATTGGTTCAAGAAAAAATCACCGCTTTGCAAGTGATTCACCCGCAGTTGCAATTTAGACCGTGAGAGAGAAAGACGCCTTTTTTGTTAGCTCTTCTCTTAAGCTGCCAAGGGTATGCTGACAGAATTTGAACTATGTATTAGATTTGAGATTAATAGAAATTGTGTCAGCCTTAGGTCCAAATACAATACGGAATGTTTGGATGTAATATTTTGTGAGAACTTTACATCTACGCTTGGAAAAATAGAAATATTAGTTTATGAACGAAATTCAATCCTGTGGGATTTTACATAAAAAGAAATCGGATTTCCTATCACTTTGATTTTGTTGGAATGTGTTCGTGAAATGTGATAAGGAAAATCTCTCTCTCTCTCAAGTTTAATGTTAATTCTCTCTCTCCAGCTTAATGTTTATTCTCTCTCTCTCTCTCTCTCTCTCTCTCTCTCTCTCTCTCTCTCTCTCTCTCTCTCTCACACACACACACACACTTGAACTTCCTATAGAATGATTTATATTTATATAATAATGGTATCTGTTTGTACTTTAACATACCACTCTAAAATTTGCAGTAGTCGAAATGTTGACTTGGAATAGAAGGCTTGGCGATACATAGGTATTAGTTGGACTTCATGGCTTCGGCCAAACCATAGGTTTTGGAAAAATTGGTCAGAATAGACGATTCCTATCGGCTAAGTCAAAATGTAACAATGTATGACCTAATTTTTTGTCAGTTGATTTCAAACAGCCGATAGATCAAGACCTGTTTTTTACTGTTCTCCTGTCTATGGTTTAGGGAATTTTGTAAAATTGTAATAAGCTCAAATCATGTGCAGCAAAACATGACATATCTTAAATTTGGGGCATACACCAAATGTTACTGCAGTCATTCGACAATAAATATAACACTCCTTTTTTTAAACTGATGAATGAGCAAAATACGGAAATGAACATTTCTAACAGAAGATTTACCCTTGTCGTCAGAAACACATGGAAAGGGTAACCTAATGTTAATTTCTAATTGTCCTATAATTCCGCAAAATAATAGAAAAAATGGTATCTTACTTTCCTGTCTTTTACCATCCCTCTCATTATCTCTCTCTCTCTCTCTCTCTCCAGCGTAATGTTCATTCCCGGTCTCTCCCAACGGTGTAATGTTACCCCCCCCCCCTCTCTCATCATGAAATAATAATAATAATAATAATAATAATAATATTTGTGTGGTCCCTAGTAACCTCGTCTTAAAAAAACTCATAAAAAGGGTAACCTTGTATCTGTTTCACACACACACACACTTGAACTTCCTATAGTATGATTTATATTTAAATCATAATGTTATCTGTTTTTCAAGATACCACTCTGAAATTGGCTGTAGTCAAAATGTGTACTTGAAATAGAAGGCTTGGCGATACATAGGTATTATTTTGACTGCATGGCTTGAGCCAAACCATAGGTTTTGGAAAAAGTTTATTGCTGGGTTTTTTTTCTACTTTTTTTTTTCTTTTTCTTGACAATATTTCATTGTGTGCACTTTGCTCACAGTAGCTAAAGATGTTGTTCATATGGCTAGGTCAATCAGTACTAAATGGCGTATTTGCAGGTCACATAACTTCAACCACTGCTTGCTTTTGTACATAATGTAGCTACATGTAGGTCAATCAGTGTGAAACACAGAGGTTTAGAATTTTGCAGACACGAGTGATGTATTGTGAATGGTGATGTAATTTTCAAAACAGCAAAATGCCTGTTGAAAATTTCCTTACCTTAAAATAGAGCGGAAAAAGTAAGGTTTATGCTAAAAGAATTCAGTATAAGTCCTTTAAATGACGTTTAAACACGTTGATAAAATGTGTGTACAGGGGTAAGTTGTTTATACGGGGTAATGATTTCAAGCAACACATTGCTCCCTTTTAGTATATATTGTAGCTAGGTCAATCAGTGCAAAACGCCTTGATAGCGGTTTAGTACATAGTGTAGCTAGATCAATCAGTACAAAACAGCATCTTCTGAGGGACACTTAACTTCAACCACTGCTTGCTTTGGTACGTAAATTATATGTGTTGCAATTAATGTTTATCTTTATTATGGTGAAAGAATATTCATGTGATGAAGGAAATCGGGAAGTTTTTGCTATTTTTTGTGCACTATGCTCGTAGTAGAAGGTCAAAATAGTCCGTGAGTCAGGATAAAAGTCAATAGAAAAGTGGTTTTGTGAAGATTATGACTTTATATTTTCTTTAGCTCAGAAATGTAGTGTGCATCGATGGCAAAATGACTAAAAGATTGGAGCTCTAGTCTTACATTACAATGTTGTCAACCTTGAATCATTGCCAATGTTTGTATGTCTGTGTCTATGTTTACAACTAAACTTTAAAACCCCTTCTAGCATTCATGTGTGATTGTATAGTATGTTTGTGTGAGGGTATAGTAATGTGTCTATAAACACTCCTGCCCTTGCCTACTTCTGTGTGATAGTATAGTATGTTTGTGTGAGAGTGTGTGTCTATTTGATCCCACTTTTTTACATTTTATCCCCTCTTATGCGATAGTATATTTGTGTGTTTGCAAGTATAATGTGTGTATAAACACTCCTACCCTTTTCGTTAGAGCGTAGTGGTGTGTGTTGGATTGTAATCAAAAAGCAGTTGATGTATAGTGGGGTCTGTGTTGGATTGCAATCAAAAAGCAGTTGCTGGATTGGAGGATGTGTGTTTGGATTGTAATCAAAACAAGTTTAACATTACATTACCCGTAGGTTCCTACAACTTTTTCAACGTGGAAACAGCCTATAACAATCCCCAAGTTAACATAGGATTTCTCGTTTGGCTCTAAATCGCCATCCACATGTTAAAACCTATGGATAATTTGAACATAGGATTTCCCGTTTGACTCTCAATCGTCATTGGCTCTCGATCGCCATTTTTTTTTATAGCTCAATTCGAGCAATGTTTCCATGTAACCCTATTTGAGGTCAACCACTTCTAACAATGTTTCCATTTACCCTCAATGTTAATCCTATGGATAATTTTAACATAGGATTTCCCGTTTGGCTCTCAAAAGGCCCATGCATATAAACCATTTGGCTCACAGTCGCCCCTCTATACTACTTATATGTCAGTGATAAGGAGAATTCCTCAAAGTTGGAAATATTTAATTGGAAATGAAAAGGCGAAATTTCAAAAATATAAGAAACATTTTGTAGTAAGTTACAATGTCTATTTATCATATATTTTAATGAATAAGAAAGGATGCAGAATTTTTTATAAGGTCATTACTGAAGAAAAGACAAATTTAAGTCTACACGAGAAAAGGAATAGAGAGGTTGATATTATAGATTCAGATGAAATAATTCATTATTGTTCTTTAGTTGCTCAATTTGATGATATGAGACTGAGGGATTTTTAGTTGAAAATATTGCATACAATTTTGTGTACCAATTCATTTTTACACAAAGTCAGAATACTGTATAATGATAAATGTAGTTTTTGTAAATTGGAGAAGGAGTCAATTGTACATTTATAATTTGAATGTAGAAAAGTAAACCATTTATTAATTAAGTTAGAACAGTGGATGAAAGAAAACTTTAATATTCTTAAGAAATTTGACAAAATTAAAATAGTTGGAACTGATATTCCAAACATTATCTACTTTCTTACTGTTACAACAAAACATTTTATATATTGGTCAAAATTTTTGAAATTACCTTTAATATTTGAAATTTTGATTCGGATTTTTAGTAAATATTTTAAACCTGAAAAATATATTTCATAGATAAAACAGCCCAGTAGACAATTCGTGAACAAATGGTCATACATGTATACTATTTTGATATCTAGTTAATAAGACTCTTATTGCTAAAACCTTCACATATTGTATATCCTTCCACTGTAAAATATAGTACCAAAAAGAATTCCATTTCTCTGATGTACTTGATATGTCACAAATATTGTTTGTATAATAATTTACACACAAATCGCATACAGGGTTGCCTGTATTTAACAATTTTAAACAAACTGCAACATTCAGTTTTTTATGTGTTTGTATGTGTCAGTTTGTGTTAGGTTGTATATCTCCTATATGTGACATACAGGGTTGCCTGTATTTATCAATTGACACATATTGTAATGTTTAACTTTTTATGTATGTGTATGTGTCAGTTTGTTTGTCTATTTATATGTAAAATGTTTCTTTATCTCTTTATACTGACAAAAAAACCAACAAAGAACAAAGTCAAATATGACACAAAAATGACTAAACATGCACACTTTTGGACCTAGTGCAAAGGCAAAAACCCAAACCAGAGTACAAAGTTGATAAATATATGAAGAGATGGAGACACGAGATTCTGAAACTACAACCTTATCATTGGGCCTTAAATCCAATATAGTTAATTTAGGGAAACTTGAAAAATGGAAAATTGTAAATGTTCTTTTTCCTTGTATTTCTTACATTCATGTACCAGATATAAATAGTTGTTGATAATTTAGCAAAAAGACAAATATTAATACTATAATGTGTGTTTTAAATCTATTTAAGTGCATTTTCTTTATCCTGCTGTATTTACACATAACGATTTACATCTATACGATTTTCATCTGTTAATCGGTTATTGTCATTTTAATATAATAATGTTATTGCATTTCAAACTGTATTTCCTCAAAATAATATGAACATTTGTAGCTCTGATCAGAACAAAAGGTAAATAAAAAAAATGAAAAATATAAAAAGGCTAATAGGAGGGAAGGGCCTAAGTTTGTAGTAGCAGTTACTTCAATATGGAATGGAGGGCCTAAAGGAGCCGCCTACAAAATATGAGGGCCTACAGCTATAAACTTATTTGCCTATGGGTTAATCTGGCCCTGGTTGTTCGCAGTAGTACTAACAAGAGAAATAAAAATGTTGCATGTTTTCTACAAGATCATATCTACATCATGGTGAATCAATTATATTTGAGAAATAAGTGCTGGTTAAGTGAACGACAATTTGTCCGAAGCAGTAAGTGAAAAAATTTGGAGTTTCCTTGTGCATAAGTAACAGTTTCTGGGAATATATGCATTATTATTTTTTAATCTATTTTTGAAGGTGTTAATGGAGTCTTCTTGACGAGTTTCAGCAGGCACAGTATTCCATTCTCGAATAACAGAGGGGAGAAATTAATTGAAATAAAGAGCAATACTAACATGTATTGTTTGGAAGTTATGTTCATTTTGTAAGTTATAGCGCGTTACATCACTGTCAACTGAAGGAACCAAAGATACGAGATAGGAAGGACTTAAATCATTGGTCATTTTGTAAAAGAGGATAAGTTTGTATTTCCTTAGCCAAAATTCAAGGGTTCCCGATTCTATATCTCGAAACAGCGCCTGAATGGTTGCACCAGTCACAATACTCTGCCTGCTTCTTGCTGTATTTTTTCAAGTCCATTCTTTTGATATCGTGTGCAGTTATCCCAAACCACATTCCCTTATTCCAAAACAGGCCGGATAAAAGTAGTGTCTATAATTTCAAGAGATTTTCTATCCATCTGAAATTTTAGTTTACGCTATACTTATATTCCTGACCAAGCTTTCTCTATTATATAATCTATATGTTTATGCCATGTACAGTCATTTGAAAGGAAGTCTCCAAAGCGTGTATGTGAATCTACCTCTTCAACTTGATGGTTAGGCATATATAAATGACAGTGTAATGATTTGTAAATATTGCTAGACATTGTCAGGAATTTGTTTACAGTTCCTCTATGATGAACACGATCGAAAGCCTTCTTTATATACTGAGTGGCAAACAACAACTCTGATTTCTTTACCCGATTCAAAAAGTATTATTGAGATATGTTACCTGATTTACTGTAGAGTCGCGCACGGAGTTGCGCTGTGCTTATGTATAGCCGTTTCCAAATGGCACTGTGGTGCTAGGCCTAAATCTGTATTTTTGGAAACGTATTGAAAAATCGATTCAAGGATTTTTTTATGGGATTCAATAATTGAATACCGGATTTTTAGTTTTTTATTATTTTTTTTTTTCAGTTAAAGCGGACACTAAGTATTCCATTCGCCCTCTAAAGTTCAAGGCTTTTGGAATGTAAATTTGAGGCACCCGAGAAGAAAGGACAGAAGTTGATATAACCCTGCAGTGGTGACCTCCCTTGAATAATTGCGCACCACATTCGCCTGTGTCGTAATTCGCAATCATAACTTATTCTGTAATATAAAAGATCCTTCAAGTGAAAAGAAAACTTGTTAATAAAACAAAAGAAAATGTTCCAGACAAATAACTGAAATAATTATTCACCGCAAATCAGTGGGGAGGTCGAAGTCATCGCACCCCTGCAAGGAAAAACCATTTGATAATGTGGCGGCAGTTTTAACATTACGAGGGCCTTGACCTTTGAGGGTGAGATGAATGCATACTGTCCGCGTTAGCGGGAAAAAGAACGGGATGAAATTATTAAAGCTCGTGCAAAAGAAACTCTTTTCTCCGTTAGTGGAGCCATTCACATTAATACCGTTATAGATGAGCACCAGGTTCCAACTGCGATGCCTTTTGAAACAACTTTAGTTACCTGGTTACTACTATAGTTAATGGTACATAATCCAATACCTGCATTTTCCGCGAAAATCATATTCATTAGCTACCTTTTTTTACTAACAATCACCACATACCTAAATAAAAATCAGCTACATAATCTATTCGCAAATCAATAACTTGGAAAAGCAATTCTTATTGGAATCAAACTAAGTTTTCTGATAGTCTACGAGAAATAACTGACCTATTCAACCTGGATCTAAGAGGCCGTCTACTTAACTTTATCTCCATTTTTCTGAAAGGTAGAAAATTTTAGAGTTCAGGTAGACAGCACCCTTTCTGAAAGCTACCCTCGTGAGATGGGTATATCTCAGGGCAGTATATTGTCAGTCACCCTATTCAACAACAAAATTAACAGTATAGTGAAATGCCTTAATCCAGGAGCTGACTACTCATTATATGTTGACGACTTTTTGATCTGCTACAGATCAAAGAGTGTGCATAATACTGATCTTCAACTACATATAAAGTTTAAAAAGAAGGAAGAAACGGATTCAAATTTTCTAAATCTAAAACTGTTTGTTTGCACTTCTACCAATTACATCGTATTCATGGTGACCCAAAGCACTATCTTGACGGTTGTTTTTATTCCTGTTGTGGGTGAGACCATATTTTTAGGACATATTTTCAACCGAAAACTAACTTTTCTTCCACATATTAGATACCTCAGAAACAAATGTCAAAAATCCCTTGGTTTAATACGAGTCGTGGAAAACACAGATTAGGGAACAGATCAGAAGGTCTTTCTCAGGTTATACAGGTCATTTGTAAGATCTAAATTTGACTATGGCTCGATTCTGTACGGATCAGCTTGTAAATCATACCTGCAGATGCTTGACCCGATACACAATCAGGGACTTAGAGTTTGTATGGGTGCATTTAGAACTTCCCCTTCAGAAAGACTCTATGTTGAGGCAAATGAACCATCACTTTATATGAGACGAACGAAATTGGCCCTCAGTATAATACCGAACTATTTTCTAATCCAACTAATTCCGCATATGATATTGTCTTTAGGCCCAAATACCAAACCCTGCACACCAAAATACCAAATTTCATTCCAACTTTTGGCATACCAATTCGTCCTCGCCAAGAAGCAGCAAAAATATAAAAACTTGACAGGGTTCAATAACGTTGTGAGCTCACGTTGAGCATACTATAGCCCAAAGAACGATAACCATTTAGATACTATTGCAGAATTTTCAAGTGGAGTAATTAAGAAGGCATATTTTTTCTTCTTCTTGTTCTTCTATTATATTTATGGGAAAAGCTGCATACACTGCTGTAAAGCAAGTAACTATATATATGAAAATCAATGAAAAAGAGTTCATAGCACACAAAATATAACCTACAATTGTAAGGATGCTATCACTCAGTTAGTCAATATACCTGCAGAAATACGATATAAGCACTTGAGAGACATTTTTTTTTTCTTTTGTCACTAGCATTGACAAACAATGTTACGAATAAGAAAGAAGTATTAGCAACTTAACGCAGCTTAAAATGGTTATCACGTAGTAAATAATAAAATATATTTTCTTTCAAATGTAAAGAAACAAACTAAACAGGTCTGATTACTAAAAGTCATGATGATAAACAAAACAGAAATACCATAGAGAGTGTATATCTTTTTGTTGGTTTTAACGGCACTTTAAGCATATTAATGTAGATGAGGAAATGGGAGCCTTTCCCAAAGATACACCGAGGCAGCAGACCAGGGCTGACCTGGTCGGGTATCGAACCCACGACCGTTGGATTGAGTCCAACACTCGACCAACTGAGATGCCGCGGCTCCCAGAGAGGGTATATCTTTCCATATATTAAAACGCACAAAAGCTTTAATAAGCAGATATTGTTTACACTCGCGGACATATCATTATGTATGAATATTACTACATTAAATTGTTTTTTGTTCAATAAGGTTATAGTTATTATTAAAAGAGTAAAATGCCAATGCAAACTAAAATGTTCGGCCAGAGAATTATTAGTGCAATGAAGGATTTAGAACTGTTAAGGAAAGTACGCGGTTCGTCATCAGTATGTTGAGCCATGCCTAAGACTAACAAATTGTCAGAGAGGATTAGCGAGTCATTCATCGCAACTACTTCTGTAGTCGAATTATTCTTACTTTGTTGAATAAATGTTTTAGTAACAATACCAAAATTTCTGCTGTAAAGCTAGATATGCACATTTATTAATGAAACTCCCCTAAAAGGTTTCATTGGAACTAAGATTAAGGAACTCCAGAATTCTAAAGAATCGTTCTACTTTGCTATCACGTGGAGGCAGGGGTAGTTCTGATATTTACACGACTCTGTCCATTATTCTCTTGAGAACTCAGTAACTAAAATTCAGACACAAATGGTGTTCCCTGAATAGAGTCCCTAAATACGAACCTTCCTGGAAGTCCTATTAATGGGAATATGAAGATACGCATCTTCGAGTTCTTGAATGGCTGCAAAATCTCCCTCCTGAACAGTGCTGCAAACCGATCTTAATTTTAAACATGAGTATCGAACGTTTGGCTTGAGAAAGCTTAGCTCTGTTGCTATGTATGATGTTTACATACTTAACTTTTGTTTATGATTGTAAGTTCTATTGTTATTTGAAATTACATACTTAACTTTTGTCCATGCTTGTAAGTTGTGCCATTGCCAGATAGGACAGTATTTTCATAGGCATTTCGCAATTAGACTTTTGTGAAATTGTCAGGTAGGCCAGTATTTTTCCATTAGAAATACTCATATTCTGATGTGACATAGGTCATGTAGGTATGTGTATTTATATACAGAATTTAGTAAACAAATTCATTCCTATTCTAGAATTTCGGTTATAAAAGATCAGTCTGCAAGGAATCTATTTTAGTTGTGTTGTTGAAATCAGATATAATTTGAGAGGAATTATTTATTTACAATATTCATTGGAAATACTAAAGTTCTCATAGACTTTTGAATGAATACATGTATACGGGATTTATGTGAACTCATTCAAATACATTCTGGATTACATTTTTTGTGGTACATCAGGACATTCAAGGCTATTGGAATTCATTTGGAACATTCTATTATTTTGGACTTGTGATTAGGACATTTAGGATTATTTGGAATTTAACTCACAAATTGTAAGTGTCTTTTGGATTTTCACTTTAATTGTCTGGAAATAAATTGCTTGTTGATTTTATTTACATTGTTGGTTTCACTTTCTTTCTGTTACATATTTTTAAGACCTAGAGTTGTAACACTATGACACGACGGAGCTTGCCGTTGGCCTTGGGAACAAGGAAAATTCTGGAGTTAAATCTTGTTGAGTTTGTGTTGCGAAAGATCTATATTGCCCTTTTTGTGAGAAGAGTGTTTATTTCCTGCTGCAGAACGTCGGTTTTGTACAGGTCTCTTGGGATATCTGTAGCGAAGGGAGCCTTTGACAGCGGGCGATGGTAGGTGAAGTTGATCTGGAGACCCTCTCAGACGATTTGTAGGACCCACTGGTCGGGAACAGTCTCTCCGATTCCGGGACATAGGTTGAAGTCTTCCCCCACCGAGATGACAAAAAAGGCATTGATTTTCGGTCCATGCGCACTGAGGAAGATTCGACATTTCCAAGCCCTCACTGTCTCTGTCAACAGCTAGGACGTTAATATAGAAGGCCGGCATGCGTGTCATGCAAAAAGCCAGGTTAAAATTTCATGGGAGTCGTCGTTGCGAAAAGAAAGACCTGTTGACGCTTGGGTCTTGAAGATCCCTTTCGTAGCAGTGTACAATGTCATTGACTCGAACTGAAATGTAGTTTTTTGGGGGGTAAAACTAATTTTAATTATGCAATACTTACCCATCACTATTATATAGCTTTATTCCTTTTTCGTGTCGAAAAACTCGTCCGTTCGATGTGAAAACATTCTCCCACTTAAAGTGGAGAATTTGTCAACAAGCCACGTCACGCCCGTGCATCTCTCTGCGCCTGCGCGAACATTCATCTTTTTCATAGACGAAATTACGCCAGGGCATCAGAGCGGGGTGGGAGGAGGGCATTTGATAATAGTGATGGGTAAGTATTGCATAATTAAAATTAGTTTTACCCCCCAAAAAACTACATTTTAATAGCAGCAATACATTTACCCATCACTATTATATAGCTGAATTTGTCAGTTAGGTGGGTCGGCTGATGTTAAACTGATCAGAAACAGAGGAAAAATGTAAACTACTCACCATTTGAGGGGAGATGTCCACTTTACTATTTGCTGGAGTCCTTCTGGGCCACATGTTGTGCCGCAACTATGGGACCCAGAGAAAATATGCCTGCGCTTTGATGTGCTAATGAGCGGAGGTAGAAGGACGAAAAGGTAGTATGGGATCGCCAAAATGCTGCCTTCATGACGTCCTCCAGAGAAGAGTGATTTAGATAGGCCCATGAGGCAGCGACGGCTCGAACCTCATGGGCTTTTAGTTTCATAAAGGAAAGGTCTCTATCAGTAAGGGACTGGTAAGCTCTTTTAATTGTGGTGACAATCCACATTGAAATCGTGGAGGCCGAAATATCAACGGAGCCCTTAAGAGGAAGGAAAAGACGTTTCCTGCCCTTTCTTTTCACTTTTGAAGCATTTAGATAGAAACGCAGTGCCCTAACTGGGCATAAGAGCCTATCTTGATCATCCCCAGCACAGATTCGACTAAGACTGGGGATCTCTATAGGTGATGGAGCTACCGCAGGTAATTGATTTTTGGCTAAAAATCCTGGCTGACAAAGGAGGGAAACGGATTCAAAATTGCCATTAAAACGGAGACAGCCAGTGTCCACCGACAATGCATGAATCTCGCTACGTCTTCTCGCAGACGCCAAAGCGAGTAAAAATACCGTCTTGAGTGTGAGATCCTGAAAGGATGCCTCACTCAATGGTTCATAGGGGGTTTTTGTTAAGGACCATAAAACACATGATAGATTCCATCTAGGCGTCAGAGAGCGAGTGACAGGTCTCTGTAGCTCAAAATACTTAATGAGATCGGCAAGGTGTGGATCTGAACCAATCTCCGAGCCCTGAGAGAATTTAAGTGTGTTAGAAATGGCGGCTCTATAGCCCTTGATAGTAGATACTGAACATCTTTTGTTCTCGAAAAGGAACAAAAGGAAATCAGCAATGGCAGTTATAGAGGAACAGCTGGGATCAACACGTTTCCTACTGCACCAATCACAAAAGATTCTCCACCTGGCATCATAGACCTTGGATGTAGAAGCTCTCCTGGCCTGAATGATGCAACTGGCAACCCGGCCCGAAAACTTGTTCTGGCGGATAGATCGCTTGAGATGAACCAAGCGTGAAGGTGGAGAATGTGTGGGCTGTTGTGTAGGAGGGAGCCTCTGTGTTGTGACAGAAGATCCCTCCGTTGAGCGAGAGATCTGGGTTGATCTATCAATAGATCTAGAAGATCGTTGAACCACGATCGTTGGGGCCATAACGGAGCTATGAGAATGATCCGGGCAGTGGAAGTTCTTACTTTTTGCAGAACTTGGGGAAGCAATTGGAACGGTGGGAAGGCATATGCGAACAGACGATCCCACTGGAAGCTGAACGCGTCCAATGCCCACGCTCTCTGGTCCGGGACTGGGGAGACGTAAAAGGGGAGTCTGTTGTTGAGCCTGGTCGCAAACAAGTCCACGAGGGGCCTTCCCCATAGTGAGAAAAGGGTCTCTGTCACTTCGCGGTGAAGAGTCCATTCTGTGAGAACTGATTTGCCTGACCTGGACAGACTGTCCGCTAAGATGTTCTTTTTCCCTGGGATGTGGCGAACTCGGAGGGAGATGTACTCCGAGGTAGCCCAGCGGAGGAGGTTCCAGACCTCCACGCAAAGAGAAGGGGCATGTGTGCCTCCTTGACGTATTGGATGACCGGTCACCGGAACGATGTGACCGGTGACCGGCGACCGGTGATCAACCAAAGACCGGTGACCGGTGACCGGTACCGGGTACCCGGTGACCGGTGACCGGCGACCGGCCACCCGACATTGACCGGTGACCGGACCGGTCACCGGTCAGTGGCCGGTCAGAAGACATTGACCGGTGACCGGTGGACCGGTGACCGGTGGACCGGTCACCCGACACTGACCGGTGACCGGACCGGTCACCGGTCAGAAGACATTGACCGGTGACCGGAAGACCGGTCACCCGACACTGACCGGTGACCGGACCGGTCACCGGTCAGTGACCGGTCAGACGACATCTCAGATGTCCGTCTGTCTTCATTACTACCCAAGGTGCGGTGTAGCCCCTCCTCGAGAGGGTGCGACACGCTACTTTGGGAATGTTTGGAGTGGTACATTTCCTTCCTGGTGGAAGGAAGTAACACACTACTGCTCTTTTTCGTCTTCTCCCTTCCCGGGAGATGCGATTTACTCTTGGAGCGTTCACTGGCCCCTACAGGAGGGACCTCAACTATGTCCGGGGAGGCTGGTGCAGGCTCTTGGGGCCCCGGAATGTTCTTGTGAACTATAGTGGCCTTCTTGCTGTATGTTGCCTTAGTCTGAGTACCTGTAAAAGAAAATCCAGAGAAATCAGACGATGAGGGGGATTTAACTATTTTTTTCCGCCCTCTATAAGTACGCCTGGAATCAGCAAGATTCCAGGTTTCATTGGTCCAATTTGTACAGATATTGCAGCGACTGTTCCGCTTACACTTGGAACAGGTAAGACAGTCTGAGTGTGTATCCCATGGGGCCTTCTTATGGCCACACTTACCTACAGACTGATTTGCTGGCATTGTTTCTTTTTATCTGAAATAATTATTATTGAAGTATCAATCAATAACAATAACAACGTGTAAACTCACCTTTAAAATCTACACGTAGAAAACTCACCTTTTTTTTGGTACGTCGCGTACTCTATACATACCCGTTCACCATATACTTTGCGGGCTATCTGCACCACAGTGGTTAGTTTGCTACAGTTAAACAATATACATATATATGTTCTTCCCAAGAGATATTAGAAGCTAGTTCACTTGACAAGCTTTATTGTTCTCAGGAAAATACAAGAAAAGCATGCGACGCGACACGCGTAGATAATAAAGAAACAATTGAAATAGTAGGAGAATAATATATAAATGAAATATTAATTCTGTAAAATTATGCGCCTGTTAATTGCGGCGCTATCACAGTTGTTCTATGTCGCGTTGTAATGACATAGACGACTTACCGTGTACCTGAAAAGAAACAAGATATATTGTTTACCCTAACCCCTCTAAGGGTAGAGTACACGTGGAGAACTAGAAAAACTCTTCCTAGAACTAAACACTGACGAATAGCGGCATAAAACACATATAGCCGAGACGGACAACTGTAACACAGATGAATTTAGAAGGAGGGAAGTCCGAAATGTAGTTGAAAAACCGCAGCAGACAATTTCCTCAGGTTACGTTTTTGCGACACAACCACCAGGTATGGCGTCCATGAAAAAGATGAATGTTCGCGCAGGCGCAGAGAGATGCACGGGCGTGACGTGGCTTGTTGACAAATTCTCCACTTTAAGTGGGAGAATGTTTTCACATCGAACGGACGAGTTTTTCGACACGAAAAAGGAATAAAGCTATATAATAGTGATGGGTAAATGTATTGCTGCTATTAAATTAAAGATAGGTCTCTTTTGGTTACAATATCCACAGATGTGGAATCCTGTAAAAGGCTAATGACGAAACAGCATAGCAATCTGGTGGTAGGAGCAGGAAGATGGCTTCAGTTTATGCACGGAAAGCTGAGTCTTCCATGGACATTGCCAGATTGAGGAAGGAAGCTGGCGCTTGTGAACTTTCGTCTTCGAACTTGGAAGAGTGGGGATGACAAAGAAGATTCATGAGAAGCTAGCAACGACCGAGCTGGCGATGCAGGTAAATAAGGTAAAGAACAAGGCTAGAAGACCTTCCATCTTCGGATTTGGAGATCTCCTGACGTTCACTCTGAGTGTCGTCAACGGTCCAAGACGGGTACCGGTTGTCCGGGAATTGGAAGTCGCCGAAGCCGGCATTGGGTCGCAACAGAACCGCGCCACACGACTTTGACCATGAAGATAGGACTTCCCCTCCATCACCACCACCATCCCCGTGTGGTACGTGGCACACCTTTTAAATATGATGTATAAATATACCAAATTTCTTCCCATTATCTCCAGCAGCTTTAAGGAATGGAAAGGAAAGTGTGATGGAGAACTTAAAATATTGACCAATGACCGTAACCGTGAAGATAGGACCCCCAATGTGGTACGGAACACACCAAGTTTCATACCATAACTTTAAACAGCTTTGAAGTTTATGGAATGGAAACGAAGGAGTGACTGACAAAACAATGGACAGATGGACAGAAGAAATAAAGGACCGGTGGAGGGAAACGCAAATACTCTGTCCCCGTTTTTCGCAACAAGACGGTGTACAATGAATAGTGCTCAAAAAAAAAAACACTTTCAAAAATAATTCTTCATTATTATCATCTGGTGAGAACTGACAGTTAGACATTCCTGTGTAAAAGACAAGGATGATTTTTTGGGAAGACAGCCAGACCTAACTGCACTGATCAATTTTAATATCTGAAGGGGAACTTCATACAAATCTCTCTGACAGAAGTGTCAATCAAATCATTTATTTAGTTAATCAATTAGTTTTCACCAGTGTTTGCTATGCAACACTCTAACTCACAAAGTCTACCTATTCCTGGTTGTAGGGTGATTTCATTTAATGACCATATTAAAATGTGGTATGGCTGTAGTACAATTAAGTGATATACAGATTACTCATATTGTTTTTCAAACCAGAGAATTAAGATGTTTTTATTTTCTTAAAAAAGAAGAATTAAAAAGTATCCCCCGCACACAAAAAAATAAATAAATAAAAAACGGGTAGAATTTGTGACTTTTATTTTGTTTGGATGCAACTGAACAACAAATATTTTGAAGAATGCAGAGCCCTACATGCACACAGTGCTATGATGTTGTAACCACTTGCCCGTATTTGACTTGCTAAAACTTAACACATATAACTGTAACACAGAATCTTAAAATTGACAACGACCATATAACTGCCGCTGACAAAAGAAAAGTGATACCTTTGTTTATCCATCTGCTAATTCAGGCGAGACAAAAATCAGATTCTGATGGATCATCGAAAAGATCTATACAACTAGCATTACGATAACTGAGGTTACCATATGTATTTATAACATTGTAAGCTGTTGTTTTGGTTCTCTTTGCTTCCACTGACTCCCAGCCAAATTGTTCAACCGTCTTACCAACTGTCACGGAATTGTATGGTTTATATCAATATGTATATGTGATCAAAAATGTATTCGGGTTTCGTTTCCGACTAGAGCGTTACTCGGGGGTTGTTTATTTTTTTCGGCTCTAGTTATTTTGAAATACTGAGCGCGATTCACCCCATGCTGCACGTGCAAATTGCCTGCAGTGGAAAACTCACGTGCCTAGCTGCTGCGCATATCTGTCACAGCTAGAGTACATATAGAGCGAATTCTCTATAAACAAATTACACTACGATGAGTCTTGTCAGAAAGCTTACCTCTTTACGGGAGCAAAACTTCAGCTGTAGAGGTATGTGAAATTTAAGATTGTATTCTTTATCACTATTCGTTTTATATGACATAATTGTTTCATATATTAGATGTTTTAGAATTTATTCTAAATTCTACAGAGAGTCAATACCTAGGTCATACAACGCCATGATATTAGAAATCCTATAGGCTGGTTCAAGTTAGCTATTTGTTGTAACTGAACAGACGGGTATTATTTAATTATACGCGGCATGCATTGAATGATTAATGTAATGTGTAACGAGGCGTAATTCATGTGCGCGCATGCGCAACATATATCAATACAAAAGTACTAACCGTGTCATATGTACTACACGGTTTAGTTGTTATACTTTTAGCTGTTCCATATGTATGGTTTGGTGGTGTGTGAAGTCACAGAACTCTGTGTGGTTTCGTGTGACGTGTACGCTGTGTCTGGTGACGTTGTTTCGGAAGAGTGTACTGGTTTTCTCGATGCGAGGGACCAAGGCTTCTCGATCAACGGGTCTGTGTTAATGTGAAGGCTCTCGAGGGATCCTTCAACAGACTGGGAGGGGTGGACCATGCGTGGTGGCTCCTTGACCATGGACTAGAGCGGGTGGAACCGTAGATACATCTTGGTAGTCAAACGGACGCCACGATAGTTATATTTATTGCGTGTTCCATTTGATTGTTATCTCAATATTGCTATCTGTGCAAAATTACATTCATTCCCATTTCAATATCGCTATATGTGTGATAGATTCATAATTTCATACATCCCCATTTCAATATCGTTATATGAACGACATATTCATAATTTCATACATCCCCATTTCAATATCGTTATATGAACGACAGATTCATAAATTCATATTCCAACATCGCTTGTTAAATTGATAAATTGACGAGTTAACAGATTGATGGATAAATGAGTATTCTATTGATAAGTGCATAAATCACATGCTTTGGTCACCCTCGGTACTTAATAAGACCTTGTTTATATTGGGGTGTAAATCATATACTCTTATTTGTCGATTGGTGATAGGATGCTATTCACGTTTGTTTAAAATTCCATTTGTTAAATCCATCTTTGATTTTTCTCGTTGAGTTACTTGTTGTTGATAGTTCCATGTTAGGAACTTTATAATTTTCCTTATCTTTTTGTTATAATGGTGTCGGATTTGTTCATCTTTAAATTGCGTTTATAAATAAACATCTTATTAACGCAGTTGCTTTCGGTGTCTTCACTAATCCAGTCCCAACCCGGCTTCATCCTGTGACAAATGGTGTCAGAAGTGGGATCATTGGATTAGTGGGAACACGGACGTTAGTTTGCATAGGTCTTGACTCCGGTAAGTTTTTTTTTAGTTATTTATTTCAGATTGTGACCTTCCTGACAAGAACTAATTCAGGCGGGTGAGTGAATACCTCACTCATATTTTGTTTTATTTACCATTTGTTTATCATATATACATATTGCATATATTTGGAGAAGGGATATACGGTTGGTTCGTGTAGTCCTAAAAATTGTATGTGTTATATGATAGTGCACTTAGGATTGGTGATCTTATCAACAGTATTTATCATGTCGTCACTCAAAGATCTAGTGGAGTTGGGTAAACAGTTTGGGTATGAGGGGGAGGCCCTTAGAAAATTCGTTCAGGAGGAGCAGTCTCGGGAAAGGGATCAAAGATTAAAGGAGAGAGATATAGAAAGGGAAAAGTTAGAATTAGAGAAGCAAGCGGGGAAGGAAAGATTAGAATTAGAGATATCATTTAAAAGGGAGAAGATGGAATTTGAGAAGGAGAAGATAGAGTTAGAGAAACAGGCAGAGAAGGAAAGGATAGGTTGGGAAAGGGAAGCAGAAAGGGAAAGAATAGAGCAGGTAAGAGACCTTGAGGAAAGAAAATTAGCGAGGGAAAAACAAGCAAAGTTAGAAGCCATTGAGTTAGAAGACAGGAATATGGAGAAAGAACATAGAAGGAAATTTGAATTATTAGAGGCTAAGAAAGATGGTCAACAAGAATCAAAGTTAAGAGGCCCTAAATTACCCCCTTTCGAAGATGACAAAGATAACTTAGATAGTTATTTACATAGGTTTGAGCGATATGCTACCATCCAAAAGTGGAAAAAAGATGATTGGTCGCTCCATCTCAGCGCGTTACTTAAAGGTAAAGCGCTAGATGTATATTCGCGTCTACCCGTGGACGAGGCATTGAACTATGACGCGTTAAGAGAGGCACTCCTTAAGAGATACGAGTTGACAGAACAAGGGTTCCGCAAAAAATTTAAATATAGTAAACCCGAGAAAGGCGAGACATTCACCCAGTTCGCCAGTAGGACGGGGAATTATTTCCAGCGTTGGGTTGAATGTGGTAAGATCCAAAAACGTTTGAGGGTCTTACCGATTTTCTACTTAGGGACCAGCTGTTAAACACTTGTGGTAGGGAATTGTACTTGTTCCTGAGGGAAAAGCCTTTCAATAATATCTCAGATATGGCTACTCAGGCAGACTATTTCGCCGAAGCTCGGGGAGGTACCCAGAATGTGATCTCAAGGGATAACAAGGGAGGTAATCAAGGAAAAGATCAGAGACCCAGAGAACCCGAGAAACTTGGTACACATAAAGGTGGAAACTTTCAATCTGGGAAGGGTACGAATCGTAGGGATAGACAATGTTTTACCTGTAAGGAATGGGGTCACATCACGCCCGATTGTCCGAAAAGGAAGGGGTTTGTCCAGAGGGTCGCGGTTGCTATCGAAAGCAGAGCATGGTCAGGGGGCGGTAAGCGCGATGATTTTCCGCGTGATAATTCAGGGACTAATAACGTGAATACGGTGTACGAATCCGCAGCGCGTGCGCAGATCGGTCGCGATGTTATTCAGTCGATCGGCACTTGTCTTTTTCCCGAGGCGAGAGTACCGACTGCTACTGGTACCGCCAACGGTCAAGAAGTCACGGTCTTACGCGACACCGGGTGCACGGGCGTCGTAGTAAAGCGGAGTCTCGTTAGGGATGACCAAATGCTTGGTTGGAAATCCCCGTGCATGTTATTAGATCAAACGATTGATCGCGTTCCCGTCGCGAGAATAGAAATCGAGACGCCTTTTCTGACCGGAACCGTAGAAGCTCTGTGTATGGAAAATCCCATATACGACTTAACTATCGGAAATGTCGAGGGATCCAGACTCCCAACTCTCTCTGATTTCCGGTTTCCCATTGTACAAGCGGTCGAAACTAGGGCACAGGCGCAGGCGGATAAAAAGCCGCTACCTAAGTTAAAAGTTCCGGAAGCCGTGACTGATATCTCGCGCGATGAATTTACGCGTGAGCAGAGGCAGGACGCGTCCTTGAGCGCGACCGCGGAGAGGATCATGTCCGGTACCGCGAAATATTGTAAGGGCGGTGGGAGCTCTAAATTCTTACGTACCAAAGGTTTAATGTATAGAGAATTTACCACGTCGGACGGTAGAAAGTATTTCCAACTAGTTGTCCCTCAGAAATTCAGGCCACATGTACTGAGAGTGGCACACGAGTCCAGTATCGCGGGTCACTTGGGCATGAAAAAAACAACCGACAGAGTATTAGCGGAGTTTTATTGGCCTGGCGTAAATAGTGACGTAGCAGGATTCTGTCGATCGTGCGACGTTTGCCAGAAGACGGTGTCGAAGGGAAGGAATACCAGAGTACCATTAGGTAAAATGCCTCTAATAGATACCCCATTTAAAAGGGTAGCTGTTGATATTGTGGGACCGATATTTCCAATTACAGATCGGAAAAACCGATATATCCTTACTCTAGTAGATTATGCAACTAGATACCCAGAAGCCATAGCTTTACCATCAATTGAAACTGAACGTGTAGCCGAGGCGCTTGTAGACATGTTCAGCAGGGTAGGGGTACCTGAAGAAATTCTCACAGATTGTGGGGCCCAGTTTACCTCAGAACTCATGGCAGAAATTAGTAGGTTGTTGTCAATTAAGCAGTTGCGCACCACGCCGTATCACCCCATGTGTAATGGATTGGTAGAGAGATTTAACGGGACGTTGAAACAAATGCTACGTCGGATGTGCGCGGAGAAACCGCGAGATTGGGACCGGTATTTGAACGCGATTTTGTTCGCGTATCGCGAGGTACCGCACGAGAGCTTGGGATTCTCGCCGTTTGAATTGCTATACGGTAGGACAATTCGTGGTCCTATGCGGATTCTGCGCGAACTATGGTCGGGTGATATCGCGGACGGAGAAGTTAAAACCACCTACCAATACGTCGTCGACTTACGCGAGAGATTAGAAAGCACGTGTCGGATCGCACACGACGAGCTCGTGAAGTCGGGTCGCACGTACGCGAAGTATTACAACCGCGGAACGCGAAGTAGGAAATTCGACGTGGGTGATCGAGTGTTGGTGCTACTCCCTACTAGTAGAAACAAATTATTGGTCCAATGGAAAGGGCCATATGAGGTCAAACAGGTAAAGGGTGAAATGGACTACCGAATCGACATGAAAGGTAGGTTGAGAATATTTCATGCCAATATGTTAAAACGATACGTGGAGAGACCTGATCAAACTGTTGGAAAGGGCGTTTTGAACGTCGTATGTATTGCGGTCATAGAAGACGAGTCGAGTGACCCCAACACAGAAATTCCCCTTGAGTACCCCATGGTTGTAGGAAATGAGGGAATAGATATGGTCAGCGTGTGCCCAGAATTACCTGAAGGTCAGCGTCAGCAAGTCAGGGAAATTTTAAGTAAGTACCCAGACGTATTTACAGATCGACCAGGTAATACTGGATTAATAACGCACGAGATAAACTTGAATACCTCGGAGCCAATCAGAATAAAGGGATATCCAATACCCTTTAACGCACGGGAGACAATCGATGAGGAAGTAGGTAAAATGTTAGATCTGGGAGTGATTGAACCCTCAAACTCCCCCTATTCTTCCCCCGTGGTATTGGTTAGAAAGAAAGACGGAACTAATCGATTTTGTATAGACTTTCGACAACTAAATAAAGCCACCGTGTTTGATGCTGAACCGATGCCAGACATGGAGGGCTTGTTTTCAAAATTGGCAGGGCACCAGTACATTTCTAAATTAGATCTAACAAAAGGTTATTGGCAGGTGCCCATCGCTGAAAATGCCCGCGTATTAACGGCATTCGCGACCCCTAAAGGTCTTTTCCAGTTTAAGGTTATGCCTTTTGGTTTGGTTAATGCCGGTGCGTCGTGCGTGCGTCTTATGCGAAAATTGTTGAAAGGCACGAACAACGTAGATAGTTTTGTCGACGATATTCTAGTATATACACATACCTGTGAAGAGCATGTTAGGGCATTAGTCGATCTGTTTGACAGACTCCGCAAGGCAAATCTCACAGCGAGACCCTCCAAGTGTAGCATAGCATATTCTAACTTGGAATGCTTGAGCCATCTAGTAAGTGGGTCAGGGCAGTTAAAACCCCACCCTGATAAAATTGACGCGATTAAAGACGCTCCTAGGCCAGAAACCAAGAAACAGATAGAGTACATATAGAGCGAATTCTCTATAAACAAATTACACTACGATGAGTCTTGTCAGAAAGCTTACCTCTTTACGGGAGCAAAACTTCAGCTGTAGAGGTATGTGAAATTTAAGATTGTATTCTTTATCACTATTCGTTTTATATGACATAATTGTTTCATATATTAGATGTTTTAGAATTTATTCTAAATTCTACAGAGAGTCAATACCTAGGTCATACAACGCCATGATATTAGAAATCCTATAGGCTGGTTCAAGTTAGCTATTTGTTGTAACTGAACAGACGGGTATTATTTAATTATACGCGGCATGCATTGAATGATTAATGTAATGTGTAATGTGTAACGAGGCGTAATTCATGTGCGCGCATGCGCAACATATATCAATACAAAAGTACTAACCGTGTCATATGTACTACACGGTTTAGTTGTTATACTTTTAGCTGTTCCATATGTATGGTTTGGTGGTGTGTGAAGTCACAGAACTCTGTGTGGTTTCGTGTGACGTGTACGCTGTGTCTGGTGACGTTGTTTCGGAAGAGTGTACTGGTTTTCTCGATGCGAGGGACCAAGGCTTCTCGATCAACGGGTCTGTGTTAATGTGAAGGCTCTCGAGGGACCCTTCAACAGACTGGGAGGGGTGGACCATGCGTGGTGGCTCCTTGACCATGGACTAGAGCGGGTGGAACCGTAGATACATCTTGGTAGTCAAACGGACGCCACGATAGTTATATTTATTGCGTGTTCCATTTGATTGTTATCTCAATATTGCTATCTGTGCAAAATTACATTCATTCCCATTTCAATATCGCTATATGTGTGATAGATTCATAATTTCATACATCCCCATTTCAATATCGTTATATGAACGACATATTCATAATTTCATACATCCCCATTTCAATATCGTTATATGAACGACAGATTCATAAATTCATATTCCAACATCGCTTGTTAAATTGATAAATTGACGAGTTAACAGATTGATGGATAAATGAGTATTCTATTGATAAGTGCATAAATCACATGCTTTGGTCACCCTCGGTACTTAATAAGACCTTGTTTATATTGGGGTGTAAATCATATACTCTTATTTGTCGATTGGTGATAGGATGCTATTCACGTTTGTTTAAAATTCCATTTGTTAAATCCATCTTTGATTTTTCTCGTTGAGTTACTTGTTGTTGATAGTTCCATGTTAGGAACTTTATAATTTTCCTTATCTTTTTGTTATAATGGTGTCAGATTTGTTCATCTTTAAATTGCGTTTATAAATAAACATCTTATTAACGCAGTTGCTTTCGGTGTCTTCACTAATCCAGTCCCAACCCGGCTTCATCCTGTTCTGCTTCTATTCTGGTATCTTTTGGCAGCGTGTCTCAACGAACGACACTGCACCCTCTCAACTTTGTACTTATACTGGTTAATGTATGGACTCCAAACAGTAGCACAGTACTCCAGATTGGTATGGATGAGTGGGAAACATGCAGGGGCTTTGGTCTAATGGTTGCTGATGCATAAATTCCTCTTCTAAAACTTCTCGTTGCTTGTAGCCCTTTTAACAGTTCTGTCAATATGGTTTTGCGCGGAGAAAACTGATGAAATATCCACATCCATATATTTAATAGAACTGGTGAATTCCAGGTTTTGTCCTTCAAGATTGTACTTGAGTAGGGTCCGTTTCATGGATAGTCTAAAAACATTACACTTCTTGGAATGAAAAGACATTCCCAATGGTTCCTCCGACTTTGCAAGGCCACTCAGAACATTTTGAAGGGCTCTCCAGTTTTGGGTGGTACATATCCCTTTATTGATGCAGCAAACAGTCCGCTATTGGATGAGACTCAGTCAGGCAGATTTATATTTCCCTATTAATACTTTGTACAAAGTGTGCTGATTGTACCAGATATGTATCACTAATGTAATACATAACTGTACCATCAGAGACAATGTTTTTATTATAACAAACCTTGTTATTTATCTTGCTATTTACTTTTTCAGCTTTGGTCCTAAGGAAGTCTATTAGCTTACAAATTACGTATCTAAGAACTAACTGACTCATGTCTATGTTAGTGCGCTAAGAGCTAATGTTAGCAACAAAAAAATATGTTCTTATCTAGAAGTGTCACACTGTAAATATTATGGGTGTGTTAAAAAATGAACTAAAATATATTTTATCTGACTTCGACTTTCCCAGGACTTTGCTAGCTCAAATTGTTTAGGGCACGTTTAAAAATCCTTTAAATGTTCTCTGAGCAACATCACTATCTAATAGTTTATTCCATGAAGTCACCACTCGGCAAGAAAATTATCTTGATCTTTTTGTTGTATGAACTCTTCTTTTACCAAGTTGTTTTTGTTGTTTTACAGTGTTCTATCATGTGCGTAAATTCTTTTCAAAAATCAACATATTCTCTTTCTTAGTTCTTTCTATCCCATTCATGATCTTGTAAATTTGAAGCAGGTTTGGCCTTTCCCGCCTGTACCTAGTGATTTTAATCTTTCTTCATACGTTATATTACTTATGGAGCTAACCAACTGTGTCGCCCTTCTCTGAACGTTTTCAATAGCAATGATATTTTTCCATAAGACTGAACTCTGTAGCAACTATATCTTTCCATAAGAATGAACTCAAGAGCAATTATATCATTCCATAAGAATAAACACTAAATTGGTGTAGCATATTCAAGATGAAGACTTGTACAATTACAACAACATCTCTTTGACCATGTTGTTATAGGTTTAACGCCAGTTTTCAGCATATGGTAGGCTATACATAGCGCCCAGTATAACTGGTGGAGGAAGAATCCGGGAAAAACCCGGTCAGAACCACCGACCCACGGGAACCTACTGGCAAGCTTTCTCACATGCCGAGCCCGAGACTCGTTCCTACGCGGGCAGAGGTGAGATGGCAGTTATCGATAAAGACGAGAGTTTTAGACCACTCGGCCACTCGGGGCCTCCTTTGCCCATGTAAGAAAAGCTCTGATAAAGCAGACCATATATTTTGTTGGTTTTCTTTACACACCGTACAAAATAATTACTGAACTTTTTAAAATATCTCTACCGAATAACACTCCTAGATCCTTTTTTCTGTTACGTTCTCTATTTCTTCTTCTTTGTAATTCTCATTCGTGTAGTAGTTAGTATTTTCATTTGTTTGTCCAATATGCATTCATTTACATTTAGCAACATTGAACTTTACCAATCATTTCTCTCACCACTGATTTAAAGAGCTGCAATCACTATGCATTTGGCAAAAATAGTGTCTGATGAGAGATATTTTTTATGCAATAGAACCAATTATAAACCCGCCTAAAGACAATCATTATAGGCCAAAAAAAAAATATAACCTTAATAAATATCAACATAAGTTTAATAACTGTCCAATAAATATACCAAATATAAAACATTTGAAAATGAATTTAATATATCAGTCACTATATATGAACCAGTAGTAAAATTTATAAGACAAGTTAGAATAACAGAAAGTGAAAGAGACAGACATGTGGATTTTTTAATCATATTTGATAAAAACGAAGATGATTATCATTATTGTGGAATAAAGGATCTATCAATATTGGTATAATTCCAATTTAGCAAATACGAGAGCGAAGAAAGAAACACTTTTGTAAGAAAGTGCTTGTAATTAGTTTATTTTTATTCTGAATTAAAATTACAAGAACACGATAGATTATGCAACCAAATATCTTACATAATAGAGGATTCTGTCGTTAAATGTAAAAATTCCAAAATCAACCAAAGGTTCCTTTTGAATCTATTGTGATTTTTAAACTATTATTGAGCCAGTAACTAATATTACTCACGTCACATCCAATATGTCATAGGAGTTTGCTTTTATCTTAAATCAACCAACAAGGGGAATTAACCATTAGTTTACAAAGAAGAAACATGCATAACTACATTTTAGGAATATTTGAAATAAATTTTACAAACTGTTTATTAAGAACTAAGATCAAGTAAGGCTGATGAAATTATATTCAGTAATAAAGATAAAAAGCACATTTACAGTGTACTTTATATAATAAATATCCAAAATATATTCTCCAATTAACTCGTGATTTGTCTGGATACGATGCTCATCTCACTGTCAGAGCCTTGATAAAAAAACGATGCAGATTAAGAAGTAACAATAATTCCAAATAATGGTGAAAATATATATATTTTTTATTTTTAGTAAAGATTTTAGTCGAAGATTCAAGAAAAACATCAAAGAGGTTTTTGTAAAAAGAACACTAAAAGTTTTAGATAGTTGTAGGTTTATGGGTCAATCACTTGAGCAACTTTCTAAAACTCTAAACGATAATGAATTCACAGAACCAATACAACATTTCCGATCAATAGAGATCAATGTGCACACGTTCTCTATATTTTTTAGAAAAGATATTTATCCATACGAATACATTGGTTCATTTGATAGGTTTAATGAAACTGAACTGCCACCAATTGAGAAACTTTCTTCAAAGCTAAATGGAATCATTAATTAGCGCAGAGGATTATGAATATGTGAAAGATATTATGAAACATTTCAAACTAAATTCTCTTGGCAATCTTCACGACTACTGCGAAAAGAAATATAAGTTAATGTTATGTGATATTTTTAAAGAATTTAGATCTGTGTATATGAATAATTATAACCTAGACCTATCACATTATTTTAGTGCACCCTGACTAGCTCACAATGCTGGCTTGAAAATAAGGTAGAATTAGAATTACTAACCGATTATGATGTTTTTAATGATTGAATCTGGAATTAGAGGAGGAATAAGTATAATACCTAATAGATATGCTAAAGCAACTAATGAGTATTATAAGGAAGTTAACGATAAAAAAAAAAAAAAACACACACACACACGAAATAATGGAGAATACGATACATCAAGATCAAGGTCATACATTATGTACCTACGTACGAGCGATTGGCATGGTTGGGCCACGTCCCAGTCAATGCCTGGTAGAAACTTTAAACGAGCAGAGGAAGAAGAAATAAAATAAATATTGTCTTGAATTGTTAGGATGAAACTGGCAGAATTCTAGAAGTAGATTTGTACGACCATTTTAAAGATTACCTTTAGGAACCAGAAAAACAAATTATTAGTGAGGATAAATTATTTACACTACATATGAAATTGATACAAGATAAAAAGGGCACAAAACCTTCAGTACCTAAATTAGTATGTACATTTTAAAAAACTAATACAAATATCTTGTTCACTATCGCAATTTGAATCTGCATCTTAAGTTAGGAATAAAACTAAAAAAGATACATAGATCAATTATATTCGATCAAGAGCCCTGGTTAAAATCATGCATAGAACATAAAACATCTTTAAGATAAAAAGCAACCAATGACTTTCAAAAAGAGGTTTCTTAAGTTAATTAATAAAGCTGTCTTTTGGAAAAGAAATGGAAAATTTAAGAAAGAGAACTAATATACAAATATGTACTGTTGATGAAGATATGGTATTAGCTAGTTTAAGGAACAAGAAAAGAAAATTAGCCAAACCAATTTATGGTGGCTTTACAGTACTAAAAGTTAGTTGCTGATGTATGACTTTTACTTTAACAAGCTAAAACACCAATATGGTGACAAAATAAATTATTAATGACCGATACAGAACTTCCACAATGATATGAAACAAAATACAAAGTTTTACTACACAAGCGGTAACAAAAATGATAAGATCTATGAAATACCATTAGAAAGTTGTTGGACTGTTCAAAGATGAGATCAATGAATTACCAATACAAGAAATGTGTGGTCTTAAAAGTAAGCTATACGATTTTTTTTTAAAAAGGTATGCAAGAGTATTATGAAATCTGTTGTTTAAAAGAATCTCAATTTAGACATATACAAAGACTGTGTATTTAACGAAACTATAAATCACCAAGAGATGAATTTAATTAGATCATGCCAACAGGAGATATACAATGTCACGATAAATGAAGTTGCTCTTTTACCATATGATGATAAACATTATTTAGTTGATACCATGAATAATTTACCTTATGGCCACTATTTTCTTAGGAGTCTATCTAGTTAATCTCTTACCACTTCGTAATAAAACGGATATTCCAGTCTCATTAAAAGTTTATTTCTTTCGTTTTCTTTTGACTTTTCAAATATTTCATCTATAACAACGGTTTTCATTAAAATGTTTTCCATAGACTTTTATCCTTTGGGTAAAAAGACAACTATAAATCTGAAATTTTCACGAAGATCTTTTATGACAGAATTATACCTTTGTACTATTACGCACAAAGATATTCCACAATGCCTACAACTGAATGGTAGCTTTGTAAATTTTTTTGCTTTCTTTCTTATATCACCAAAATTCGCGCAATCGTCTATAAAAAAAAAACAGTATTAGCTTTCTGGTATACACTTATAAGTAATTCTGGACATTTATTACAATCACATTGTTGTCCCTAAAATGCCATTTTTTATTTTTTTATAAGGATTGGAGAGTTAATTACAATAAAATCAAAAACGTTTATATATTTTGTTTTTATCAAATCTAGTGCAAAATTTGTCTTTCCACAATTTGTAACACCGCATAAAATCATATTATGGTGTTCTTTTCGGTACATTTAGTAGGTCAGGACGGGAATCTATAACATTATATATTTTAATTGGTTGTTCTAAATATTTATATGTGCAACAGAAACAAAATAAATATACATTTTGTGCCCTTCTACGTTCTATTTTCTGTTTATCTATAATACGGTTGTTATTCATGTTTAGTTTACTAGTTATTGAAGTATATAATTACTTTACCTTAGTATATTTCCTGAGTATTTAAAGTTAAATCATTAGGACCTCTTACAGATATTAGCCATGGGGTTAGGGATATTTATGTCATTATCTATTTAGAAAAATAAATGGTGAAACGGTGAAATTAATTGACTCACTTTCCATTTTGTGGCCAATTTTAAAATGTAAGTTTATAGCTAAACGAATATCAAGTCTAACCGAAAAAATAAAATATTGTTTTCTTCTAAATAATGAAGGTTTTTTAATTCTTTTATTATATAATTTTTGTTTTTGTAGGTTTTTTGTGGGGTTTTTTGTGGGATTTTTTTAGGTTCTCTGGGTAATTTATTGTTACAACTTCATTCATATTAACATCATAAGAATGACTTTTATTTATATCACATGTAGTTTGGATGTTTACGTTTAAAAACATTGAATGTAAAGCTGACTTATTTATTTTGATAACATAATACTCTTCGGGGATGACTATAATGTGTAACTTGTATGGAGCATAGTCAGATCCATAAGTAGTAGATGCTGTTCTAGTACTGTGAAACCAGAGAATAAATCCAAAAAACGTTTAAATTTCATATTTTACTTCCTCACCTTTTCTTGAATCAACAATAATAACACTTTTGATGTATAATGAAAATCAAAAAGCAATATACTTCCAGGTAGTTCATCATTAAATTTATCTAACCTTCAATTACGGTCATTCAACCTTCTACCATAATCATTTAACGTTTAATTAATAACGTTATTTTAAACAGTCTTTAGTCACATATCTATGTTTAATTTAGTTAATGATTTCTCTATTTCTGATTGAGCTGTATCAATTTTTTTACCTAATGCTAAAGTCTTTTTATCCGCGTCATTATTATTATTTTTTTCTATTTTTTTTTTCATAATGTTTATTTTTCAGCTTTGTCTGTTCTATTGCTATCTTTTGTTCTATGTCATGAAAATCTCTTCTTAATCGTTTAACCTTTTTCTCTAATTTGTTAATACTTCTTATACCACTCCAATATTATTAAGAAGTTCTTTATCTGTATATACTTTACTATACGTTAGAACCTTTTCTATTCCAGTAGATAGTTGGGTTTTTTTTGTGAGAGTCACTAAGTCAGGTTCTTACTTAAATCTGAAATAGATAATTTGTTGGTTGGTTTCCTGGATCTAATAAGACTTTCACGCACATTAACCTTATTCTTTAAGTCCTCTATCTCTCTGTTGACTTCTTCAAAGTAATTCTTCCTCCGTAATTGTGAAAGACTATAACTGACAACTGTCACTCTATCTTCCATCTTATTCGCACCAGCTTTGAAGTCCCTAACTAACTTGTTCATATTTTCATCATTATCTTTCTTCTGATCATTTAATTCTTTCTGCAATTGTTGAAGTTGTGATTGTAATGTATTATAATTTTCAAGAGACTTCTTTATTTTCTCCATGTCGTTCTCTAAGGCTGATATGTCAGCATGTATCCTTTGTTCAACTGGTTGCAAGTACTGATGTACATTTTCTACAGGTCTTGTGTTTGAATCACTCTAACAGTTTGTAAAGCCTGTAAAGCAGTTGATAGGATAATTAATCTCTTGGTGAAATAAATCTTGAGCATATGAAATCTTTTTCTTGTTAGCATCTATTTTTTCTCTCGCAGTTCTGAGAGTTTAGTCGATCTTTCTGTTCTGAGAGTTTAGTGGATCTTTCTGTGATACCCTGAACCACAGATGTTAATTTATTATTAACTTCTTCTTCTTTCGGTGTTTTTATATCTTTCAAGTTCTTATCGTCCAAAGTCTTACATATTCAGACGTCAACACGCTTTTGTACAAAACCTTTATTAGCTACATCAGATTTTTCTATCTGATTTGCTAAATTTGTAATACGGTGGTTGTTCAAGTTTAAGTCATTGTTTAGTAATAGACCTTTCTCATCTTTCTCTAAGAATTTAAATCTAAACTAAAATCATTAGGCCCTCTTAAAGATATTTCTGTCGTTTATTTAACTTAAATAGCAAATTAGTTTCCTCGAGATATTCTAAATATATATGTAATGTGCATACCATTAAGTTCTATTACTTTTCCACCCTCATCTTTAATATTCATATTTAATCTCTTTATAGTACTGCTTTGTAATTGTTTCTATGGACTATTAACATTGTATGAGATGAAATCACCATGAAATACATAGATAGACACTTGTATAGAGTAGAGTCAGAGCCGTTACAATAATTTCTTTGTGCTCTTTTGTTGATCAAGGAAAATATACGTTTTTAGGCTTAAAAAATCAACAAACTGTATCTGATTCGGTAGATGTTTTTATAGATCTCACACTTTTAAAATCCTAGTAATATAGAGTTGTAGTTTGTTAAACACACTGTGTTATTATTTCTCAGAGTTATTACAACTTTAGAGTTTGTTTCTGACATTCAATATCTATGCATTTTTCATTGTCGCCATTAGAAGTCATTCCTTCTTTGACATTTTTCAGGTACGTTTAAAGATTACAGAAACCACTGGGTATTGAAATGTTCTTGGTTTCATTTTCATGGGTTACATAGTAGAATATATTGGGGTCTTTTATTGTTCGAAATACTGTAATAACCAACTATAAAATATATATTCTGTTACGAAATGTATAATTTACCATCTCTGTTAGCAATTGGATTTGAAAAATATATTTCTTTCGCAGACTGTCCTTCCACAGTAACGTAATATGGCTTCGCCATTTAAGTAACTGGAAAAGAAGCCTGATTAAGAGTCATGTGAAGCAGTGTCCTTACGTCTTTGCAACTATTTGTTGTATTCACTATCATATGAAATTCATTGTGACTCATCATTGCTTTACTCATCCTTTCATCAATAGTATATAACTTAGTTATGGTAGAGATTACAATCGTATTGTGTTTTAAAGCTTTTGCAACAAACTAAACAAAAGTTGCTCCAAACCCTGTAAAAGTTAGAGGTATAATAAGCACAATGACTCAGACAGTCGCAACTCCTAACCTAACAGCTGCAAAACCCATTCCACCAGAAACACTTGCCATACCAACCTTTACAAAGTTAAAAAACTTATATGTCATTTTATACTTTTTTCTTACACCTCTATAATGTCCTATCTCTTTAACTAAATCATTCTTAATTTCATTAATTTTCATCCACCTGAAATTAACTCCAAGGTCATTAGGTAATTACATTTAACTACTATATTATTTTGTTTGGTAGTATTTTTTGTGCTATTAGATAGTCAATCGTAAACAGACTCAAAGAAAAATTGGAATAACAATTTTTAGTACTTCTTTCATACCCATGTTATTTGGGGAATCTATTTTAAAATTAAATATCCTCTTCAAAAGCATACTGTAACTTTATGTAAGAGTTGAGTTTAATGCTGCATGGTAAATAGCATTAGCTCTGTAGTTCGTTTCACTTGGCATTTACTTCGTTTGACTTGCCAATTTTTATTATAAATTGTATTAAATTTACTCATGACTCCACTATAAACTGATCTATTAATCTACTGCATTTCTGGAAATGAATTTACTTTATTTGACTCTTTAGAGAATATGTTAGCAGTCCCCCTCACTGTTACTTTTTATGTGGTTTTTATCTTTACTATGTAACACATACTCCTATAGCAACAACTATGCTAGCAATCAAGTAATAGGATGGAGCCTATTTAAATGACATGTAAGTTCTGAGAAGCAGTCCTGATTCTGTTTCCTCAGTAGTCAGAATATTTATTACATTTTTCTGCCTTATTTTATTTAAATTCTTGTGATCGTTTTCCTAGTTGTTTACCGAGTTAAACTTTACGAGGATCTTTTATTTTTTGTGAAGTAACCGTCTCTGGTGATTTAGGAAATTTTTATTTTTCTTCAGTTTTTCCATGAAGAACCTGTTCGCCTCACTATCTACCTTCAATACATTTTGTAAGTAAATTAGTTTTCCAAAATAGCTGTTCAAGGTACCTTACAGTTACCTTCAGGTTACTTTCAAGTTACCTACAATTTATTTTCAAATTATTTTTCAAGTCACCTTCAAGTTATTTTTCAAATTACCTTCAAGTTCTTTTCAAGTTACCTTCACCTGATTTTAAAGTTATTTTCAAGTTACCTTCAAGTTATTTTCATGTTACCTTCAAGTTATATTCAAGTTATTTTTAACTTACACATAACTTAAATAGTATTTTTAACTTACACATAACTTAAATAGTATTTATACATGTAGTTACTGACTTTTTAACGTAGTTACATCCGGGTTTCTAAAACTTGATCAATTAGCTCCCTCTCCTTTTCAAAATTAATATGCTTAAAAAATTATCAAGCTAACACCTAATCTCGAAATTGGTAATCCAAACCTAAAAAGATAAAAATCCACAAAAGTATCTAATTCCGTTATTGTTAAGTAGTCTTCCTTCAACACATTCTGCAATTTGTTTAAGTTATCAATTGGAAGAAATTTACTCATCAAAGATGTTATCTCTAGTATTACTGAATCTGATTTTGAAATTTTAGCTTATCTAGCATTTAAAATTAAATAGATCTAGCATTTACAAAAATTTCATATGGTTTCTTGATTTGTTTTGAATCTATTTCATCCAACTCCTAATCTGTTAATTGTTTACAAGTTATTCCCTTGTATGCTTCATTTACTAAACTAATTTATAATTCCTGTTTGTAGACTTCTAGATTTCTTCATATGCGAAGCAGTCCTGGCACCTAGTACTTGAGTCAATATCTTGTCTAGATTCTAAAAAACCCGAATTATTTTTCAAGTTAATTTTTATTCATTTAAATAGTGTAAAATGGCGACACGTGGTTTTCATTACATGGTTGAAGAACCTTCCGAAGAACCTGATCGTAAACCTGATGATATTCCTGATGATGATCCTACTCCTGATCCTATTCCTGATACTATTCCTGATCCTATTCCTAGTCCTAGTTCAGTGAAAAGCTATTAATCTATAGCAAGAAGATATCAAACATTATTTTCAGTTAATTGAATAACAGAATAGCCGTATTTACCGTATATATTGGGACAGGATAAAATAAATGATTTTTTTCCTGTCCCATAACTTATGGTTAAACTTTTTTTCAACTAGATCATATGTCCCAAAACTTAAGAACCGAAACAAATTGTGTTGAATTTGCCCCCCCCCCCCCCCCCCCCCCCCAGCACTTCATGTTAAAATAAGGTAGGTAAATTAAACGTTTATTTGATAATAAACTGAAAGAAACTAAACTTGTACTGTTCTCGTTTATTCCTCTTTTTTGTTCTTCATAAGCAATTTATGTATAAAAGACACAAACGTATCCACTAACACATGCACCGGTAATGTAGAGTACCGGTCTTGTGTATCGCTTATGTCAGGTAACAACATTGACACATTATTTTATTGACGTGAATATAGACACACGAATCATGTTTGGTTGTCCTCAGAAGTTTGAATACCGGTATATTATCAAACTTAAAATTGGATCCAGTAAAATCACAAACAATAGAAAGAGAAAGACAGAAATAACAACCGATTGCTTGAAGGCACCAGCAATTCACGCATGATCCGGTGTATGGTGCAAAATAACCAAGAGTGTATTATATCCAGGTTAACAATATAACAACATTTCGCAAATAAAAATCATTATTAGGAAATACATTCACCGTGAGAGCAAATGACAATATTTTCGCTAGCATGGGATACAGAACGTATTCTTAAAGACAATTAATGCCGTGTATATTATTTACCCTGCAGACATCAATGCCTGTTTGTATAAGTTACAATTACAGATGGCAAACAACAGAAGACCGGGTGGTGAATAAACACAGCTGGTAGCGAGCAATAAACTCATTGTTTCAACTTACCAGTAGGATTTCAAATACAAAGTTTATTTTATTACAAAGCAAGCAGACCCTGGAAGCCAACTTTTGATTATTTTAAGTGTGCAGATTTTTTATATACAAAGTCGGCAGACCAAGGGAAGCCGGCTTTGGTTTCTTTTAGCAGTATTCACAGGAATTTTGCAAATAAATTGAAACAGTGGAAAAGTCGGGGTCTGTAAGTGACACTTTGAGCATACATTGTGAAATGTACTGGTATTAAAGGATTTGCCACAACTGAACAGGCGTCATTTGTGCGGCATAATCATAGGAAGTTCAAATAAATTCTGTCAGCTGAATATAGGACTCTACTTGGGACTGTACAAGGATCAACTCGGCTACTCGATCAAAGGGTTGGGAAAACAAAGTGAGGCTGCCTATACAAGCTAAGGGATTTGCACTGGCAGATAACTGAGGAAATATTACTTGGGAATTAGATCTGGCTTATGAAAAAGGCAAATATAAATCAACTCAAAACTTTTATTGCATCAAACAGTGTTTATACAGCAAAACAAAATATAATACAAGTACGGGTTGCTCCGACTTGCACGTATTTTGTTCGTAGTGCAAACATCTAGTCTCCTATATTGCCCATAGATTTATCAAATTTTGTTCTTCAAAAGTTTGCAGATAAGAAGACAAGTGTAAACATACAACACTGACAGCGGTTTTTATTTTATTTATTTAATAAAATATAAGTTCGAGTGCATTTTTTTTACCAGCTAAGCATCGATATTATGATTTAAAAGGTGTTCCAAAACTTACGACTCGAAAAAAACGATCTGTCCCAGAACTTACAGTGCACAAAAAAATTACTTTAAAAATTAATTTATGGTGTCCCAACATATACGGTGTCCCAACATATACGGTAAATACGGGTAAATTAAGTTAATTTTAGAATTATAGGTAAAACATTGTTTTATGAAGAACTTGGTAAACGTGCTGTTCAACTTTCTAAGATTGGTAACCCCCCAAAATGTTATCATTTAACTATATAGCTGGTAAAGGCGGAAGTAGTTTTTGGAATTCATACGTTGAAAAAAAAATGATATATATGGACTAAGGCAGAAGAAATTCTACCGATAGAAATTCCTGCAATAAAAAATAATACAGTCAGGTAACAGATAACAAATACTGTTGCTGAAACAAATTTGTCAGCATCTTTAGCAGAATACATGAGAATTTAAATAAGCTAAATATTGATTCTACCGCTAGAAAGATCTATGACTAGAGAAGAAAACGCTCGTAGATTTTATACTGATCAAGAAGAAAGAGAATTAAGAGGTGATGCGAGTCCTGCTGACATTGTCAATTCAAAAATAGTATCAATAACAACATACTTTGACTTGCTTAACAACGTTATAAAGAAAATTAGAAAAAATATACTGCCAAAAGAACAAGATCCAACTAACAAAGCTAAATTATATGATTTATTACAAAGTTATGAAAATAGAAGACCACCGATAGTTAGCCTAAATGGCTAAATAATAGAAATAAAATATAACTTTAGAGAAAATATTAATAACATTGAGTCAAAATTGAAAGAAAAGTTACCATTAGGTGAAAGGTTAAAACGGATGTTCAAAGAAAAGGTGCAACAATATCTACTGGTTTTTTTGAGTAATTGGCATTACAGCAACAACTATTGGCTTAACTATAGCAAATTTTGTAAAAGGATAAACAATCGGAAGTGGAGGTACATTTCTAGAAGCTCCTGACCAAGAACCCGGCTGTTTCTACCTGCTCACTAAAATTCACAAACCAAGTATCCCCGGTAGACTGATCATCTCTCACACAAACCATCCCACAGAACAAATGTCAGAATTCATTGACTACCATCTTCGCCCCTTTGTACAACAACTCCACTCATAGCCGCATTTAAGTAGGAACTTTATCCGCAGATTAATATAATGAATCATCTCAATTGGAAAAAGAAACTAACTGTCAAAAGGTATCTGAACCATCAAGTTTACAAAGGAAGCAATTACAAAGTTCTATTACGAAGTCTTTGCGGAATGAATCTGGGGATATACTGTGTAATTTTCACTCAAGAAATAAAGCGTATGGTGAACAATATGCATCATGAAGTTGGAATCCATTTCACAGAAATTTCAATAAATCAGTAGATTTTAAATGTTAAATACCAAGGCTAATTCTCGAGCTGCTGAATGGCGGATAGAGGCAGACTTTGATCTTCATTTACAAGTACACTTTGAGACAATAGTATAGATGCAGAACAGTTTGGGGAAATAATTACTCCAAATTTATCCCAGTTTATATAGTGGGGATGAAAATAGCAGGAAACTCAAATCCAGACAAATACTGACAATAACTAGATGGGGCTTCGTGGTCTGAACACCAAAAATAGCAGATTCAGTCAGGCATTGTGAGAAGAGGAACAAAGTTTCGCCATGATTTAATGTCATGGAGAAGTTGCTATATTTACTGTTGGAAAAGGTGTCCTAGCTTTGTAGAAAGTAATAAGGAATTGGTATGGATGATATTATTCTGCCTTCAAAGCCCTCTTCAATATAAGTTCAAAGTACGAGCAACATGAAGAATATAGTAAGGTCAGATTGGAAAGAGAGAAAATAGATGTCTTCAAGATAATGGAATTTTTTTTCTAATTAATTTGAAAGCCCATTCCAAGTGGACACAGTTCCTCATCATCTCATCAATATATCACCTGGCCTTGAACAAGTGGAAATCTCTTGTTGATATTTTGCCAAGGTAAAAAAAAATCTGAAAAATTCTTTAAAAGAAAAATATAATAATGGAGAGCATTAAAGCAGCTAGCTTCTGAAAGTATGATACAAGTGTCAATATTTATACTTGCACATATTTTGTCCGCAAAAGAACGAGAGCTTACGGTAGACCACGAGGAAATTCTTTGCTATCTTCTTGTCATAATCAAGCACAAACAATGGAGGCTGATCTAAATGATTTGCTTAACCTTGTGATTAAGAAAATTAGTGTGAAATGTGTTATGGGTTTGTGGGTGAAATATGGGAATACTGTTTGTGATAGATATGGCAGTCTTAATTCCATCATATACTCATACCACTCCCAGATATATTAATAATGTACAAAAATACATGTGCTTTTTCAGCAAATACTGCTTTTGAGCAATTACAACAACAAAAAATGCCTATGGCTAATATCCACTCAGGTAGAAGCCTAAATATGACATATTCTTCATATCATGAACTAAGTATCATCGCTTTGAAGGTCATACGCAATGTGTTTGTTATTACCTTAATTCAGGGTCCTTACTGTTGCCAGTCATCCATATTTGAGTAGGTTGTATCATAGCTACCGCTCTCTGCTTGGCAGGAAACACGTTGTTATTATTATTATTATTATTTACAACTATCTTTAATACGTACCATAACCAAATTAATTGTTGGTTGATGATTTTGACCTTTTGTCAGAGACTTGGTAATTGCACTGTATGGAAATCAAAATATTATGAGCATTAATACATGCGACATATCTAAGTCGAAATTTCGATCAAAGTATAACTTTCCACCAACCTTGGATAGATTTAAGCAGTATGCTCTGCGCTGTCATTACCATAACGAAAACTGAGAATCAGTCAGATCAGTTAACCAAATTTGAAACAACCAAAAATTGTTGGCATTATTGCTGCATATGATGGGTAGGCTTGTACTAGTCTCGTTTTTTTCTTTTTCTTGTTTCAATTGAGAGATTGTACCATCTGTATTGGAAGGATGCGTATACTACTGTGTTCTAAGACGGTATGAGTTTTTCTTTCTGATCTAGACTCAGATGCATTGAGATTACTGGAAACAATGACAATGAAGATACAGAAGCACTGTATGTGCAATGCATCGAGTATAGTTCAAGGTATATAACAAAATAACCATTTATCCCTGAAAATATACATAATGATAAGTTCATATGAGAAAATGTAAGATTTCAAAACAAATCAAAGCGATAAATATAATCTGAAATGGAGAGATATTTGATATTTACTTCTTGAAACTGTGCATGTATTTTAAAAAAAATACCTTTAAAAGTTCTGTCGTTTCTATTCCTGAATATTTTATTACACACATCGGAATTGTGGTTAACAAAAAAAAAAAAAAAAAAAAAAAAGGTGCATGGATGGACATTGTGTCAAAACCCATTTTATTAACTTGGTCCTTATATTTCTCAATCAAAGAATCAGAACAGTTACAAAACAAGTATGACAACTTCCTTCCTGAACAATTCAGTTAAAGTTTGTCTAATTTCTGCTTGGAGTTCATAAAACTGCTGTTAATAATATTGTGAGATCCCAACTAGGTATATATCCTTTGGCTATATTGCTCTAAAATCAGGTGTCAACTTTTGGTATCATGTAATACATGATAGTATATTTATATCGAAAGGATATTCACAAGAAAAATATCCTTTGGCTAATGAAAATCCTATAAAAAAAAAAATAACAAAATTAATAGTATTTTTTATTTTTTTTATTATTTTTTTCTTGTACATTAGGTTTATACTTGTTGTAAATGTTCTCCGTCGGTAGTTGATTTCTGTCAAATGGATATTTACAGAGTATTGAAGCTGAAGCTGAATGAAAGTAAATACCATATCACCGGTGATACACATAAGATCTACTGACACAGAATAAAATATCTTCTTGATATTATAATCATTCGCGCTAAGCATAAATATAAATTGTCATAGTCGCTGTCATAGAACGCTTATTACGTTCTGATTACCTCTGAAAAGAACGTGTATGATTGGGATTAACGCACTGTTAGACTGGTACAATGCATACGCACACCAAGGAACCCTTGTGTGCCACGACTACGTTCAGTCTGGAGGGGCCGTATCAAAAGATGAAACAATAGGACGCACTGTACAAGACTATGCACATACGTACAAAATGCACACATATACGATTAGTAGGATTTTTTAATTTTTCCTTTTCGTTTTTCCTACTGAAGTGATAGAGTTTCAAAGGCCTGTGCATCAGTATACCTGATATAATCTTATTATAGCTCATATGACTCTGCTAAGAAAAGCCAACCTTCCTACTCCACACATCAGATGATTAAGATATATGGCAATTGAAGCATATAAGATTCTTCACAAGAAAACACCAAATTACTTGAGTAGTCTTGCCACATTCAAAAACTGCAACTAAAATCTTAGACACCAAAATCTGGCAGCAGTACCAAGGGTAAAAGACTATACGGTATGGTAAGCTATCGTTCAAATTTGATACCCCAAGAGTCTGGAACAGCCTGCCCAATAAACTGAGAACAATCACTGATTTAAAAAAAAATTCATCAGGATGATTCAGAGATGGTCTGGGCCGCACTGTAAATGTGCTTTATGTCTCTCTATTTAGCATTCAGCGGCATTTCAGCTTTAAGGTTACCTCCTTTACAATCCTGCACCTATAACGCCCATTTTAATTACTCACCTTCTTATATATATATATATATATATATATATATATATATATATATATATATATATATATATATATATATATATATATATATATATATATATTATTTTTTCAAAGGCTTCACGTTTAACTTATAGCACCCTCATTCTACTGATGTCATATTACTTATCCAATGTACGCCTTTAGTTGCATGCTTTATACTGTTGTCTTGGCATTGTGCGTATTCTTTTAACAATAAATTGTCATATTTCCTACTTAAATTATTAAGAGTACTCCTTTCTGTGATGTGTTATATATCTTCATAAGTATATTTTTAAAAAAACTTGTATATTTGCATGTTACTTACTCTTGTATCGTCTTTTAATCTGTTGTTACTGTTGGTACTGTAATGTTTAGACTTGAATTGTTGCACTGTAAATATGCACTATATGTGTACCTATCTGTTGAATTATGAAATACTTTTGTTATGTCATGTCAGCAAAATATCTCCTACAGAGCTAGTGTTTTATGTATTTTCACACAGACCACGGACGTTAAATAAAATTTATTGTATCTAGTATTAACAGGTAGTCCATGGTACTTTTCGTTCTGATACGACCTCTTGATGAAAGGCGACGTGGAATATGTTGACAAGAAGTCGTATGTGTATTATTATCGTACCAGTCAAGTAGTGGTGTAGTTTAAATCTCTGTCGTTTATATGCTTTCAGAGTTAATCAGAACTTAATAAGCGTTTGATGACCAATGTTTAGGTCTGTTATCGTCGCCAACATGGCAGCGAGCGGAGGAGTGATACCAAACTACCAACGTTATGTGAATGGGGTACCCGTTCCACAAGGTAGAAGAACATTGAGATTTAGGGAAAAATATATTATTGTTCTAGTTTTCCTTTCTTTCAGTGCTGTATGCTTCGGTGCCTTCTTTTTCCTTCCCGATTTAAGGGACAGAGTCAACATGTCAGAAATGAAAAGGCAAATTCAGAATGCAGGGAACGAAATTTTTGTCCCCAGGGCCGTTGGTTCAGCAGGGATTTTAAAACACGATCCAGATGAATTTTTTGATATGCATCGTATAGAAGATAGGGCTAACATTCGTAAAAAGATTGAGATAGAGTGGGAAAGAGAGAAAATGTTGGAGGCTTTGGGCAAAAAGGTCAACATGTCTAAAGATGATGCACTGAAATTTAAGAGCAACATTGAAGAAGACAAAAAGAAAATCCTGGAACAGAAGAAAGAGCAGGAAGAGAAAGAAAGGCTGGAGAAGGAGAAGAAAGCGGTTGAAGTTGTTAAAATGGAACATGAAGGAGTGGAGGGTGGACGGGGTGGAGAACCATCAGACCCAGATGTTAAGAGCAAAAGAGACAAAGTTAAAGAGGTAAGTTTCAAACACAGTCACTTGCCTCAGTCTATAAGGATATGTGAAATTGATAACAGCTCCCCTCCCCTCTCCCAGGCAACACAAGGTGACTGACCCATAGAATTTTGACCTAATATCTACTTTTATTAAAAGTTTCCCTATTTCATAGTTTCTGCTTGGACACAGACTAACGGGCAACCACTTCTGGTACATCATGCAGCAATAAGCTATATTCAAACAATTTTGCTTTCTTTTGATAAAATGCACAACTGCACTTTTTGTATGATGGCGGCTTTTTCTTCTGATCTTTCCAGTGTTATAAATTCTGGAAACCCACCACTAAGCCATGCTGTAAATTTAACTGGCATTCAGCTCATGTGCATTACCAAGTGTGATATTGATTATTAGTGTCAGGCACTGTCTGTAGTTGAATAGATCTAGATCTTGAATAGACGGCAAGAGAGAGAAAGAGAGTCAATTTTCCAAATTGAATAACTGAGCAATTGAAATGAAAAGGTCGACATTGAAACTTGCTCATGTTTATTGTGACATCATGTACACAAACAAAGAGAGAAAACATGAAAGCACAAAATGAATAAACGTGGGGAAAATTTAGATTACAATGAGAGAATAGATTTTCAAAATTGATTCAGCGAATAAAATGAAACAATGGATATTTAAAATTTATTGTATATATTGTGCCATCCTGTAAATGAACAATGAAAAAAAACATCGTATTGCAAAAAGAGAAATGAATCAACTTGTGAAAAACAACCCCTAACCTTTGCTCTATGGATGCAATCCAGAAATATGCTATGGTCACAGAGTAATATAGTATATTGATCCTTATTCAGTTTGACATACTCAGTCGAACACAATTTGGATATGTCCCAGAAAATGAAGCAAAGTAATATTTCCAGGTAAATTTAGGTTGGACTGTTAGAAAGCTTTGCACTTTAAAGTCAATGTTCCTTTAGGAGATGATATGATTACAGTTTTCTATCAGCAGCAGTAAATTATAAAGAAGAATTTATATGCTATACTGTCAAAAATCTTCCTTAGATGTGTGTGCATTTCCATTTAAGAAGATGGATACCGTATTTTCCGCCCTATAAGTCGCTCCTGCGTATAAGTCGCGGGAGGAGGAAATCCAGATAATTTTGGAAAATTCAACAGATAAGTCGCTTCTGCGTATAAATCGCTCCTGCGCACTTACCGTAATCACGTCTTTGACACCGCCGGCCATTGCATGCGACTTGGTAATTTCCAACTTCGTGTAAGAAATATTATACAATTGTTTAAGAGTTATATAAAAGTCAGTATTACAATAGAAATAGAAAATAAAAGCAAATAAGATTTATAAGATTTATAAGTAATATTTATTAAGTAAATAATAGCGCCACTGTTATTTGTTTACGTTGTCGCTAATCCGCGTCAGAAAAAACGTCAAAATCTTCGTCTTCCGTATCACTGTTGAATATCTGATAAATGTGTTCAGGAATTTCACCGCTGTCTTCTTCGATTTCACTGTCGTCTTCTTCACCAATTTTCTGAATGATTTTGGCTTTTTCAAAACCCGCCACAATCGTTCGCACAGTGACAGCCTTCCAAGCAGTATCTACCCATTCTGCTACTTCTCCAAATGTAGCGCACCTCATCCTGCCAGTCGCTGTGAAGCTGTGCTTCCCGTCTGTCATCCATGACTCCCAAATGTTTCGTAACACTGCCTTGAAACTTCTGTTCACTGATATATCAAGAGGTTGGATTGTGTGTTTTTATAAATTACTATTGAAGTAAATTATGAAGTGCTACCAGAGGTCTCGGAAACGCTTTACAGTGACATAATTCGTTGTTTAAAATAACAAAATAACCCCAGTTCTGCATGCTGTATTTATTTGAGTACCGGTACATCAAAAGAACATGACGCAATAGCTGGGCAGCAAGTTCAAAGGACTTTGACTAGCAGCTTGGGTGGGAAAATGTGCTGAAATTTATAACGACTGAATTTAGAGACAGGTTTCGGAAACGCTTTACAGTGACATAATTCGTTGTTTAAAATAACAAAATAACCCCAGTTCTGCATGCTGTATTATTTGAGTACATCACAAGAACATGACACAATAGCTGGGGGGCAAGTTCAAAGGACTTTGACTAGCAGCTTGGGTGGGAAAAGGTGCTGAAATTTACAACGACTGAATTTAGAGACAGAAAGATTCTAAGATGTACATGCCGAATAATAAAGGAAATACAATGGCAATCGTTATTTCAATATTTTTTTTATTTATTAATAACAACAAATTTTAACACATATATAACTAAATATTATTTGATTATTTAATTTGATAATCTTATAGTCTAATACTTACGTGTACCGTATGTAAGTTTCCAGCAATTCGCTTGCCGATATACCGGTAGATGCATTTCGCTAAAGCACAGCATCACTGCGCATCAGTCACAGTCGTTAAAAAATTTATTTATCGTATAAGTCGCTCCTGCATATAAGTCGCACACGTCATTTTTAAGAAAAAAAAACGAAAAAAAGTAGCGACTTATACCCCGGAAAATACGGTAATGTCTTCACTCCCTGTTCTGTCTTCAAAATGGTCCAAAATCTGTGGCAAAATGATGTAGAATAGCCCTATTCAAACCACATCTCAGCACTGCCCAACATACATTGTACCAATGATGATGAAGACTTGGAAGAAACACAAGTATGATCATGTGAGTAGTTAAAAATCAATCGCTATATTTATCCTGGAAGATGACACAACATTAAAAAGAAAGAAAACAAACCAGTTTGCCAGGAAAGAGGCATATAAGGGAAACATGTGGCCCAGGAAAAACAAAAGAGAGGTGATCATATTTAAATCCGAAAGAAAGCAGCGGTCATATAATAAATGAGTTAGACAATATTCTCTATTGTGATAACAGTTGTATCATATGGTGGAGTAATCAAAGGGTATTGTGAGAGAAAACTATTTAGCAGCATAGAGTTTTCATCCAATACCTTTTCATGCCCGACCCTATGATATATTTAGTATCCCACTCGAACATATCGTCTTACTAATCATAATCAATATAGCAGAGGGAGCTGCAGTAATAAATAGATAGGTCTTTTCCAATTCAGATGACTGAAATTAGTAATTCAAGTAAAATTGATGATCTTGATATTTTAGTAAATTGTTCATTGATTCAATATAATTGAGAAATACAATCTGCTTTTGTTAATTTAACCAAAACTGTCTCCATTAAACTTCAGATGAACCGATAACATATTTGCTTGTGTATAAAAGTGTGTCCAACTGCAAAAAGCAAAATTACTAGTTGCATTCAACCAGATTTTTGCATGACTCCATGTGAGCTTCGCCATTTGAGGGTCTGGTAAAATTCTTCATTGATCTCTGTTACCGATAGAAGGTGCTCCAGTAAAACTTTGTAGAAGTGAAACTAAAAACATTTTTCTCTCAGAATTTCTCTAGATATAATTTCTGTTATCATTCAAACCAAATAACACTGAAAACTTAAAAGAATATAATTTAACTCCACTACTGATGCAGGAGGTTTATTTCAATCAGCCAGTGAAAATTTCCATTTGTATGACATCATCTTATCATCACAAGATTTCACCTCATCTCATTAGCCAATGAAATTGCTTTTCCAATTTTTTGAAGATTCTCGTTCTGACATTACAAGAAAAGCTCAGCCTTTTACGAGATCCTTGTATGGCGAAGATCTCATACAGTCATGCAGGAATCAGGTTGAATGAGACTACAAAAACATCCAGATCCAGGGCTCCCAGGGACCTGAGTTTCAGGGTCAAATATGCGTGAAATTCTTAGAGAGCGCACTATTCTGACTCAAATTCCACAAACCCTGACTCCAATTCCATGTGCCTAAAAGGGCCCTATTATTTGTCACACATCATTGCAATTGCCATACTTTAAATACGAAAAGAAAAAAAACAAAATCATATTAAATGGACGTGTGTGTTAATCAGATCAATAAATATTTCATGTAAAGCAATGTTTTCCTCCAGGTCCTGATATCATTGTCCAATTGCTCTATCAATGTCCTCCTTACTCATTGGATCAGCAGTGTTGATGTTCATTATCATCTGAAGCATGTCTTGCTTTATACAGTTTCTCTTTACACTTTTGATGTTGTTCATAGGTGCTGCTTAATATGTTTAACCAGTGTTGCATTACTTACTCAAGTGTTTCTGACTAAATCATTTTTGGGTCGGTCTTTCCTTTTTATCTCACCTCCACCAAAGGACAGCCGATTTTTAATCAAAGACTCAAAATCCATCATGGACCACCTTTGATCCCTTTATTACTTATAACAACTAAAAAAAACCATCCCGCATTGGCCTAAACTCTCCAAATTACAACAATAAGGTCATCAGTTAACAACTTGTTGTGTACACATGTTAGCCTTAATCCATTACTCGGCCACACATGATTGCATCGGTCGCAACGACTGCTGGAATAGTTCATGTCCTCAATAGACTGGTTCTGGCTGGTTCCTGTAATGCATGGAGAGAATGCGTAAAAATACCGTTTTTCTTTTTTTTTTCTTTCTTTTTTAAATTTGTTTTTTGTTTTATAAATCTGTTAATTTTCAAAAGTAGTTGAATTCAACTGTAAAACGGTATGTGCGGTATACAGTTTCAAAAATTGTATTTTTGTCCTACTGCCGGTAGAATTACATGTATGTTAAAGCCAAGTGAGCACTAATTATAGGTAACCCAGGCATTCTGTTCCCCATTCATAGGTCACATGCTTTATTTTGTACACAAAGTTTACAGCTTTCGATAGAAGTTCGGTCAGGAGATGATCTCAATAAGGGTAAGGGGCATACATGGGGATAAATATTAATAATTTACTAGTCTATCAACAACATGAAAATAAAATTCTACATTTTGTCAGCGCGATTGAAGTTTTCTCAGGCAAATTAGATTTGTATTTTTCAACAAGTCTGATGGGCACTTCACTTAGAATACAGGACAGGCCCAATCTGAAATTAGAGGGGCCCCAGGCATTAAGCTACATGTATCAGACTTTTTGAGCACTGCTATTTTGCCAGCACATTATGTGACATCAGATCTGTCGCTGTGCTGTTTGCATTTGGTATCACTTTATGTGCAATTGAAATAATTAAATTGATGAATATATATGAGTTTGCCTTTTACCGGTAATAAACCTTGTTAATTGTTTGCATCTACACTGTGGTGTGTGAGTTCAAGTCTTGGCTTGAGCAACATGGGTATGTGAGAAAGCTTGCCAGTAGCTTCCCGTGGGTCAGTGATTCTTCCTGGGTTCTTTTTCTACCGCTGTGTATGGCCTATCATGGGCTGTACAATGGCATTAAACCCCACAAAACCAAACTTGCATCTAGTGTTGTAAAGTCTTTGCAAGAAGGTTGGTATTTTGTGGTGTTTTACAGCACAGCAACACAAGTAGTTTATGTAGTGACAAGGCAATTGGCATAGCATTCTAGCATTCTCACCAGTTCACCACTGTGGTGCCTAAGTGAAGGTTGGACAAATATAACAGGGATTACCAGGGTTTTAAATAGACACGTACCCTCAGGTTTTGATGCTTGAAATTTAAATATGACCCATTTCTGACGCATGGAGATTCCATCCTGTGCGGTTTTATGATGCACTTTCATTTGGGCCAGAGCATCAGTCTTAATTATCCTTGATTCGCCTCGAGCATAATTTCCTACTTAGTGTGCGCTGTCTGTAAAAAATTTACTGCATGCGCCAGTGATCAACATTTGCTGGACTACAGTTTACACCTTATCGGCCAATAATATTGCATCTATGTAAAATCAATAGGAACTGGGCAGAGCTAACAGGTCACTGATGTCATGCTTAGGTGTGCATAATTGAATCAATGTTAGATTGTTTTTAAATTATCTTTGCCATTTATGATAGTTAGAGGAAGAAGTAATCAATTATGACTTGATTGGATTGACTTTTGATCAGATATCGGCATTTGTTGATTGCCCATCAAATTATAATCAGTTAGGCAAAACTGTGGAAAATATGAAAATATGGTGGCTCACGAAGCTAGTTGTTCGAGGGTAAGTGGACAAACTTTAATTGTTTTTTTATTGGTGATTAGTTTGCTTCAGTTGGTGAAACATTGAAATATTTGGAATCAAATTATGACTTGATTGGATTAACTTTTGATCGAATATTGACATTTTTTTGATTGCCCATCAAATTATAATAAATTAGACAAGACTGTGGAAATATGGCGGCTTGCGAAGCCAGTTGGCAACATTAAGTGGACAAACTTTATTAATTGTGTTTTATTACTGATTAATTTGCTTCAGTCTGCGAAACGTTTAAAGAAACAATCCCAGCTATGAGCTCAAGACTGTCAAAAACTAATGACTATTGAGATTTTGTTTTTGGCTCTTGAGATTTTCATTTTGACTCTTGAGATTATGGGGTCAAGGGTCAAATGACTCTCGGTTTTTAAATCTCTTGAAAACCCTGATTACCATAACTACAGTACATGCACATGTAAGACAGCACTAAACCTAGTCTATAGTTCATATCATGTTGAATGCCGTCTTAAGCTTGAGCATTCTACATTACATGACATTAGACCCAGTATTCTCGGTAGAGTGTGTAAGTTCTTGGAACCATATTAAATGTAGCAAATACTCATCTACCCTTTTCCCTCTTTCTTTCAGATGATGAAGCATGCATGGGACAGCTATGTAAAGTATGCATGGGGAGCCAACGAATTGCGTCCAATCTCAAGACAGGGTCACAGTGCTAGTATATTTGGCACATTGAGTCTAGGTGCAACCATCATTGATGCTGTTGACACGCTCTATATCATGGGTTTAGACGAGGAATACAAAACTGCTAGGAACTGGATCGCTACATCACTTAATTTTGATGGTGTAAGTATGGCAAGGTTTTAGCTGCAACTGTCTAAATACATGTACTGTAAAATCAGAAATATTCGTGTGTGATTTTTTTTTTTTTTCAAGAACATGTTAGCTTAAAAGTGAGACATAGCAGTCAATTTTCCGCTGCTAACAGTGACATCGACAGTTTGCTGAGGTTTTAGTTACAAAGATTTTCATTTTGCTTATATTTCCTTAGCCACTTGATGGATTCTCATCATATTGACATCAATTATTATGAAGCTAAGACAATTCATTCTGCAACACACTCGCTTTTAAATGTTTATTTAAAGTTTTTCATTTTCTAATATTTCATAAATCTCATAATGGATTTTGTTCATTCTTGGGATGAATCATTATGAAGCAAGACTATTCATTCTGTAACACACTCACTCAGCCTTGTGACCTTGTGGTCAATGTCCTACATTCTGCAGCAATGCTTTGATTGTGGGCTCGACATGTGGACCCAGGCATTCTTGTTTTTTGGGTAACAAATACCATGATATTTCATTTACCAAACAAAAAGTCTTTATTGTGATCATTAGTTCAGGTAAACATTATAGCCCCATGCAATATTTGTCTTCAAGCAGTTTTATGTAAGTTTCCAAACCAGGAACCTTTATCCCACGAATATTGCTCATTAGCTCTACTGGTCCATCCGTTAGCACAAGATTGTTATTGCTACTCCTAAACTACTTGGAGGATTGCCATGAAAGTTTACACACACATTCATCCCATGGTCTAGTTGCTTCTAAATGAAAATGGTGCTGCTTGGACATCCAATATGGCCACCAAAGTGGCCCTCGTGAAAATCTTGTTATCACTACTCATGAATGGATGGTCATATCAGTATGGGGTTTTCACTGAAAGACTTATTATGATGTCTAGTTGGTCCTAAATGAAAATGGTGCCAATCTGACATCCAATATGGCCACCATATTGAAAACCTTGTTATTGCTACTTCTCCTGAACAAAAAGTCATATTACCATGGGGTTTTCACCAGAAGACTTCTTATAATGTCTAGTTAGGCCTAAATGAAAATGGTTCTTATCTGATGGCCAATATGGCCACCACGGTGGCCAGCTTGAAAATTGTGTTTTCACTACTACTCCTGAATGGATGGTCATATCAACATGGGGTATTCACTAAAAGATTTTGTATGATGTCTATTTGGTCCTAAATGAAAATGGTGCCAATCTGATGTCCAATATGGCCACCACAGTGGCCATCTTGAAAATCTTGTTAGTACTACACGAGATTTAAAAGTAATATTGCTATGGGGTTTTCACCAGATGACTTCTTATGATGTCTAGTTGGTCCTTAATGCAAATGGTGGCGATCTGTTGTCCAATATGGCCACTACAGTGGCCATCTTAAAATCTTGTTATTGCTAATCCTCCTGAATGAAAAGTAGTATTGCCATGTGGTTTTCACTAGAAGACTTCTTATGATGTCTAGTTGGTCCAAAATGAAAATGGTCTTGATCTAATGTCCACTGCAGTGGCCATCTTGAAAATACTGTCATGACTACTCCTGAATGGGTGGACGTATGAACATGGGGTTTTTGCTGAACAAATTCTTATGATGTCGAGTTGGTCCTAATGGTGCCATTCACACATTCAGTATGCCTGCCACAGTGGCCATCTTGAAAATCTTGTTATCACTATTTCTCCCAATTGAATGGTTATATCAGCTTGGGGTTTTCACTGAAAGACTACTTATGAATTCTAGTTGGTTGTAAATGAAAATGGTGCCGATCTGACGTATAATGTGACTGTCACAATGGCCATCTTGAAAATCTTGTTACGTTGTACCACTACTTCTTCTAGATGGCTGGTCATATCAACATTGTGCTTTCACCAAAAGACTTCTTATGATGTGTAGTTCGTACTAAATAGAAATGATGCCAATCTGATATTGAATATGGCCACCATGGCATCCATCTTGAAAATCTTTATGTTACTCTTCCAAAACGGAAAGTCATATCACCATGGGGTTTCCACCAGAAGACTTCTTATAATGCCTTCTTGGTCCTAAATGAAAATGATTCCAAGCTGACATCCAATATGTCCACCACAGCAGCTAATTTGAAAATCTTGCTGAAGAATATCAAAGATGGTTTCAGCACTCAGCAGTTAAAAGGAAGAAATGGTCTTCTCTTGAAATTCCTTTCAACTAGTAGAGCATCAGTCCCTTCATGGGACTCTTGTTTTATAAGTGTGAAGTCTATATAATCCCAATGAAAAATTATACATGACCTCACATGATGGATGACTCTATGTAGTATCCACCACCAACATACATATTTTTGTTTTTTGTCATCACAACTGGCCAAAGGCCATACAATTCTGTGGTAAGACCCTGTTAGTGGTGCACCCTTTGCTTTGTCTGTTGAATTGATCAGCCATCAACTATTTTATGTCTGCTTAGGACATACTTTATAAAATTTTCTCCAATAAAATTGTGTGGTTCCTGTAGCAGTCATGTGTAAAACCTATTTTGTTCTTCTCCAAGAATGGGGCTGGGCTAATTTTGATGAAACTTAGTTTCAAAATTCACTATAACATGCACAATTGAAATTGTGTTTGGGGTGGCCTTCTTAGCAATAAGCCATAAGCCCTGTTTTCAACATTTTCCAAACAGCTGAGGCAACTTTAATTAAACTTAGTACAAAATATTAATTGTATTCCTAAGATGCAATGCCAAAATGGTGTCAGTCTCTAGCTACTTTGGTAAAAGCACCAACATATATTTCAGCATATATAAAGAAGAGAAAGGACGATGCAGAGAGATTGTGTAACTTTAGAGAGTACTGGAGAAAAGAATTGTGATAAATTTGGCAAAAGTACTTTGGAAGGAGTTCTGGATTACTGTATGCAGTATGGTGCCCAAATGGCCTTTCTGAATTTCTGTAAGGTGCCCAAAAGGCCTTTCTGAATTTAGTGTTGGATACATTTATATGTTTGTACATGGTGCCGCATATTATTTACCTTTCATGTGTAGTAGTTAGACATTATCAAGAAACATATAATTGCAACAAGCAGGGCTAGAAATTAGGATTTTGTTTTCCCTAACCTACAGGATCCCCAAAATACAATAAATTTCACTGATCCTGCTAAAATGAGACACAAGCCAGTTCAGTTTCTAATTCAACATTTATTATTCATTAACATCAACTCAAAACAATAACAACTGTATTTCACCAACAACTGAACAAGTCTCACAAAACAAAGTATTTCACGCACTTTCGTATTTCTCTGAATACTCAGTGCAGAAAGTGCACAACATCACAGCCTCTCCTGAGTCATACTTCAGCCTTTAGGCCATTGTGTTCATTTTCCCAGCATTTCTGGTGCAGTCTTAGTCTCATCTCTTGATCATATTTGCAATTGTGCTTTTTCCTGTCATCATCAAATTTCTGACGTTTTGTTGGTGGCTGCGCACCTTGCAAATACTTCCACACGTTTACAATTGTCACCATACAATGCATTGAATGTTTATCAACAATGATATAAATATTAAAACACATTGTTCAGTATAATTCTGGATAATTTGTTGAGTCGGCGAACATGACCTTTTTCAATTGATCAATACTAACCTGAGACTTACACCTTAAGTTATCATCAGTAATGAAATCAGTGCTTGTGGGCAGTACACCAAGCTAGTTCCATGTGTGCAAAGACTGTTTTGACAATAATCACACTAAATTACTTGATGAGTGGTTTAACACCTGTCCATTTGCACCGTGAGTATATGTTGTACCTCGTCAAGTGCATGATGTTGGTAGGTACACAATAAACAGATCAACTAACCATTTAAGGGAATGCACTCATGATCGCTTCTTAACTGTTATGATAGTGACCAGTGGTAATTTTCGCTGCTCCAACGGATTAGTGATGGCTGGATTTTTGTGATCCATTGGCAAAAGCACTAACCACAGGATAAAAGTAATTTTGATCCCTGAACAAGGACGATTTATTGTAATGATATTTTTTGAGCTATTTTGTTTTGCTTCTGTTCTTGTATGAATTCCTAGTGCTAAGGAGGCAGAATTAAACTTGTCTATAAAGGACACTCAGAGGACCACACAAAATTGTCTGTTATGGCTAGGTGTCATTTATATAGCAGTTGAAAATGCTAATAAAATTCAGAAAGATATTTATAACTTGTCCATTGTGAGGAGATGGTTTTTTTTATATTGAGGTGTCCCCTAAAGCAGGGTTCATTGTAATTAAAAACTAGATCTATTAGCAATTAAAAAGAGCACTGCTCAGTACAGTTTACTCGATAGAGCCTTAAAAAGAGGAACTTGTGTAAGGAAACCAAAGCTAGGAGAATAGGCATTCAGGGGTCACAACTTCTCAGAATGAAAACATAGTATATCGGAAATACACCTCATTCAAGGCCTCAACAATATAACATTTAATGACAAATTTGGATGAAATCCAACAATTCTTAGTAAAGATAAGCTTCAGAGACCAAAATTAAGAGTACAGGCAATCAGAGGTCACAACTTTTTGAATGATATTGTGGAATGCTGGAAATTAAATTAATTCGAGGAAACATCGATATAAACCTATTGGTTGATATTAGAGCTCAAACAAATATCCAGACATTTGAATCAGTTCTTTTTTGCAAATATTAAAATAGAGAATTGGTATGTGAAAATTTATTTGTTTATTTAGTGAGTTTGGCAGCATTTTGTAAAAGAAATAAACAAGGTGAAATGTTAATTATGCAATGTTGAATTAGTTTACAAGGAAACAACTTAAAACCTACTAAATTACCAGAAATGCAAACTTTGACTCACAAGATAATCATAATGTCCAAATTCTAAATGGTCACATTGTTCACAACATTGCCATTTCTAAATAGTCACATTGTTCACAACATTGCCATTTCTATTTATTATACTCTTGAAAACATAATACTTAATATGGCAACTTGATGAAGAATGTGGCATAGAATAGGGGTGATATCAGAGTCAGCAAAGCCTTTACAATCAACTGGAGCTCAAAAAAATTTGTAATCCCACAAACCATGACAACCCCCACCTTCCAATCTTCTCACCTGAGAAAGTTAACTCCAATATTTCTGCATTGGGTCTTTTTTTCAAGTTCTGAAGTCATTACACAGCTATGGAATTACTCATTATGCTTAAAATCTGACACTTTCTTTTTCTTTATTTTCCTAAAAAGTCAGTAATACAAATGTCAGCTTTGTATCACTAAGATGTACATGGGCCAGTTGACGTGATTTTAGAACAGAACCATTTAAAATGTCGGGGTCGAGAGTTTTCTGTTGCAGTAAAGCTTGCTACTCTGTGTTTGCCATGCATTAGTTCAAAGCCATAGTTATCAGCATATATTTTCATTTGTGCAGGGATTATGTCACTTTTTCTTTCCTATGACTGCTTTTGAAATTAACAACTGTTAGTTGGAGATCTCCCTTTACCCATGAGACCATATGGTCCACTCCCAAACTTGGTTGAGGCAGTGAACTAGTTCCCAGGTAGCTTACCCAAGTAGAGGTTATATTATACTGTTTACAGAAGCCACAAGGCCATTTCACACCTATCAAATCTGATTTGGACATTTTATAGTCAGTCAAAAATACAGTCCCGTCAGACATATCTGGCATATGTTAGTATGACAAATTCTGGGGACCAGTAATCAACATATACAAACTTAATTAAATTAAATTGGAAAATAACCCATACATTCATTTGATTTGCACTTTGAATCCTCAAACAAAATGTACCAGGATCCCTACAATGCTTTTTAATTAGATTTAGATGACTTTGTTTACAGTGTCAATACAGCTTGGCAGTGAATGGGGGGGGGTGGGGGTCAATAAATACCAAAGTAGTCAAAGAAAAGAAGATGGATTTTATATCTTTTTTAACATTACGAATATTTGAATCCTATCCAGATACATTCAATGAATATTCAAATAGGAAAATTTGGTATTCTTTTCAGCTCTAGTTTATATCCAACAATCTACAGTAAAGTAATGCTGTGGTAACAAAAGTCACTAGGATGGACAATCATGGGTCATAACTCCTGGAAATGATGTCTTGGAATCCTGGAAATTAAACTCATTCAAGTTGTGACCAATATAAAATGCATGCTAAATTTGCTTGAAATCCAATAATCCTTAGTAAAGTTATGCTGTGGAAACCAAAGTTAGGAAGCTACAAACTTGGGGGCCATAATTCTTCTGAAATATTGTGGAATACTAGAAATCAAAATTATTTTAAAAAGAAGTTCATCAGTATAAAGCTGCATGCGCAGTTTGCTTCAAATCCAACAATCCTTGGCATGACCGGCCCTAGGTAAGCAATGTTTGCCCCCGCACAGGACACTATGACCAATGGGGGTGCCAAAATCAGCCAAAATCAACCTTGCATTTAACAGTCCTTTTCAAATTTACACCCAGTGTTTAGTATTTTTCTGAATTTTTTTTATTTAGATTGAATAAAAAAAAATATTATTTACAGATTTCTGTAGCAAGTTGGCGCTTCACTTATCTGATGCACTGCCATTGGCCACTGACGTGTGCATTATTGCAGTTTTAGAGTATGACCAATCAGTCAATAGGTTTGTTGGTTATGCTTGCCATATGTACAACTGTGCAAGTGTGTAACTGCTATTATGTAGCTCATGTAGTAGTAATAATTAGGGGCACTTTACTTCAGAAAGGTGTCAAAATGTCCTCAGATATTACTAAGAAGGAGAGATTATCAGGGTACCAGAACAGAAAATGAAAAGCAGAGTGACAGGTTGAAATAAAGAAAGCTGCATATGCATTAAGAAAATTCTTTAAATCTACTGACAACCTTGTCACAATGGGAGTTATTTGCAGCAGACTAAGTGGAGACATCAGTGTTAGCGATGCCAGTGTTAATAGTGCGAAAATTATAGCAAGCACTGCAGTTATAAACTCAGCTTGCACCCTAGTCAAACTTTTACAACAATTGAGACTGTAGTAAATAATATTGACATTGGCACTAACTGGGAGAAGACAAGCATTGCCGATTCTGAAGCCGACTTGCAACCTAGTCAGTCTTCTACAACATTGGACACTAGAGTTGAAAAAAAACAAATGATGCTATTGTTGATTGAAGGAAATTAGTAACAGCCATCAGTGATTCTGGATCAGATTTGTAGCCTTATTCAGTGTGTACACCAGAGACGATAGTTACAGAAAGCAATGCAGATACCATTTATATCAGAGAGGGTGCTAGAACAGGCTTTGTTGATTCTGACCCTGCCTTGTGGCCTAGTCTGACTCCTAAAATTCAAGACAGGGCCCCGGGTGGCCGAGTGGTCTAAGGTGCTCGCCTTTACAGATCACTGACATCTCACCTCTGTCCGCATGGGTTCGAGTCTCTGGCTCAGCCATTGTGGGTATGTGAGAAAGCTTGCCCGTGGGTCAGTGGTTCTTCCTGGGGTTTTCTCGGGTTCTTCCTCCACCAAATATACTGGCCGCCATGTATGGCCTATCGTGTGCTGAAAAATGGCGTTAAACCCATAACAACAAGAACAAAATTCAAGACATGTTAGTGACCAATGGACCACAAAAAATAAATAACATTATGACTTTTCCTCTGGATGAACACATACATCATTTTTCTTCAGTGTTTCTGAACAAAAAGTTTGAAAATGGTGAGGTCCTGAAGTGACACTGGCTGCTTTATTTGAAGTGTACAGAGAAAGTATTCTGCTTTTGTTGTAAGTTGTTTGACTTCAGTGCAAAATCATCCCTGGCAATTGATAGATCCAGTGATTGGAGTCATGAAAAGTCACCCAATCGTTTTCATTCATATCAAACATGGTTTGAAGCAGAATGAAGGATGAAACAGAATGCTTGCATTGATGTAGAGCTTCAACGCAAAAACAAACATGAGCAAAACACTGGAAACAGGTCTTAGAATGACTCGTAAGTGTAACTCTATGCCTATTGAAACTTAATATGGCTTTTCATGGCTCGTCTGACAGACTTTATATGGAGAATAACGGAAACTTACTAGGTTTAGTGGAGCTACACTGTACTAGGAAAGTATGAAGGAGCACTTAAGGCACGTGATGTCCAAGAAAGTAATGGACCATTACTGTGGAAAAGAATCCAGAATAAAGTAATTGAATTAATGGTGAAGAAAGTTCTTGAAGACATTTATGCAAGGCTGAAGAGTGCGAAATACTACTCACTTATATTAGACTGTACGCTGGATAGAAGCCATTCTGAAAAGATGTTTTTTACAGTTAGATTTATTGACACATCAGATGCCAGAGTTAACATTAAGGAACATTTCATTGGTTTCATAACAGTGAATGAGACCGTATGGGATGGACTTACTGATACCACCCTGTCAACACTTGAAAAGTATGAAATTGACATCCAAGACTGTCAGGGCCAAGGGTATGACAACAGCACAGTCATGAAAGGAAAACGTAATGGTGTACGGGCAAGAATTCTCTCTACAAAACCCAAAAGCCTTTTTCATTATATGCGCATGTCGTTCACTCAGTCTCTTTTTGGGGGATACTGCATCATCTTCCACTGGAGTCTGCATCCCTTTTTGGCATTGTAAAAAATATGTACATCCTGTTTTCAGCCTCTGTTTATTGTTGGGGGACTTCTCACAGACCATGTCAAGAATCTCATATTGAAGCCAGTATGTGAAACATGCTGGTAGTACAGAGTTGACAGCCTTAGAACTATTCGATACCAGACAACTGAAGTCCACGATTCCTTTATTGCATTAGCTGAATCAAAGAGAGCAGACACATGCATTTGTCATTAAGTGCTCACTCTTGCAGACAAACTAATTGAATATAGTTTCCTCATATCTATCGTGGTGTGTTATGACACCCTTTTTTGGTCAGTATGGTGAGCAAGAACTTGCAAAGCAATAGTAGCAATACTGTTGCAGACAAAAATATGATAACCACGTCCTGTTACTACATGGCAATATAAAGGGATGTAGAGTATAAAGAAGCTTTATTAAAAGCAAAGCTGTCTGGCTGCAGCTCCAGCATTTAAGTTACCTTCATGCATTTGTTGTAAGAAATGTCAGTTCAGCTGCGAAGGTTAAGATGTAATTAATACGAACCCAAAAAGCAAGTTCAAAATTTGACTTCTTCTGCCAGCTTGTAGATACTGCAAGATTGTCAGAGGAAGAACAGTTTGAACAGATGAAACAACATGTGGACCTTTGGGGTTTCTTTTATGACCTGACACGACTTCCTGAAAAACGATTGCAGCACTCCTCAAGAAGTACTCCAATTTATTTTGAACAATAATCCATGTGACAACTTTACGTACACCTGGGTATCACTCAGAATATTATTTACCTTGCGCATCTCAGTGGCAAGTGGAGCTTCTCAAAGTTGCAGCTTATAAAGACTTATCTGCCATCATCCATGGGAGATGACAGGCTTTCTTCACTAACTATCCTTTCAATTGATAATGATGTGGCTAGCAACATAAGCCTGTCACATGCTATATCAGTTTTTATAGCAGCAAAGGCACAAAAAATGTACTCCTGAATGATTTGTGTTTTCATATATAAATTTAAATGTTGAAAATGTAGAACGTACATACAGTATAGCTTTTTTACATGAACCTTTTGTTAAAATGGAGGCATGGGGTTGGTGGGCACCAAATACAAAGTTTGCCTGGGTCCAGTAATGCTGTGCAAATCAGTCAGGCAGGGGCATAATTTCTATAAATGAAGCTATTGAACACATGAAATTGAACTCTCTGGAGGTCTCATCTGTGTAAAGCAGCATGCTAAATTTGGTCCAAGTTCAACAATCCTTGGTTAAATTAGACAGTGGAAACCAAGTTTGGAGGACAGGCAATCAGTCTGTTGAGGTCTCATCAGTATAAAGCTACGTATCTAATTCGGTTAAAATCCTACAGTTCCTTGTAAAGTTATTGTAAATGGATGGACAGATGGACAATGTGATTGTAGTCCAAATTCTGTTACATATATTATGTGTCCTTCTCCCACAAATGCATACTGAAAGTTTAGAAAAAGAATATTCAAAAAAGTCATTCTCTGCAGAATGTTGTTGTGATTATTTAGAAACAATCCATATTGTCTGAAATTTTTCTGATGAATTTTATTCTGAAAGGGTTATTTATTTATGGCATATCACACAGCTTGCAATATGATTATATCACTTAAAAAAATGTAAACCAACTCTAATGACTTCCAGCAACATTTCAACAAGGACAAGCCTATTTGGACAGAATTTAATAGGTATTGTTTGATTATGAACATGAAAGTTGCAAGGAAAATCCCTCAAAACTGTATTTTTGCACAGTTTAGGAGAACATAAATGTTACATTATTTTCCTTGCTATTAACAAAAGTTAAAGCACCACAACAAAGGCACAAAGGGTCACAGGTGATGGTTTGATGTATAAGTTACTGTATGTATTATCAATCATTACTTTTCAAGCGCATGCAAATATTATTATTGAAAAAAATCCCTTTCTAATTAGTACTTATGTATTGAATCAGAAATCTAATTGTCCTTGGCTAATTTTGCATATAAAGAAAAAGTTTTCTTAGCATAAGCTTTGCTATTCAACATGTTCAATAGTCCAAATTATTTCTGCTACCCACCCATTAACTCTGTGACCTTGCTTCAGCTTGGTATTTTGTGGTCTTTTATGGTATTTAGTAGGATTGAATGTTGTTCCAACATCAAGTATTAATTAGATTTTAAAATTTTGGAAGCAGATACAGTTCACTCAAATGTACATAAATGACAACTCTACCAACTGTCTAAGAATGTTATGACTTTTTAGCAAGTGTTAAATCTTCGCAAATAAACAAAATTTCTGCATACAATATACATGTACATGTAAATACATTCAAAACTATCTGCATACAGTATACATGTACATGTAAATACATTCAAAACCATTCTTCTTGATAACCAGTTTACTACTTGATTTTTTTTTTTTACCAGTTTAGTGCTTTAATGATTTCTCCAGGATTTTCATCAAGATGGAGAATCCCCACTCTAGCATTTTCACAAGGGGAGATTTTCAATTTTGAAAGGGGGGTGTGTGTGCAGTTTTTATATGAGAACAGTATTTAGAAATAGACCCCTTAGTGTATGTTTCAAGAAATGTGTGTGGGATAAATAACTTAGTTAATTATCTTCATTATCAGCACGGCAATAGTGACCTTGTATATTGACAATAGCACTACATTGTATACATTAGACTTGCATGTAACAGCAGAGACATTAACACCAAATACTGCATGTCTGCCATTTTATAACCTCATCAAGTGCTGTTGGTAAAATGCTTGTAATATCTAGATAATCAGTGAAGGTGTCTCATTTCTTAGTTGCAAAAAGTCACTTAGTAAGCCCTTTGTGGTTGATCTAGAAGTTAAGTGCTTACATGATCAGATTTAGATTTCTTGATATTAATGAATGCTACAGGTTTCATTATGCTTGTGGCAAATCAACTGTGCATGCTTCAAGGAGGGGGGAGGGGTTCAAGCAGTGTTCTAGAGAAAACATGTGCTATGTGTTCTTGGCATTTAAATCAGAAAGTTCGTACTGTCCGTCTTATTACACAGACCAACAAAATCTACTGTGTCTACCAATTACTGCCACATCCTCATATATTGAGTATTATGGACAGGTATGCTTATGCACAATTTGGGGTGCAGGGAGAACCTCCATGGTGGTGAGAGGCACCTACTCTTTTTTTAAATACCATAGCAGGAATCTTTTACCAGCACAGGGTGTAACTCTCTTGGCGCATGGGGTCTGCCATTTAATGTCTCCATTCCATGGACAGCACAATGTTTAGCACCATGCCCATCAATGATGCTAATGCAGTTGTTCAGGAACACAGCTTCTTGCTCCACCAGGATTTGAACCTGGGACTTCTTGCACCAGAGGTCAGTGTGCTAACCACTTAGCTGCTACCTCTGATTTTGATTTAGGTTAGGTATTGTAATGTTTTTTTATTCCATTTAGAATGAACAGAAATGAGTCAACCAACTTTAAGGAGGGCACTGTCCTTGGGGACAAGTGTTTAACTTGAGTAGACTATAGAGGCTGCATAAGGACAACTTTCCAGAAATCATCCTTTTAAATATCACTTTGTAAATAAACATTGTCCAGATTCTTTAGTTTGAGGATATGTGCTGTAATCTGATAAACAGAACACAGAGATGCAAATGCATTCTTTGAATATGACGCCAATATTTAAAGAGGCTAGACCAGTTATCTGGTTTTGTTTTGTAACATGTTGGCATAGGAAGACTATCTGTCTTCACTTTTGTACCCGTATTCTCTGGGATTCAAAGGGTTGACTACCAATATACCAATTATACTCACTTATAAGTCGAATCCAACTGCAAACTACAAAGACCCAGATCTGCTGTTGCATAGTCTGCAAGCAGATCTGGGTCTCTGCAATTTGTTAGGAGTAATCAGTAGAATAAACAACATAGACAATGATCTGCCAGTGCATTATGTGACATCAGATCAAGGTCTGTGTTTGTCTGCAGTTGGACTCGACTTAAAAACAAGTATAAACAGTACGCTTATGTTCAAATATGCCCAATCAAAATAAAATTTACAAGCCGATTGGAAGCTCGCCTACCTTGAACATCAAACAAATATATATACATGTATATACTTATAGCACATTAATCTGGTAGTTCTTCTACTATAAGCAACAAAATGGTTCAAAGAATCAACAATGTTTGATTGAAGTAATTTGAAAACGGGATGAACTGTCTTTAATCTCCAGAGCTACCATGGAACCCGTACTTAGGATATGTGAATCGCCTTTTCCCATATGATGTTTGTGGGGTCTGCACCAATCTGGAGGATGATAATAATCAGATTGCTGTTAGCTGCTCTTGGTGAACCTACACCTACATGTAAGCCTACAGGTGGGGGGTATCCTGAAGGTAACATTATCTCATGCCTTATCCAGGCAAGTATGACTCCATAAGAGATACCTGATAAAATAACCTTAGAACATCCCCAACCTACCATGATCCATGCCATATGCAGCTAATCAGGACTCCATAAAGAAACATGTGAACTCAATTGCAAAATGACATTATTTATTCTCCACTAGAGTTAACCTTGTTCAGACAGCCCTCTACTATTTTATACCAAACAACCTCAGGCTTAGCTTCTCTCATGATGATCGTCCTCATTAGCCAGTGGTGGAATGGAATCAGATGTCCAGATCACCCGCTTATATACCAAACTGTGAACATTTTGTTAGTTTATTTCTTTGATTGTTTATCTATATATCTATCTATGATTTACTTGTCATTTGCATTGCATTCAGTTGTTGTTGATATAATTAGCAAGATTTATTCTTCTTTCTTATACTTTTTAAAAGGTATTATCATTATCATTTTATGATTTGTTATTTATATTACATTTACCCATAAAAAAGCACAATTTCCAAGCCGAGAATATAAAGCATTTATTTAAATTACAAAAATGTTGAAAAACAAATATAGTTTTTGATTGTAACTTAGAGTAAGTATAAAAGATCAAAATGTACAGATTAAGTGATTGAGTCAGTTAAATCAAAAAGTCTTTTGCTTTTTTTGCTTAGATAAAATATATAAAGAAGTGTATAATTACAATCAATAGAAAAAGTATTGTAAGCAAGAGATTTAGTAACTTCATCACTGAAAAATTACCAAGCCCAGAATTTCCATAATTTTCTGCACTGAAAATAAACTAAGTGCTTTTTTCTGTACTCCAGTTTGGTCCAAAAAATTTTAAAATCATATTTAACCTGTGGAATTTTGCAACATTTCCACAGAGGTCCATGAATTTCTGCAGATTTTCATCAAAATTATTTCCAAATCTACATATACACAAAATGCATGTGGGACACATGCTAATAATGGATGTCCTGTGTGCTGTATACTAAATTACTTTGCATACTGTGTGTGTGTATTTTTGGTATTTTATATTCAAGCATTTATTAGATTTAAAATGTAATAGATGATCAAATTCAATAATATCGCTCATTGTGTTTAGGTTCATTTTACTTTTAGGTTCCGCATTACATTTTGCAACTACAATGCCACATGCCATTTATTTTTTATAGGAAAGTGTCATTTCCCACAGTTTTAGTCTTTCTGTTTATTTGCAACACCTGGTTTATTGTTTTTTTTTTGTTGACAAAAATGTTAGGGAGATAAACAGGATGCACTGTGTGCATTTATATGCATATATACGTATACCGTGTGTACATCTCTCATATTCAAAATCTCATGATAATATTACAGGTGTACATGTACACACAAACTCTAAACAACTATGATACTCATTGCTGGTTAAAATTTCAGTAAAAAAATCTAGACGTTTTTAATTAATCAAGATCATACTGCAGTGGGATAAAAGGATGAAATTGTATATATAAGGATGAATCAGATGGTTGTAAAGCAAATAGGAATATTTATGATAAACAATCCTGTAAAAGTATTTAATCTTTTATATATTTCAGCCAACAGAGTTGTCAGTCTTTGAAACAACTATTCGGTTCATTGGAGGGCTTCTCTCAACTTATGCTCTGACAGGAGATGCGGTAGGTGCAGAAGTCTTTTATTTCAATTTCATGCGGAAGGATAATTTCAACCAGGCATATCAATAAAACAATTTTCACCTTTATATACCATCATTTACTACCGTATATACTTATATAAGTCATGTCCAACTGCAAACTGCACAGACCCAGATCTACCATCACTTTATGTGCCAGCAGATCTGGGTCTGTGCAGTTTGTTAGGAGTAATCAGTAAAATAAAAAACATTTCACCCTGATCTGTCAGTGCATTATATGACAGCAGATCAGGGTAGATGTTGTTTGCAGCTGGGTTCAACTTATATGCGATAATATATAATGTACTTGTCATGTCCATTATTTTTTGCTGATGACCTTTTTGCATTTGGACTTGTTATTCATTACCTTGTAAGGATGTGATATGTTTTTCTTTGAAATAACTGACAGTTTGTAAATACATGTATATATAAAATCTTCTACCTTCTAGTTTGAAGTTGAAGCTGTGAGGGAGAGGGAGAGTGGGGGGGGGGGGGGATTCCTCCATTTGAAAAAAGGGAGAACATTTTCTGAATTTAAGAGAGATTTAATGAAGAAATAAAGGCACGGCTTGAAAATATGATGCATGATTTTCACACATTTGGTTGCTTTTTCTGCATGATTATTTATAAATTAACATAAATCCTACAATGGCCCATTCAGGAATAGACCCTGCTTGCAGATTGTGTCTATGTGCATTGTTTTGCTTATACACCTTTCTGTATAAAATCAGTTTTCTGTTATTTCTTGAAGATGATTCAAATGAAGAGATTTTTCACTATTATTCTGACCTGTTATACACTAATATACATGTACTACAATGGCTCCCATACTATGATATAAGGTGCATCAGTATAAAACTGTTCGTGATATGACACAGACACGGAACCCATTATACTGGGTGAATTCTAACGTTTCACATACCATATATGAATCAAGTCCAACTGCAAACTGCATAGACCCAAATCTGCCATCGCATAATGTGCCGGCAGATCTGTGTCCATGCAGTTTGTTAGGAGTAATCAATGGAATGAACAACTTAGACCCTGATATGCCAGCGCATTATGTGGTGAAAGCATATCATAGTCTATGTTGTTTTCAGTTGGACTCCACTTATAAGCAAGTATACACAGTAGATTAACAGTTTATTTCACCTGGTTTTAGTTCTTGACTTATCATGACTCATCATATGATTTCACATAAAATGTACATTTGATAATAAAGTTTTGCAATTTGCAAATTATAAACATATTCATAATACATTACAGCAAGGTTTTAGTGAGGTGCCAGTCTGTATAACAAAAGGTCAGCCTAATCACGGAAGAAATCTTTGAGTTCGACAAATCAGTGAATATTGTACATGAGTATTTGTACATTTAGGTGAGGGTCCACTAGCAAATGTACAATATTTATTCAAATAAATGCTTGAAGATTTAAAATGGAATTTTCTAGTACTGGAGCTGTGCCTCACTTGCTTGATCACAATATGATGCTGTACTGTACATATCACAATACCTGAGTGGTGATACAAATACATACCATGATATTTATTAGATACCAATTTAATCTTACATGATTGATTTGGTGTTTTGTTTTGGTTTGGTTTTGTGGTGTTTAATGCCGTTTTTCAGCACATGATAGGCTATACATGGCGGCCAGTATATTTGGTGGAGGAAGAACCACCAACCCATGGCAAGCTTTCTCACATACCCACATTGGTTGAATCTAGTCTCGAACTCACGCGGATATAGGTGAGATGTGTGAGTGATTAGTAAAGGCGAGCGCCTTATAACACTCGGCTACCCAGGTCCTCCTGATGTTCAGTACAGATGTTTAATCTGTATTTCCATAGAACATACTTAGATTGGAACTATTTAGGTGGGTTTTTTTTACATCCACATGTCATTATTTTTGGATGCACCAAATTGAACTTTTATAAATCCCAATTCATTTTGAATTTCATTAACATTGTAAAGCTTTACAATATTTTGAAAGCATAAAAGTGGGGGCTATGTAATAAATACAAAACCACATTCGTGTTTTGTTCCAAGTTGGTGGAAAGAACTCATTTGATATGGCTTATGAATATGTCTGAGCTTGATGGCCTTGACGTATCCCTACGCTATATCAAACTTGTGTTTTCTGCTGATTTCGAACAAAACATGTATGTTCTGATGATTCTGATGTATTGTCAATGAGACTGTTGGTTTCTTTTACTGAGTTGGGAACAGGAGATGGATGAAAAATGAACAGCACCAAAATCATTAATGCTTTTTTTGGGGGGGGAAAGATATATAAAGATCTTCAGTTTTATTTCTTTTCTCCACTTGAAATCATGTATATTTTGATATATCACCTCCAAGTGTTACACTTGTTTGTTTTGTCACACTCACAATGCAGTATGTATTGGGATATTCCTGCAGTCATTCAGATATTGATACAGTAAATGAGTATATTGTCACAGAAAATATGATGCTGATATATGTTGATGAATAGTTACACTTCTAATTAGCACTACTGTACATTCCAGAGAGTGTGTTGATGAATAGTTACACTTCTAATTAGCACTACTGTACATTCCAGAGAGTGTGTTGATGAATAGTTACACTTCTAATTAGCACTACTGTACATTCCAGAGAGTGTGTTGATGAATAGTTACACTTCTAATTAGCACTACTGTACATTCCAGAGAGTGTGTTGATGAATAGTTACACTTCTAATTAGCACTACTGTACGTTCCAGAGAGTGTGTTGGCATTCATAACCTTCAAGGGATAGTTGTAGCAACTGTATTTATCCAATGTCACATACCATTGCCACACACCCTGCCTCAAGATCAAGGTCACAGCAAGGGAAAATATAAAATAATCTGTAAGCAAAACTTTTGAACCAATGAAAATATATGTATGAAGCTTTAGCAACTTGTATATTTTGACAGTGTCTCGCATTTTCACAGTCATACCACCTGCCTCAAGGCTAAAGTCTCAGCATGAGATAGACAGTGACATATGTTTCCTTATCCAGGCTGTCATTTTTTAACCCCTGCAATTATTTTGATGAAACTTTAGCAAGTTCCACACCTTATCATACAGTAGTCAAGTTTCTAGCTGAAAGGTCATGATCATTAGAAGGCAGGGCCGGCACAAGCTATGTGTGAGTGCCAAATTGGAGAAGGAAAGGGGTGCAAAAATCAGACCAAGGAGCTAAAATGTACAGGGCACCATATTACCTCATGCCGGCCCTGTTAGTATATATAGTGAAAAGGTCACATGACTGGTTTATCATGTACTGTTTATGGTTCTCTTGATAAATCTATTGTGCTGGCCCCTTGACTTATCATTGGAAAAATATGGTAATAATATGAATGATGAAACTAATAATTATATGGTACATGTATTTTATTTTTAAAAGTCTGATCTTTTCTCAGCTGTCAATGTCACTGAGATCTTCATAAATTTTTTTTCTTTGTGTCCTATGATAAACATTTGCTTTAAAGGTTCTATATCTGGTCCCAGTTCACTAAGCATGTCAAATTTTCATTGTCAGACTAAGTCTTTAAAATCTAAATGAAGTATAATACAGTAGTCCTTCAGTATAACATTGTTCTTGGGGGCCATGGAGTATACTGACTTATATTCAGACTGCCATACATGATACATAAATTGGTACTACCACTTACCGTATATACTCACGTATAAGCCAAGTCAAAATGCAAATAACAAAGAGCCTGATCTGTCATTGCATAATGCACTGCCAGATCAGGGTCTATGTTGTTTGTTCTACTGACTAGTCCTTACAAACTCCATAGACCCAGATCTGCCGGCACATTATGCGCCAGCAGATCTGGGTCTATGCAGTTTGCAGTTTGTATTAGTATATAGACGAGTATATACGGTAATGAAATGGGATCCATGACCATACATGCCTTATAACAGGAGCCATGTTTTAATGAAGGATTTTTCAGCAAGTGAGTGCTGCACATACATTATAATGGGAAATAAGGAATTATGGATAAAATGATGTAAAATGTGAATCACCTGAGAGATTTGTTATAAACATGTTTTACTTTTTTTGAAAAAATTCACAGAAGAAACTTTTTTGATTTACTTCAAAGATAAAAAGATTTTCAGGTGTACGGTTTTAAAACTAAAGAGTTATGTTTTTTGTTTTTTTTATCTTTTCTGGTATCACCACCACTGACGAAATCTTGCAGTTTTGAAAGAGGTATCAATAATGTGCAAGATAATGTAAACTGTTAACTAAAGGAAACATTTAATAAATATGGTGAAACCAAGCCTGATTAAAAAGTCAGCCAGTTTTGACACAGACAGATGGAAATTTAATAAATCCTGACATTTGTTGGAGTAAAGAAAGTCTTAGACACATATATAGCAATTTCTAAATAATTTAGTTAGTCGCTTATTCTGTCGAGTAGTGAGTGGATAATGACCAGCAACCATTTTTTTACATATTACACTGCATCATCACATGCCACAGGCGAAAATCCGCTATGCTGTCTTTTCACCCATGGCTGCCTGCGATAAGATTTTCCCATTTCTCATGAATATGCATGAACAAAAATATACGTCAAAAACTCATCTATGAGCTAATGTAATGGCTCTTACACCCCAACGGAAGTGTCTTCTTATTCACTGACAAGTGGCTGTGTTTGGAAGATAAAATATGATCGGCTGACTCAGTCAGCTTGAAAGGTTATGTTGGGTCAACCTTATGAGAAATTTTTACTCAAGCTTGCAATAACAGGTTTATGCATATTCATATGAAACGAGCAAATCTTTTCACAGGCAACCAGTGGGTGAAAAGAGAATGCAGCATATTTTCACCTGGTGCATGCGATTATGATTATACTGAAACAAATTATAATAACATTATGGTTTCTTGATAAACAGGATATAGAGTGACAAGTTTGATTTTTTTTTAGTCTTACTGAAAGGAAAAAGGCAAGTTTACCTAATCATGTAAAACAGGTATACTAACTGGTACATTCAGTTGTTTACTTTGGATTTAATGTGGGTTAATATATTTGAAGAGTTTGTATGAAGATGTTCAAAATGAGTGGTAGACAATCAGTTTTAAGTGTACACGTATCAAAGAAAGTTTTCATTTTAGCCCATCAAGTTAAAATTGTAAATACAGGATCTGTTGGTTTTTTTTTAAAAGTTAATTTTCAAAAGGTAATTGTAGTGCAAACTTATCAACCACATATCTGTGTACTATATTGCAATGGAATTTTGAAACTTGTATGTGCTTAGAATTCAGAAATTTCCTGCAATATCATGACATGTATCTTGCACTGGTTACATACACTACACACATATTACACTCTTATCTGCAGGGCCTCAGCAGTCATTGCCGTTTAGAGTGATATCACACAGACACCATTATCACTCTCTGTCAGCAGAGCCCTCTCTATGTCCCAATTCTGACTGAAAGTTGACTTCCTTCAAGTAATACAGTCAAAATTATGCTTCCTGCTTCTTAGATATGTATAAAGACACTTAAGATGTGGGGCGCCATGGTAGCTTAGTTAAAATCCACAAAACAAACTTAAAATATGAACAGTGTTTCAATTTTCTGAAGCATCTTACAAATAGTTTGACACTGGCTTTTACTACAGCCTTAAATTTTGGTAGAAAATTTATCCGTATGATTACAGATAATGTCGTTTAGTCTGCATTATATTGTATACTTTTTTCCCAACTAAATATTTCTGCACAAGCAGCTTGTTACAGTTATATCAAGTCCAACTGCGAATAACATAGACCGCAATATGCCATTGCATAATACACTGGCATATCTGGGTCTTTGTTGTTTGTTCTACTGATGACTTCTAATGAGACCCAGATCTGCCAGCGCATTGCACGATGACAGATATGGGTCTATGCAGTATGCAGTTGGACTCAACTTATAACTGAGTATGTACAGTATATATATATTCTTTATTTAATGTTAACTGTCAATTTTAGATCCTCTCTAACAACATGACAGCAGGTATAGTCATTGTTCAAATGTCCTTGGTGGTAGAAATCAGTATCAGTATATGTAACTATGCTTGGACTTTATTATGACTTAAGATCACAAATGTGCAAGTTTGAATATTTCTGTTGACATTTATTATAGAATAAACTACCAAGGTCTACAACAATTGGCCAGAGAATAATTTAGTGCTCTTAATGGTTGGTGCTTTAGCTTTTGTTAAATGAAAAAAAAAAAAATTGAGAACTTGTTTGAGTTCTTTAGATGTTCTTTGTGTATGGATATTGTCAGAATTCAGTATTCTTGTATTCTTCATTGTCATCTACATACCATAAAACCTATAAAAATTTCAGCACTTAAAATAATAGATGTATTTATGTTGACATTTACAGCAGAATAAACTAGTGAGGTCTACAACATATAGTCAAGTGGATAATTTACCGTATATACTCGTGTATAATCTGATATCAACTGCAAACTGCATAGACCCAGATCTGCTGTCGCATACTGCGCCAGCAGATCTGTGTCTATGCAGTTTGTAAGGACTAATCAGTAGAACAAACAACATAGACCATGATCTGCCGGCGCATTATGCATTTGGACCCGGCATGTACACAAGTATATATGTTAGTGCTCCTAAATTCAGGTTGTGTCAATACATTCATACATGCGGCTCCACATTTTATGGAATCATCTTTTGCAGAAAGAAATATTCAGAGTAGTGTCACACCTTTATGTTGTAAAGTAAACCAAAACAGTTCTTTTTTTTAAAAAAAAAGACAGAAAATCAAATTTAAGGTACTGAAATATTATTGTTTGTTCAGCTCAGAATCGTGAATGATATCCACATATGTAGCTCAGTGAATTTTCACACACGTCTCGAAATGTCGCTAAAATTATCAAATTCGTTTTACTCATGAATGATTTCAGCACCATTTGTATTGACATACAGAGCAACACTCGATACATGCTGAAAAAGAATCGTCTTTGCATATGTAATCTGACATGTTTGTCTTTGAGTTATAGAAGAGTCTATTTGTTATACAGGGCTGAGCAGGTCCATGTATGGCAACCATTGCATGCCACAGGTAAACAAACATCATGTACTCATTAGACAAATCATATCATAAAGAGACATTAAGTAGAAATTATAAATAGTTTAAAGAAACCTAGATGATACAGATGATGTTTGTGTACCTGTGGCATGTGATTGCTTCCATAACTGTTCAGCCCTGTATCAAACATGGACTCTTCCCTAACTCAAGTACCAACATGGCAGATTACATGTACACAGATAACTCTTTTTCAGCATGTATCGAATGAGTGGTGTTGCTCTGTATGTTGACGCAAATGGTGTTGAAATCTTTCGTGTGCGAAATGAATTAGGTAATTTTAGCTCCATTTTGAGATGCCTGCATGAAAATTCACTGAGCTACAAACATAGATGTCATTTGCGATGCTGAGCTGAAAAAAGTATCATAATATTTTCTTTCAGAATAAATGCTTGCTTGACTTAGATATGTCTATAGGTACTGGGTAAAATGTATTTTCATTAGGGCAATAATACAGTATATGATACATGTATATTATTCAACATGCAAAGAGTGCTTCAAGTAACAGTTCTTTTTCCTCAATTAAGTAAATGATCCATGATTAAGTAAATGATCCATGATTAGGGAGTCATGTGTTTATTATTTTTATTATTTTAACTCAGTAATCATTGACTTTGAAGTCATTTTCAATTTTGGTCAAATATCACTGTTACAAGATGAGGAAATTTCCCCAAAAGTTGGTCCAGCTCATGTACCAAAGGACTGTTTGAAAGTAAAAATAAAATCTTAAATCATTAATTATCAGTACATGGAATCAAATCTGCATACAAAATGTCTCAATGGGATTAGTAAATAGTATTCTTTGAAAGTTTGGTCATTACATACAGGTGAAAGTCAATTACTCATTAAAACATAGCTGGGGGGAGGGGGGGCTGTTTATGGGCCCCAAAAATAGTCCCAGATGCAATCTGAATTTTTATTCTAAGGTCATTCTGCCCAAATAATAAGACGAAATTTTTAAATTGTGTAGTACATGTATTTCAGCTTTAGCAATTTACTTCAGAATATGTTTTACATAACTAGAGTGTAAAATAAATTTCCACATGCTCCCCTGCTTTGTCCTTTCTACCCTCTACCAAAATGAGTGACCCTCGGGTCTAATCCTTGGAGGGTTACAATAGACCCAGGGTCAGTTTTAATGCCCATTAAATGTGTAGAATGGTCATACAGTGGGAATATATATTGCTTCTAAGTTATGACCCAGGGGCTACATCACTAAGGTAGGTATTGGTCCCAGGGTTAATGTAATTTGCATGTGTAATCTTGTCTTTTCATGCTTAGTAAGTGTATTTATGGTAGTTATCTCAATAGTGTCCAAGTTATGACTCAGGGACTAAGTCTGACCCAGGGACTAAGTCCCTGGTGGTTAGGGATAGACTGCCAGAGCCAGTGTCAGTTGCATTTTTTTTTTTTTAAATTATGCCCATTATGTGTGGTATGGTTATAGGGTGGAGATCTCAGTACTTTCTCTGTTATGACTATTGGTTAAAGTCCTTGAGGATAAGAATAGACCCAGGAGCAAAAGTTATTTGCATATCTGAATTTGTCTTTTCACACCCAATAAGTTTATCATGTAGTTATAGGCTGGGGATTTCAATAGTTTAGAACTTGTGGCCTGGGGGCCACAACTATATGCCACCAGGGCATAACCCCGCAGGCCCAATCAAACCTCAAACTCCTATCAGTAATCATGCACACACACCAATACTCAGAAATGGTAATCACATCATTTGGGAGCTATTTTAAATTTATGTAAAACAATCTCAACCCCTTTAATCCCACCATAGTGCAGATCTGCAGAATACTCCCAGTAATTCCATGGTTTGAAGTCTATATTGACATGCAGGCTTGGGAATTTAGAATAGGCATGATGTCATAAGAGGCAACTAATGGAAGCAATCTTTTTGACTTGGGAAGCATCCCATGATGACATTAATGCTGAGAAAGTCTTTGACTTTTTAAAAGAGTTGGGTTTATATCACAAATATAACATTGTATTTTTAAGAATTTTACCCTATCTTTTGCCTTTGGGTCATTCCATGTCAAGTCACCCAGAGATCCCCGGGTGACCATCTCCGATTTCCATGAAATTTTTTCCAGGTGTACATCTATGTAAATGATGGCTGCATGCAAAATTTCGGTAAGGGTGAAAGCACTAAGACACATAGTTGAAATTTGGCACAAATACAGCTAAAATATGTCTCTTGATCATAAAAAAAATTCATTATGCTAGGAAATTGCCCACATGGTCAAGCCACCTCTGTTATGGTGACACAAATTTAGCAGTTTGTGATTTGTCTCAAGTTTGAGCCTCAGGCACAGCTTAACAATGAACTTGATTCAGATGAGATTAATTTGGTACAGTCCCCTGTAGGTATAGCTTTCAAATAAAATCATATTTGGTGTTTGTGCTGGATGACCATGTAGTAGTGCTACCTTAAAATCTGAAGAAAAAAAAGCCATAATGAACAAAAGGCCAATTTTAGGGGTGTATATCTCTACAAAAATCTGAGATCAGATTAAGGTTCCCCAGGTCACAAATATGTAGTATAGTCAATTTAAGCCTGATATCTGTTTAATAAAAAAAGTTACTTGCATTTGAAAACCCTCCATTGTAAAACAACAAATTTGTAAGAAAACTATGCTACCCCTCCACACTTAAATTGGCCATAACGGCATAAGTAATTGGAATTTTGTACTGAAATTTTGCATGCAGACATCATTTACATAGAAGTACAACTGGAAAAATTTCATGGAAATCAGAGATGGTCACCCAGGAAGATTTTGGAGTTTTGGGTGATTTGATATGGAATGACCCTATACTGCGGTTTGGTACATAATGTGGTTCTTTCTGTACCTTAGTTTGGTACATAATGCGGTTCTCGCTATACCTCAGTTTCAGTGTGGTGGCACGAGGGTTCGAGGCACCTGGGGGCAATGTTCTTTAGTGGCGCACCTACCAAGGTGCCTGGGGGCACCACTACTTTGCCACAGAGAACAGTTTTTATGTCCGATGCCAACCCGCCTCTTCCTCCTACCCCCTCCCCCCCCAAACCTAAATATAAGTTTTGTTAAAAATTGCCCCCAGTACACTAAGGTGAGGTTAAATAATATGAAAATTTCAGCTGCAAAAAAAACAACAGAAACTCCCGATGGCACCCCCCTTCGCCTGCCACCCGAAATTGCCCCCAACCCCTTGCGCTGTCACTGCTTTGTTTGGTACATAATGTGGTTTTCTCTATACTGTGGTTTGGTACATGTGCTTCTCGCTACACTGCAGTGTGGTACATAATGTGGTTCTTGCTATACTGCGGTTTGGTACATAATGTGGTTCTCATTATACTACAGTTTGGTAGATAATGTGGTTCTCACTATACTGCAGTTTGGTACATAATGTGGTCCTCCCTATACTGTAGTTTGGTACATGTATACTATGTGGTTCTTGCTATACTGTGGCTCAGTATATAATGTGGTTCTTGCTATACCACAGTTTGGTACATAATGTGGTTCTCACTATACTGCAGTTTGGTACATAATATGGTTCTCACTATACTGCAGTTTGGTACATAATGTGGTTCTCGCTATACTGCGGTTTGGTACATAATGTGGTTCTCGCTATACTGCGGTTTGGTACATGATGCTATTGGCAGTTATAGACCCCAACTACCACGTTATAATGAGTGACCGCTGTATATATAGTCATTAAAGGGATATATGTTAACTTCATGAATACAGAAATTGTAAATAAAGTTCAGAAAATTCATGCTTATGGAAGTATGTTGTTTCAAACTTTTGAAAATCTGGTATATCTGCCATGTATTTGGTCATGCCATATTGCAGAGATAAAATATAGAGGATCTTCTTATGGTTCATTCAGTCATGAGGTCACGTGTCAGTTTGTGTTCAATGCAATACTATATGCTCTGTAGCTAAGAATGTTGTTCAAGTCAAATATTTTCATACAATCAAAACTTTTCACATTAAACTTTGAGCTATGCCTGCTTTTAATTCAGCTGGGTTTTTTTTGTCAACGAGAACTTAAATTTGGGTACTGCTTTGGCTTTTCTAGACATACATGTATTAGTTGCATACATGTAATACATGTAGCATAACAGAATCCATTCCCAACATTTTCTAAACTTAATTTGAAATACAGTGTAAATTACTAAGGTTAAAAGTAGGGTGAAATGATATGCCTGTGCCACATATCGAAAGGTATTGCAATCCACAACTTTTGATGCAATAAATATCCATACACATAAAGAATAAAGAGGCAAACAACTTAAAATTATTCATGGGCATAAAAATTAAAAGTAACTTTTATAAGGTAAGTATCATTTTGTATTGATTCTACACTTTTAGTATCGATATGTGTACTGATACATCACAATTATTGATGAATCGATACATCTGTGAATCGTTTCAGCCCTTGTTAAGAGTTTGACACAAGAATAGGGATACGGTATGAGTTGACCAAAATGTTTTCACCTGCCAGAAAAGGTGTTCTGACCTGTATGCTACAGTTCCCAGAGATCTCGGAAACGCTTAATTACGCGTATTTGGACGCAAACTTTTGGTCCGGGACGCAGAAAATCGCCCATGCACGAGTCCTCCGTACGCACGTTTTTTTTTGTTTTTTTTTCTGTGAAAAATGAGGCAATGCTTTTATTTGAGGTGTTTTTTGCTGACTTTTTTTGAGCAAAGGTCATCGGCTTACTTTGATGATGGTTCGTTTGTTATTGAAGGCGCCGCTAAAGGCTCCAGTTGAAGGGTCAAACAAATACCTGTTTGTTATTGCTGCGGCAACTTCAGATAATTGTAGAACATTGAAACAGATTTGTTTTATTTGTTTAGTATATATCAGTGCTTCAAAGGTAATCAGTTCTCTTTGAAGTGTCAGCAAACGTATTTTTTCTTCTTCCATCTGGTATTTGTTTTTAAATTAGTGTCATCTGCTTGACTGTACTCATTTTACGTTTCAGCCTTCTGCGGATTCGGATTTTAACTAGTCAGTTGCATAAAGTAATAAGGCCAGATATCATCATTAGTGGATTATGATATAACAGTGCACTGTTAGGGTGGTTTGTCAGTATGAGACAAGGACTTGTTATTTTAACAATATATTCCAGTACATTGTTTCCTGTCATGGTGCCTTTGATTTTCTCTACTCCAAACGCAAGACTGTATATACGGTTTTTATCAGCCAATATTGGTGTCGCCACACATATATCACCAGATGGTATATTTTGTCACCAAAACGGAAAACAGAATCGCAGTTTGCTACATCAGCGAAGCCCCGTGATCCTGTAATTGATTTCATTTCCGATTGTAGCTGTATAAATATTGCATGCGAACTCGAAACCAAGACACATCGAGACTTGAACAAAATGCCATTTGCAAATCTAGACAAGTATTTTGGGGTTAAACGAAAAAATGATGAAGATTTAAATGAGATTCAGAACTGTGCTAAAGTTGCTAGAACTGATAGTTCGGATGCGACACTATCCAAATGTAAGAAAGTACGTGATGCCTGGCTTAGTCTTTGGAGTCAAAACTTTCCTTGGATTGACAAAATTGATTATGATGGACAAACAAGAGCTATATGTCATTGGTGTAAAGAATGTGGGAAAGTAAACTCTATGGCAACAACCGGTTCTCCAAATTTGCAAAGTTCAACATTTTCTAGGCATGAGACATCTAGAGACCACCTACTTGCTGCTGAGGCTCATCATGCAAAACAACGCAAAGCAACTGTTCAACATGTAAGTAATATTTTTGTCTCTATCTGTCGAGCTTTCCTAACTATTACAAGTATTAAAACTACTGTTATTTAAGGGGTATATGTGTGCATTTGCATTTTAAACCGCACCATGACCAATGCCCTCCGACTTCATTGAAATGTAAGTAATAATTGCTGGATCTTGTAATATGTCAAGTCAGTCATTAATTCATTTTTTGACTACTTTTATTCATTACAATTAATTTTTAAAAAAACTTAAAATTATGCAAATATTATATACTAAATAATTAATGTAATAGGCAAAATTATTTTTCAAAAAATTAATATTCTTAGGAACATCATGTTGTAATGAGCATACTATATTTTTTTAAAATATTGGTTCCAATAAAATATTTATATTAATTGTTAAAAAAAATAATTACATAATTTAATATTTACGATTTTAGCTTGTTGAAGATCAGAAGCAACAGAAGTTAGAAGGTGATTGTGACAGCACAAAAGAGGCACAATTCAACACCTTTTATTACATTGTGAAAGAGGATCAGCCACTGAATCAGTACAACAAAGTGATCGCTCTCCAAATCAAGAACAAATGTCCAGACCTTCAAGAGCACAAGAAATTGTACACAAGTGAAGAAATAAAGATGGACATGTTGGAGGCCATAAACTCTACTTTAGAAGAAGTAGTAGACACCAACATGAATAATTCAGAATTTTTGGGACTTATTATTGATGAAAGTACAGATGTGACTGTCCATAAAAAGCTCAATGTTTATGTGAAGTGTCTGAGTAGTAATAATACGTCAGTGATTCATTTTGTGGATTGTATCAGTGTTATAGATGGAAAAGCTGCAACAATCGTTTCTGAAGTAGTGAAGTTGTTTGAGAGAAAGAAAATCCCTCTCAACAAGCTGATGACATTAGCTAGTGATGGTGCAGCTGTTATGACTGGTAGACTCAATGGTGTTGGTGCTATACTAAAAAAGTATCACTCCAAGCATCTAATGCAGATACACTGTGTTGCTCATAAGCTTGCACTTGCTGCAGGCCATGCATGTAGGGACATTACACTCTTTAACGAATACCAGCACACTCTGAAGATGGTGTATAGGTACTTCAGCAATTCTGCAGTACGATATAATGAACTGAGAGCCATGGTGGAAATTATGGAGAATGAAAACATAAAATATGTAACTTTGAAAGAACCAGCAAGTTTCCGATGGCTTTCTCTAGAAGCAGCAGTGAGAGCAATAGTGGACTGTTACCCAGCGCTGTATTCTACGCTTGAACATGATGCTGCAAAGGGTGTTTCTGAGGCAAAGGGACTTTTAAATAGAGTCAAATGTGTGACATTTGTGCTGGTTTCTGGATTCTTTAAAGACGTTCTTGGAGTAGTAGGAAAGCTATCTCAAGTATTTCAACGAGACAATGTGGACATTGAGACTGTGAACATTTTGGTAGAATCTACTCGAATGAAAATCACCCAGTTCAAAACCAAGAATGGGATAGAATTGGCTAAAGTGTATGATGAACTCACAAAATCAAAGTCATTATATCATGGGGTGAAGGTAACAGACAGAGAACAACTCAGATTGCAGTTTCAGATTGATGCAAACAACTATCTGGACAAACTTGTTGAAAACTTAGATGAGAGGTTTGATGAACAATCAATGAAAAACCTTCAGCTTCTGAACACTGTGCTAAATCCATCCAAAGTCCCCAAAAATGCCAACAGTCTTGATGATCATGGAGAAAATGAACTAAAGGAATTGATCAATATTTATGGTGGTGACGGTGGAGTTATTGATGGTGAAAGAGCCCAAGCTGATTTCTACCAAGTGAAGGTAGTAATAAAATCATTGAACTGCACACTGACAGAAGCCTGTACAACTCTACTGCAAGAGTACAGAGATGTATTTCCAGATTTTGCAGTCCTAGCTGCAATTGTGTTGGTGTCACCAGTGACATCTGTGGCATGTGAGAGAGGCTTCAGTGTGCAGAACAAAATCAAGACAAAGGGAAGGTCCAGATTAAAACACGAGACCTTAACAAAATTGATGCGAGTCAAAGAAGAGGGACCTAGTGTGGAGGAATATGATCCAAAGCCAAGCATCAGAAAATTTTGCGAAACGCGACATAGACGAAAGTGAACTATATTGTAGTTCAGAATATATTTGTACATGATATAGATTTTAATACATACTGTTTTAAAGAATAATAAATAATTGCAAAGAAATACATGTAAAACTGATAAAAGTTTTGTATTTGTTTATTCCGGGCATTTTAATGGCCATTTAGTCGCTTCAGAATGTTTCTGGGCACTGCAACTTTTGCTGGTGGGACTGCAACTTTTGCAGGTGGGACTCCTATTTTTACCAAATTAGGAGTCCTGGACTCCTAGTTTTAAAATCCTAGTGAGAACTCTGGTTCCAGATAACATGACCAGAGAGAGAGAGAGAAGTGACTACTTATCACAATGAACTAGTGAAATCAAGTTTTAACAGCCCTGTAAAATGATTTATTTACATCTCTGGTTTTCTTTTACAGATGTATAAAGAAAAGGCAGCTAGTGTAGCAGACAAACTTCTGCCAGCCTTCAACACACCAACTGGTATTCCACAGTCTATGGTCAACCTTAAAACGTAGGTTTACAAAAGATATTTATATGTAGTTATAGAGAAGAATACAGGCTGAACTCCACTATAATGGGAACAGGTTTGAATTCAGTTGTTATGAAAGGTGTTTTATTGTCAGGATCTGATTGGCTGGTTAGACTTTGTAATTAACACAGGCAAAGCTTGATACCAATTTGACCAACAATTTTGTGAACATGAAATCAGTCAATATGTGTAAGGATTTACAGACCTTGTTTGATACAGATAGATAACAAAGATTTGCCTATTTGACCAGTCACAGTTCATGTGTAACATATTCCACCCACCCTTTCTAGCCCAACTAACCAATTTTGAAATTCGGCCTTTAAACTTCAGCAGTATGGTTGACTTGCTCAAGGCCATTGAGATCTATCTCAGGTGTCAACCATGCTACTAGTGCCTACCTAAAGGAATATTAAACACAGGATGTTTGTATGATGTACTGTTCAGGGTAACCTTGTTCTTTTATGTCTGCTTAGTTTTTCTCCTCTTTGATATAGAGTTTGGGCCCTTCATCCATCAATTATGAATTTACTTTGCATAACCTTTTAATAGGCTTTGATGTGCTATTTGAACGCTTCTTATCATTGCTTCCTTTCTAGCTGTACTGGTCATAGACCAGAAGAGTTTATTGGATGGCCTGTTATCCATCATCCATCGTTTGTCCATGTGTTAGCACACGTTTGTTATTGCTCCTTCTCCTGCACTACTTGGAGGATTGCCATGAAACTTTACACACACATTCACCCCAGGTCTAGGTGGTCCTAAATCAAAATGCTCTGCTTAGACATCCAGTATGGCTGCTACAGTGGCCATCTTGAAAATCTTGTTGTAGCTACTTCTTTAGAATGGATGGTCAAATCAACATGGCATTTTCAATTAAAGATTTCTTATAATGTCAATTTGGCCCTAAATAAAAATGGTACCACCCAGGCATTCAATATGGCTGCAATGGCAGTCATCTTGAAAATGTTGTTATCACTACTACACCCAGCAAGAAAGTCATATCAACATGGAAATTTAACCAGATGGCTTACTATGGTGTCTAGTTGGTCCTGAATGAAAATATTGCCAGTCTGACATTCAGTGATCACCATGTTGGCCATCTTGAAAGTCTTGTTATCACTTCTTCTCTGAATGCATGGTCTTATCAACACAGGGTTTTACCAAATGACTTCTTATAAAATATCAGTCCTATGTCAAATGTAGTTCTGTCAACTCAAACTGAGTCAGCTGCTTCAGGTTCTTTTATCATCACCATGTCCAACACATTACACAGTTCTGTTAATCAAAACATTTTCCTCCATCAGTATTGTACCCAGATACTGGCATACATGAGGATGCAAATTCTGTGCCTGTTAACAATTTTCAGGCATTCAAAAAAAAGAGAGACAGACAGAATTTATAATGAGAACAGTATTGTCATCCTCATTTATTATTAATGGTTAATTGATTTGATCACCTAATAATCCTAGGTCCAGAGAGTAGTTTACAGACATTACTAACTGGTGCTCATCGATGCATGGAGAAAATTAATTGATATATGGAAGTGTAAACTTTGAGGGGGTATAAAAACAGAGAGAGTCAGTTTCATTTTCTTTTTTCAGATAAAACTTTGAGACATAGAAAATACTGATGTTGAATCAGCAAACTTAACCAATCATTTCTTATGGTTTTAATGTATATAATGTATAGCTCACCTCTGCTTTCACTAGTCTCCAGTAGCCATTACAAACATTATCATGCAGAAAATAAATTCAGACTAAAGTGATCTTGGCCCCTTTTCCAACTAAAGTTTTTTTTTTGCCATCCTTTATCTTTACATTTGAACTTTTAACCATTTTAAAATTTTAAATTAACTTTTAATTGGCACTGTATGGCCAGTATTGTGCTGACATATTGTCAAACCACCTACTTACCTACCTACCTACCCACCCACCTACCTACTTACCTACTGTGACGGGGCATAAAAAACATAAAATAAAATAAAAGAACATTCTTTTCCATTATATGAAAGTAGAAGTAATAAGTTGATAAACATAATAATGTTATTTTTCTATTAATTTTTTTTTAAGCTTTTTCTTAAAATCTGCTTGAAAAACTGTTATCATTGGCCACCCCTAAAAGCCAAAAATTACTGGGTGAAAGTCACAGGCTTTGAGTAACCTTGAAGTGACATTCAGCAGTACATAGTTTGTGCATCAATAATTACCTTGATTAACCACTACAGCTACAGATGAAAAGCATGCAGCATGCAGTCCACTCACCTAATTCCTCAACTCATTCTCATGTACAGTACACAGTTAACCTGCTGATGGTAACTGTCACAATAAACGATGTATAGTCATTAATATGGACAGTTTACCACTGAATAAACTGCTTTGGTCAGAAAGGGCATTCTGAGTAGGATAGGATTATATAGGTCTAGCATGGATGAATCAGTGTGATCATAAACACAAATACTTAACTCATGTTAGTAAAGCATAAAGACCAATGTGGCCATGAGCTAAAGGCAAGAACATAAGCCAGTAAAATGTTAAATATAGGTCACAATTACCTTCTTTTGTTGTAAGGATGTGGATCTAATTGGGATGCATACAATCACCTTGTTTGATGATTCTAGCATAAACTGTGTTTGAGACTGAAGCCAAGGCAGTAAAGAATTAAAGATGAGTCACAGTGATCTACTTTTGCAATGAGGGTATAGTATTCATCAAGAAACATCCCATCACGAAACTTCATGAATCTTGGTATAACAGTATGTATACAGGATGCTAAAGAAACCTATTTGGTTTTGAGCTAAATGCAAAAATTTAACATAAACCAATAAAATGTGAAATGCAGGTCAGAGTGACATTCTTTTGTGGTAAGGGTGTGGTACTTATTGAGATGCATACAGTCATCCAGTTTGATAATTCTAGCATAAACAGAGCTTGAGAAATAAATGTAATACACAACATTTAACGAAAAGTCAGTAAAGCATGAAATATAGGTCACTGTAAACTACTTTGTGATGAGGATGTAGTACTCATCAAGATGCATCTCCCCACCAACTTTCTTGAATCTAGGTATATATCTACAGTGTACTAAGATCCTATTTGGTCATGGGCCAAATGCTAAAACTTAGCCTAAGCCAGTAAAATGTGAAATCTAGGTCATAGTGACATTCTTTTGTGGTATTAGTGTGGTTCTAAGTTTTTACACAGATACAATCATATGGTTTGATGATTCTATCAAGAACGAAGCTTGAAAAATAAACATAAATTACAAAATTTAATAAAAGTCAGTGAAGCATGAAATATAGGTCACAGTGACCTACATTTGTGATGAGGGTGTAGTACTCATCAAGATGCATCACCTTACCAAGTTTCATGGTTCCATGGATACCAGTACTTATACAGAGTACAAAAAACCTGAGCTAAACTCTCAAACTTAACCAAGAATGTACAACTAATGTACATGTTTGTACCCCTCAGGCCCCTCCCATAGGGGTAAGTGCTATGAAGCCCAAAAACTGTTACCAAGCATAGACTTTCTATCCTCATGTATGGAGGTATCTGGTCACAATACTGATGGAGGAAGATGTTCAGATTAGCAGAACTGTGTAATCTGTGGAGACAGTGATGATAACAGAACCTGAAGCAGCCTGCTCAGTTTGAGTTGACTGAGCTACCTTTGTCATAGGACTAAATATGTAGTTGGTCCTAACTGAAAAATGGTGCTGATTTTACATCCAATATGGCCACCATGCTAGTCATTTTGTGTTGTAGCTCAAAAATATCAGAGATGATTTCAACAATCAGCAGTTAAAAGAAGGAACAGTCATATCTTGGATTCCTGGAAATTCTTCTTGGCCAGTAGAGCACCAGTGCCTTTGATGGTCTCTTTATAGTTTTTAAAGACATATTTACTTCTGATTTAGTTAGCTGAAGTTTACTTCAATGAGTAGACCAGTTTTTAAAGCACATAATTTAGTCCCTATGTATGTCCTCAGCTAAACTTTTTTCCTGATTTTAGTGGAAGTAGTAGAAACTGGGGCTGGGCTTCTGGTGGATGCTCCATTTTGTCTGAGATTGGCTCTCTTCATCTGGAGTTTGTGTACCTCTCCAACATCACTGAAAATCCTGTATACAAGGAAAAGGTAAGGACAGAGACAGACACATAAACACATCTATAAACACAGGCATATACACACATGTACAAATGTATGTATACATTTTCATCTGTATATGTTGGCATGTCCAGCAAGACTGATTTTTTTATTGACGATGAAATGCCCAAATCGGGCATTGGGAGTTTCTGCTGAGAAACTCATATTCAGATAAAAGAACAGTTTTAACTAAAACTCATAAATGAGTATTGACCTGCTCTTATACTTAGATATACATTGCAACAGGTGTCAAGCAAGTTGGGAGTAAACCATTCAATTTTATGGGCTCAAGTTTCTTGTCAGAAAGAAGACTGTTTGGTTTGGTTTGGTTTGGTGCTTTATGGCACAGCAACACAAATAGGTTATTTAGTGCTGAGGCAATCGGAGTAAAGTGCCTTGCCCAAGGAGACGCCACAGTAGCTGACCCAGGCTGGTCCGAAGGTACGATTCAAACCCACACCCTTTTTGGTCGTGAGTCTGGTACGCTAACCACTGAGCCACCAAAAGAAGAGGAAAGAAAAAGCAAAATAATCCTTTTTACTAATTTTAGTGTATGTTGATAACTATGACTTTGTTCTAATGCAGAGTAAAAATAGTGAATAGCAAGTTTGCAAACTCCTCCACTAATACAGCTTAAATGGTTCTAAGGTCAGTGACCAGCTATCCAACATGTAGCTTAGCTCTTAGCAGCACAATGTCATCAGGTGCATGTGCATCTGAGTAATATGAATATGACATCAGCTTCTCAAGTGACATTATAAGAAAATTAAAAAAAGGATTGTGTCATATTTTAAGCATATTGTAATTCCATAGTTATATAATGACTTCAAAACTCAAAAGACAAAATGTGGATATTTTTGGGAGTTCACTTTCAGAAGTAAGATAAAAAGGAGAGTTGGTGTGAGGGTATGTGCAACTAATTACTGCTCCTAATTGAATGAATATCAATCAACAGTTTACAAATTTTCCACAGATTTACATTCTTCAGCACCTGCTACAAACTCTTCAACATCTGCAACCCAGTTTACAGAGACAAAGTTAGCTAAGTCAAAAATACACTACACATGCACAGACAAATGCACATACCACACCAGCTATAACACACTTCATTATAACCTTAATTTAGAAATAGCATGGTCAGGGCATGACTCCCCCAAAATTGTCCAATAATTTCACAAAATGATTGAAGTACTGCAAAGCTTTAGTGCCAAAATAAACTAGAGTTTGATTTAATAATTTGGCATCATATGTTGTATTCTTTAACAAAAAAATATCTATCATTGCTTCTTGCTTATTTTTGAAAGATGTTAGCTTCTTAAAAAGCTGATAATTGTTAATCTAATTATTATTGAACCATCATCATAAAGCCATTAAGTCTTCTTTGTGTTTGGCTTCAATGCATCCTGTGTACAATCATTGCTAAACCCAGGGTAAACAGTAGCCAACAGTTGTTTGCTTAGTCATCTAGCACACACATCCAAGCACCAAATAATGTGGTGGTCTAAAAAGTTTCTTACCTGAATAAAAAATGTATGAATCAATTAATGTACCGAACTATTTAAGGGAAAACAATAGACCACCAATGCCTGCTCAATCAACCATCAAACACACCTGTTGAAACAAGTTTATCACCACATACACATACACATTGTTTGTCTTGGTCCTTTTTATTTTAGAGTCTGAAATCCAGACATCAGTTCCAGATCAATCCCATTACATATGAGAGGTTTCCTTGTCATTGTAATCATACAGATACATGTATTAGACATGTACTGTATTTACTGTACTGTTGTTGACCATTGACTGGAACAGATATTTAAACATACTACTCCCTGTTTTTGCTCTGCAGTAGTGCAAAGTCATAGTTATACAAAAATAAGTTTTAATGAATGTAGGTTTTCCTTCGTCTTTTAGAGAATGACAGCTGTTTTTATGGAGATCACTTTTTACCCTTGAAATCAAATGGTCCCAAACTTCATCCAGGCAGTTGAACATACTTGTTAAATTGTTCATCTCAAGTATATTACCAGATCAATACCATTGACCTCCTGTATGAATTTCAGTTAACTTTTTTTCCAAGCCTAAATACAAATTTATGCTTTTTTGTGCACATTTTCAGTTGAATTACTATTGTGGATACAATGAGATAAGCTGGGGGAGTACATGTAGTGTAACTATTTACACTTTAGTTGCCAGTTTTCTAATACATGTAATATGTATGTACCAATGAATGGTTCTCTGCCCAAAAAATAAATAATAATTGTTTCAAGTATTTCTTGTTTAATATGCATTAAGTTGATAACTGCATCACTAAAGTCTGTGGTTTTGCACACACACATACCCTCCACATATGCAGTATTTTGTTCAGTTAACTTGGTTGGTTATTGCATGATATGGTACATAGCACGGTGGCTGATGAGTACATGTAGTGTAACTATTTACACTTCAGTTGCCAATTTTGCCAGTTTTCTTGTACATGTATATGTATGTACCAATGAATGGTTCTCTGCCCAAAAATTAAATAATAAATATGTAATAATGGTTTTAAGTGTTTCTCATTTAATATGCATTAAGTTGATAACTGCATCACGGAAGTCTGTAGTTTTGTGACCCCTGACCCCCCAAAAGATATTTTGTTCAGTTAACTTAGTTGATATTGCATGATATGGTACATAGCACGATGGCATTTCATAGACCCTGACCCATAATGCTGTGGCGGGGTTTCACTATGTGTGTGGGGGGAAATAGTATTTTGACTAGTTCAATAACAAAAATTGTAAAATTTTCAAAGAGTGGCTATGCTAATTGAAGGACTGAAGAAACAATTGCATGTAAAATAGAAAGGAGTTTTAACAGAAGTTATAGTGGGATACATTTTCAAGACTACATTAAAATGTGGAGATTAAAAATAGCATGATCATCACTAAAAATGTCATAGCTTTATAGCAAGAACATATGATGTGATATTGCACTTAAATTTAAATTCAAATTTTTGCACATCTGCGTCTCGAAAAAATGTACCCTCTAATTTTTCATACACCATGAATCAATAAAAATTATAATTATTTTTTGTCCACTAATTTTTGGTATAGAGAACTTTTTCTCATTTAAAATTTAGCTAATATTAATAAATAATTAATTATTTAAGGTATTAGGCACCTAAGAAAATTATAATTAATTTTTACCTTTAATTATTTGTACACCTGAAAAAATTATCAGTAAAATGTTTACATAAAATTATATACAATATATTATCATGTGTAAGAAATAATGAATTAGCACTTTCATGCTTTCCCTTTATCTTAGTAAGGTGTACATGCTTTTTGTCCTGGATTTAAATTAATGCAAAAGTCGGCATAAAACATGTAAAAATAAAATTACTGTGAAAAGTAAATGCCATATATACTTGCTTATAAGTCCAACTGCGAACAAGATAGACCCTGATCTGCCATTGCATAATGCAGTGGCAGATCAAGGTGTATGTTGTTTGTTCTCCTGATTACTCCTAACAAACTGCACAGACCCAGATCTGCCGGCACATTATGCGTTGGTAGATCTGGGTCTGTGCAGTTTGCAGTTGGACTCGACTTATAAGCAAGTACCGTATATTCCCGATTATAAGTTGACTCAACTATTATATTATTGAGTGGAATAAATAAGTTGACATCTTACAATTTGTCCATCTTCATGTAATTAAATCACTGAAATCAGTCATGCTTGACATTTGAAATCCATTTATATGATAAATCTATTAATTCAATTATAGGTCACATACCGATATGAAAATAGTAGTTCAGAATGATCCGATTCACAATATCCCATAATATGTTAATTCCACACATCTTACAAATAAACAGTGAAAGTTAAGTCCACATTTTTATGATTCACAGTATCCTGTAAATGTCAGTATCTAATGTCATCTGGTACAAAATTCAAGAATTCATCTTCATTGTCTGATAAAGTTCTGAAATCCTCCATCATCGTCTAGTCATTGTAAATTGTCATTGTTTAGTCATCCTAAATATCTTCTGACTCTGATTCCTCAGCTTTAGTAGAGACTGAGCTTGGCTCTGTAAGTAACACTTTGATCATAAAGTCCATGAAATCTATTAAAGGATGCAAATCAACACGTGTCAGTTGTACGGCAAGATCACAGGGAGTTCAAATAACCATCCTCTGTTACTTGGCACTGAACAAGTCAAACTCACTGCTCGATCAAAGGGTTGTCACATGGGAAAACAAAGAGGGCGGTGCCTTTATAAGCTGTCAAACATGCACAGGAAGTTGTAGAACTTGACTTGGTACTGAACAAGTATTAAATTCGCGGCTCGATCAAAAGGATTGTCAAATTGAAAACAAAATGAGTGCTGCCTTTACTAGCCAAAGGCTTATTGGCTAACGTGCACTGACAGATAACTTGGGAAATATCACTTGAGAATTAAATCTGAGTTACGGAAAAGTAAAATACAAATTAAATCAAAACTTGTATTGCATCAAACACTATGTTTATACAGCAAAACACAAATATTAATACAAATACAGGTTGTTCAAACTTGCACGAAAATGGAAGCAATATACTTGCTATTAAATACCCACAGAAAACAACACTGACAGACACCACTTTGCGGTAGGTAGTATTTAATTTACCGGTAATATTTTCAAATGATTAAAATCCAGATAACTGTAGAATGCAAGTATTGTGTAATGAATACAACCATGAAACGGATAAACACAGTGCATAACATATATGCATTTCTGAATGGGAATACATGTAGTGGCATGAAAACAGAAAAATATTTGACTTGACAGTATTTTTATGTACTTCAAACATCTTGAGTTTCCAACATTACCCCTAGATTTATAAAATGTTTTTGTATGTCGCGCTTATAAGACGACCCCTACTGTGCATGAATCGAATTTTCAGTAAAAAACATCAACTTATAAGTGAGTGTATATGGTATATATGATAAATACCAGCATGCTTATAGTATGTGAACAATTTTGAAGCCTTGTAACAGATTTTTTTTCTTCTCCATAATACAGTTGCAGTGTGTATTTACTAAATTAGGTGACTGAAAGGATATTTAAGTATATAGAAAAGCAACATTTGCAATAACCCCTGTAACATTTCTATGGACCAGTTGTGTCAGATGCCCCCCCCCCCCCCCCAAAAAAAAAAAAAATATCTGCATGTTGTTTTTGCTGTTCCATTTATCCTTAGTCCAAAAGAAAACAAAAATTGCATGCTTTTCTCTTCACCATCCGCCTTCCCATGGTAAAATTATGTTGACTATCCATCAGCTGCTTGGAAACAATTAGCATCATATGTTACTAAGAACTGCCATAAAATGCAGTATGTTATTAGCGTAAAATCCTTTCATGAATGGTTTAGTACCTACTGTACTACTCATGAATGTGTAATATCAGGTTTTGAAACATCAATAATATTCTAAATATGGATGCCATTTGTAACAGCAACAGTCAGAATTTATTGCATAACAGGTACATTAGTGTGTTTTGAATTGACTACAGCTGGCAGCATAATCAGCATTGAATCACACACTCTTAGGACACTCAGATGATATACAGAGTCTTTTATTTCAAACATTGATTATTTAGATCAGTCAAACAGTTACACCTTACAAGGATTGTTGCAAGATTTATATGATTACCTCATTATAATTACTTAATAATTAACCTTTGTTTCATTCTTCATTCAACATTTTAAAAATAGCTTTAATCTTAAACAAACAAGAATAAATAAATAAGAAAATAAATGTGTTTTGTTTGTGTTCCTTTTTTCCATAATTAAATGTAAATTTGATTTAGTAAACCTTATTTGCAGGTTATGAAAATACGAGATACTCTTCAACAGTTGGAGAAACCAGATGGACTATATTCAAACTATGTCAATCCAAGAACTGGAAAATGGGGACAGCGTAAGTATCACAATAATAGTAACTGTATATCATCCAAAATAGTACTGGTCAGATACGACATTCTTCATAGTAGCATTGAGATAATACATTGTCCAGAAAGCGCGAATTTTTCTTATATTTTTTTTCCAGTATAATTTGTAAATTTCAATTCTGGCAATATTTTATTAAAAATGGTCAATAATTATTATGAGGAGGTATATAGGATTCCCTCTGTCTTTCAGACCATCTGCCCTCTTTGTATCTATCACTCCTATACTGCTTCATCAAACTTGCAATATTGGTGCATCTTGCAATGAACATGTCTGCACCAAAATGGGATTGCAGTGACCTATTTTTCAGGATTTCTTCAATGTTTGTTAAATATTGGGTTCAGACCATAATTCCAATACTTTTTCACCTGTTGCCACCAAAATTATACTGAGGGTGCATCTTAAGATGGACATGTCTTGTGCACCTAAATGAAGGCACAGTTATCTGGTTTCTAGAGTTCATTCCAAATTGTTTGAAAATTGTGTCCATCCTTTTTGTCCAGGCTGTAACTCCAATACTGCTATGCCCATTGATATAAAATTTACAGTGATTGTGCCAAAACTGGGTCATTGTGACCTATATTCCAGGATTTATTAAACATCAACTTAAGTCCAATACATTTTCACCTATTGTCACCAGTGTTACACTGGGTTGTGCATATTAGGATGGATGTACTGTAAATTCACACTTGTTCATGGGGTACAAATTTTTGTGGATTGCGTGGTTGCTATAAACCATGAATTTAAATAAGCAAAAATCTAATATTTTTGTATGGAAACAGTAGGACTCCATGCATTTAAGTACCCTAGAAAATGTCATTTTTCAATGGAAATGGTAGGACCCCATGCAATTAAGTACCCAAGAAAATGTCAATTTTCTATGGAAACAATAGGACCCCATGCATTTAAGTACCCAAAAAATGTTATTTTTCTATGGAAACAGTAAGACCCCATGCATTTAATTGCCCAAGAAAATGTCATTTTTCAATGGAAATGGCAGGACCCATGCATTTAAGCACCCAAGAAAATGTCATTTTTCTATGGAAACAGTAGGACCCCATGCATTTAAGTACCCAAGAAAATGTCATTTTTTGCAAAGCTACAAACTTTGATACCCAATACAATAAATGAATTCACAGTATATTACACACCAAAACTGGGACATGGTGAATTATTTTCCAAGATTTATTCAAAAGCTTATAAGATGTATGTCCATCTTCCCTGTCCAGGCTCTGACTGTACTAATAAACTTCCATCAAACTTGCACTGTGGATGCATCTTTGGATAAGCATAACTTGTGTACTGCACAGTAATTTTATTTTGGGGATATAATTAAAATGTTTTACATTTGTGTGCAGGCTTTAATTCCAGTACCTTTTCATCTGTTGGTGCCAATGTTATACTGAGGTTGCATCATAGGATAAACACATTTTACACATCAGAACTGGGTCACCTTGACCTCTTTTCTGGTACTCTGAATATTAGGAGTTCAAACACTGTCTCGCAAATCCAGCCCTCTCAAGTTAAATTTTAGCTATAAAAAAAAGTAAATGTAGTCTGCCCACATAGGTAGGAATCAAACAAAAGTTCTCTCCTCTTGGATTGAGGGACTGGTGTCAACTCCCATACCTACTTCAGTTACTGCTTCCACTCATGCTAGAAAGCATGCTCATTTAGCAACCTTGCAAAAATCTTGGATCAAAAGATATTTTCCACACTATTGGGCAAGTTGGAGGAGTTTCTCATATAAGGGAAGTATACTCCATCGATATTTCCAACTACTGGTATTTCTCACTCTTTTCTGTCTGAGACAGATTTTTTTCACTTTGCTAGAACAACAACTTCATATGATGTACATGTCAGTGCCATTTTGTTATAACTGCCCTGGTCACTATTATGTTCATTCAATAAAATATGTACTTAACCTATTATATGTTTGCAGCCACTGCTAACTACATGATCGACATTCTACAAAAGCACCATGTGCGTTATATTCTAGATCAAGTATGCAGCTCTTACTTCACATCTGATCCACCTTGGATTCCTTCTTTATAAGGACAAATCCTTTATGATACCATCTCAAGATTTTACCCCCTTGGGTATAAAGTTCAAAACACATATGAATAATGTCTTGTCTTCAGTCCTGTCAATGAGATCACACCTCAGCTACTGGGAGAACCTCACTTGGCTAACAGTGTGTTCCCTTGCAGGTCCATCCTATGGGACTCATGATTTGTACAGATGACAGCATGGCAAGCTGGGATGTCCACCTCTTGCCAGTGTTCCCAGAAGCCAGCAGATTGTGGCCTCCTCAGGACTGACTATTACACATCAATCTCCTATAGGTGAAGATCATAGTGAATACATTTCATTGGTGGTAGGAGACACTGTATGGTATACTCATTCTTTCCAAAACATGTGGTGAATTATCTCAGAAGGCAAGGGGGGACCAAATCCCCAGACCTTTGCCTCCTGGTTTGGGATTTCTCAGATCATGTCATCAGCAACAAATCCATGTTAAAGTCTGTCACAGTCTGTGCAAGTAAATGTATTGGCAGACTCATTATCCTGTAGGAATCAACCAACTCAAACCAAATGGTGAAGTCACTCCTCGGTATTCAGTCCAATCTGCACCCGCTGGGTCGACTACTTAGGGATCTATTGGTGACAGTGACAAAGGTAGAGCTCTCAACCTCTGTCTCCCCAGTCCCAAGGCCTGAGTAGTTGATGTTCTTTCCATATACTGGAACAGTCTCAATGCATATGTTTATCTTCCAACAGCTCTGATCCAAGAGATCTTGAAGCATGTTTGGATCATGTAAAACAAACCCTCAGGAGTAAACCTTGCTCAGAACAAGTGATGGACATAATCGCATGAAAAGCGAGAAGGCTTACCACTCTGAAAGCATATGAGGGGAAGTGGTGAGTTTTTTCTCACCGTGGTTCAAGCAGGAACACATCAAACTCTGCTTAAAATATCATACCCCAATAGATCTCTCGCATAAAACCTACTTCTTAGTCACTTAAGTTAAAAGACGGCAGACAAAATCACTGAGACACATGCCTTGTAGGTCGATCCAAAATCTGTAGTTCTGTCATGTTGGTTTGATTTCACTTCTTTCATGGCTAAGAACTGGCTCCTGCTGATGGGCACTCAGTCTTTTGTTGTGAAACGTCTTTCCTCGTTGAACCCTTTGCCTCATGGCTATCTACAGGACCCATTGAGGGCTTTAAAGCAGTACCTAAATGAACCAAGCCAGTGTGAAGCAGGAGATCTTGTTTATCTGTACCTTTGAGAGAGAAAAGGTTGATATCTCAGCTCAGGCATGAGATGGGTAAATCTTCATACAGGCAAGTAGTCCAAGATCAATGAATTTTGGCTGATCAACTTAGGGCAGTTGCCACAGGCATAACATTGCAGCACAACTGTTAACCAACAGAAAATGTTCAAGCCATGGGATGGAGAGCAGAGACAACTTTCTCTAGCTTACCATCAAGATCTGTTATCCAAAGGGCTAAGTTTGACCTAATGTGACCTATAGCAGCAGCACAACAGGCTACCTTTCCAGGTCATTCAGCAACTTCCGAGTGACCTGTATCTGCAACTTTGGCTGGATTTGTTGGGGGAAATTTTATCCCAAGCAGCTATGTCTATGAATATGGAATCAATACTCTAGCTGATTTATATCTCAAGAGTTGAAGCTGCCTCACATACTTTAGGGGACTAGAGATGGGCCTTCACCAGGGTAAGGGGATGTAACTCGCTCCATCTCTTACCTATTCTCCTAAGGTGTTATGCTCAGGTAATGCATTTGAAGAAGAAACCAATTTTAGGAATAAAATATTTTTCTTCAATAAATCTTGTCGACCATAATGTGTATACACCCTTCCAACCTACCACCATTATATCCCACTGGCAGAGCATGCATTCTGAAGTATGGATGGGATTTGGTGCCAAACCCTCTGTCTAAGGGGAGATCTCTCTTGTCTGACTCCCACCTATGTGTGCAGACAACTTTTAGCTTTTTATTGCTATAATTTGACTTGAGAGGGCAGTATTTACGAGGTTGTGGATGTACTCCTAGGATATTAGGATCAAGTAAGTATTATCAAAGAAACATAATTTACTCCAAAACTTATTTTCCACACCTTTTGAATTTTTTGCAACCACACATGCATTGTAAAGGTGTATTTTTGGATTAAGCTGTGTCACACACCAAATTGTTTTTCTTTGACCTACTTTCTGTGGTTTATTTAACGCTCTTTTAAAAATATATATTTATGCTAAAGAAGTGAGGGTATCTTGTGAGCCCTTGCTCTGAAGTCACTAATAATTCTAGTTTGACGCTGCAAGTATGGTGAAAGAATTTTAAAGAAATAATTCAGCTGCAGTCTTATTCTTTCCATTACCAAGGTAGAACAAGTAACAAAAATAATTCAATTATGTTGATGGGTTTAGATTAAGCTAACTGTAGAATTAAATCAAACAAGTGTTACTGTTTAAAAAACAAAACAACACAAGCAAGTGTGTGATCAGTAGTAAGTATGGTGAAATATCAATTGCAGTAATTCTCCTATAATAAGATCTAGGGGCCAGCCTTAGAAATTTGTCAAAATGGGGTGGGGAGGTGGGCAGTCATATGCACAGGCTTATCATTGGATAAATACATTGTGCAGATCACAGGGAAACACTGGTTTGTACAAAACTGTCAATTGCTTAAATATCCAAAGAGAGATTACATAATTGCTTAGATATCCAAAGATAGGGTAAATAATTGCTTAGATATCCCAAGAGAGATCACATAATTGCTTAGATATTCAAAGAGAGATTACATAATTGCTTAGATATTCAAAGAGAGATTACATAATTGCTTAGATATTCAAAGAGAGATTACATAATTGCTTAGATATTCAAAGAGAGATTACATAAATGCTTATATATTCAAAGAGAGATTACATAATTGCTTAGATATTCAAAGAGAAATTACATAATTGCTTAGATATTCAAAGAGAGATTACATAATTGCTTAGATATCCAAAGAGAGATTACATAATAGATTTTTTAGATCACAAAACTGTCTTAGCACAAAAACTGAACTCAGATTCAAAACTTCAGAATTAAGCAATCATGCTTAGTGTCTTTCAATGTCATTGAAATTTTGAAGGTTTGTAGAGATTCAAATGGTTAGATAACCCTAAATCTTTAAGTGAGTTGAAACTTAACTCTTAGAGGAATTATAGAAGCTCAGAATTTGTGCCAGTTTGAGCATGAGCTCAATTTTTTAAAACTTAGTTACTTTTGTGACTATGGGGTCATGGGTCAGGAACCTAAATCATCAAAAAAGACCTGAAAATTGGAGTCTGCTATATTGAAATTACACTTGACTAGTTTACTAGTCTTTAATGAACTTAGCTTTTGAAATTACAAAATTGTTATGAGTATAAAATTATTAAAATTTAGTGAGAAAGATAAATTGCCAGAACAAAGAAAATCATTCACAACAAAATATAATTAGAATGTACTGAATACATGTTTAATATAGGCTATGTAATACATAAATTAACATCATGATTAGGAAAAACTTTTTATTATTATTGTTATACAGCCAAACGTGTCTTATGCATCCACCCACAGGAAGAGACCAAAGTGTCCTTTGTTAATAGGAGATTTTTGAATGCAGGTTCACTGTCAACCTTAGTATTTGAACAAATATCATGCATTGTTAAAGTAATTGTGATGCCTTTTAAGTTGAAACACTGTTCCCATCATGTAGTACTATAGACTGTGCATGAATTTTCATCCTCAGTTCTTGTGTTCTTGATGAATTTGGTATAGCATTCCTTGAAAATTTTGAATCAACCAAATCTCTTATATGAAGCCATGTCTATAGTGTTGGACCATTATCTTTTCTTAGATTAAAAAGAGGAACCTAATGATAACTTACTTACTTAATCTTCTTTGTTGCCACTGAAACATAAAGCCACAATGCACTTCCTCTACTGCACCAGGTCTTTTGCTGCCACCTTTACCTCACCCCAGAACAGGCCCATCTCTTTGATCTTAAAAGATGTCTTTGGCTTCAGGATGCTTTCAATCCCACTTTTCACTTCTCTTAGGGGACTTTCATCAGAGGTGGTCGTATCTTTGGTTTCCGAATGATGAACTTCCTGGTTGCTAGGGGCCTCAGGTGGCTAAGTGGTCCAAGGCTCCACTGTTACAGATCACTGACATCTCAAATCTGTCTGCGTGGGTTAGAGTCTTGGCTCGGCCAACATGGGTATGTGAGAAAGCTTGCCAGTAGCTTCCTGTGGGTCAGTGGATCTTCCCAGGATCTTCCTGGATTCTTCCTCCACCAAACATACTGGCTGTTATGTATAGCCTATCATGTGCTGAAAAATGCTGTTAAATCCACAAAAACCAAAAACAAAACGAATTCCTGGTTGCTGGTTGGGTTTTCAGATATGTGGCTGTTTTGCTGGCCCAGTGCACATCCCTCCTCCTTCGACCAGGCTTGGGACTGGCAGGCAGCCACCGAAGTGTGCAACCAAGCAGAGTTATCCTAATGATCAGATTCCTGTTAATATTTTCATCTCAAATATGGACATGTATTTAATGAAAAATGTGGTTTGTGCATTGTGACAACCTGTTAATTTCTTCTAGACCACAATGCATTTTGTAGATGTGGATTTCTTGCTGATTTTTTCATATTATGATAATACTTTAGGATTTTTTTTGTTTTTTTTACTTACAATAATTACAATATACTTATCCAACATAAATGATGAGTGTTTGAAAACTCAATCTGATTTTTCACATTATAAACAATATGTAGGAAGAGCTTACCATGATCTTCATCCCCAAACTATTATTATGCAGTAAACACTGATATATATCGTTGAATAGGTCACATTTGATAAACTGAAGCAAATTCAGGTTAAGATTAGTTCTCCAATAATCTTTTCTGATGAATACATTTGGTATGATCGTAAAAAGAGGGAGGGGCTACAAGGATGACAATTTATCTCTAGTATTTACCCCAAAAACTAATTTCTAAGTTGTATTGTCCCTTTATTAAAATTAGCTAGTTTAAAGTTATGCTGACAGATTGATTTAAGTACATTGAATATAAGCAAGATAAGGCCTATTTACAGACAAGTTCACTTGACATGTCTTTGCCCAAACAATGCTTTATGTGTGAAAACAAATGCTTTTTTTGCATGGTCAGTACACTTGAGTGACTTTATTTGCATGGTCAATACACTTGAGTGGCTGCTATAAGTAGACACCACTGCTTGGTTAGGGAACACCTTGACATTGACCATGGAAAGCAGGTAAATGTTTAATACGTTACTTTTATCAAGGAAATTTCACTGACCAGAAATAGGAATGACTATTAAGACCATGTGACTGCCAAGTATAGGTAATCATTTGGCAGGTATATTCAAAGTGCCAGTGTACAAAATTAACTTTAAAAACCTTTTGGACCGTAGACCAGCAACTATTCAATACTAATAGCAGTCTGATTTGGAAATGTGCTTGTTTCAGGCCAATGAGCAGGTGGCAATTTTGAAAACTGTTATTGGCTAAATTTAATAAGTTTGCAAAAAATTTTAGATTCTGAACTTGGATAATATTCATTATCATCATATGACCATTTTCCTTATACTGTACTTTTCAGAACATGTGGCCATTGGTGCTTTGGGAGACAGTTTTTATGAATACCTCCTGAAAGCTTGGTTTCTATCTGGCAAAACAGACACCACTGCCAGACAAATGTATGATGAAGCAGTTAAGGTGAGTGGAAATCATTAAACCTTCCATATTCCTAAACTTTTAAGGAGGATAGTAAATTCTTGATAGAGATACTCAAAGTGGCAAGCTAATGGTAGACTGGCAGGCTTCTGTTTACCAACATTTGTGTACCTGTCAGACTGAGTCTTGTCTGAAATTTAAGTATAGTTTAGGGTGTTGCTTTTGTTGAGGGTGCCTCCAAGACAGTACAATTTTTTTTTTAAAGAATGGAATTTTGCAAATTTAGAGAAATAACAGTTAAAACTTGTTTATTGCAATGGATGCCAGGATTCACTTCTTTGCATCCCCAATTCATTCTTGCCATATTACAAATGTTATAACAGTGCATTTGGTGTGCAGATTCATTTCACACCATCCAGAATTTTCTTATATCCATCACAGGGCTGAAACTAGTGGTCGAAAGAGCAACTATATAATCACTTTTTTTGGCTGAGAAGTCACCAATAATGCATATGAAAAAATTTCAACTTCGTCTCATCTGATTTGGAGTCATACCCCTCTTACTCCCTACCATAGTTTTTAAATAATCAGAGATCCCAGTTTCCTGAAGCACCTTATCTAGGTTTCAGACACATGAATGAACATTCCTTGTGGTCCTACAATGTAGTACATTAACAGCTGGTATCTATTTGGCACACTGAGACACTCCTATCAGTCATCTGTAATTTGTCCCATTTCAGGCTGTACTAATGAACCTAATTACCATCTACGCCCAGTACATAATCATTTGCTTCATTGCATGAGTTGTTTATGAGTCAAGGTGACTTCATGAAACAGATTAATTTGAGTAAGTTGTTTTATTCCAAAAGACAGGTATTGAAACATCTGTGGTAATAGCAAGACTTGTGCAAAGTTGTCTCTAGGGTAACATCCATGGTATTCCAAACTGGACAAGTTTATCTCTTGATTAGAATCAGCAGTGTGAATAGTTATGGAATTATGCACATAAGAAACTATTGAGTGACAAGCAAGTGAGTAAATAAATAAATATTAAAAATAAAATCTTAAAATATTTTTGCAAGCTCTGGTGAAAGCTGCCTTTAAAAATTTCTCAATGCATGTATTGCTTGGTTATTGCAGTTTTTCACCAGATTCAGGAATGTACATTTTCGAAAGATTGTCACTCTTTTAACAATTCATTATAAAAGAAATGTGCAGCACTGCAATATTTAATTTCAGAATATAAGTAGAAAATTCTGTTGTACTAGATCATTCAGTAATATTTATTTAAGTTGAGCACAGTAAAGACAATCTTTCTAATCAATAAGTATACATTTCCAAATGAAAATTATATTTATGTTTTACTTTTCACTCACTTCTCCATCAAACTCATGTACTCATCTCCTTTTTTTATCCAAAGGGAGAAGTCACTTCTCCCATTTTTCTGACCCTAGTTTGAGTCCTGCCAATTGTATTGTGTTTTACTGTAAATTTGCAACAATTATTTATATTCTTAGTAAAATATTTTCACAGTATTTGTAATTCCAACCATGTACACAGTATTCGTAATTCCAGTCATGTACACAGTATTTATGATCCCAGTCATGCACACCATATTATGTTACACCAGTCATGAACATTTTTGTGCAACAGATGCTGAATTTCCTCAATTCTGAAACATTAAAACCCTAATTTTTTTTTTTTTAAATTTTCACTACATCTTGAAGATTTAATTTGATCTTTGACCTTTATCATTATAAAAGAAAAGAAAATATGTCACATTAAAGTCACAATCTAGAGTCAGGTATTTGTGTCAAGGGAATATGGGTAACTTCTAAGATGGCTGCAGGGTGTCTTTCTTTATGGCTTTTACAATTGCCTCCCATTCAAAGATTACCATTGGTAGAATGTTTTGGGGGGTTTTTTCCAGACAAAATTTTCCAGGATCATTTGACAAAATGTGTTAGTTACCTTTTTTTAGCTAGCTAAGTGACATTTATTTTGTATACATCTAAATTACTTTTCTCAGCCAAAATTTGCAGGCTAAATATGGCATTACTGCAGTATTGCCCATATTTTTTATGATTTTTGCATCATATCATGTTTTAAATCATGTTCATTTTTCCATGCTGTTAATGTGTATTGAAATAGGGATTATACACTGTTTTATATAATTTCATTGTTTGGCAGAGCACAAAGGATGATTTTCTAGCTATCCTTTTAATTTAGACAAACATGTATTGTTATTATTTTTATATGATTAATTATCAAAAGAATACATTATTTACAATATGGTACAAAAGAGAGTTCTGTAAAAATAATGAAAAACCTTTACTTTTGGCAAAAGCAGTTCTAATTTTGGAGTGCAGCTGACATCACAAAATTGAACATGTCAAACCAGCTAGAACTGGCCTGATTATATTCACATAGATGTTGGGTCCAGCTGTAAACTACATAGACCCAGATTTACCATTGCATAATTTGCTGGAAGATCTGGGTCTGTGCAGTTTGTTAAGACTAATCAGTTGAACAAACAATACAGACCCTGATCTGCCAGCACATTATGCGATAGTAGATCAGGGTCGGTGTTGTTTGCAGTTGGATCTGACTTGTATATGAGTAGATATATATGCAGAAGACATTTTTGCCTTTACTATGTCATATGTAACAGATCTTAGAACAGAGCACAAATTTTCTTCCTTTACAGGCTATGGAAGCCAAACTGATACAGAAGTCTAAGTCAGGACTTGTATACATGGGAGAACTAAAGTCAGGCAGAATAGAGCAAAAAATGGATCATTTGGGATGCTTTTGTGGTGAGATTTTGCAGCAGATATTGACAAATTTGATGCTTTAGAGGTTTAGTCAAGAAGAAAAAAAAAGACTTTGCTGTTGATGCTAAGTAGTACAGTTATGTATCAAAATGTTTCAACGAAAGTTCTCCTTATGCAATTACTGTTACGGTAGTTAAAATTTCTTATTTCTTGAAATTTGCTTTTTATTATTTGACTATTTCTGTCTAGAATTTCATGTCAAAGAGTAATATGCTTTAAGTATTCCTGGCCACTGCCAGCATTTTTTATGACATGTATTTTTAAGGCCTACCTTCAAATTCTATAGTAAGCAGCTTCTTACTCTTTTTTTTTTTGTTTTTTTTTCATTAACTTGCTAGTAGTTCATGCTTGTGTTATTGTTGAGGTTGACTTATTTTGGAACAAAAATATTCCTAGAAATTGAAGGGTTTCAGCTTTGCACAGGACCTATGGAATATATCACTAGAACCTGAAGGGGTTTCAGCTTTGCATGGGACCAGTTAAATATATCACTAGAAACTGAAGGGGTTTCAGCTTTGCATGGGAACAGTGGAATATATCACTAGAAACTGAAGGGGTTTCAGCTTTGCTTGGGACCAGTGGAATACATGGCATAATGTTGATGACTGGCATAAATAAATGTGCTCAATTAATTTGTAAGAAAATAGTGATTTTTGAACATTAAATTCAATAGATATGAATATTTAATTAATTGTGTAGCATATATTAATTTGTTTTTAAAATTGTAGATTAATAATAAAGATATGACTTTTCTGAGTTACTGATTTTTCCCTCTGTAATAAAACTTTCCAATTGATTAAGTGTCATAAGGTCCAATTCAAGTCATTGTGCAGTACAAGTCAGAGGCCCAAAATAATGTTGTGATTTTATTTGTACAAGTCAGAGGCCCAAAATAATGTAGTGATTCCATTTGTACAAGTCAGAGGCTCAGAATAATGTACTGATTCCATTTGTACAAGTCAGAGGCCCAAAATAATGTAGTGATTTCATTTGTACAAGTCAGAGGCCCAAAATAATGGAGTGATTCCATTTGTACAAGTCAGAGGCTCAAAATAATGTAGTGATTTCATTTGTACAAGTCAGAGGCTCAAAATAATGTAGTGATTTCATTTGTACAAGTCAGAGGCCCAAAATAATGTAGTGATTTCATTTGTACAAGTCAGAGGCCCAAAATAATGTAGTGATTTCATTTGTACAAGTCAGAGGCTCAAAAATAATGTAGTGATTTCATTTGTACAAGTCAGAGGCCCAAAATAATGTAGTGATTCCATTTGTACAAGTCAGAGGCTCAAAATAATGTAGTGATTTCATTTGTACAAGTCAGAGGCTCAAAATAATGTAGTGATTTCATTTGTACAAGTCAGAGGCCCAAAATAATGTAGTGATTCCATTTGTACAAGTCAGAGGCTCAAAATAATGTAGTGATTCCATTTGTACAAGTCAGAGGCCCAAAATAATGTAGTGATTTCATTTGTACAAGTCAGAGCAGAGGCCCAAAATAATGTAGTGATTTTATTTGTACAAGTCAGAGGCTCAAAATAATGTAGTGATTTCATTTGTACAAGTCAGAGGCCCAAAATAATGTAGTGATTCCATTTGTACAAGTCAGAGGCTCAAAATAATGCAGTGATTTCATTTGTACAAGTCAGAGGCCCAAAATAATGTAGTGATTCCATTTGTACAAGTCAGAGGCTCAAAATAATGTAGTGATTTCATTTGTACAAGTCAGAGGCCCAAAATAATGTAGTGATTTCATTTGTACAAGTCAGAGACCCAAAATAATGGAGTGATTCCATTTGTACAAGTCAGAGGCCCAAAATAATGTAGTGATTTCATTTGTACAAGTCAGAGGCCCAAAATAATGTAGTGATTTCATTTGTACAAGTCAGAGGCCCAAAATAATGTAGTGATTTCATTTGTACAAGTCAGAGGCCCAAAATAAGGTAGTGATTTTATTTGTACAAGTCAGAGGCCCAAAATAATGTAGTGATTTCATTTGTTCTTTTTAGGTGGTATGTTTGCCCTTGGTGCAGAGGGATCTGATACCAAGGACAAGTATTTACAACTTGGGGCTGATATTGCCAACACATGTCATGAGTCGTATATAAGAGCAGGTACAATCAAATATAGAAGTGTGTGCAGTTTGAATTTAATGATTGCACAGGCTTAATCTAGCTACCTCATAGCCATTTCTTAACATGATAAAGAGCAATTTTATCACATGATGTCATTATTATAGTGTTTCTTAAACTCCTGAATCCCACTTGATATTCTTCATTTTATATAATTATATGTCGTTTTGGAGACAAAATGTAATCAGTCATGTTCATCAATGGTGCTGTGCATCCATCCATCCATCCATGCAATTATTCATTTCCTCCTTTTTTAACCTAGATACAATACTCCCTCATTATAACACTTTCCATAGGGTCCTGGATGACCTTAAAGTGAGACCACTTTATAATGAAGTACATGATACATATAATTTTACTACCACTTAATAAAATGGAATCCATAACCATGCTTGCCTTATAACAGGAACTGTGTTATAAGACAGAATACTGTATCAACAATGGTTTCAGACCCTGGATGCAGGATGACGGTTGGTTTGTTTTTTTCCTATTCAAAAAGTGCAGATATTAAAGTATAAAAGATGCTTCTGTTAGTAGTTGTAAATTGTGGTGTTTTAAGCCAGTTAAAGCATAACATCCAAGGTAACTGTGAACAAAGTCAGCATCACTTTTAATTGGATCTATTGAATCTTGTGTTTCTGCACATTTCATTTAAGGTTTGTGAAAATTGTTGAACATGAAAACCTTCAACACAATTGTGTTACCCTTTAGAAATCAACTTCCTTTGACCATGTTTGTTCAAAAGACAAGGTAATATTGATTTTGCTTTAGTAAGAACATATAGAGAGAGAGAGATCTGTCTACTGTGAATTCACTATTATTTGTGGAATACCAATTTCATGGAATACCAATTTTCACTGATTTTGTGGTTGCCACAAACCACAAATTTAAAAGGCCCAGTGACAATATAATCATCAGATGATGGGATCCCTTCCCAAATTCTTGAACTGAAGTACCCATTCAATATTACCTTTTTTTTTAGTTGAAACTGCAAAAATTGATACTTATGAAAATAAGATAATTCACAGTATCTATCAATATATATATATATATATATATATATATATATTTATATATATGTGTGTGTGTGTGTTTGAATATGCATATTTTGCTTTTAACAGCAACCCATCTTGGCCCTGAAGCATTCCGCTTTGATGGTGACACAGAGGCAAAAGCTATACGACAAAATGAGAAATACTACATTCTGAGACCAGAGGTTTTGGAAACCTACTTTTACATGTGGAGATTGACGAAAGAGCAAAAATATAGAGATTGGGCATGGGATGCCTTACAGGTAAAAGATCAGTCCATACTATATAAGTCATGTTGGTATTGGTTGGGTATCTTCCAAATTTTTGTCATGGCCATATTCATGGGAAGTCAGAATTAGTAATATTTTCATAGGTGTTACAGGTCTGTTTAGGATTTGATTAAGAATGGTATGTTACAGTTTAGGTTGAAGTTGTTCATTTGCTTTTATTTCCTTAAACAATTGATGGATTCTTTTTATACTTGGGATGGCTCATCATTACTGAGTGTATTAACAGCAGCATTCTAATATTTTTGCCATATAAAAATAGCAGACAACAGTAAAGTTTAATTACCATATATACTCGTGTATAAGCTGGGTCCAAATGCAAGCAACATAGACCCTGATCTGCCGGCATATTATGCAACCGCAGATCAGGGTCTGTGTTGTTTGTAGTTGGACTCGACTTAAAAGTGAGTATATATGGTAAATCTATACAAACCTTGCTAGTTGCAATCTGGATTATGCCTTGCCAGTTTATGAAATCCTTATGCACAGTGTTGTGAAAGTTGAATGTTTACATGGAAAATCATGATTGAAATTTTCAACTTCCAAATCTTTTTTTGTCCTCATTCAAATTTTCATTGGTGCCTCTGCATATTCCAGTGATGGATCTGGCTTATTAGCACACCATTTACAATGATTTTTAGCCTGTGCCTGCAAAATGAACTGTATACCAGTCTGAAAACCTAGTTCCACTGGTGTAATGTGATATCTGATTTTCCATTTTGGCATCAAAAAGTCCATACATGTGAACCTCCCGGATGGGAGGATTTTCCTCCCGAGATGAGGATTGTCTCCCATCCCTCCCATCACTCACTGAACTCTCCCGTGTATGCAAAGTTATTATTGAAAAAAATTATTTTTTTCAATTTGTTTCACACCTTGCTTACAGTGTAGTATATTTACGGTAATACTGCTTGTGATCATGTGACTTTGAACTTGCTTAAGCAGGCAAGACAGTTTAGTTTCTAATTTCAAGCAGCATAAACCAATTAACATCCCATTGATTCTGTTGGCAGGGTCAGTTGGCTTCAGTGTTTGAAGTTTGTTGACATGGATTAGACTATGTGTGATCAGAAGTAATTCCGCAAGGATTAAAGAGATTAATTAATTATGCTTGGATTACTAAAGAGCTCAATCAGCATAAAACAGGTCAGTTTGGCTTTGGTGTTTAAAGTTTGTCGAGATATATAAGCGTGCATTATCTCCCAATGTTAAAACAACAAAATCTAAGCAACCAAAATATCACACGAAATTCAATGATGGATGGAGACAGGAATTTCAGTGGTTGCAATCAAGTTCAAAGGACATGAATATGCATTCTGCCCTTCCCATAAAACTGATTTTTAAATCTGCTACGGTGGCAAAAATGACATTATGCATCATGCAGCATATTAAAGCATATTAAACGCTACAACAGATATGCCATAATGAAATCCATGTTCGCAGAATCTGCATCAGATGTGGATAAAGATATATGTGTCGAGACGCTGCTTGCCAACTTTATAGCTGATCATAATCTTCCATTTATGGTAGCCGATCATTTTTCAGATCCAGTCAAAATAATGTTCCCTTACTCGTAAATCGCACAAAAGTTCTCATACAAACGGATGAAAACTACTCACATAGTGACACAAGCTTTGGGTCCTCATTGGGATAAGAAAATCGAAGACATGTGCCACAATGAAAAATTGGACATTCTCATTGAAAATCCTCTCTCTTTTGAAGTCAAAACTCCCGACCAAATTTTGCAAATCTCCCGATTTGTCCTAAACTGTATTCTCTGTTCTGTCACATGTATGAGAGTCACTGTTGTTCGTTTTCATTGGAAGACATTCTGCACACAGTATACAATTGTTTTGTTCATTTTCAAAAATGGCAACAGTCACAGAGACATGCTACAGGCTTCTGTGGCAGTGATGAAAAAGGATGCAGTAGATAAGAAATCCAACAATGTAGCAAAAAAATAAATGTCAAAATCTGGAATCCTTGCTGATGGGAAATGGCTGGAGAAGAAAGTTGATAGTTAAATACAATATCTTAGCCTCAGTTGATAGTTTGGTTATGCCCACAAACAGAGTATGTATGGGTACTAATATTATTACTAGTTAGTATTGTGAAATTAGAGGCTGTGTTTAACATACTTTCAACACAGATCTTACAAAGCCTACAATTAAATATGCTAGACCTATAGAATAAAATCTGCTTTTGTTGGATTCTTCTTATGGCAGTGGTGAGTTTAGGATTTTACTGGAGAAAAACTTTGTCAATATCTTTTCTTAATTCAGTTGATAGTATACTGTTTATACTTAAGAGGCTGAAGTGAGCATTAAGTATTTATTATTGTCTAATGACTTTTATGTCCATTTGTTGTAATTTGTTGGAAAGAATTGTGTTGAAAACTATAAGGAAAAACATTTCATTGAGTTGAAAAAGCCCAAAATTCAATTTGAGACAGGAGGCATTGCCTCTGGACATCAGTGGGGCTTAAGCAGTCCCCATACTCCCAGTCTACTTTCAGCATATAAATAACTTGGGATGGCAACAAGTTTTTAGTCCATGGATTTCAAGCCAATAGCTCAATATTTTGCTTTTATTTCAGGCACTGGAAAAACACTGTAGAGTCGAAAGTGGATTTACAGGCATCAGAGATGTTTATCAACTCAATGGCCAGCAGGACGATGTACAACAGAGTTTTTTCCTGGCAGAAACTTTAAAATACTTGTATTTAATATTTTCAGAAGATTCCTTGATTCCTTTGGATAAGTGGGTTTTTAACACAGAGGCACATCCATTCCCTGTCAGATATGGAAAAAGATAGGGAAAGATTCGGAACTTCTAGTTAATCAATTATAGGAATGTGTGAATGAATGAATGAGTACATGAAGAAATAAATGCATGAATGAATTTATATAATGAGCAATTGCCTAGATGAGTATAAATGAGTGCATGAATAAATAAATGCATTATAGAATGCATGTAACGAATGAGTGCATGAATAAAAAAAGTTCTTGAATGAACACCTGAATAAATAAGTTCTTAAATGAACACATATAATCCATGATACATATAATGCACAACAATCATGATGCCAAATGTCACAATCTTTATGTATGATTTATGTGAAAAGTCATAGTGGAACCTCTTTCAAAGACTGGTAAAGTTTTGGTCACCCCATCATGATTCAACCTTTTGAGCAGTTTCTGAAATTAAATTTAATAGGTGACGGAAAAATAATCATATATGCTTTTTTTGCAGTTTCTAGAAAATTTTATGGCCAATAGAAAATAAATCATTAACTACCTTAAATCAAAATTTTTAAAAATATATTTGCTGAGGAAACTTTTTTATTTATTACCGATTTTTGATTGTTTAGCAGATGAAAATGTAATGTACGATATGTCACCATAGTTATGTCAGAAAGTTGATGGTTACTTGCTGTAATCAATTTGTTCCTGACTATTTTTGGAGTGACAAGTTGAATACAAGGATGAAGAACTAGGCAGTATACAAAGACAAAGAAGAAATAATAATGGTGAAATCTTGGATGTTGGAATTTTTTTCAGCTAAATTATCACATAGGATAAATATGAAATTTTCATCTGCAGATATATTTAAAAAGTTATTTCAAGATAGGTAATGATTACTTATCAGTCATTTGAAAAATTTTCTAGAAAATGCTAGAAAGGCTGAATCTTAGAGTAGTGACCAAAACTTTAATCTGCATCAAACAGTAGAATTCACACATGCTGGAATAGTTAACTTTTCTGTTCAATTCATGGTAAATAATTCTTAAAACTTTCTCCATTGTAGTGAATATTGCTGAAACATTTTGAATAGAGCAAATGCAAATCTTTTATTAGAGACAGAAAGATTAAAAATTTGTAATAATGCCTTGTTTATAAAACTGCCTGAAGCACAAAACTGTAACTGCTGCTCAGGTTTAAAACATTATTGTGTTCCCCAATTTTACTCTGAGTAAGGTTAGAATCACAAACACTCAGGATTATCTTATTGTTTGCATGTTAATCTGTACCTCTTTACTGAATTTCAGTTACATTGAGAGACTCAAAATTTTTTTTTTCTACTCACCTGGCCATGTAATTTTATGATGTGACCAGAGTCCATTGTGCATCGTCTGTCATCTGTCCATCAACACTTGCTTGAAAAAACTCTAGAGGCTTTATTTTTTAGCAGATGTTGATCACACTTGGTGCATAAGCTTATGTCACCGAGATCATGAATGAGTTAAGTTGAGCAACATCTGCATATATTAATGAGGCATTCTTTCATGTTATTGGCTGACATTGTAAACACTGTAGATGTCATATTTGTTAACAGATGGTGATCAGTCTTGGTCCACAAGTTTATATTATTGAGATTTTGGATAAGTTCAGTTATGAGTGACATCTACGCATATTAAATGAGGCATTCTAGCATGTGTTTAGGTGCGCTTGTAAACACTCTAGAGGCTTCATTTTGAACAGATTGTGAAGAGTACAAGTTTATATCATTAAGATCTTCGAAGCATTCAATTATGAGTGAAATCTGTGCATTTTAATGAGGCGTTCCTGCATGTGATTGGCTGAGCTTGTGAACACTCTAGGGGCTTCATTTTTTATTCAACAGATTGTGATCCAACTTGGTGTATGAACTTATTTAATTTAAAATCTATGAGTGACATCTATACATATTAATGAGACATTGTTCCATGTGTTGCCTGAGCTTGTGAACACTCAAGAAGCTTTACTTGTCAAGGTGGGATTCATCGTCTTACAGTTATGACTTAGTGAACTCTAAGTTCTTTCTGGACAGAGGTACTCTTTACCTGAAATTTGGCCCAGTTTCAAAATAGTTCGCAATTTATACACTATGTAAGCAATTTCTTTTCAAGTAGCATACATTTCTTCTCTCTCTCTCACAATAGTGTTTTCTATTTGTTTATAGCACTTGTGGAAAGTTAAGAGATTCATGTCTACTGTGGTAGTTTCCTATTCAAACCAAGTATATTATATACTACATAGTAACATATGGTACAGTGCATGTTTGCCTATTAAAGGAAAGAAATAGAACTAATCTTTGATAAGTACAATTGAGAATTATATGTTTGGGGTTATGCAAAGTTCTTTCCCTTGCAGAAAAAAATTAAAATGATTAAAATAAATAATTTTAGAATAGAAGGATGCATAAATTTCAATAGAACTAGTAATCTAAATTAGTAAAATAATCCATCTTAGGATTAAAATGAATAATCTGTAATTTAAAACTGTAGAAAGAAATATGAATTAGAAAATATAAGTTTCAGGCTAAGTTAATAAGGTAAATTATGGATATAAGATGAGTTTGTAAAATGAATTTACTGACATAGACTTTTGAATGAATGTAAAGGTAGTAAATCGAGAAACCCGACAAAATGAGTCAAAGGTTCTTGGCAAAACACCTTAAAGTGGGATTATCACAACTAAACTAAAATGTAGTACTGTTGTGCATCTCTGACATACAATGTGGAAACCATTGAATTATTTAAGGATCAAAACTCCTTAACGTTATTATAGTTAATAATTTGCAAGAAATTTTATTATTTAGGGTAACATTGATTTTGCTTGAGTAAGAACATATATATTGTAAACACTGTCTGAATTTTTTTAATTTATTTGCACACAACTGTTGCTAAAACCTTGATTACATTTGAAATTCTTAAATATTTGAAGCAAGTTTGATATGTTTGTTCAAGTAGAGTTTGATAGTTTCTAGTATTGCGATATTAAGTGCCTCAAATATTTGTCAGTTATATGTTATCACATGTACTGTGCATTATTTTATGCCATTTCATATATTCAGTGCCATTACACAAAAATTATTTTAAATTTATCTATTGTATTCTTGGCTTTTAATAAAAGAAACCAATGTTTTTTCTCCAGAAATGCTTACAAATTTAATTACTAAGAGCAAAGAAACTCATGGCCTTAGAAAAAAAATCCTGAGAAATTTGGCAGCCAACCCAGGTTGATCCAATGGTGAGAATCTAATTCATGCCTTTCTGATAATGAGTCCAACACCCTTAACCACTGAGCCACCACAGCACCCATGGGTGGGAATCTTGGTGGTTTCCAAGTTAAGACCCCGTTGAGGGTAAAGACAGACCAAGGAATCCAGGCAGACTGCATTAACTCCCATGTAATAGAAAATAAGTGAATATATACTTTAAGGGTGGGGCTATGAACAGTTTCTAAGTTATGTCCTGGGGGGCAGGGAGGGACCCAGTACCCAATGCTGGTTGCATAAATAACTTGGTCTTTTCATGCTAATAATGTGTATATGGTTTCCAAGTTATGACCTAGGGGCTGGGCCCTGGAGGATAGGGACAAACAAACACAATGGCATGGCAAAGCAGCAATGTTAAATTAAATGTTAGTTAACTTTCAACTTATGCAATATATAAATCCAAAGATAAATGCATCATAGTAAACGTTCATTGAATTCTACAAAAATATTTTGAAATTAGGGGATGACCTTTAACCTTCGGGGGGGGGGGGTAATTGGGGTTTTTCTTCGACATGAAATAGAGCAATTCCCACTCTCAAAGCATTATCTATTGCAAGTTTCATATAATTCCTACCAATAGTTTTAGAGTTATGGGCTTGTTCCTGGATAAAAAGGGATCTGGTTGTCTTGGTGGAAGAAAAGGAAGATGTATTATCACTATGTCTTAATTTTCATTTATTTCTTTCTTTCTTTCTTTGTTTAGATATTGATTGGGATGCTTTGTTTGCCATAACATCATAAATTTTAAGATCATTTTCCAATAAGAATTTTATTTGGTGTTATTTTATGGGATGAATTACAGTACAGTTGAATCATTCCCTTGTATATTCTGAGATTCTATTTTCATATTTTCAGAGATTTTTTAAGAGATGATAATATTACAAATAAAGGGGACAAAATAAAAATAAACTAAAAAATATTTATTCCATTGATGGGTTCCAGATTTTCAAATAGATAAGAAGCATGATTTTTGGAAAGATGGTATGAATGTGACACTGTACTCGCATGGCATTGGTCATCATAATTATGTGTATGGCTCAGCAACAAAAAAATTATAAATGAGAAACTTGTTCAGAAAATGAGAGAATTTTCAACCATTTTTGGACTATCAAGCAGATGTAAGAAGTGTTGCCCAGTCTGTCACATTTTAATATTTAGTGCTTTAAGGTCAACACATATCAATCAAATGTGTCATTAGTGTAAACAGTATGTACAATTTTTATTTCTACAGATTCTTGAGTTTGAATGTTCCCCACTTTGTACAACTATTTTGCTCATTCTTCTTCAAAATTGATACATTTCCAGCTGTTCCAAGCGATAACTATCATTGTCATTGTACTTTATCACTGAAGCAAAATCACAGCTCTTTGGACATTTCCTCATTTTTTTAAAATTTCAGTACTGTAACTGTTGAATTTTCAAAATGCCAAATGTAATTCTTATCTATATAGCATGACTTGTATGTATTTTTTTACAAACTTATCATACTGTACGACTGAGATGCTTGATGGAACCTGTTTCATATATGTTTTTCTTTGCATTGCAATATGACAATAGGGAGGCATGATAATTAAGTTGGTAACGTGTTGGACTTGTAAACCAAGGGTTGTGGGTTCAGTACCTGTTCAGGTCAACCAGGGTCAGCTGCCTCAGTGTGTCCTTGAGAATTGCACTTAGCTTCCATTTCCTTGGCATAATATAGCCAAATATAGTGCTGAAAGTGCCATTAGAAGCAATCAGCCAACCCACAATGAAACAATAAATGTTTTCAAATCATTTTGTGTTTAATATTTTTAAACCTTGTGTAATGATCTTCTTGCAACCAAGTCCAACAACAGATGTAAAAAAAAAGAAGATGAGCAACACCAACATTAGTAAACAATGTAGAAATTTAATGCTCCAACCTTTTCTTTCCTGTCCACAGTTTTAATATGTGTGTGAATTTGCATTCACATGCTAAAATATGTTAGTTACCCAGGTGAATGATATCAGGCTCACTTGGGCCTTTTGTTAATTTAGGAGTTCTGAGTCTGTGTTCATTATTAGCTCTACTGGTCATAGTCCAGAAGAGCTTATGAGATGGCATATTGTCTGTTGTCTATCTGTCTGTTAGCACAAGTTTTTCATTGCTACTTCTAAACCACTTGTAGGATTGCCATCAACTTCACACACACATTCATCCCAAGGTTTTATTTGGCCTAAACAAAATTGTGCTGCAGGGACATCCAATATGGCCACCACAGTGGCCATCTTGAAAATCTTGTTATTACTACTCCTGAACTGATGGTCATATTGGCATGGGGTTTTCACTAACAGACTTCTTATAATGTCTAGTTGGTTCTGAATGAAAATGGTGCCAATCTGAATGGAAAGACATATCGACATGGGAATTTCACCAAAAAGCTTCTTTTGATGTCTAGTTGGTCTTAAATTAAAATGGTGCCACTCTTAAATCCAATATGGCAACCATCTTGAAAATGTTGTTATCACTACTCCTCATGAATGGCAAGTCATATTGACTTGAGTTTTTCATCAGAAGACTTCTTAACATGTCTGGTTGGTCTTAAATTAAAAACTTGCGCCCATATAACATCCAGTATGGCAGTCATCATGAAGATCTTATTGCTACTCCTTCTGAACAAATGATCATATCAACATGGGGTTTCATTTAAAGACTTCTTATGAGCTCTGGTTGGTTCTAAATGAATTGGTGCTGATCTTACATCAAATATGGCTGCCATGATAACCATCTTGAAAATCTTGTTATTGCAACTCCTCCTGAATGCATTATTATATCAACATGGGATTTTCACCCAAGACTTCTTTATGATGTATTGTTGGTCCTAAATGAAAATGATGCAAATCTTATATCCAATATGGCCACTACAGTGGCCATCTTGAAAATCTTGTTATTGCTCAAGAATATTTGAGATGGTTTCAGCACTTAGCACTTAAAAAGAATAAACAGTCTTTTCTTGGATTCCTGGAAGTTCTTTTGTCAGTAGAGCTTCAGTCCCTTCAAGGGACTCTTGTTGAAGTGTTCTGATTCTGAGGCCTGGTTTCAGCCATCAATTACAATAAGTACTGTTTTCTATATTCGAGTACTAGTATGTGCAATTTTGTTCTTTTCTTCTCTTTTTTTTAAAAGCAAATTGTTTTCACCTGATATTTGCTTTCTTTGCGCTAAATATTTTATAAATGTTCAGTAACATGTCAGAGGGAAATTTAGAGCTATTTACCTGTGAAAAAAACCTGAATAAAGTGACCAAATCCTACTGTGATGTAAGTTACCTACCTTTTCTTTCTAGGACTGAAAATAAAAATTGCATTGATTATCCAATGATTTCAAATGAATTTTCTTGTGAAATCATTATGAAAACAAGTGGTGATAATATTACTGTCACCCCAGCAGTTTTCTGTTTATTGTATCTTCTATATTAGTAACTACAGATTTGAGACTGGTATAGTACGAAATTTCTCTCCCACTGGACAAAGTTATCCTAGGATGTTATTCTTCACATGATAAATGTATATTAGACTGGGGGTGGATAAGTTCATGTGTCACCTATGATGTCATTCACCTGGCATCATAGATGCATATATGTTAACGTGCAAATCACACAGACTTTTCATTTTCTGAACATTTTCTTTGCAAAAATATTATACCGGTGGTGGGTGGGAAAAAGAATCTGCCTCATAGATATCAATTGGATAAGGAAATCTTTGGGAAAAGGATTTGTACCAGAGACTCCGCAAGCCTCATCCCTTGCACAAACCTTGTCACCATAAGTTAATCTAAACTGTCATGCATACAGCCATGGGAAAGATGCCATTAATCTTATATGGGAGTCAACTCTGGAGACCTAATCAATGAAACAAGTGTGAGAGTATGATGCCTTGTTGTAGATTTCTGTTTTAAACTCTATAGATGATCAGAATGTCCTAATCCATCAAATGTTCTGTAATTTTCCTTTCATAAACTCATACTTGATGATTAACCTAATTCCCTTCTTTTTTTTAAAAATTTGATCATTAAATGTTGTTGTTTTTTTCTATTAATAAGCCCACCAACCCACCATTTCAAAATATTTACAGGTTAGGTCCCCTGGTCTTATCATAGGAGAAATAAGGTATATGTTATGTAATGAACTATTACCTTATATACTTGCATATATGTTGGATCCAACTGCAATCTGCCATTGCATAATGCACCGGCAGATCTGGGTCTATGCAGTTTGTTAGGATTAATCAGTAGAACAAACAACATAGACCATGATTTGCCAGCACATTATGTGATGACAGATCAGGGTCTTTGTTGTTTGCAATTGGATCTGACTTATACGTGAGTATATATTGTATATTGTAACAGAATAAGTGTTTGGAATAAATAAGGATGCATAAATTAGTGTAAATGGCTTGCAACAGGATACCTCTGTTGTTAAAAGAGTGTTCTAATTTGTTTGAATACAAGGATATAGTATTGTTATTATAAGAGTGTCAGTGCATTGACTTATACAAGTGTGCAATTGTTTATAAGAGGGTCATATCATTGTCTAATGCAAGTGTAAAGTTATACCATAGATGTGTGGGTTATATAGCATGCATGAATGCAAGGATGTGCTTTACAATTACAGGCTTCATGTATATTGTTTCACTTGCATTGAACCATTTTAGAAATGTGAAATTCTTACCTGTTTGTGCTGATAAATCCACAGAAATTATCCATCAGTTTCAGCTGTTGTGCAATATATGCAGCATCTGAACATATATTTTCTTTTCATATTGATTATTTCAAAGAAAGAAATTTCTTTTCTTTTGCACAGTATAGAAAAACAATGCATGTAATAAAGTAGGTAATGGGGTATAGCAAATAGTAAAGATAAAAAGTAAGTCTGTTAGTGTTTGTCAAGAGTTTGTTTCACTTTCTGCAAGACAGATTTTATACAGCTGCAACCATGAAAATGAAAATGTCACACAAAATATTAGTAAATTTGTGCAAAATTAGATTTGAGTCTGTCTTTTTCATTTGAAGATTCAGATTTCTTTGTTTTTATTTTTCTTACATATTTATTTAATCTTACATGATTCATCTAGCACTCCATACAGATGTTTGATCTGTATTTTTGTGTTGCATACCCAGATTGGAAATATTTTGGTGTTTTTACTGATGTCTACCTTAGTTCAAACTTTTATAAAGTCCAATCTTTATTGGAAAGCGTAGAGAGGATATGTAATAAATACAAAATCACAGCAGTGTTTTGTTCAGAGTCTGGGGAAAGAATTCATTTGATATGGTGTACGAATATGTCTCATCCTTACAACCTTGACCTATCCCTATCAATATCAGACTCATTCTTTCTGCAGATTCAGAACAAAATATGTATGTAGTTTGGTGTATTTATCTGTATTGCAATCAGCATTTCTAAATCCAAAACTACTGGGTAGTTGGATTTGTCAACTTGTATTCAACATTGCTTATATACAGTAGCATGCTAATGAGGTGGGGGGCAGATGGGGAGGTTGCCCCAGGCACCAGAGATCTTTGGGCGCCAAAACAGCTGATAAAAATTCAGGCCTTGTATTCTGACCCTTTGGGCCATCATCGTCGCCCCTGGCGCCATTTACCTTAGTACGCCACTGCTTATATAAGAGATGTTTGATTTAAAAAGATTGTATGACAAAGGTGAAATAGACCTACATAGAACAGTATTTCTGGCTTTATACATGTATCTTTCTTTTTTCCACAGAAATCATTGGTATAATGGTCTAAATATTTTAAATTAAATTTTTTTTTACAAATTTAGATATGAAGTTAAATTTGTGAAAATATTCACACTGAGATACAGAAAACTGCTTGTTCCTATAACTGATACCCGCATAACAAATAATCATATTTTCAGGGAATATTCCCATAGTCAGTATGATCGAATACTCCAAATATTTAATACCTGGATAATTTATGTTTTACTGATCAATGTGACAATATTTTTCAAATATTATTATCATTCCCAAGAACATTACACATAAAATAAAGTCACTCAGTTCATAAATAATATAATAACATTAAAATAATATATAAATCATTTTCTGTAACATTATAAGTGGATGCACGAAGAATATGAGAGCAGGGTCTATTCAAGAACTGAAAATTTAGGTGGAAAAGTCTCCCGTTTATTCAAAAGAGAGGGTGGGGGAATTATCTGAACATACCAATAAGATGGCTTTAATGAAGAAATAAAGGTACAGCTTGAAAATATAAATGGTGGTTTTCATGGATTCAGTTGATTTTTCAGCATAATTGTTTTTAGAAATTAGCATGAATTCCACATTCACAAGTCCTAGAATAGACCCTGTGAGAGGTGATTGTTGGTTAATATTCTGCTGTACCGCAGAAATAGATAATGTGAGAGAGAACATTAATTAAAACTGTCACAAAAATGATTTCTTTAACAAATACATTGCAATATTTTAATTATTTAGTTGTTGATATTCAATCAGAATGTACCATGTTAGTGTTGTATAGTAGATGGATGACTGTTTTTGTACTATTTTGAATTAGGACTTAAGTTTAACTGATTAAACAAGGAATTTCAAGTTAGCATATTAACATTTTACAAAAAACACACACATACACTCATAAATGTAACAAATATCCATAGAATATTGTGCATTTCCAAAGGAATGTTAAAACTGATACAAGTATTTTAATTTATTATATGTACCTAGAACCAGTAATGGAATGTAACACTATGAAATAAACATGATATCAACTAATTGTACCTAGAACCAGTAATGGAATGTAACACTATGAAATAAACAGGATATCAGCTAATTGTACCTAGAACCAGTAATGGAATGTAACACTATGAAATAAACAGGATATCAACTAATTGTAACACTGTATGAAATAGACATGATATGAACTATTTGTATCTAGAACCAGTAATGGAATGTAACTATGAAATAAACATTATATCAACTAATTGTAACACTGTATAAAACAGACATGATATCAACTAATTGTATCTAGAACCGGTAATGAAATGTAACACTGTATGAAATAAACATTATATCAACTAATTGTAACACTGTATGAAATAGACATGATATTAACTAATTGTATCTAGAACCAGTAATGGAATGTAACACTGTATGAAATAAACATGTTATCAACTAATTGTAACACTGTATGAAATAGACATGATATCAACTAATTGTATCTAGAGCCAGTAATGGAATGTAACACTGTATGAAATAGACCTAATATCAACTAATTGTAACACTGTATGAAATAGACATGATATCAACTAATTGTAAGAGTTTTGACCATTTTCCCCACTGGTTTTGGAATGTTTTACTGTAGTTAATTTTAATTCATACTTGCTTGGAAAGAAAATTTTGTTCTGTGTAATTTGTAACTGGGATGAATCATTTTCCCCACATTCAAAGTTATATACTTGCACCTCTGTGAACTCTACAACATGACATTGTATGGACTGTGATGTAGTGTATATATATTCATTTAAAATAAGCACCCTACTGGAAAAAGGTTAAATCTAGATCTGCTGTGGCAGATTCAAATTATGATGTATTGATGTATCATGTTCTCTTCTCAGTCTAGATCTGCTGTGGCAGATACAATGGTATATTGATGTATCATGTTCTCTTCTCAGTCTAGATCTGCTGTGGAAGATACAATGGTATATTGATGTATCATGTTCTCTTCTCAGTCTAGATCTGCTGTGGAAGATACAATGGTATATTGATGTATCATGTTCTCTTCTCAGTCTAGATCTGCTGTGGAAGATACAATGGTATATTGATGTATCATGTTCTCTTCTCAGTCTAGATCTGCTGTGGAAGATACAATGGTATATTGATGTATATCATGTTATCTGTTTATTGTTGCTGAACCTGCCTTTTTGGAAGTTCACTATAGCCATCACATTGGTGTCTGTGTGCATGTCTGTACAGCTGTACATCCATCCATCTGTCCTAGATTAGGGTCAACCATTCAGGAAGGGGACATGGGATTTTCTTTCCAACTAGGATATTTATTTTTCTTTTATCTCAAGATAATCTTTTTTGCTGCTAATGTGAAGGATAGAATTAGTAATTTTTTACAACAAATCAGAACAAGAGTATATGTTTTAAGCTGCATGTAATTAGGGCTGGAAATTTTTATTTAAAACAAACACACCTGCCCACCCCAAATATTAAATGGTCGGTCCCTTAAGCTCATGTTAAACAAGTTAAAGCTTTTTGTTTACTTCTATGCAAGCTCAATAAAAAGGGACTCTGATTTTGACTTCTATATAAAGGACACTTGTCCACCAAGAACATAGTTTCATTGCTCCAAGAGTGTCCTTTATAGAGAGATTTCACTTATTATAAATATCAATACAGCCAAAGGAAACACAATCTTATGATTTTCTATTATTGTACTTGCCCAATCTTATCATTCTACATCTTACACATTTATATCTTTTCAGGATTTTTTTCATTATGTTTAAATCTCAGCAAGTTGAACAATCAGTCGAAGTTTTTGAAATTAGCAGAACTGCTTAGACAAGAAAACTGGCTGAGATAAATAGTTCCAACTTAGGCTCTTTTGTGTGCTGCATATAATTTTCACAAAACATTACTTAAAGCAAAATTAGAACGCATAAACTGACCTTGAATTGAACATGTTTTTCAAGATGGCAGTGTCCTGTTTGAAATAAGTTTTGGCCAATAATTTTACTATAAACAATGTTTCACAAAAACATAGCACACTAAAGACACTGAACTAGTAACTTTTTATCTCGGCTGGTTTTATTGTCTGATCAGCTCCAATTTATTCAAACACTTAAACCAATTGTTGTGATTGACTGACACATTAAGTGTATGTCAAAAGCCAGAATTATTCTGTATTCTTGTGACACAAGATGGTGAGATTGTTTCCTATTTATAAGTATATATATTTATTTATTTATAGTCAAAATCAGTACCTATTTTCCATAGGCTCCTAATATTCTGTATTCTTGTTTTACATACATGTACTGTATATACTCGCTTATGAGTTGAGTCCAACTGCAAAATGCTCATCAAAGGTAATTGCTTAAATATTTTCTCAAAATGTGATATGAATTTTTTAATCAATTCTCTGTTAAAAAATTAAGAGAAGAAAAGATTTAAAAACATGTAACATTTAAATTTAAGATTACTTGTATTTGGAGAAATATTTGGAATTTGCTTATGATCATGAAACATGAATATCAATGTCTCACAAGTTAAATTCTATCCTGTTGAATGTAGTATTACCCAAACTCTCTAAACCATCAGTATTGTCAGTACTTTGATTGTATGATGCGGTTCATCAGATTTTAATTGGACTTGATAGAACATGCAAAGCAGCATATTTAAAGCTAAAGTCACAATATAGCAAACAAACAGTACCCAATGCAATCACAGTATCAAAACACAGGAAGAATATCTACATCCATTTATGTAGCATGCAAATGATATGGCCTGTTTCTAAATACAAATCTTGATTGCCCAATACTTGTATAAGCAGGGACACAATGAATGATAAAACAGAGACATTATTACACTAAGTCTTATTTTTGCAAAAACTGAATAATAAAACACAAAGAAATTTGCATCTTTCTCAATTAAATGAACATCAAAATGCCCTAATGTACTTTAATATCCATAAATATCATCTGTATTAATTTTTTTCAAAGACATTTTCAGATGCACTATATCATATGAAGTCCAGGTCAGTGTGTGTCTTGAAACTTTGTTTGCACTGGGCATACAGTAGTTTTTATCATGGAAAAATGACTTTCCATTCTGTTGATGAACACAATGATGATGAAGATGACTATAATGACTTCACTTAATACCCTTGATATCATGTTGCGGGTTTTGTTTGTTGTTGTTTGTTGTTTAATAACTGTTGTTATCAAATTTAGAGCAGCTGTACATGACCTTCCCACCATGTCATAGTGAATTTAAACAAATGCTTCCCAAATCCCAACCCCCAGTCTCCTCAGTAAATTTTAATCCTACTATGTAAATAATATTTTCCTATGTGTATTAGATATCAGCATTACAGAGTGGTTCCATTGTGTTGACAATCATTATATGTGATATATGTAAATCTGGCTTTTTAATTAAAACATAGGGAATGTCAGATTTGTGTAAAATTTAATCACTGTATAAGATATAGATATGTTGATTAAGACACATGTTGTGTAAAGGATGTCTGCTTTCATAAAATAAACACATAAACAGCTCACAATGACATGATGTTTTCTTTATGATGTCATCAATATGATGTCTCTTGATACCCAAGTGTATCATAATGCTTGTGAAATCAGTGAGAGATTGGACATAAAATGATGGTGATGTGACTTCTGTTTTTATCAAATAAAGAAAAAGAAAAATGTTTGCACAATTTTTAATAATCACAATATTAAACTGTATTGTGAAAGAAACTGATCAAGACAATAAAAAATATTCAAAATCGTATGAAATCATTAGCGGTATATGACATGCCATTAATTGGACACACAGGCTTTCTTCTGTGAAAAAGCGATGTAATCTCAGTAATTGGGACATAATGAAAATATAAACTCACAACATACACATTTCTTTTTGTATTCTATAAGAGAAATCTATTATCTTCATCCTGTGTATTTTTATGAATTTTAAATACTCATTTAGCAATTATTTTATGGACATTTAGTGACAGGCTACTTTTTCCCATACTTTGATATGTAATGACACTTACTTGGGAATAATCATCAGCTAAGAGTAGGGCAAGGAAGTACATACCAGCTTATACATTTCTAAGAGATTTTAGATTGCTTGGACCCTTTACTGTGTAAAAGTATCAATATTTCAAACTGTTAAATACTGTCTGTACTTGCTTACAAGTCAGGTCCAACTGCAAGCAACTTTGGCCCAGATCAGCTGGCACATTATGCAATGGCTGATCTGGGTCTGTGCACTTGGACTCAACTTATGAGATATAAGGTATTCCAGCATTTCACATGTGATCATCCCAAACAACTGTGGATCCCTGAAGAATGTCTTACAAACAGGCCATGTATTGTCTATAACAGGTCATATACTATGTATATAACCTACCTTATGATATATACTCACTTATAAGTTAGATCCAAATTGCAAACTGCACAGACCCAGATCTTCCATCGGATAATGTGCTGGCATATCTGGGTCTATGCAGTTTGTTACAAGTAATCAGAACAAACAACACAGACCCTGATCTGCCAGTGCATAATGTGATAGTATATCAAGGTCTATGTTGTTTGCAGTTGGACTGTACTTATAAGCGAGTATATACGGTATGTTAATGAATTCTAGCTTGGATTAGAGACAGACGTCAGCAACAGACTCTGTCTGAGTGTATACACTTTACGTTAGACTCCGCTCCTTAACTGGGAGATCTGACTTAACCAGCCCTGTGTTCCTGATGTATAAAATACTGTATATACTCGCATATAAGCCGATACCAACTGCAAACTGCATAGACCCAGATCTGCCGTTGCATAATGTGCCAACATATTTGAGTCTATGCATTTTGTAAGGACTAATCAGTAGAAAAAACAACATAGGCTCTGATCTGCCGGCGCATTATGCGCTGGCAGATAAGGGTCTATGTTGTTTGCATTTGGACCCGGTTTATACGTGAGTATATACGGTAGTCTGCATGATTTGTTTGTACATTGTATTTTTTTTAATTTTTTTTTTTATGGGAATCGTATGCAGTTAATATGTTGTTCCATGAAAAGAGGTAACAATATAGATAGAATTACTGTATATCATAATTTTAAGTAATTTAATTTTTATAAATACTATAAATTTGACATGTTTATGATTTAAATTTTGTGTGATTCGTTACTTTTCAATGTTGTATTCTTTATTGTTTTATGACTAATAATATTTTCAATAATTTGGCTTCATCGCTAAATTCACAAATATTTTATGTTCACTAGAACTTTATGGTTTGCAGTATTAAAATGATCTTGTTAGAACACTTCCTTGTCCACATAGTTAAAAATTTGTGGATTACTTCTGAATCTGATGACACCTGATAATCAATCACATTTTACTTTGACACATGCATCAAGAAAACAAGAAGCAGATAAAGTCCATGTGTTCACTGACCACAGTTAAGTCTTTTACAAGCTAGATTATGCAGAGAAAATGTAGTTGGGAGACCATATTTTCGAAGAAAAGCAACTAAGTCTTTTTTTTTTGATCATTTCTAATAAAATTCTTTAGTTATACTGGCGTAAAGGCTAAACACTGACAGGGATGCATATATATATATATATATATATATATATATATATATATATATATATATATATATATATATATATATATATATATATATATATATATATATATATATATATATATATACCAGTAGTTTTTATCTAATATCATAGGCTTTCTTAATAATTCCCTTGAAATTACAGTGCCATCTTCTTTTGGGTCATCCTTCCATAACAGATGTATGGGTAAAATTCATTACTTCAGATTATTATAAGTAGCCTCCATGTCTTTGCAGCAATTAGTATGATCTGTACAAGTTTATAACCAATAATATATGCAAGATAGATCATATTAGTATGGTCTTGTTTATAATATGTAACAAATTACTACTACTTGCAATAATAATGACAAAGAAGGTTGACCGAAAAGAAGCCTGATGTTCTTCTCAAGGGAGGTAAATCTGACTAATGAAAAAGGTAAATTTATCTATTGCAACTTTTTCATTAAAGAAAACAGTAGGCTAAATGAAAGCCAACGTGCATTATATATAGTTTTAACTTTGCTTTTTTTTCAACATGTGTAAAACTTGTGCAGTCACTTTAGCATCTCCTTTTTAATTGTGATTATAGATTTTGACTGGTATTTTGATTGAATTTGATAGTACATGTAGGTGTATATACTTTACATGTGATCTATATATATATATATATACCATTTCCTCCGTTAAAAAGTTTCTTTTGGAAAATTTGATCATTGCAACCTTTAGTAAATGGGTAGGATAGATTAGACCCATCATGTACTCTTTATTAAATTTGTTAAGAATAAGTAGAATCATTGTGATATACGAGTTTTTGAAGCTGCATGAATAATTTTTTTTTTTTAAATCTTAATTGCACAAGCATTAAAATGTTGCTTTGGGTCTAGAACATGTAACGATTTTTCATAGAAATACAAAACTCCATTCGATTATACATTGTATTATCATCGATTTATTTCATTCATGACTAATTGTAAGTTGTAAATAAAAAATTACAGTGTACAGTAAAATGAAACTCAATAAATTTTAATCCTTGTTTCATTAGTGTGATTTTCTTTAGGTACATGTAGTTTGTCTTAGTAATGTGTCTACTTATCCATAATTCACTCATCAATAACCATGGCAAATGATATACCATTTCCTGCCTTTTTCTTAAACTTTTGCAAGTCAGTATCAAAGAAAGCATTTAACAGATGAAAAGCCTATGCACACACTCCAGCCTCCTTTCTTATTATGCCCCAACCATGACTATGGCAATTACACAGGACCATATAGGCGAACTAGGCAGTCGCCCTGGTCGTCAAATTAGACAGAAGTGAATTCTTTTGCATAGTTCGCCTAGGCCGCCAAAAACCCTTGGGCCAGCCCTGCAAGGAGAAGACAGTAAAAAGGCTTTTCTGTCTTTCACGTACAGTGTCTGAGATTCTTTTGTGCACAACTACTTCTGTATCTTTCCATGGACTGTGTTGAAATTTTCTAGACATTATTGACATGAAGTGGACATGTGCATTTGGTTTTGTCATCACGCTCCAATATGTTATTCAGGAGTATTCATCAATTCCTCAACCAAAGGAAATATCTGTGGAGCTACTGATGATACTTGCATTACATTTTGGTGCATTTTGCTTTAAATATTTTTCTTAATACATGTATGTTGGTTAACTTTGAAGTGCCAATAAATCATCGAAGATGTATTTGTTCAAGTCCTCATTCAGAGTTATTGGCAAATATGTAGCATTGTGTAATCACTCGTAGTTGATGAGGACCTTTCCAGTTTGACAAATTTACCTTCTATCTTTGTACTTTCAGAAGTGCATGTTTGCTTTTATTTGGAGGAGTTTGTCTTCTCGGGGGAGGTGAAGAGGGATTGCGTTTTTAGAACTTGACTTTCAATCGGGACTATATAGCCAGAATTATTATGATGTGCTGTTAAACCTATACATACATACATACATACATACATACATACATACATACATACATACATACATACATACATACATACATACATACATACATACATACATACATTCATTCATACATACATACATACATACATACATACATACATACATACATACATACATACATACACACTGTTATCACAGTCATTCAAAAAGACTATGTAATGTACTTTATTCATGACATTAATTTAGTTAATGTTTCAAATTCTTTAGACTTCTCAGCTGTTATATCTTTCAAACAATAAGACGCGTATTGATTCGCATCGAATCAAACTACACTGTAAGCTACACGATTGCTGTGACCTATATATTTTCCTTAGATGTCAGTTATATCATGATGATAATAAATAAACGGATGCACAATTACTTTCACCACAGAATAATACAAATAGTGGGCCACTAAAGCTCAGTTGCCAGTTTTATTTAGTAAATCACATGAGAAATTCTCAAGTTTAAATTGACTGATTACAGGGATCTATTTTGAACGGTATGCATTTCCCCCTTGAGGATGCTGTACTTGACTTGGAATTATACCCATTCCAGCGATGTACTAAATCTATTATTGCTTTCTCCGTTGGAAACTGTACTCCAACAGTGTTGTCTAGTAGAGCATGACAAGGCTTGGGCACTGTACCCAAATAACACTTTAGAAGACCAATTTCCGTGGGAGAAGGCAATAATAAAATAATATTGCTCCTTGAATCCTAAACATGTTCGTCTAGGTGAAAGACATGAAAAGAATCACCTTCCAAATCCAAAGAACATGGACAATATATCAAAAGCTGAAAATGATGGCACTGGTCTCATGATGCGATCCTTTCATTATAAATTTTATGAATTTTGCTCTTTATAGTTGTTAGGACCTGATCTAATGCACTGAACTTACCCCATATATGAACTTAAAAAAGTTGTTTGACAATATGTGCAATGATCACGAATGAAACCAAAATTTGATTATATGAAATAAACAAAATATACCTGTATAGCAATATATTATATTGAACATATTTTAAACATGGGATGTGTGATTCAATGGAACATTGCAAAAATGATTTGTGATCATACAAAATACTGATCAGCCTCAAAAAATCTGCAGTGAACTCTTCATATATCGTCCAGTCCCCTGTTTTGATGCCACTTTGTTTTGATGCAGTGTCATAAACTCCTCGTTCTCGAGAGAACGCATCTCTCAGTTATGTCATAACCACAACATTTGTTTCCTCAAGTCAGCATTGATTAAAATGTACAGAAAAATTTGTCGAAAAACCTGTCATTATCAGTGGTGAATTGAAACAAAGGTACATAACAGGTAAAAAAACAACAAAAAACAACAACTCCATTTCACTACTTCTCTTTCTTTCCAATCTGTAAGTCCTCGTAAAAATCCTTAATAACTACTCTGACAGGGCAAATCAACTTCCCGCCATAACAAAACAGCCAGTCAGCTGCTATTAAACAAGTAGATTCATTTTTAACGCGTCAAAACAAGTGATGTAATACACGAACTTCCAGAGAAGAGATCGTCTGGTTGTAAATATGCCAAGATGAGTATGAGGTAATATGTCATTGACATTTGATATGCGTGCGTTTACTGAAATAACAACTGTTTCAAATTAAATGGGGGGGGGGGGGGGTATCACTATGATAAATTGAAATTGTGTGCTTTAGGTGCGTCGAAACCGAAGACTCCAGGTTACTTTATGATCCGTATTTATTATATGCTTCATCATGATGTATTAGTGTGAGAATTCTGGCAATAAAAGTGGTTTTGTGAAGTGGAAACATGTGTATTGTCTTTTGTGGTTTCGTCATACGTGACAAATACAATGTTTACACTTCACTCGTGAAATATTTCCTTTTATTATATATTTTTCATAATGAGATATTGAAATGTATCAGTGGGAGAAAATTTATATCGCCACAGTGGCGATACCACTTTTATCGCCTCAGTGGCGATATAACATTTTCCAGTTTAGGAAATATATCCGCCCTTATGTATATTATTCAAACTTCTATTTCCGTGTTTAGGCCTATTTCATTTCTCTTCTTGTTCTCTCTCTCTCTCTCTCTTTCTCTCTCTCTCTCTCTCTCTCTCTCTCTCTCTCTCTCTCTCTCTCTCTCTCTCTCTCTCTCTCTCTCCATCAGGATGAACGGATCTTAAAATGACAAGATTGTAGTATACTTTTATGTAATCAATGAGGAGGTGCCATACAATAATTTGTCTAAAAACGCACTCCAAACAAGAAAAAGTAGGCTTCAAGTATTAGTCTAACTTTTAAAAACAAAATAGTTTTCCGCATGAATCGTGCACATTGTCAATGACTTAACTTACATGATCCGTTTCTGTTTGATATTAAGTGTCACCCATACAGTACCTGTTACACTCTACGACAAAATGGTACAAATTTTCAGGGAAAACTCTTGATTAAATATAGTAATAAAATTATTTAAGTGGCGATCTTAACTCTCATCACAGTCATAGTCATATTTTAAAACGATGGAGAAATGTTTGATTACAAACCGAAATTAAGTGACAATCGCAATTAGACTGCAAGCTTTCCAAAGACACACAATTCACGTTTGAACGCAGAAATAAAAAAAATAAAGAACCCAATTCGTTGTAGGTAAACTCACATTCATTAAAATCCTTTGTTTAAATGCGTAACCAGTGGCGGATCCAGAAATATCATGGGTGTGGAGGGGGAGCATAAATAAGTAGGCGAGGGGTCTGTGGGACGAAACCCCAACTGGGGGCCCATGGGCGAAGCAACCGCAAGCTCCTGCATTTTCAATGTTTCCAGGGCACAATTTTAACCATCTGACTGCAAAGAAAATTTAATACTGGAAACAATGCGGTTGTTTCGCCCTACTTTTTTTTTGGGGGGGGGGGGGACGCCAGCTTCACACCTTCACCCCCTCCACTCCCCAACTACCCCTGGTTAGGCTCAGAAGTATGCGACTATGGGGATATGGGACCACTTTTTTGTTTTCACAGCCCATGAACTGGCTTCGCTCGTTCTGGCCTGTTCAAACAAATAAAAGTGTTTCCATCTCGCCCATAGTAACCTACTACACTGACTTTTATTTGTCAACAAAAAAAAACTTGTTCGCGTCCTATTACTCTCTGTATAATCGTTTTATATAAAAACGTTGCTTGCTCCACCCTGACAGCTTTTGATTTGAATAGATCATGTAGTATTAATTGACCTGAAATCAATCTTGGAAACATTCGTTAAGTCGCATCAAATGAAACAGAAGTCACGTGAATTGTACTGTCAACGGTCCTTGGTATTTGCCATTTTGCACCTGCACATGATATTGCCAGAAGAAAACTTAGTATGTAGCCACAATATATAACGTTGCCGTGTCTCTGGGGTACATTATTTTGAGCCAGTTATCAGAAGATACGTTGAGATCACAATGAAAGAAAAAGTAGTTGGCAATAATATTTGCATTCAATCTCTTGACGGTTTTAGATTCAGTCCGGATTTGCTAGAATTCAAGTGTCCTTTTACGCGAGACGTTAGCAAGTTGCCAAAATATTATTTGCCACAAGTATTATCAGGTTTAGAGGTTTCTGTTGTGGCTTCATAGTCGATACCATTTTTCGTAAGTACTCGCTGGAACAATTTGGATTGTATCCTGAGTACGACAAGAAATTTCATACCAGAGATTACTGCCGCTACGACAAGGATCCAGTAGCAATTGGCATCATAGGATTCTTTAGCGAATACGACGACTTCATCGATGATGGCGCATCTAACGAGGCTGAATTTTTATTGTACCTAAAGAAATATCTGCATAGAGAACATGATTGTATTATCGCTAGCATTCAAGACCAACCTGACGACATTGCTACACCAATTGATGACATCATTAAAAGTGTCCTGAGACAAAGTTAGTTGCGGTGTTGCCATGGAAATTACTTAAGATTACCTACAACTACATTGCTTGCGAACCAGGTTATGACAAGACGATCAAGAAGGCCATACCAAAATTGCTGCAAATTGTCAGCGAATTAGAGATTGAAAAACAGGTTATATCATGTACAATTTTGAATCTGAAAGAATAATGGCTACGTACGAGCGTACATATGACGGTAGAGTAAAATTTTCAGTTGGTTGGAACACAGAAGATGTCAATTGGATGGTTTTAAATATATCAAGTTTCTAAATTGGTGCTCACTAATTTGTCAATAAATCTCTTAAAACTATTTACCAGACATCAAAGGAACATCTTGAACATTTTGATTTTTACGCTGATATCGCAATAGAACTAGGAAAATCAAGACGCGTGCTAGGAGAAAAATACAATAAGCTTGGCGGTAAGAAATCTTTGTACGGTTTTGTCAAGACAAGTATGGATGGTATCCAATTTTAATGATAACCCGCCTTTACCTTTCATCCGTACTCTCTTAGTTTTTAAATCCGCCATTGTCCTTGGCTTTAGTATCAACACTTTCACTTCGAAGGCCACAGTGCTGATATTTTTTTAAATAAATATTTTCGTATTTGGCAACACACATAGGACTCAACTGAGCAATTTTATTATCTATGATCCAAAATTCTTTGACCAAAACGATCATGTTAAACGCAGCGTCACGCAGGCAAAATTTAATTTGATTTTAATATTTGTGTGTACCTAATTTAAGCGTATTTGCACATAACCATCTTATTTTGAACTTTTTGGTTCTGGCTTTCTAAATCAAGCTTGAGTTGCAATGCCAACGCCAGCTATAATGAGAAGAAATGGATTAAAGAAAGCACCTGTACTGGCAACTCCGGCCGCAGCGACAAGAAAAATAATAGTCGCTTGTAAAGCCTGTACGACTTATTAAAACAGTAGGCTCGTTTGTGATAGCTGCGATAATATGCAATAAGTTCACCGCACGTTTCCTTTTCAAGATGATTGCTAATGTGATTGCATCCTATGATATATTTCATCTTATTTAATATGTTTCTACTGTTGAGGTTGTGGAATATCTGCCACAGGTTTTTCTGCTTCAGGTTGTGGAATATCTGCTGCAGGTTTTTCTGCTTCAGGTTGTGGAATATCTGCTGCAGGTTTTTCTGCTTCAGGTTGTGGAATATCTGCTGCAGGTTTTTCTGCTTCAGGTTGTGGTTGCTCTGGCTGAGGCTCAGAGTGTGGTCCCCCACCATTAGAAAAAAAAATCTGATAATCTCACCATAAAATATTGGATTACTTGTTTTGAGTAATTGCCAATAAAACGTAATGTGATTATCTATCTTTTCAAAAATCTTTCTCTGCTCTTCATCTGGAAATAATGAAGTTCAGCTAGAGGAACAGGATCACCAGAGGCTTTAGAGTACTTAAAATGTTGTAAAGTGCTACTGCTGTTTTGTACATTTCTATGCGTTTTAGTTCCTCTTGTGTCTTTTCAGGTTCAGGCCGTGGTTGATTAGGATTATATATAGGAGCAACATATTCAACTACGTCAATACCAAATGTTTTAAGCATCTGCATATAAAGAACATGATTAAGAGCTTGTTTTAATTGAATATAACGAGCAAGGCAACCTGGTGTGTTTTCAAAAGTCTTTTCTTGCTCTTTGTTTGAGATAGGTTCATCAAAATAGCCAGCTGGTATTTCTGAAACAACACTTTCATTAAATATGAAGTCTGCAAGTACTCTTTTAGTAACATAAAAAAAAGTTCAGCTACAGGAACATTGTTGCCAGGGTCTCTCGTATACTTAAAACTGTTGTAAAGTGCTTCTGTGGTCTTTTTCATTTCAATAACTTCTTGTTGCTCTGGTTGTGGTTTTTGTGCTTCAGGTTCTGGTTGTGGTTTTTCTGTTTCAGGTTCATGGGGTTTTTTGCTTTAGGTTGTGTCTGCTCAGGTTGCTAATATTTTTTTGCAAGCAACATGTTTACACATAGCTGCCTTTTCTGGCAGACCTATAAGCAGAAATATTTTTTGGAAGACATAATCAAACTTGATAAATTTTTGTCTTCCTGGTAAGTACAGCGTGATAAACCTGTCAAAGACCTCGCTGAATTGCGCTAGTTCCTCGCTTGACAAATTAAATCGCGCAAACTTATTTCTGATATGATATTTTCTAGTGTATCTTTGCGGCGTCATATTATAATGCAGGTGCGTTTTTTTGACTTGATCGTAGACATCGTAGTCGCGGACAATAACATCTTCGTTTTCATCACTATCATACATTTTTATCAAACAACGTTATATATCATGTCCGACACAATTGTTTATATTACGGACGTTTACATTTAGCAGCCAGAGATACATTTTGATTCTGTCAAGTCACTGTATGAGAATCCTGAATCAAATATTAATTTGGATCTCAATGTGATATCAGAAAATGCTGCTTTCGGAGCAGACAATTTGTTTAAAATGCGAGTTTTGCTTACGGACGAGCAGAGACAAAACTACTTAAAAACACGACATAATCAACATTTGCCATGACAGCGACTTGCTGATGCGTCATAGCGTATCATGTTTCAGCCGAGATACTCTGTTCGAAATATTAAAAATAAGCAATTAGAGATATAATCTACCCATATATATATATATATATATATATATATATATATATATATATATATATATATATATATATATATATATATATAATGAGCAAAAATACGAGGTTTAGAGGAAACTCGTCAGGTCTTTGCCGGCTAATACAAAACGTTCGCTTTAACAAAATATCAGGTTGATGCCAGTTGATGTTTTTACAAAGGTTGTTGAACCTAGCATAAAACAGATTTTGCATCGCGGTATAAAGTTTTCTGTTGGCATTAGCGTACTGTTTTCGCAGCAAGCAGATGACACTGAAACTGGAGTACATTTCATTTTATAACCAGTTCGAGCATTTCATCACAACTTTGACATCAAAAATGTCTTTGAAGCTCTTCAAAACAGCATTGACAACTTTCAGTGAGAAGGTTATTGTTGGACTTTGGAGCGCATCACAGCATGCATCGTTAACACTGCCAAGTACAATCCGCTGCGAGGCAATCGGATTTGGAGCTTCCAACTAAAATTAAGAGTAGCCAGAGTTGCATTAATGTGCAAAATAAGGATAATAAGTGTTTTATGCGTTCTGTGTTATCTGCGCTGTATCCTGCCTCAACATATTCAAATTGAGTTAGTAATTATAAACCGTATGCGGACGTCCTAAATTTTGCTGGCATCAAGTTTCCTATTCAGATCGCTGGCGTTCCAAAATTTGAACAAAATAATATCACTGTCAAAGTCTTTGGCGTAGGCCCTAAAGTTTAAATGCCAGGTCAGCAATTTATCCTCTTCATATCTCATCATTTACCAGCGATGTTGCTAATGTTGATTTGCTTTATATTCATGGCGATACCGACGACGGCCACTAGTGCTGGATAAAAAGTTTGTCTGCAATCATGTACGGATAGAACAGCAAACATAAGTGCAAATTATATTACTGCAGAAGATGTCTTCATGGCTACACAACAGAAGAAGCACTTGCTGCTCACGGACTAAATTGTGTTGATGTTGCAAAAACTATCATGCCAGACAACATAATACGGTATCATTTTACAACTTCTGTAGTATGCCTCGGGTTACTTTCATAATTTATGCTGATTTTGAATCATTGTTGATCCCTGTCAAAGGCGCAGATAACGATCCCGAAAAATCTTTTACAAGAAAATATCAGGAGCATGTTCCGTGCGACTACGCGTACAAAATTGTTTGCGTTAACAACGTACTGAGTTGACCTTTACAATTATATCGCGGAGAAAACTGTGGCGAACATTTCATACAGAGTCTGCTTGGTGAAATTAATTACATTCATGGAATCAGATCGGTAAGCATGATTTTTAGTGGACAGAACCAAGAAGACGTTTCTGCGTTATGCTGGATATGTAATCAGGATCTTGGCAACGACAGAGTTCGAGATCATTGTCATTTTACTGGCAGATATCGTGGTGCAGCTCATAACAAATGAATCTGAAATTAAGACGACCTGAGTTCATGCTAATAGTATTTCATAATCTTAGAGGCTATGATTCGCATCTCATTGTAAAGAACTTTGGCAAGTTCGAAAAAAGGATTAGATTAACTGCATTACAAATAACATGGAAAAGTATCTGTAATTTTCTTTGCGCTTGATTAACAGCCTCCAGTTGTTGTTTGAATCACTAGAGGAGCTTGTTAAAAACGTGAAAAATTCTGCCAACGATAATTTAGCAGGTTTTTCAGATATTGTCCTGAAGAATTTCATGACAAAATTGATCTTGTATCGCGCAAAGGAATTTATCCCTAAGAAAACATGTCATCTTGGGAAAAATTTGATGAAACCTCGCTGTCAGCAAAGAAGATTTCTACAGCCATTTGAGCGGCACTAATGTTTCTGATGCTGATTACGAGCACGCAAAAAATATTTGGAATAAATTCAACATGAGAAATATAGGCGACTATTATACCCTGTACCTGAAGACCGATGTACTGCTGCTTGCAAAAGTATTCGAAAACTTTGGAGACCTCTGTTTGTCATATTACAAATTGGATCCTGCCGCATACTACTCTTGCCCTGGTTTTTCCTGGGATGCAACTCTCAAAATGACTGAAGTTAATCTGGAGCTGCTGACAGATATTGATATACATAATTTCTTTGAGAAGGGAATCAGAGGCGGTATCTCAGTAATCACGCACAGGCATTATGTAGCTAATAACAAGTATCTACCTGGCTACGATCGAGAAAAAAAGAAACAAAATATATTACCTATCTTACCCAAATAATCTAAGCTACCTGCTCAAGTAGATGGCGCCAGAAAATTTTACAGAAACATTATTACGCAATGATGATGTCGCCGGATACGTTCTTGAAGTAGAATTCGAGTACCCTGCTAAATGACATGACGATCATAATGATTATCCCATGGTGTCAGAAAGCATAACCGTTGAAGACTCTATGTTAAGTACTTATTCTGCGGACCTTAAAGAAAAACTGGGTGTTGGCAATTTCAAGGTTTCAAAGCTAATTCCAAATCTTAATGATAAATATCGCTATGTGATCCACTACAAAAACCTGCAGCAGTGCCTCGACCTAGGATTAAATCTGATTCAAGTACACCGCATGCTAATTTTCAAAGAAAAGGCCTGACTAGAATCTTACGTTGATTTTAATACTGATAAAAGAAAAGTAGCGAAAAATGATTTTGAGAAGAACTTCTTAAAGCTCATGAACAATCAGGTTTTTGGCAAGTGCATGGAAAATGTCAGGTGTCGAGTTAACGTTGAGATTGTCAACAACGTAGCCAGACTGGACAAGTTAGTTTTCGATCCAGCTTTTGTCAGGATCAAGATATTTGATGAGAACTTAGTTGCGATCCATTGAAAGAAGACGCACGTAAAACTAAATAAACCAATTGATGTCGGTTTTGCCTTACTTCAACTGTCAAAATATCGCATGTACCAATATCATTATGGTACGATCAGAAAGAAATATGGTGACTGAGTTAAGCTGCTGCTTACCGACACTGACTCACTGTGCTATGAAATTAAAACAGATGGTGTGTACCAAGACATGTTTGCAATGAAAGAGCATTTTGATTTTTCAAGTTATCCTAACAAAAATATAGCAAACTCAGCAAATATTTTGATAAGACTAACGAAAAAGTAGTTGGCAAGTTCAAGGAAAAGAGCATGTTGCTGAGATTCAGGATGTGATCGCACTACGATCTAAGATGTACTTGCTTTACCTGCTTGGCAAATCAAAGAAATGAGTAAAAGGAATAAAGAAATGTGTCGTCGAAAATGTAATCACTCGCAACGATTACTTTGCGGCGCTGACGAAAAACAGTATGCATCGATGAGCACGATCAGGTCCGAAAACCATATCATGCATACTGTGATGCTCATCAAGATTGGTCTGTCTGGATGCGACAATAAGAAATTCATCCTAGACGACGGCGTAAGCCCAAGAACTCATGATCACTTTCGAAACAAGGAAAAAGATATCCCAGAACCAGTACCTGATGTGCCAGCGCCAGATATTTTTGATGAGTTTGGTCTGATTTTAGCAAAACAAATATTTTTTTAAAAAAAATAATATGTCAGCATTAAATAAACATGACTAGGCTCAGACAAATGGAAAACCATACCAAACATTCCGAATAGGCGAAAACGATTTAGTTCTTGTACCGCTGCAACAAAAAAAGGATAGAGTGCCTGACAAATGGAAAACCATACCAAGCAACAAAAAAAGGATCAAGCGCCTGTTCGTGCCAAGAGTTATCTGAGCCTTTAACAAGGAAGAAAATATTTTCTGGTCACCTGTTTCAACGTAGGTTGCTCTTACTGACCTTGCCGTCTTCTTGTGCTTGCCAACGTCGCCTTTCAAAATTATTTGCTTGGCGTGTCACAGCTTCCAGATTAACTATTCTGTTGTCAGATGTATCGCCTTTGACATGATCTACGACAAGGTCTTTTGGTATAAATCCGTGAAAGCACTCAAAAATAAAATCGATGTGCGCTTCAATACCGATAGTATAGCCGTTATTATTTTGATTTTTACAACGAATCTTTCCACGCAAAATGTGTCTGATGTCACCATCTTCATTAACCTCATACAGGTTATGCATGGGATGATCATGTCACCATCTTCATTAACCTCATACAGGTTATGCCTGGGATGATCATGCCATACTATCTAAGTACATTTTATCTCTTCAATTAGAAAGCTAACAACGTTTTTGTGTAAAATCATTATACAGAGGGTAAGAGAACTCTATCAAGTTTTTGTTGAGAAATAAAAGTTAGTGTAGTAGGTGACAATGGGCGAGATGGAAACACTTTTATTTGTTTTAACACTACATGGGCTGCGAAAACAAAAAAAGTGGTCCCATATCCCCATAGTCGCATTACAACTTCAATCCGTTCAAGAAATGCACTCACGAAAACAAAATCTCTTCAAAACAGTCATTCATTTGACAAAGTACACAATTTAAAGCATTATATGTAGAGGCTAAAAAGAATTTAAAAGTCATTGTCCTAAAATTATTGTAAAATTTCGGAACTTATTTTTATCCATGTAGAAATGCAGCCGTTAATCGCATTGGCACGGAATAGAGAAAAACAATCCATGCATATACACGGTTTTTGCATTAAAAATATATAATTAAAAGAAAATCTACGTTTTTTTTTAGTAGGGTTGGGGAAATATTTCACTTGTCAAGTGGAAACAGTTTGTATTGTTACCAGTGGCTTCGCCACTCGTGACAATACAATGTTTCCACTTAACTCATGAAATATTTCCCTATATCTATCCAAAAACGTAGACATCCTGTATATATCTGCTATAAAAAAAGCAAAAGAAAAATATAAAAAAATAAAAAGTACATATTCTCTATGTATCTTGTAGTACATCAGGGGAAACATTCTCGAGTTCCAATTGGCTTACTACTGGGATTTGTTTTAGGACCTGACGCATTTTCCCCAATCGGACCGTCCTCGGTCTTTTCCATCTGAGTAAAAAAAACACTAATATGTAAATAATGGTCATTTTTAACTGCCCTCAAGCCCGTTGTTGTTTTTACGTCATAATAACGTCATGTCACAATGAATAAATGACGTGTTATCACTAACAGCAACGCATGCAATAGTTACAGACAATTGAAATCGAACGATTTCTTCAATGTTTTCATTACAAAGTTGCAGGAATAACATTGAAAATTAAATGTGCAGATATTTTATTGATTGTTGAAACGTCGTCGAGTGTTATTTTCAAGACCTATCATGTTACAAGGCTCTGATTTTGGCACATCTGGCCTGATGTTCGTGTGGCATAAATTTACCAATCTGGAAAGTATAACTACAATAACCTCCGAATCTCTTTCAGAGAGTCGAAGTTATTCGACGCGCGTCGGAAAGAGACGAGGGTTTTCCGAATTGTCATTTTCCCTCTATTCCGATATACTATACCCGTATGCGATTGTTTCAAATGTTCATGCGGGTACTACTGCCACACGCACACGTCATGTGAGGTAACATTACGTCATTTAGTACATCACATAATAAAGTCTCGAGTTCCGACTGACTATCTACGGGGATTTATTTTAGGACAGTACGCATTTCACCTTGACTCCTGAATACTTTGTACCTGGTAGCAGCCGTTACACATGTTCCAGCGGGCACTATTAACACGCGTAGACGTTACATGACGTAGCATTCCCTCATGTTAATTACTCAATCTTTTACTGCCTTCTCCCTTGGGAACTGTCCTTTTAGAGTGTTGTCTGATCGGGTATAGTGCAGAAAACACTATAGTAGAACAGTTCCCAAGGAAGGATGATAGAATAATGAAATAGTGAATCATGCATTGCCTTCTCCTTTTGAAACTGTTCTCCTATAGTGTTTTCTGGTGGAGTATAGTGCCCTAGCCTTCGGCACGGTCACAATACCCACCAGAAAACACTATAGGAGAACAATTACATCGAAATAAGACAATAATAGAATATAAAGTTATGCTTAAATACAAAAGTGATAATAACGAGCAACCTGATTGCAGTTTGTGCCAATTAAGTGACTGCATATAATTGGTAAAGTCATCCTGTTTTTGAACATGTATAGAAATGACGCTCTCGTGTCCCTGTTCTTAGACTTTGTTGTTCATTGTTTAGCGAGGATTTTTTCACGTCACTCTGTTAACCTAAGTGTAAACCAGATGGCAATCCTCTGAATCAAATAGGAGAGTACCCATTTTGTCTAAGTAAAAAAAGAAAACGTTGATGCTTAGAGAACGAGTTCGGTGGTGGATTTTGACAGCCTCATTGCATAGGAAACATAATTTCTTTTCACAACATCTTCCTTAAGTTTTCACTAATACTTCTACTACTACTACTATTAATAATAATAATAATAATAATAATAATAATAAAATACGAGAAGGTGTAAGAAAGTAGTTTGTTGTAATAGACTTTGTATTTTTGAGAGCCAGTGCAATGAATGGAATACAAAAACTGTCTCCTGTACCAAAAATATCTTCTTTATCATATATTCGGGTGTTTTCCAAGAGAAAATTATAAATACAAGTCCTGATAGAATAAAGGAAATCATAATACTTTTAATGCTATTGAAATATGATCATTGGCATAAATGCAGATTATTCAAGTTGTTGATAGTGTTTACACATGGTCTTTAATTTTCATGTAAGTTTGTTTAGGACAATGTACATGTCTGTTTACATTTTTGGTAGCAAAAAGTAACATATTTGATTTTAAAAAGATTTATTTAGCCACAAAATAACACTTTTCGTTTAATGAATAAGACAAGAAAATGTTTGCCATATAGAAACTTAGCATTACTGTTTGCAGGAAATAAAATCTAATTGTTCTTGTCTTTTTGTTAAGAATGTCATGACTCACTCTCTCTCTCTCTCTCTCTCTCTCTCTCTCTCTCTCTCTCTCTCTCTCTCTCTCTCTCTCTCTCTTCCATGCATCTAAAGCAGAATGCTTCAGTCTAACGTGTCTAACACGTCAGACACACTGCTAGACAGGTCTGAAATACTGTCCCGCAATTGCGTGGAGGCATTTGGAGATCTCTCCAACGTCGAGGAGTTGCTGTTTCTGTTTACTGATTGAAAACTCATAAAATTAAAAGCATCCATGATTCCAGTGTTTTCCAAGAAGCTAGAAAGATAGCGGGCTGGTGTTTGGGCGATGACTTTGATACGGCCCATGGTGTTCCAAAACGTCTCTTTGGTGGACGACATATTTGGAAACTGCCATGATGACTGAAAAAAAAAACTTCTTTTAGGTACAATATAGAGACTTTGATTGTGGAATAGTTGACACTAATAAAAAAAATGTATAAAAAGTGAAAAACAATTGGATATAAAAAAAGAAAAATAATTTGTTTTCTCTTTATGCCAATTATCCCTAACATCAATAGCAAACACAAAAGAAGCGTTTTGATATAGGCTCGATTATTTCATCTCTCTCTCTCTCTCTCTCTCTCTCTCTCTCTCTCTCTCACACACACACACACACACACACACACACACACGCACACACACACAAAGTATTTCGCGCCATCACCACCACTTATTTTATCTGTATAATTTGGCAAATGATAAAACGACAGAAGAAAAAATCAGTTTTTCACTCATCTGCAAAGAATTTAGTTAAAATGCTCGAAAAATAAATGTTTATACAAGAAAATTCATAAATTCATGTTCTACAATAGTTAAAACAAGATTTTAGTCAGATTGTTTTTTTTTTTCGATCTATGAATTAATAACTAAGATTCAAATCGATTTCCCTCGGATACAGAAGCTACCACCACCATTATAATTCCAACCACTTCAATTACTGTGAAGAAATACATATTAATTTTATATGACTAAAAATTATGTGTCAGTACCTGGCTCGCAGACAGGTCCTCATCTGTAGAAGTCCGTATTGACATATCCGTTTCGTCTATAGTCCCTGAACTATGTCTAGTATTTATGGATTTTTGTTGGTTCAACCTCTTTGCGTGATACACGCAGGGATTAGACGGGCCAAGGAAATAATCCAACTTTCTCTGACAGTCTTCGCAGGATTCGTCAACCTCAACAAAGCTGGAGTTTGCAAAGGGTTCCCAGCTGTCAAAACTTGAATCGAAATCCAGACTTTGATCTTGATGAAATTCGAAGGAACTGTCCAAAACATGAGATGGCTCCTTAATTCTGTTTTCTACTTGTGCGAGGAAGGACGAGTCACCGGACCCTTTGGACGAATCCAGTCCGGACGCATCTCGGCTGTTGTCAGTCAAACACTCTTTTTGTGGCTTCACTCTTAAGAGAGCATCCAGATTCGCCTTTTGTCCTTCTCGTATGTTCTTTTCTGCCTTTGGAGAAGCTTTTTGCCAAGGTGAAGTGTTCATTGGCTTCAAAGGGTCGTGGCATGGTGAAGGATTTGTCGCAGCAGACAGATCGGATTTCGTTTTCTTCTGTGGTGTCCACAAAGGAGATTCTCTTTCTCTCTTGATCCCACGGTTGTCTCCCATTTGGAGTCCAACTGATTTACTCTTTGGTTTACTCATCTTGGGCCTATTCGCCGTTTCCTGCGTCCTTTCCCCTGAAAGTAACAATTCATAATTGATTCACTTTTCTTGCCCACTTTTCGGACTTTAGAAGCAGTTCCGTTGGATGATTTACACTAACTGCCACATCTTCTGTTTGAATTTAAATTTAGGGAGTTGAAGAGACCACGAACTTTTCGGTCCCCTCCCCCATGTCAATATTTCTTTCTTTACCACAACTCTGACGCTTTCATTGGACATAGTGTTTCATGATACTTCGTCGAATATACATGGTTAACATACAGAAAGAAATTGACCATGGTTACATTTATAAATGATCTATCGTTTATCTCTTCTTTTTTTCTTTTTTTTTTTCGGGTGGGCTTTGCCGTTGCGTAAATAAATAAATACGTCGAGAAGTTCTGTCTATTTGTTCAGTGCTGTAAAATTACTGGACCATAGAGATTCAAAAGCATCATTTCATAATTAAAATAACTAGACCAGTCAGACTCGGGAATATTTGAATTCGGACTTCTAATATGCATGTAGTAGCGTTTTACGGCACCTCAGTATAATAGCGGCTATATGGTGCCAACTAAAGGTAAAGTTTGAAAAACTTAAAAATGGATTCCACAAAAATTTAGGAAGAAAAACCAATGAATGTAAACATGAAGTGAAACAAGATATAATATAATGTAAAGATGTTAAATTTCTGTCAAATGTATATAAAAGAATAGATAAAGGTAACACTCATAAATGAAGCTGGTAAAGTGTTACATTAGTGGTATTTTTTTTTAAAATCACCAAACGAAATGAAACTGGGGTGGGGAACATTATCTTCGAAAAACCTCGATATTAACTAGCGCAGACCTACTATCGTGCTACTTGAAATCTAACTAAAATAAATAGAGATGATAAAATGTTGCAATTGTGGTTTTGAAAAATCTGTACTCCTGATTGATTTAAACAAGTGATGATGAAAAGCGTGTTTACCGACGGTACAATCACTAGCTCAGCTATATATTATCATCGTGATATTTGAAGGTCAGTGTACAGGTAAACCGTATATACTATATTTATAAAGTGTGTTAGTAACTGAGTTCGTTTGGTTTAGATCTGTCGAGCGGAACTAAAGATGGAAGGTTTGGATCGTTTCTTGTCAGAGGTTATTTTCTTTCCTGTATAACTGAAAACCAACTCGTCTGTAGAGGCCATCACATAATATAACTTAGATCAAATGCTCGATTTCGAAATCGTTTAACATGGTTGGTTGCCTACATCTAATCAAACTTAAAATTTAATATAAAGTCAAAATATATTTATACGTTCAATAAACAACTTCAAATTTGTTTTATACAAACCAGATTTTTCATACGAATGACACACTGCTATTTTGATTGTAATGTGACTAACTTTTATTCAGCAAAATGTTATGGAGCAAAGTTAAATCCACAAGTGTTAAGTAATGTATGGGTTGCAGTTTCATAATTAAAAAGGGTGCGTCATCCTTAATATTATCATGATTTTGAAAGTAGTTCCGCGGAATACTTTATATCTCAAACACTTGAAACTATATCAGATAAATTCAAAATTAAATCAATACCATCCGGATTCTCCAAACTTGGAATAATGCGAAAATCGTAAAGTATTACACTTCCAGAGATTTATTTGCTTTTATCCACAAACTCCTTTTTGTTATTATCGATTTCCTATTTCAGTTTATCCATTCTAACACCTATTTCAGAATCCTCATATCCATTTCCATGTTCAAATCAGTTCTTTTATATGTCAGTGTTTTCGATTATTTCGATTTTTACCTGTATCAATCTTACCACTTAATACGAGAACTTTTTATCTATTTCAGTTTTCAATGCATCTGTGTCTTGTGTAAACGTTTGTTCCAAATCATTGAAATCTTTTCCATTCGTTTCATCTTTTCATCTAATTTGTCAATACTACGTTGTACCACACCGATATTTTTAACCACTTCTCGATCAACCTATTCTTCTGTATCTGTTTTAGATTGTCCAACCTCACCATGTAACGTACTGTAAAATTCGGTAAATGTAACATCTTTTGTCGGTTTGATCTTATCACAAAAATCTGTAATAAATAAATCATAAGTAATTGTACTCTAACATTTAAGTTCTCTAAGTTGCATCATTTTTTGTTTGCTGTAACTCCAAATTGGTATTAGTGTTATCTGTTATCTTCTTGTTGAAGTCTTTACTTGTTTGTTAAATCATTTATTACTTTTTTAATCTCTTGGCGGTTTTGTTGGATTTCATCACTCACATCTCTCCCTAGCTGTTCCAATTGAAATTATAAAGTGTTCTAGTCTTCCCAAGAGTTTTAATTTTCTTCATGTTGCTTTCTAAAGCATAAGTTTCACTGTTTATCCTCTGCTCAATTGGCGGTATTTATTTTGAATATTAGTTATAGACCATTGTCCTCCTTTAGTGTTATCCCTCTCGGACACTATGCCTCCAGCGACAAGGCTCTTCCGCTCGACATCTGCTCTTTATCCGACTTTTAACTCACGTACAACAGCATATATTGCTGTCTCTCTAAAAATAAATCCTGTGCATCCAAAATCTTTTTTTTTCTGCTCTTATCAATCTGTTTCTGTAGTTCTGTGATTGTTAGATCTTTCACTACCACTCTTTTCAATAACTGTTCAGTTCTTGACAACTTGTTTCGTCTATGTTTTCATATATTTCAAAGTATTATCCTCCAAAGCCTTACGTATTTGTTCAATTAAACGTCTTTTTTTTTTTTTTTTTTTTTTTTTTTTTTTTTTTTTTTTTTACAAAGGATTAGTATGAGCATCATTTAATTTAACAGGATCACGTAATTTGTGATATAGTTCTTGTTGAGGTTTATGTCACTGTTGACTTTTTTAACCCATTTTTACATCTTTCAATTTTGTTGAGACTCAAACAGTTTTTCCTTTTTTATATTTGATCCTAATTTAATGTAGTCTTTTCGAAATCGATATGTAATAAAATTACACTCAATGCAGATAGATGTACTCTCAACCTGAATGACAAAAACCCAATGGATTATCTAATTCCATTCGATGTCATGCAATTGTCTTTCATTTCTTTTGTAAACTGTCAAGGTATATAAATGGAAAGAAATCTGCCAATTAATGATATCACAGTATAGATTACAACATCTTACAACGATTTGGAATTTTTGGCAGCTCTGTGATTGACAAAAGATTACATGTCTTCTTGATTTGGTTTACATTCATTTCTCCAGTTCTCTGTCAGTTACATTGCTACCTTTTATATCTCTATATATTCAGTTTGCAATAACTGTTCAATTCCTGTTTGTACTCTTCAAGTTCTGGAGAAATGATGTAATTGTTATTTTTGTCTCGATCAAACCTAATTCCTTTTCCGGTTTTCTTTTGTCCATTCTTAACTAGTTAAATAACGGTAAAGGTTTTGAATTAAAGAATTTGAAAATCCTTTCAATGAAGGTGTTGATTACGGCTATATTGTTGGTACTAAACTTCAATTGATGATACTCTAAATCTTGCTGATGATAATAATGATCAAGGTCAATGACAATTTAATAATGGACAACTACTTATACAATAAAAATGACATTACATTCCAGAAACTATTATTAATGCATTCTGGTTATAACACTGGCTTGGACTTTGTCTGTAAATATGGAAGATATAAGTATAGAGGTAGAAAGGGTGAAAAATGCATTAAATCCATAGGAAGATCCGGCAATGTAACTGATTTGAAGACCTCTAAAATGCTGGGAAACAAGACTTTTAGCACCTAGTTCAACAGAGAGATAAAAAGAAAAAATGGAGGATCCAGTTTTATGAATTAAATAAATGCTGAGGATTTAGCACACCAACTTCTAGAACCTATCGCTACCAAAATATAAGAATTTCAGGATAGATAACTAGACTTAGTGATATTGGAGAAACGTCGAAACCTTTACAGTCCAACTACACAACGTAAATATACCTTAGACCCTACTGTTATACAAAGGCAACAAATAAACGTACCCGAGGAAATAGAGATGCAAATTATGGACACCAATGAAACGTTCGATCAACGTGAAAGAGAAGCTAAGATTAAAATTCACAAATATTATGGAATAATTCAAAATGAAGAACTTCTACCTGCAATGAAAAGACTATTCGCTACACTAAAGGAAATAAAATTACGGGGTTATGTGAATGATGTGAAAGTAGTAAATTAAAAAATATCATCTATGAAATCTGATGTTAAAATATACGAAAAACATATCAAGAGTTAGAAGACGAGATTAGTAGAGAAACAGATAGTAACAAAAGAGCTGTATCGGAAGAACAGCAGGAAAGTATTGAAAGTCAAAAGACCGCACTCAGTTCGACATCTAACATATTTGGAGAGAAAATATAGAGACAATGTTGACAAAATCAATTCAAAAGTTAGTAAAAAAAATTACCCTTAAGTGAAAGTTTGAAACAACTTTTTAAAGAAAAAGGTGTAACAATAGCAGCTATAGCCAATGCAATAGATGTGATTGTATCAACTATTGCCATGTCTATAGCAAATCTGATAAAGATTAGTACGTGGTAGAGATACGAGTGAAGACAGTGCTCCATTGAGAGGCAAAAATAATTCGTTCAATGAAAAAATTGCAAAAGTCTTAATAAGTATTAGCAATTGTTTACTTGAGTTAGCTAAAATAAACAGTAGTATATTTGTCTAAAATTATTAGCATTGTAGTAAGCTGGCTTTCGAAAACAGCTGAACAGATTGTTTCTCTCTTTGTTAAACATGTTATTTTACTCATTTGGGAATCAGTTGACCTGTTATTTGCATTTTTAATCGAAGATGTAAACAAAGCAACGAACAGGATTAGAAATTAGCAAAGCTTATCACTGTAGGTGAATCGTGCTCTGCACATGTGCCGATCTCCCGGTAGGCATCGTCACCTCAGTCGAAGATGAATGCACATTTCGTAAACTAATACAAAAAGTAAACTATAGCAGCTCCTGCAACTTAACAATCAATATAAATAATTGTTTGTTACTAGAATTTCAAGGTAAATATTGCATTTTGACCTTTCTAAATTGGCATGTTTCATTTGAACGTATGAGTATTGGATCGCATTAGCAGATCTAACAGTACGCACATCCAATCAGAACGTCCTCTGACTTTTCCATCGCATGCTATAAAAAAAAATCGGATATAAATAATGGCCATTTTGAAATGCCCTCAATCCCTTGCTTGTTATTATGTCGCAATAACTTCAACGACGTCGCAATGACTACATGACGTGTGATCACTAACAGCAAAGTAAGCGATAGCTTCAGGCTATTGAAACCAAATAATCTATTTAATTTTTTTCATTACAAAGTTGCAGAAATACCATTAAAAATTAAAAGTGCAGATATTTCATTGACTGTTGAAACGTCCTAGAGTATTATTTTTCACCACTTATCATTGTATATGAATATGTTTGCATATCTAACCAGATGTTCGTTCGCCTAATACCTAACGATTTGGCAAGTATCACTACAGTTACCTCCGAGTTTCTTTCAGAGAGTCTAAATTATTTGTGTCGCATGGGAAAGAGAGGAGGAATTTCCTATTGTAGAATATCATCATCTTAATCCTTCATTTCTGCATACATTTGTACTCATTTTGTGTTATATTGTGTCCTCTAAAATTTTCTGTCGTATTGTCACATATTGTCTATCAGAATTTGAAATATGATTTTTGTTTCAACATTGGTATTAATGGTGTGGTTTAGACCAAGCTTAAACTAGTCTTTGCATTTCTATAAATTGCAGTTGTGTCCAATGATACTAAACATTTTCATAATCATGTCACTTGGTAATAGACAGATTTCTTCGTCACCAATGCCATAGTCCAATTTCACTTTGATTCTGTTATGTGTTTTTGAAAACTCGCTATATTTTTTTATCGCTACCATGACCGTTTTATGTTTAAAATACAAAACTTTTTTAACTTTTTAATTTCATCTTTAACAGTGGAAACAAGTCCTAAAATAGATGTTCCGCTCATAACTTGTCCGCCTAAGATGCCGATGGCATATGTTTCGATGCTTTGATGTAATCGAGATACTGATCCTGTTAATGTTTTACTATCTTGCAGAAAGAAGAAAGTCCATCTTGTTGACTCATCTGCACCAGTTTTCTCATTAAAATAGTTGTATAGTGATTTACCTTGCACTACCACCAATTAACTCCATGTATTTTTGTTCCCTGAAAAAATATTTCTAAATCAGATTAATCTTCGTATTGTTTCCAATAGTATCTATCGTTATATATGCCTCTGGTATTCTTTAGCTTGACGTATCTCCAATCCTGATGTGCGGAATGCTAAAATGTTTGCAGATCAAATTCATCTGTTCCAAATTTATATCGTGTTTATTAGAAATAAAAGCATCTTCTCCAGCCGAGATTTTTTTGCATTGGACAAAACATCAAACAGGTTCAACTAACTCTGGTAAAATCCCATTAGGAAATTCCCAGTAAAATCCCATTAGGAAATTCCCAGTAAAATCCCATTAGGAAATTCCACAGCCAGATGTTGCCACTGACACTGCCCAGTTAAACTGATTCTACCAAAATCTCATGTCACACTATGCTCTGTATCTCTTAACAGAGTCATCACTGTGAAATTTTCAAGAGTAGTTATCAGAAATGTTTGATGGCTTGTATGTACAAAATTGAGTTACAGTACTGCATTTTTTTCATCTTGTTAAATATTTATATTATGCCCGTGTCAATGTCAGAGAATGCACATGACACGATCCGAGCGTTGAACTGAGTTGCGGGATAAGGGTAAGTGCTTAATACTCTGAAGTCCATTATTTAAGTTTAAAATATTTGAAATTTAATTTCCATTTGCAGATACATGGAGCTTTTATTTACTGTTTTTCATATTCACATGCAAGTTTTGTTGATTTCTCTGATTTTGTATTTCCTCCACTGTAATACCATTTCAACCTTGATGACTTTACACACTCTTTCCATCTCTAATAAGTCAAACATGTATTTTGGTTTTCCATTTCCTCGATCAGATTTTCCATGTAGCAATTGTAACATTTTACAACTGACTGTGCTTCGCACACATTCATTCTGTATGATTGGACTTTGTCCACAATATCCAGTGTTAATTGTTTTATTTATTGGGGTACTTTAATTTAAATTACTACTAGATGTACTATAAAAGTGGTGCTAAAATTGCACCTTCAGAATCTGTATATCAACAACCTGTGAAAGGTGCACTGGATTTTACTGTGATTTAAGGTTTTATGGCTGTGTAAAAATTCTACATGGCAAATGTTTTATTCAGGTACAATGCATAGTTTATGGTGTAGATGCTATACCTTTTTTGAATGAAATGAAAGAGGAGTTTAAATATCCCCTTGATTGCATCAACATTTATCGGATTTTTGTTCCCGCTTATCTTTTTCAAAATCTCGAAAACTAATTAGCAGTCTTTTACATAATATTTGTTTTTCCGATTTTTTTGTATATAGAGTTGAAACCAATTCCATATTTTTTAAATTTTATCTCTTTTAATTTCTTCTGTGAATTCATTTATTATCCTGCTAGGACATTTTCTACATTGTAGCTGCCTTATCACATGTTTCATGTGTACAATATTGTTGTTTACCTGTGATGTTTTGGATGCACTTTCTTCTTACATTCAGGTTGGGTAATAAAACAAATGTGCATGCCTTCATTTTCGAATGCACTATTTTTCCACATCTTTCACGTTCTATAAAGTCGCTATTTTTTAAAAACTCTAAGTTTTCATGCTTTCTGATATTGCAAGTTATGTATTGTGCTTCTTCAGTCTCACAAGGTGAGGAGTGTCGTTGACACAACGTCCCGAAGGAGAGGTGTACTTTTGGCATATCATTTATTTTAATGGTATAGTGTTTTCAGCTGGTTCCAAACTGATATCATTTCTATTTTACTAGTACATACCTTACACCGTTCACCCGTATTGGTGTTCAAATCTTTTCAACTTTGTATATATCATCTTGTTTGTCGTATAGATATTACTTGCACAGCTTTTTTCAGTTCATACTTTTGTATGAAATATATAGTCCAAGTACCGAAAGTTAAATCCATGGTGGACAAATATGCATATGATTAAACTGGAACATTAATTTCGATTTGTTTAATTACTTTTACCCTTATTTCCCTATGTCGAAACTTGGGAGTAATGCCTATTTGTCCTGACTAGTGTGCAGCATTCGCTGTTAAAGAAAAGAAGTTTTATTCCTTAGCTTCTACAATATAGTCTATAGTTTACTGGAATTGATAAATATGCCTACTTAACAGGATATTTTTTTCACAGAGAGAGAGAGTCGCCATAGTTTATTGACCTCTGGTGCTAATATTAGTACCCCTACCTCCTTCATCGACAGGTTACTAATTGGATCCTATATCTCTCAACGAAGCAGACTGGTGTTTTTTTCCAACACTTTTGCTCATGTTCGTAATAAATAATACATACTATTACAGACCCAAGTTTCCTTAGTTTATTCCACCTAAAAACAAATGCAAGGTCTTATAAAAAAACGACTCTGAGTGTCCTCTGAACACTCGAAGCGTCTTAGGCCGCCATTTTGAATATAGCATCTGATTGGATTAGCACGATACACAAACAGAAAAAAAGTTCCATGTCATATAGACGCTGATGCTTTGTAAGAAGACACACACACACACACTGTTTGGTAACTGGAACTGTAATTTTTATTGCTCCATGAACACTATAGGATCACTTTGTAGCCTGAACTTGTTGAGATTACGACATCGTAGCTCATGGACCTCATCAATGTACAAATGATAAAAACACTAAAAATTAAATCTATTCGAGTTGATAAAAGCTGATAGTAAATCTCTTTTTAAAGCTAAAGCGAGGGAGGGGCAGCTTGTGATTACTATCAATGAAGAATTTTTTCTCAAACAGAAACCCAACAGTTGTTGTTTATGTTGTTGAAAAAAATATCAAGAACGAGTCTCCTCGACAAATGCTAAATGGAGCGGTCGCATACAATTTAGACCTATGTATCTTTGATCGACTATATCCATGGAAATGTGCGTTCGTGTGTATGTAACCTCGCGTGTGTATATGTAAAACAGAGAGAGAGAGAGAGAGAGAGAGAGAGAGAGAGAGAGAGAGAGAGAGAGAGAGAGAGAGAGAGAGAGAGAGAGAGAGAGATGGCCCGGTTGCACACACGAAAATAGCGCGACTTGACTTACTCTTTTGAAACATCTAGTCTAGAATTCATCAGTTCGATTCACCCAGTTTATGTTTTACTTACCAGCTGTATCAGGATCTATCCGTATTAAACTCCTTTGAAACACACGCTTACCATTTATTTAAATCCCAACACTAGCTTTAGTTTCAGTTGATTGCTCCCTATAACTTTTCAACGTCAATGGCTGTTTCATGGGTGATTATGGCAAAGTCTAAGCTAATAAAATCGACAAGAAGTTATTTATTTAAATTGGAATTACAACTGAAAAGAATGTTAACTTCTTTTATTTTTCATTTGGACACCAATTTTGTAAAATAAAAACATGGAAATACGACTATTGGCCTAGATATAAAACTTGTCTAATCGCGAGGCGAAATCAGCTATTCAGTCGACTCATCTTGGCTTTACTAGATGTAACAATGTGAAAATATTATATGTCAGAATGTAACTTGGAAGAACAATTTGAATGTCAGGATCCGCAACACCCCCCTACACATACACTCTCTCTCCGTGGATTATGGACAATTTTTATCGATCCAACTTTCAGCTTTATATTTTCGGAGTCTTATAAAGTCATTTTTTTAATTCACAGCATTATTTATTGTACACCGTAAACATGATACGATGACATTGCCCTCGTTGTTGATGTAAGCCAACATTACGTCAGTGTAACTTGCAAATAATTTACACAAATTTCTATGCGAATATCAGACAAAATAGTGCCAGTGGGCGGAAGTAAATTGTTTGTTTTTTTTTAAATTTCGGTTCATACAGGTATGAACAAAATAAACTGAAAAGGTTCTGGCCAATCGGATTGCTGGAAATCGTAATTAAATTGTAATGAAAAAGAAGAAAAAAATTTATTATACACTCTTTACTATTTTTCTGTTACTCAAAACTGTATAGTGAATCATTCAAAAGTGTGTATACCTATTTCTTTGTTAGTCAGATTAATACTCTTTTATATTGGCAATGCCATCTGCATATCATTTATTTATAATATATCAGAAATGTAAAAACGTATATACAATTACCTTTAAACAAGCCAAGAATCTTGAATGAAATGCCAACAAGAAAAGCGACACCAGCTGTCACCAGAAATACCCCGACAACTGGAGTGAGGTCGGCCGAGTATTGGAGGAGACCAATACATGCATCCCTTAGTTCCTCTAAATAATGGATAACAAGTTCAAGAAGATTTATATCTTCTAGGCATCCTTGATTATAGCCATAATCGGTACGAACTTTTTTTTCCGTTAAAAGTGTATCTGTGAACAAAGATTCAAAAATATTGAGAATTAAAACGTCTTTGCTACATATCACGCTGCCGATCATGGCTTATATTCTCAAAAATTAATGAACTCTAAATTCAAACTCATGCTCAAAGCCTTTTTAGATATGGCGCTTGTAGTAAAATTATCTCATTCAAATTTAGCATGCTAGACGTAGAAGCAAAGATAAAGAGAATACCGTGATTCTAATTGTATTCCTCATTCTATATTTTCGTTCTCTACCAATAAATGAAAGATACTGTCTTGACTGTCCAAGCTCTGTTGAATCAGAAATCCATTTATTTCGTGATTGTCAAAAATATACACAAACTATACTTATTTATCTGATTTCTTAAGAATGTACACGTTACAATTTCCAGAGACAGCCATCCAGGATCTCGAGATTTGTTAGTCAATCTGAAACCTTACCACAGAGAAGATCTGTTTCAATGTAAGTAACTACACAGCTAAATATTTTAAAGTTTAACAAGAAATAATTTACACATACAAATAGTCTGTTTGGATGCTTCTTTTATTCCTCATATTGACTTATTTACCATTTATCTAACTATCCAATATATAACATGTCAATAGAAAACGCTTTGTACGAATTTGAATTTCCAGTTCAGTTTTTCGTATTCTTATTATCTTTACAGTTTCAGAATATCAATTTTTTAAAACTATTTTTGTTTTTAATTTTAGTTGTAATTTTGATACATTGAGCTCAGGCTTGATTTTCTTGCTCAGAAAGTTTTAACAATATGGTACAATGTTTAACTGTGGCCTCCGAAGAAATTATCAAACTACAACAATCCATGTTTCTTATCTCCTTAACATATCTGTTATCGTTGGTTCAGCTCAGCATTGCGAATGATATCCGCATCTGTGGCTCTGTGAAATTTCACGTGAGCGTTTCGAAATGTACCTAAAATTACCTAATTCGTTTCGCGCAACAATGATTTAGGCACCATCTGTATCGACATATAGAGCAACACCACTCACTCGATACATGCTGAAAAAGAGTTGCCTTTGTACATGTACTCTACCATTTTAGGCCTGGAGTTCTGGAAGTGTCCATTTTTGATACAGGACTGAGACTTATGGGAGCCATCGCGTGACACAGGTAAGCAAACATCGTCTACTCATTACACAAATCATATCATAAACAGATATTAAGTACAAATTTTCTAAATAGTTGAAAGAAAACTAGACAGTTCAGTCGCCGATATGATTCGCGATGCTGAGCTAAACGAACTATAGATATATAGACACTTCTTCCACAATGTTACTTAGAGGAAGGCTAAGATTAAAAATGTGCTGAAATGATGAATATTAAAACGAACTATGATTTTCGCAGATGCATGGGTCTAAATTTTTTTATTTTTTTTTTTTGCGCTTAACTTCATAAGGCAGTGAAAAAAGAACAAAATATGCAATATCGAGGACATGACTGAAAACTACAATCCGTTGTACGAAGAGGTAATGAAAATTAGCATCGACGATTATCGAAGGACTCTCTCTCTCTCTCTCTCTGACTCTCACTCTCTCTCTCTCTCTCTCTCTCTCTCTCTCTCTCTCTCTCTCTCTCTCTCGCTGATATTGTTCATCTGCGTTATAAACGGATTGAGAATAGTTCCTTTAGTTTCATGTTTTTTCAAGCGCACTTTCATCCGTAAATTAATTGTATGCTTTTTTTTAAAACAATAATATCCATTCAAATGTAAATGAAAATTCAGCCTAAATTAAATATGAAATGCCTGTTTCCGATCCACTGATATATATAAATAAAAAGATAATGGAGAAAAAGAATGTGGTTTGGCTTACAGCACTGGACTTCCTTACAAATCGGAACCGTGTCTGTATCCAATGGAAAAAAAAGGACTTTTTCCAAAAATCCCAACACATCAATTTTGTCTCTTTCCTTTTCGCTGCTGTCTCTTGTCCCTCTATAACAGACAATGAAATGCGATTCATCAATGAATAAGGAAAAAATTGAATAAATACCAGCATTATCATGTTGTGAAAAAAAACTTGCATATGCCTAGTATCTTTGACGGAGTGACTTGAAGTCTTTAATCAGCAGTATAAAGTAAATGAGGGGTCTAGTTTCCGTCCAAATACAATAAGACTGCTTGAATATATTTGTCACCTTTTGTATTTTTTTCCACTAAAATGCACCCATGTATCATAACAGAGATGAGAAAAAGACTGAGATTTCCTGTCCTCATATTTTCCTAAAGTGAGAAGATTGCTTCAGACTTAGTAATCGCAGAGGAGGTAACTACACACAGTTGGAAAAAATATTAGTTGACATTTGCAACTGAGGTTATTTAGTATGTTTTTCTTCTGAGGTAGGTGAAATTTTTTTTAATTGTTTTTTTTAATTACCTGTGACAATTGAAGTTTTCCAGTCCTCGCGTTATCACTGGGAACAAAAATTTAAAAGGAGTGGAACGTCGGCGCTCTCATATTCTGTGCGTTTTATCATTTATAATATTTACTTAAATTTATCTTAAAATTTGGGCAAATCATCCCCTCAATTTTAGAAAATCATAGAATCAACGATCTGGAAACGGGTGAACAGAAAGTAACTAAATATTCTGTTCAAAATGACGAATTACAGACACTTTAAATCCTAATTGGTGACTTCTGCATTTGTATAAAATGCCAAATTTATATATAAAAAAATAACAATCATGGTGTCAAACAGTAAACTCGATGGAAAATCTGAGCCGTTCAAAGAATGTAATTTAAGTGTCGTAATGGCTAAACTAACCTGAAAAGGAATACATAGTTAGATAATATTATCTATACTTTTCAAGCGATTAACATACCTTCCACAAACATCACCAGCTAGTAACGCCAAGATACAAGTTGTTAAAACGAAACTCGACATTGTTGCGGATCAACATCTTAGATATCCATTACGGTCGAGAAAACGTCAAAACAAGTGACGTCATCTGTTGACGTCATAACGTTGGAATCATAACAGCGGAATAGTAATTTCCCGCCATGACATCTTATTTTGTTAATTTTATTTCATTAATTTTTTATTTTCTTTTTATTTGCACTTTATTTAACAAAGCTATACATACGGAAAACGCCAGTCTTACACGTTGGTCTAAAAATAAATTACATGCAAAAAAAAACTGAAAATTATATATAAAGTGAAATTAAATCAAATTAAAAAAAATAATACGAAATATTATGCAAACCATAAGTGACAGATATCACACGTAACCATTTGAATTGAAATAGATCAATTCAGTTAATATAAATTAAATTTATATCAGATGCATAGCACATGTGAACATTATTGAATTTTAAGCATTTATATGCCTGAGTATTTATTTTTAAATCGTAAGTTATTCACTAAGATCGTTTGTTAGTCACCCCATGAAAATTAGATATGTGACCCCCAATTAACTCCGGATGGGTATGGTTTCATACGATTAACAGCAAAACAACGATGATTTATCGGATCTCATTTTATAAACTCTTTTATCCTCCGTAAATCTGTGTGTGTATGTGTTTTCAAAGCGTTACCCCTTAAATTTTTAGCAATATACAATCCTTGCCATTACAAAATATTAAATCACATATTCAGGAACAACTGAGATATTGGGCGAAATGTCTTAGTAGGAACGTGAAGTGCAATCCTAAAATTACTATATTTTGGATTTTATCCGTTTAAATATAAAAAGTAACTCCATATTCCATGATTTTATTACTTGAATACAGTTAAATATTCAGTTTTGTGAGTATAAACTATAAAAATGCCTTATTATCATCGTGTATTTGAAATTTTTAGATTTCTGTAGGGTATGAAATTTTTAGATTTCTGTATGGGTATGAAATTTTTAGATTTCTGTATGGGTATGAAATTTTAGATTTCTGTATGGGTATGATATACTTTGATCTAGGATACGGTTTACTGCAGTAAAGTGGACGGTTTACTTCGGTTCAACTGATATTTCTGTTTTGTGCAACCAATATATACATTTTTTATTTTAATTTCTGTGATTCTTCGCGTTTCTTATTGAAAGACAGATTTTTTAAAGTTATGTGCCGCTTTTTTCTGTTCGGAATAGCAGATAAGATGGTATTTAATGAAAAAACAGACAACTTTATTTAGTAAAACACACGAAGCAAACAGCTTTGTTTCAAAGCTTGAACAAAGAAGAGAAGAAGGAGGAAACACGGCGGCTTATACATAAAAACGTTTAGGCCTCCATCAGGGCCGGATTAAGACCTCTAGAGGCCCTAAGCACTGAAAAGACTATGGTGCCCGCCCCCCCCCCCCCCTATGTAATTAAAAAAAAAACCCGTAATTTTAAAAAAAAAAATTTGGGGGGGGGGGTCCCTGCTTAGCTGGTGCATTAAGCACGTGCTTAGTCTGCCTATTTGGGTAATCCAGCCTTGGCCCCCATTAACATGTATTTACAACATTTTATGTCTGTAAGTTTGCGTGATATTATAAATACTTGTATTCGCAGTGGCAGTAATACAATGGCGGTGAAAATAGTTCTGTCTGCAATTGCAATGGCGACTAAAATGATTTTATTCTCACCAAAAACTTGTTCATAGTGTTCCATACAATACATATTTTCGTGAAAGACGTAGGTCTACATCTCTTGAGACGTAAACAATTGCATTCGCTTTGGAAATTTTCTATTTTATTCGTAGCAAAGATTTCATTCATATACAGAATATTTCAACTTTGTAGTAGAAATTTTGTAGAAAGCACAAAGAGAGAGAGAGAGAGAAATAGTAGTTGTAGTGATGGTGAGCTGATGGAGGTAGTAGTAGTTGCTGTTGTTTTTGTAATGGTGGTGGTGATGATAGTAGTAATAGTAGAAGTACAAGGTTATAGTAGTATTGGATATAATTAAAGTTCTGGACAATAATGAAATTTAAAATAATACGATTTTGTTTCACTTGGGCGAACGGAGATTTTCTAGATATTCGAATTCCAGTTTTGTCATTATATCCGCTACTCTAAAATTACTGGATCAATCCGACTAGAGCGTATTATTTCACAAATTAAATACTACTAGACCAATTAGACTATGAAGATAATTAGCGAATACATAATATAATTTTATATTTTTTCAACAGGAAGGTACGTATTACTGCCCTTGGTAAAAGTTATTTATACCCTCAGTACAACATATCAAATTTACCTACACCGGGAACATGATCTGCGGTACAGGATATATTTAGAGAACGCTTGAGTCTTTTTAATGATATTTGAGATATGTGATATGCAATATGGGTATTTATGGGCTTTTTGTATTCTTGAAGCTAACGAGTGCTTCCTTATTGAGCTATCTTTCACAGCTTCAAAGAAGAAAGGTTGAAACTAATAGGAGAATCGTGTAGCCAGTAAGAAACAATGTAAATAGAACAATGTAAATAGAACAATGTAACCAACAATACTGGACTGTCTGCGTCAAACAATTGAAGAGAAAGGATGATTATAATAGGAGAATGGTTTACACGGCACGCACAATGTAATTAGGTCAGTGTGCCCGACAAGGATCTATATTTATCAATGAAATCATGTCCCTTTTCTGTTTTCTCTACATGCGAAGTTAAAGGGTTAGGGGTGTTCTACCAAACTGTGCAAAACAGAAGTTTTAAAACAAAATGCGCGATCTAAAAAGAAAAGAACAATGCTTTGCTTTAAATAATTATTTTTTTCATCTTATCTGCTCCTTGTCCTTCTTTAGTCAGACAGATTTTATAGTGCATGCACACATTCATTCGACACAGTGTAAGTTGGACTGGACAATGGGGGATCCACTAAAAAACTGATTAGTGGAAATTGTAATATTTAATGTTAGCAGCTAAATTTAGGGAGGGGGGTTGCTTATGAAAAACATTTTTTTTTTAAAGTATACTGTGGTTAGATTTATCCAGCGATCATTATTACTTTGGCAAAGTACGCCATAAACTCCTGGGTGTACAGATACATCGGACTGCAATGTATTCCATCGCATGTGCGATGTTCCAGTTATCGCTAAATGGTATGTTGTCCTTGAAGGGTACTGCTAACAATGGGCAAAGTAGGTCATAGCGATCACCGACACATTTGTATATACAGCCCCGAAACTTGACGGGTGTGTTTCACATTGAAATCACCAGGAGGCAGAAGGTACATGTAGGTAGAAATGGCATATATGTTTTCCTCAGACCTTTCCCACCCCGTTTATTGACAAGTAGATCTCGATTTTCATCAGAGTGACGTCGTGCATTGGCTTTCTACGTGATGAAATACTTTTTTTTTAATCATTATCAATGAGAAGATAAATATTCTATTTGTCGATATCAGGCAGGATTCAATACTACGTTGCTTAATTTTGGTAGCCTGTTAAAAGCGAGTACCTTATGCCGCTACCGCATGGTTTCGGCGAATTCCATACTATATAAAGGGCATACGCTCTGACCTCCCACTCCAACATAACAGTCCAAATATCTAAAAAGAAGTGCGGGAAAGGTCAGAGAAAACTGGGACTAGTACTTTTCATCCTCAAGATTTTTTTTCTCTCTTACATGTAGCGCAGTTTTCTATACTCTATTGAATGTATTAAAATGCAATGTATTTTTTTTATCAATAATATTATGTCCCTGTTCCTTTTTTTAAATTAAATAAATTGTGGTTAAAATGACCAACTTTTCTGGCTAAATTAGCTATGCGAAGTTTTTGGAACATGTAGGCGTGATTTTACAAAATATGTTGGTTTATTTTTAGCATAGAACTGTAAATATATATAAATTATATGCTTGAAAGAAAGACATTTTTTAATTTTGATTGATTTTATGGATGGGAAACACCGTAACAACTCTGTTTCATGCAATTCCACTAGCGGCATCTCATTGCACTAAGGTACCAATAGTATTGTTGTTTATACACATCAAATTCAATATAGGCAATAAGCATTTAGATAGCAAGCGTGGTACTTGGAGAAAGTTGTAGTGGCGTAAAGATTTGTATAGTGTGGACAACATATCAACAAACCGTGATGCAATGTATAATCCAACAGCGTAACATGCATTCGGAGCTACCTCGGCTATTTCTGCAAGACAAAAATGTGCCTCAGATGTATGTCGGCGCAGTAATTTACAGGAAAATCAAACATTTGTTCGCCCGAAATTTCACCACAAAATGAGAAACTCAATCTATTCGGACCACCTTGGCTATTTCTACAATTGGATTGACTGTATGGTTAACCAAGAAGTTACGAATAAACAAATAATTCGATCATTCGTAACTTCTCGATTAATCCTTGTTTCGTAAATAGCCGAAGTGGTCCGAATGGCCTCTATTGACATATATTCGAGGTATGAGCCGTAGGATTGACCTCGAGGTCGCGAACGGATAACATGATATAGACTTGCTTCTATACATTTTTCACAGTACGCAGAAACAGTTATGATTTACACAAAAGCTCGTAAAATAATGACGTAGTTGTTCACATAAATTAGTGACACCATTGCACTCATAAAAAAGTGACAATAAACAAATTGTTAAATAATCGTTAAAATAAATTTTAATTGTTTTAGATCTATAAACAAAACAGTTGTTAAATATATATTGAAATTTTTCAAGTTAAATAAATCGAAATAAAGACTTCGTGCCAATACCAAAACAAGTGAGAAAAATACAACCCGTCGCACAAAGAACAGAATTAATGAGGATGAAAAGACATAATTTAAATAGAATCATTGCGAAAATACATTGATTCATTTTGGAGAAATGTCACTAAGTACAGATTTTATGGCGGCTACAATAAGGATTTGCATGAATATTTTAATGATATTAAGTCGACTCCTTTTATTAAGAATCTACTTTTTCTTAATTGGAAAAAGAAAAAAAGAGCAAATTTTTTAAAAAATACCTTACGGAACTAAAATAGAACCTTATTTTTTATCGTTGTAAAGTAGACATCACTTAAACAATACAAAAATATATTAAGATAAAAACGAGATTAAATATGGCGCTTGAGAGGATAGAAATTGCAATAGGCAACTAGGTAACTTGCAGGACAACATTGTCTAGCTATGGTTTGTGGTTACTGTTAGAAAATGCCAGAGACAATAACTTCTTAAGGTGACGTAAAGTACGGAACTAAACCTATTACAGAAAATTTGTACCACAAAAAAACTTTTTCTTTAAATATGTATTTAAGAAATACCAATGTGACACCAGAGGACAACAGATAACAGTTAAACAAGAACATTGTGGAGCAACTAACTCTGGTATTATGACTAATTGTAACGAAGCCGTTAAAACGGGCCATCATTCTACATAGGTAAAATTTTCAATGGAAGTTGTAGGTAAGTTTATTTAATACAGAAGGCATTGTTATTGCTCCTTAGATGGTCCAACAGGAAGATATAAAACTGGATTGTCTTTTAGAAAAGATAGATAAAGTATTGGAAAAGTTATCTAGAAAAATATTTGCTTCCTGGATTCCGACATAACACAAGAGAATTTTTTTCGGGTATTTTCAACAAGATAGAAATGGAACAATACCTAGTTAACAAGCTCAACTTAACAACGGTAAAAAAAAACCCAAATCTAAACGGTTACATAGCAGAGAATGTTAACACAGAAGGTAGAGGCTGCATTAACTGGTTTTATAAAGATTGTAGTTTTAACATTTTACATTAAAATTGTCTGCCAGTTATTATCCGTTGGCATAAGCAAACATATCGGCACACGCATTTCAGACTTTCTGGAATTCTCTGACACAAGATTAGCAAGTAATTTTAACAATCTTTTGGCAAAGGAAGCCCATTTAACAAGATTGGAAATGACAGTTAGAAACTGTTGTAAAGCACTCGAACCTTGAAGAACTGACAGGGCAATAATTAGGGATGGAATTTTTACAAAGTACCATTTGCGAAATAATGAAGAAGTTAGATCTGTATATAACTCTTGTCTTTTTTACAACAGATCTAAAAGGATAGTACAGATCGGTAATTGGGAAAACCTATGAACAAAGAAAAAAATAGGCATTTAATACAGTTTACCAGTTTACAAGAAGATTGCAAAGAAGATACAATTGTTAACTTCAGCTTATCTGTTTTCAGCTTTAACTCGTTGCCAATAAATTGTACAGAGATAACAGAGCAGAAAGATACATTGCAGTTAATTCAAAAAGCATTCCTCATGAGCGGTAAACACTTGTAACGCGAACCGGAAGTATGTATCCTGATTGGAAAGCATCTAATCATATAAATTATTAGGGTGCAAAACACAAAGATTTTAAATTAGAACATTTTTAAAGAATTAACAGGAATACATGAATTATTCTAAAATATATACAAAACGAAAAGAAGCTTGGTAAGATTATGGAAATAAAACCTAAAACCATATAAGCAGGAGTGGAATAGTTTGGAGTTTGGAAAAGAACGCAAGTAAGCGCTTACCGTAATGGCAATTCAAAAGTTAGGACTGGTTTTTTTTTTTTCCTTTGCTGAAAAGGTTACAAAAAACAATACTTTGCATACAGTAGGTTTAAGCGATTTTTACTGGACCTTAGCAAGGATCCTAACTTAAATCATGCGATATATTCCAAATCTAATAAATTTACTATATACCTATCGGTTCCTTATATTGTTAGTCGGACTTGCTTAAATCGTCTTTGCACCCCTTCAATCGATGTGTATTCTCTAGTATTTGACCATTCTTACATTCGACGCCTTGATAATTTCATCTTTATGAACTTCGGGTTTGATGGGGCTGAAATACAAGTTGCCTGTTGCGGGTGTTAGTGGTGCTACACTTTACTTGGGTCCCAAGTTCCTGCAGCGCCATCTTTAGGTGCTCAATAGTTATCAACCTGATATTATATATTTACAAATAGGCGATGGACCTCTATCGAACCACCACTGACTGTGATCTGCTGGCCAATAATTTAATAAACTTTCCTTGTGGAAATTTACGGGGTCAATCACGTAGCAGTTGGGCAACTCTTGTCATGACTTATACTCATGTACTGAGCAAGTAGTTTACGTGAATATTATCCTCAGAGAAGAACTTTCGTATCAGCAAAATATATCTATATGGCATCACGAAGTTTTTGGAAAGATTAATTTCTTCTTTATGGCAGGGACAGTGTGCCTTTACAATATCAATGGAAGGCGCAAATATGCACGGATGCCATCGGCTTTTGATTGAGGCAATTAACATCATATCAAACTCTAGTAAGTCCTCATGAATATGATTTGTTGCACTAAAACCTGTATTTGCTTTGTTTTAAGTAGCAGTGTTCGTCCATGTTTCAGTATATTTAAAGATTACACTTCAATTGGCACCACGCATTCAACCTATTACATATCACATTCTTGACATTACTTTTGTTCGTTATAGTTCATGAATACTTTTCTACACTTGCTGTCAATATCAATTATTAGAACAGTAGGAATATCTCAAGATAAATGAGCTACTGGACGATATTCCATGTCCTACCGTCCAACTGCGTACTTTTAATAACTATTGGTGTGTGCTGCGAATTAAATGCGGCATATAACCTTGCCACTTTTGATTCATGCATATGTAATAGCGGTATACAGTCATATACTTTTCTTTCGTTCAGTAATTCAGTAACGATATTCAGTCAGTGCAGCTTCCGCGGCTGTTTCTTAATTGAAATATCCTGTGAACATTAACTTGCCTTTTTTTTTTTTTTTTTTTTTTTTTTTGTTTTGAATAGTACGGATATAGTGTTCACCCATATTTTGTTTGTTGTACCAATACGCATAGTGCTTCCTTCGAAATATACTGAACACCCCATGGAGTGTTTGTACCAATACGCATAGTGCTTCCTTCGAAATATACTGAACACCCCATGGAGTGTTTGTACCAATACGCATAGTGCTTCCTTCGAAATATACTGAACACCCCATGGAGGTATATACATGTATAAAAAAAAATTGTTGCTGGTGTAACGTTGAATATTGACCCCGTAAAAAACCTACCCGGGGTTCAATTTTCTACGGGAAATAATGACCTCCTACTCATAGAAAAATGGCCCAACTCGTAGAATTTGGACCCCATTGAGTTTTTCTCCGTAGAAATGTGACCCCCGGGTAGGTTTTCTACGGTGGTCAATATTCTACGTTACACCTGCACCGAAAAATTAATTAATATCATCTCACTTCTGTTCTTCATTATGCAGTGAATTGCTTTTGCACGACATTCATGCTTTCATAACAATTGGCGAATTTACTATATTTCAAATTAAATCCTCTGTGCGGATTGTACAGGCGATAGATGTCACGCTTGATTGGCAAAACACCAATATCTCTGTCATGAAAGTTTCCATTCCTCATTATAAACACAGCAGTCTTCGTTCGTTCGTTGGATTAACGACGTGTGCGGCCATTCGGCCATTCGGCCATTTACGTCGATCACAGCTGTCTGCATCCTATCACGATTAAATACTGTCCTGTTAGGTCACTGCACTATTACCTACTGCTCAAAAAAACCTCGGTCTGGTCCTTTTTTTTTTTTTTTTTTTTTTTTTTGGTTTCCTGATAGGTCTCTTACTAGATACATATTTCTTTAAAAACTTTAGCGCCTTCCAAGCTTTTGTAGGCTTAGAGGCGCAGTAGTATAACGGAACAGTGTAAATTAGATGCAGTTGGGCAAAAGACTCTCTTTAAAAAAAAACATTGTTGCTCTGAGTTATACCCAAAATCCCCTATTATATCCATTAGATTAGTTATACCCAAAATCCCCTATTATATCCATTATATTAGTTGAAAAATAAAATTTTCTTAAGGTCAAAGAAAGAAAAAAATATCGCGACTGGAAGGATAATATCAGCTACTCCTCCCCCCCCCCCCTTTGAAAATTAAATGGTCGCCCCTTATCATTTCAATGCTACTCTTCCGTCCCTTGCCCTCTGTTGACGTACCAAACCCTAGCACGTGCTGATACCTATGGACCGCCTACCAATATTCTTGATGGCAAATGTGTGAGCATCGGCGCACTGGCAGCATCCCGAACATTTAGGCCTAATGTCCATTACCTATCTGACTGCCAATATCATATACAAGTTCAAACCGTCATAACTTGAACATTTTTCATGACAATTTCATGTCTTATGAATGGCTTCTTTCCTAAGATATGTCTTATGAACGTTTGTTTTCCCCAAGATATGCCATATGCACGGCATCTTTCCTAAGACATGTCTTATGAACGCTTTTTTTCCAAGATATGCCATATGTACGGCATCTTTCCCAAGACATGCCTTATGAACGGTTTTATTCCAAGATATGTCAAGTGCACGGCATCTTTCCTGAGACATGTCTTATGAACGGCTTCATTCTTAAGATATGTCTTATCAAAGTTTGTTTTCCCAAAGATATGCCATATGCACGGTATCTTTCCTAAGACATGTCTTATGAACGGCATCTTTCCTAAGATATGTCTTATGAACGTTTGTTTTCCCCAAGATATGCCATATGCACGGCATCTTTCCTAAGACATGTCTTTTGAACGGCTTCTTTCCTAAGACATGTCTTATGAACGGTTTTTGTCCAAGATATGCCATATGCACGGAATCTTTCCCAAGGCATGTCTTATGAACGGTTTTTTTTCCAAGGTAAGTTCGTGAAACTAGTCATTGGTTGTTATGTTATAAATATAAATGCTTTGCAAATTATCCAATAGGCATCCTTAAAGTACACATTTTGGTCATTCCACCATAAGGACATGTGACTTAAAACGAGCATAGCAGACACTATACATTGTAATTGTTTATAACTGATAGGAGTACCTATACTAATTATGATAATTGCTAATAGGTAAAATTATTAATAAAACGTCACTAAAATGACCAATTTATTATTGTTAGCTTGTAAAACTTCATAAAAAATGGCCAAGTCCGAAAACACTTTAAAGCAATTTTGAAACAGCTCCTGTTAAATGTACAGGAGAGCACACGCACAGATGTATTCAAACCATAGTGGCCTCAGCTTTACAACTACAAGTTTAAGGGTCAATTAAGAAAATGAATGTGAATGTTTGAACTTTGCAAATTTCTGGTGAAGTTGTGAAAACTAATATTTTTTTTGTATTCTAGTGGCAGTAGATTATATATCTTCTACATATGTTTAATTACTATAATGTAATGTAGGTACTTCTATAAGTTATAATTAATTACAATGTATTATTTCTGCTGTGTTTATTTGAAGTTTATGGCCAAAATACATGGTGTAATGACCAAAATTGACACAAAAACCCTGATCAGAACAACGAATTGTTCTCGTCTTATTTCACTGTCATTGTTCTCCTGTGACTGCAATAGAACACTGATACACGCAAATATGCAAAATACACACGTGAAGCTTGTATAGCATGCAAATTCGAAGATTACAAGATGTTATCAGCATGTATCCATTAGAACAAGAGCAACAGCAAGAAATTAAATAGTGTCAGTTCATATGGTTATATTTTTATAGACTCAAAATGCTCTATTGTGTTCAGCATTCCATGATACGTATTGTTTAGTCATCCTAGAACGGCTTCAACTTCTTCATACTCTGATCTGTTACTTTTCTGAAGCTTTGCTGACCCTTGACATTTGGCTGTGTTTACTTCTTCGTAACTTGTCTCCTTTATTCTAAACTTTGACCCTATCTTTAGCATTTCACCGCCCTTTGTCTTCCTACCATCATTCTTCACAGATCTGCTTGGGGAGATGCCAGCTGCATTTTGCATGTTCTCGACGTTTATATTGTCATAGTTGACCTCTCCTGACGCTGAGCTTGGTCCCTTTGATTTATTTCGTGTACCAATATCTTGCTTTTGTGACGAAATGGCAAAACCATTCAAAGTCTGCATCTCTACAGTTTTATTTTCGGTTTTTGCATTGTGTTCGTAATCCGATGGCTTTGAGCTGTCCTTCAATTTGTCAACGTTATAATAGACATTTGTGTCTGTTTCAGCTATGACTCTCCCTTGTTCAGCCACTTTACGATTTGAGTCATCTCTTTCAAGCACATCACCAGAAATATCTTTGTCAACCTCTGCATCGTGTTTGCGTCTGACAGAGACTTTTGCATACAGATCCCCTGCAACCGCGGCATTTCTGTCTTCTCTGCAAGAGTTACTACCATAGTCGTAATCGTCTTCAAGGAGTACACTTTCGATTGAGAATGGCTGGCTTTTAAAATCATGCTTAGGTCCCATGTCCGGTTCCCTATCAAAGTCTAAATGATTATAAGCCATATCTAAAGTTTCATTCTCCGCACTGATGGACTTTTTCGTGTTGACATCAGCATTGTCATAACAATTTTCATAGCTGCTGGGAACATTTTGATTTTCCGACTTAACAGAACTCTGGGCTTTTTTGTTCAGACTCCATTTGGCAGCCACGTGTGAATAGTTATGCTTCTTCATTGGCTGTGTGTACTCAGGGTTTTCTTTTTGTTCAGATGATTCTTTCTCTGAGGAGCCTTCGTTAGCTTCGATGTTGGCATAATCTCCACCATCTTTTAGTACAGTTAGTACATCTTTAGATTTAGCCGAAACTTGGCATTCGTCTTTTTCTCTTAGAGATTTACCTCCAGGGGTACCATCCGATAAAACCTCACCATAATCTCTACTTCCCGAAACAATACCAATGCTTGTTTTTCCTTCTTTCTTTGAAGGCTTTGTGTTGCTACATTCTTTATTTGGCGATTTGTTCTCATTTTCATGTGGCTGATGTAAATCTTTCTTGCTATTGTCACCATATTCATTTTCAAACCTGACTAACTTGACATCACTATTGGCAATGTTTCCAATCATTGTTTGTTCCTCCAATTGAGGCTCCTCATCGTTCCTGTTGTGGCACCTTCAGAAAGATATAATACAAATTGGTATGTGACTTCCATGCGAAATAGTTGTAACATGAAACCCTCTCTCTCTCTCTCTCATATACACACACACACACACACACACACTTGAACAGATTAATGTTTTCATTGCTTTCATATTAGTTTGATAATAAAAGTATGTATATTTCTGATCGGATATACAATTTTAAGGGTTTTCTCAACGCACACAGTTGCTCGTACCTCAAAAAAGGGGAAAAAAGAAAGGAAAAAAAGAAGTATTCAACAAGTTTGAATAAAGGTGGAATAACATTTTATCGAAATTAGTTTTAATAAGATTGTTTGCAAAAGTGGAATCCTGTGCATTGCGTAATGCAGAGAATCAGATTTGTCGTCCTGCAGAAAACACTACCAATAAATTGTTTGTTATAAACCATCCAACTAACCCAACCATCTCTCCCAACGCCACCACTCCCCTCCAAAAAAAAAGGAATGGGAAAAAAGATGTTTACCTGTGGCAGACAATGGTAGTAATGGTTATAAGGAACAAAAGGCCACAAATGACAGATATTACGATCGTTAGAATCCATAGTGGTATCGATCCTGAAAAGAAATTAAAGAAGATTCACCCTGCCTAAAAATAAAAATAGAATCAAATTAATAAGAATTACACGCCATGGCATTCTATACAAATATAAGACAATATAATTCGACGGACGAGATAGATAGATAGATAGATAGATAGATAGATAGATAGATAGATAGATAGATAGATAGATAGATAGATAGAGTGACTTAGTGAGTGAGTGAGAGATTGGGTGGATGGGTGAGTGAGTGAGTGACCCCGTTGTCAATTAATTCCAAACAATCCCACAAACTTCTTTAGTTGCAGAAGGTATAAACTTTTCATATTATATTTTTCTCCAGAATTCTGAAAAATATATGTACTTTTTACGTACAGTACAGATGTAATCATATATCTCCAACAAACCAAGAAACAGTCGTTGAAAAAGGGTATATACAATTTTAGTTTAATTTGTAACTTATACAAAATTCTGCCCAAACGATTGCGTATAAACACACGTTCAATTCTGTATAGTTGTTTTTTACAAAATGACTAGAGCTCATTTTCCATCCTTCACCGTTTCAATAAAGAAGTATTTGTACAACAGACAACCGCTTCACTACTCAAGCGGTCCCCGATTGTACAACAGACAACCGCTTCACTGCTCAAGTGGTCCCCGACTCATTAGCACTAATCGGCCCTAATATAAATACTGCGTGCATGGACACGGGGGGGGGGGGGGCTGACAGGGCGTTTGCCCCGGGCGCCAGATGTCTTGGGGCGCCAAAAACAGCTGATAAAAATTCGGGCCTCGTATTCTGGCCCTTTGGGCCATCATCGTCGCCCGGGCGCCATTTACCCTTAGTACGCCACTGTGCATGGTTATCACAGAAAAGTTTGTCAAAGACTCTGTTTTGTGGAATTCAAAGAGATTGTGTCAGTTTCAACTAAAATATAAAACAAAACAACAAAAAACAGACATTGCAACTTTAAAACACCTTGTTGAAACTGAAATGACTAAATTTGTACACCTGATAATTTAAAAGAATAATTTATACTAAGTCTTGATTCAGTGAATCTATATTGTCACTAATATTCTGGACCAGTTTTCTTTCAGACTGTAAAGGTTTAGTGGCTATTTTATCAAGAAGGTGTGAGTACAATTAAAAATGTCAATTGTCTGTTTAACAAGACCTTATAATTTCATAGGGTTTTCTAGCCTTGCGTTTTTGTTTTTGTTTTGTTTTGTTGCTGTTTCGTTTTGTTTTGTTTGTTTTGTTTTGTTTTGTGGGTTTTTTTCAATGACCTTGTAATATCTTCATTCTTGCCCAGAATTTTTATAATTAATTTGAATATCATATTTATCACAAAAGGAAAATAAGCTTATAACGTGTCCTACATTATCTACAAGGTCATTTGAAACAAAAAATACATTTTCAACCCGACGTTTATAATACACTTTATTATCAATTTCATTAGAGCTATACCACAAAGACTAACTCCTGCAAATTTATTTCAACATCAGATTCTACTGAGTCCAAAAATCTCCCAAACAGAATAACATCTTTTCAAGAAGGAGTCGATTTGTTTAATTATTTTTTTTGTTTAAACTCCCGAACTTTCAAAAGAAATGATTAAGATATTGTGGTGATGTCCGTGAACTCATCCTACACAGTTAAAGCTGGACACAAAACTTGTAGTCAATGATAGTTGTATGCCAACAGTTCAGGAATTTTTGTTTCTCGTCCATGGAGTGTGCCTCTGTGTGTGTGTGTGGTAGCGGTGGTTGGGGGGAGGGGGGGGGTAAGAGTGATTTTATATAAACCTCAAATACCTCCTGGACTTTTTGTTTCACATTTTCGAGAACTGGCTCGTGTGATCAATTACCCAAGTGCTAACACATGAGATTGAGGCCCCTGAGTCATACCCCGGGGAGTTTATATCCCCACAAAGGATTTAGCTTCTGGGTCGTTACATAGAAAGTATTGAGATCCAACCTATACCCACATAAAGACCTAATGTGCATGAAAAAACTATATATATATATATATATATATATATATATATATATATATATATATATATATATATATATGAATGACATTATTGATCTTTACTCTTTTCTTTCTATCCATGCTCATTACTTTCATTGTTTCTTGTTTCATCTTTGTCCATACTAATTACTAATCTAATATTTTAGTCTCGCGTGCGATATTTTTTTATTAATAATTCTCATGCGTGTTCGTAATAAAATAATGAAGTCAATGTTTTATTTCCGTAATTTGTATTGTACACGTTTTCTAGCCTTGCCAGTCTGTGGTAATTTTCCAACGCCTGAACTTGAGACGGCTCTGTCGCTGTATTGTATCGACTCCGACTCCGGATGTTTTGTATCGATTCCGGTTTCGTCCGATCGCTATTTGCATCTTAAGCAATTTCTACCACAAGTATAACTCTTATAAGGTACTACAACTCATTCACAGACGGAACATTTGCAAACTTTTCCTTGAATTTGTTAAAATTTAACAACATTCCAAACACAAAGGACAAATAATGAGTTTTTTTTATACATGTAGACGTACCCAGGTGTAACTGCATTGTCTATGGAAGACAAACGTTAGAGGGCATACATGCATGCGTATAAGTGGAAATGCCAAGACAAGGCAATGTAGACCGAAAAGTGTCTACAAACTTGGACAATAGTACCGAATCAGCATCACCCGATGTTCTCAAAAAGTAAAAAGCCAGAAAAGAGACTGAAAAGCTAGAAAAACAGGAGAAAAGTCAATCATTAATCACAGATTTTGTGTGAAGCGACCCAGGAAAAACAGCGGCGGATACTCAAACTACAAACTCAAAGCTTGACGCAATATGCATCGACTTGATCAAATCTTTGCAGATAATGAAAAACTCACTGAACACATGGATGAGATGATAACGCAAGAATGTCTGGAAGAAAAAGTAAACGATGTGATTATGCAAAATTCCATGGAAGGAATTTTGGGAAACCAAAAGGAAGAAATTAAGAGATAAATTATCTCAGAAGTTTTTTGAACCACAGAAGGAAGATGTACAAAAATCAGAGGAGATATGCTGGAGATCCAGACAGAGAATGCCGGACTGAAAGTAGAAACAGAACGACAAGCGAAAAAGATATTAGAGGAGGAAAAAAAAAGCTTGACTATTAACCGCAACAAATGGGAAAGGCGATTAATTTATATGCAAAAGTACACTAGATCAAATATAGAAGGCATTAACTGAGTAAAGGATAAAGATGAGAAAGAAAGTATGAAGCAGTCATGAGAGAAAGCTATCAAAATTGTTAGAGATAAACTTTGGTTAAATATTGAGAACCATAACATAGGCATAGCTCACAGACTTGGCACATTTAGTAAAGAAACCAACAGGATTGGCACATTTAGTAAAGCCAACAGACTTGGCACATTTAGTAAAGAAGCCAACAGACTTGGCACATTTAGTAAAGAAGCCAACCGGCTTGGCACATTTAGTAAAGAAGCCAACCGACTTGGCACATTTAGTAAAGAAGCCAACAGACTTGGCACATTTAGTAAAGAAGCCACCCGACTTGTCACATTTAGTAAAGAAGGAACCCGACTTGGCACATTTAGTAAAGAAGCCAACATGCTTGGCACATTTAGTAAAGAAGCCAACAGGCTTGGCACAAATAGGAAAGAAGCCAACCGACTTGGCACATTTAGTAAAGAAGCCAACCGACTTGGCACATTTAGTAACGAAGCCAACAGGCTTGGCACATTTAGTAAAGAAGCCAACAGACATGGCGCATTTAGTAAAGAAGCCAACAGGCTAATTACTGTATAGTTCACTTCCTTGCAGGGTTCACAAATTGGATGTTCTTGAAAAAAGGCATTGTCATCAAAGAAAATGTAGCACCCAAAAGTCGTGTTCTCCTGAAAAAAGTCTTTGAACTGAACTGTGTGGTGAACTCACGGACATAAAATGGCATTGTGTTTGCAAAACATTCATCTGGAAAATCATAAAAGTAACGCACGGCACTCATCTTTCTTCAATTAATGCTCTTTAATCATCGCAATTTATCAAATGAATCACAAAGAATGCAGATACAACTGTTTCCTGTTTCTTTTCTAAGTTTTTTTTTGTTCGCCAAGAATGTAAATTTATACAAATTTGCAACAAAATGGAATTTACTATATAACTATTAAAAAAGAGTTGTCAACTGAATAAGGTGCATATTTTCATGCACATTTTGTCACGTGATCGTTGTTCCAATGTGTTTTCTCCTGAGGTGTAACAAATGCTTTTGTCTAAGGTACATACGTGGTTGTTCTTTTTCTGGGGTTTTTTTGGGGGTTTTTTTTTTGTATTCTTATTGTACTCTCTTCTCGCTTGGTACATATTGTAAATCAACGGTGAGGCGCTCGCTGAGATTTGTATGACCTACATACACCAGATAGTCTGCCGTGTATGTGTGTATATGTTTATAATAGAGTTTTGCTGTGTACATAACGAATGGCTTCGTTCCGTGGATGTACATAATGATGTGACTTTTCATAATTTGGGATAATGTAAGGAGATTGATAAGTACAAATAATGTTGGCTAATTATATATGTATATATATATATATATATATATATATATATATATATATATATATATATATATATATATAGGGGATTTTTTTTTATAGAATCTTAAATGTGTCCATAGGTAACATAACAATAACTTCAGTAAATTGTCAAGATTATGGGGATAAATGGAAAGAAAGGGATGTTTTAAACTGATGAAAAACGAAACAAAAAAAATATGATATATACACTTGTATCACGATACTCATTTTACACCAAAAGAAAAAAACATTATTTGATCGCTATGGCACTATTAATGCTTTTTTAACAGTTATACATCTCTGTCTAGGGGAGAGGCCATTTTCTTAAATACAAATTTTGAATTTAAAATAAATAAAGTGATACACGATGGAAGTGGTAATAAGTTGCTAATTAACATTAGTACTTTTGAAACAAATATTATATTAATAAATATTTATGGTCGGAATATAGATGACTCATATTACTACCAAGAAATTAGACAAGATATTTTACAACTTGAAAATTATCCCATTATTTTAGTCGGAGATTTTAACTTTGTTATGGATCCTGAGATTGATACATTGAACTTTTCCTATATAAATAACCCCAGGGCTTGGAAAAAGATGATTAATTTGTGTAATTAACTTAATTTAGTGGATATTTGGACAGATTTGAATATGGAAAATAAGGGAGACACCTGGCATAAGATAAATTCTAACAACGAGCTAGATTAGATTTCTTTCTAAATATAAGAATATTTGATACAGGATGTACAGGATGCAAAATACAGATCTGATTATGTTCCAGTTATATTCAACATTAAATCTGGAAAATGTATAAAACCAAATATAGACAATGTATAAAACTTAAACCTTTTTAAAAAATTAACAACTCTTTTTTAAGGATTCAGAGTACATAGTCAATGAAGTAATACACAGAGTTAAAATACAATATATCTCAGCAATATATATAGATAATAATATTTATATAGACAAAGTTAAAGACAGTGATATGTTCCTAACAATGGACAATCACTTTTCTCTCGATGTACTTTTCATTGAAATTAGGGAAAAACTATAGCCTGCTCACCTTACAAGAAGAAAAAAAATGATAACAAGGAAAAACAAATACTTAAAGAAATTATTGACGTACAGTCAATGGAAATAATAGATTGTCGTTTATTGGAGCAAAACCAGCAGGAACTCAAGAAAATCTGGTATTGAAAGTTAGAGAGATCAATAGTAATGGCAAGAGCGCGTTTGATTGAAGATGGAGAAAAACCGACCAAATATTTGTACAATTTAAAAAATATGAATTTCATTAGTAAAAATACGAATACTCCCATAACATTATGCTGACGTTCAAATCAAACATCTTTGGTTATTAATAACATAAAGGTTGGAGGCACAGGCATTTTTTTAAGAAGATGAAAAGAAATCACTCATATTATTTATTTTTTAGATCGTATTGAGAAATTCTTATCTCAAGAATAAATACAAGAAATATACGCTGTCAAAAGAAACTTTTAGAGTATTTACGTAACACACAAGCGGTAAAAGAATATCTTAAACAATTATCTATAATTCCAAAAGAAAATATATGTGATAGACCACTTTGTCCCTTGAATATTAAACCTCTTAGAAAATATTATAAATGTTGTCAATATTTTTACCACATAATCTCAGTTAATGACGAAGTACCCAAATTTCAACAAATATGGTGCAATGATTTAAATATTCCAGAGTCATATGATTGGAGAAAAACATTTTCCTTAATATACTCAGTCATATAAGATTTAAAACGTCCATGGTTCCAGTTCCGACTAACTCGCTGAACTTTGGCAACTAATAGCTTTTTATCCCAAATTGGTATTATTCTGGACTCGTATTGTTCATTTGTAGAAATTGTCCAGAAATATATAAAAAATTATTTTGGGGATGCAAATAAACTGCCTCTCATTAGAATAATTTGCTTTATTTTATGCTAGGCAGTGAAATACTGGATTTTCCGAGTGATATAATTGTGAAATTTCACTGCAGTTAAAAAATATCATGATATTTTTTCACTAGTAGTCAATAGTTCGCGTGGTGTAGTGGTATAGATGGCCACTTCGCAACCCGGCGAACCGGGTTCAAATCCAGCAATAGCAATAATTTTGTTTTGGTTTCATTTTCTTTTAATCTGATATTTTTCCTTGAATTGGGAGGAAGCATTATATAACTACTTTTATTTTATGTGCAAATATACACAAAACAGCAAAACATAAACGGCAAACCGCTGACATTATCGCGCGGGATGCAGTAAGAAATCAGCTACTTCAGTGTGGTATACAAATTGCTAGACAATACGCTTGAGCATAAAATAAAAAAGAATATTTGCTGTCTCCGAGTGAATAACGGATATATTTCATCTCGTGGGTGGAAAACTTAAGTATTTTCACTCGTGGCTTCGCCACTCGTGAAAATACTGAGTTTTTCACCCACTCGATGAAATATATCCGTTATTCACTCGTTTCAAGCAAATATCCTCTCTGTCTTGGATTAGGAACAATTGTCCACGTATTCAAAGTCCTAATTTCACTGCCAAACGGATAATTTAAGTGAAACTAACGACGGTCAAATATAATTTTGTAGCAGGGTAAATGGTTTATCAACAAGATAAAACTTGAAGAAAGTTTATCTCTCTTGCAAAACTTCAAAAAATATATCAACAGCATTTATGAAAGAGAAAAAAAATAGATGTCAATAATGCATAACAGTTGGGATACAAATATAGATGTCAATAATGCATAACAGTTGCGATACAAATATAGATGTCAATAATGCATAACAGTTGGGATACAAATATAGAGGAATGGTTTCTATATACGTCACATGTAATTCCTATTACGTCTGTGAATTATGCATTTGTGATTTGTTCTGGATGACATCTGACCTCCCATTATGGTCTATCGTACATGCATTTTATATATTTCTTATGGTTAAGTTCAGAGGTCATATATTCTCAACAATTGGCATATATTCAATTATCTTTATAAACCATGATAGAGAAGTAATAGGGACTTTTAAGTAATGAAAATATAACAAGTCTTACATTTTCTCTCTTTATTTCTTATCTCTTCGCGATTTTGCTCTTTCTCTCTCTCTCTCTCTCTCTCTCTCTCTCTCTCTCTCTCTCTCTCTCTCTCTCTCTCTCTCAGACTGATAAAATGTCTACATATATTGTATACTGTATGTATTCATGTATTTTAAGACAGTGAGCCCAAAGCTCCTCAACTTGACTCTATTCTTTCTTGCCTGAGGGTATAGATATGCAAACAAAAGAATATTTGTACCTGTTAGTAATTACCACAATGTAATCTAGGATCTCCTATCACTTAGAAATAATTAAAATGTATAAATTTCTGAAGCAATACAAGAAATACATGGTGTAATGACGAAAATGGGAACATAAACCTTAAGGTTCATCGTAACACTTTGGTCATTACACCGTGTATTTTGGCCATATGACATAAAATAATCACTGCAGAAACTATACATTGTAATTAATTCTAACTGATAGGAGTGTATATCAGTATGATCAATAACCAGGTGTCAACATGTCAGATTGTCTTGTCACACTCAGGCATATGTATCAGAAAATTAGAAATCAAATAAAACAATTATTGACTTTTAATTTCGGTTCTTATAAGGATTTATCAACCTCAGACAAATGATGTTCTGCTATCTCAGTGAATATTGTTTAATTTTTTCGAGGGGGGGGGGGGGCTATTGGTGGATAGATCCTTGTAGCAACGTCATCAAAAGTTGATATTGTCCAACAGTGTTCTAACTACGGCTATAAGAACTTTGACTGATTCGCTTCAGAATTTTAAGTTTCGATTTGCAAACGTTCTCTTTGATTAAACAAATTATGTATAAGATAATTAACATTAATTTTAATCGCGAAGAGTTATTTCAATCTGTCTGTTTGTCTTTGTGTGTTAACAAAGATGATTAGAAGTAATAGATAATGTACGTTACACATGAGCAGTGGCTTTAGGTGTCGTTCCATTCAGATAGTACTTGTAGTATTTGTTCCATTCAGACACGTACCTGTAGTATTCGTTCCATTCAGACACGTACCTGTAGTATTCGTTCCATTGAGATACGTACCTGTAGTATTCGTTCCATTCAGATACGTATCTGAAGTATTCGTTCCATTCTGCGCCGTAGTATCGTACGTGGTAGATGAGCTTGTCTGGTTTTCAGTACTAGTACCTGAAGTATTCGTTACACTCAGGGTCGTAGAATGCGATGTGGAGGATTTTTCTGTAGTCTCTGTGGACTTGGTTGTTGTGATTGTCGACGTTGACGTTGACGATTCTCCAGCTGTGCTTTCTTTACCAATCGTGACACAACAGACTGAACAAAAACGATAGACAAAAAGATTAGAAAATCATTCTTTCCGTTATTTTAAATCCAATCATCTCATTGAAGGTGAAGGTGAATTATGTGTATTTCCTCTTTTAATTTATTCGTATTTTGGGTGGTGGGGGAGGGGTGGGGCTACCGGATGGCTAAGTGGTTAACCACTTGTTTTACACCTTGGAACCCCAATTGCTATCCCTGAAAGGGGAACCTGTAAAGGTCACAGGTTGTCCATTTAAATGTCTTAGCGGTTAGCGTACCGAACTTGTAATCAGTGGGTTGCGGGTTTGAATCCTGTCTGAGCTATCCCTGTTCGGCTGCCGTGATGCGTTTATTGGTAGGTTTCTTTGAATAGTCATTCGTGTGCTAATATGCTAATCAGTCAATCAGTTAATCGATTAATCAATCAAGTTCTTATTTTCTCCATCTCAAAGAGTTTAACATAGGCTGTCAATATTACTTCAATAAAGTTGCTCCAACTTTTAAAACAAATCGGCGTAAATTTTTTTATTTTTTGTCAGTCCTTCTATTACACGGTTTAGAAACCTTCCATCACCATTTATGACACATAAGCAAAGGATCAAGAGAAGAAACTAACTAAACAAAGGATTTTAAAAAACCCTTTCCTTGGATTATTTCATCCAGCAATCCCATTGGATCTGAATTATGTGTTTCATTTTTTAATTTATTTGTTTTTCATTTTACTTCTATTTTACAGACTTTAGACAAGGACCTTTCATCTGAGAGAGAGAGAGAGAGAGAGAGAGAGAGAGAGAGAGAGAGAGAGAGAGAGAGAGAGAGAGAGAGCTTTGAAAAATGTATATGTACCCTAAAGAACATATTAGGTCATTTTACTACCTTATAGTGCTCGCATTCTGAGAACTAATTTCGTTTACGTGGAAACCGGTGTTACAAAACTGTTCTGGACAAAGGCCGCTCGTGCAATTGTGATTGTTCATATCCTTATTTTTTATTATTTTGCTATGTCGTGACTTTTCATTTATGCCTCCTCTGTTGCTTTTATAGGTGAGGGTAAACTGGTGCCCATCCCAAGTATGCAAAAAATGAAACTTCCACTAATTCAGATTCTGATTTTTGAACATTTATCGAAATGATTGGTTTGCAACAATAGCCTTTTCACTAAACGTTTAGCAGGCATCTGTGGTCACAACGCAGTCATAAAATGTTGAGTTGTTTGAGGGAATCTTTGAGGGTTTCCTAAAATTAAAGGAACATCTCAACACTTTTATTTTAGAATGAAACTATTCTCGGGGGAAACATTTTATATCTTTTGTCTTATGGTTCATTTAATCTATACCATCTACCTTGGACAAAAATGCTATATTGTCAGAAGTATCATAAGCAAAATAATATAAAATAATCTTTACCGCGTGCTTATTTCGTATGGAATTCATGAAAATAACTGAATAAATTCTATCTTTTGCGAGCCTAGGAGGAGGTTGAAATCATTACACAGCTTTGAGGTGAAAAGAGCATTAAATGCTGACATGATAAACAGGTTTTTGCATGCTGACATGATTAACGGGTTTTTATACGCTGACATGATTAATATGTTTGAGTTTCAGTATGCTGACATTAATCTTCCATATCGAATATCATTTTACTTCTTCATTTAGTATTATAATAATTGCTCAAAAGTACAACTGATTATTCTTTTACATGATTGTAAAGATAGACATGTATATTTATTTCAACATTTCATAATTTAAAAAAAAAAAGAAATACCAAAATGCTGACGAAATCTTCACGTATTAATAAAGTGAAAATGTACCGTTTGATTGTATTTTTGGCCATATTTAAATTTAATTTCCATGCGGAAATTATTTCCCTGTGTATGTGTTAAAATATACTGTGGGCAGTTAGTAACTAATACACCTTTAGACTTCTGTATGGCACAATAGGAAACAGGTATTGCATTGTTTTCACCAATCTATACTTGCTACACTTCTTTTATGAAAAGTGGGACACTGCTGCCAATGTATAATTTAGAAACAAGTGATATCTTTATTACAAAAGCTTGAAGATTTGATCGACTGACTCGTACTGTATATAATTCAATTCAATTCTTTATTGCCAAAAGCACAAGCTTATAGGCGTATGACAGTTAGGAAGCAAAACAGTAATTCAGACAAGTCCTGTAGGAAAAAGTGACAAAAACAACTTGAATTAGAACAATAGAAGAATCTTGCAAGGAAAAAAGCATATACAAAGAAAATTACGGAAAACCATATAAATATTTGTGAAACAAAACATCGGAGGATGGGCACAGAATTTGATAGAATTTTTTTTTTTTTTTTTTTTTTTTTTTTGGTGGGGGGATAATATTACGATCTAAAGTGTATTGTTAATATTTTCTAAGTGAACCATTGTGCATTTTTTATGTAATGACCCAAATAACATATTACAAAGGTCCGGGCATTCCCGTTACGCCTTTTTGTATGAGCTAGCCGTGCTAGCGTATGTATGTATGTATGTATGTATGTATGTATGTATGTATGTATGTATGTATGTATGTATGTATGTATGTATGTATGTATGTATGTATGTATGTATGTATGTATGTATGTATGTAGTTACTGAATGTTAATTTGTTCAAATGTACATTACAAACTGAATTCATTCAAATGTCTACTGCCTACTGAAGGGTACGGGTACAAAAAATGACTATAGTATGACATTATCTATGTTCAATACGGGAAAAATATTACATAGTTACAATAATGCGAAATGAATATGGATTGGTTAAAGTATATAATTTAAATATTTAGTCCCATTACATTTTTCTGTATAATTGCCCATTGGTTACCTACTCAGTGTGGTCAGTGGTTACCGTAAATGGTCATATATAGATATGGCTTCTGTATATAACGGTCAGGTTTGGCATAATTTTCATGCAAGTATGTGCATGTGTCTGTGTGTCTGAGTGTGTCGCACATCATCGCATGTTTCAAGTTAAGAGATTTTTTGTTCGGGTAGCAAGAGAACATGTAATGTATAGCCCATTTTCTTCACTTTTTCTAGTTCTTGTTCATGTTACATCGTTAATTTCTTTTGTTGTTCAGTTCCAGTTCAGACGACCCTCTGTATATTAGCCGATGCTCCCCCGGATGAAAACTTTTTTAAAAAAAGCTTTGACTTTATATGGCTCATATTTGTAACTTCTCAATATGGAACAAATATTTAATTCCGTAGTAACTGGATAATTTAAAGGTCAAAGATAAACCATTAACTTGAGAGACATTTGCATGACAATTTATCTTTCTAGTACATCATACTATAGACAGATGTAAGTAATTCCAATTGTCGGTTGTATTATCTTTCCTCTGCCATTTTTACTAATGTTTATTGGTCTAGCTAATACTTTTGCAGAGAATACGGCAGTAATTAAATACATACATACATACATACATACATACATACATACATACATACATACATACATACATACATACATACATACATACATACATACGTACGTACGTACGTACGTACGTACGTACGTACATACATACATACATACATACATACATACATACATACATACATACATACATACATACATACATACATACATACATACATACATACATAGATTGGAAATCAGAGATCACATTTTATGCAATAGTCTTTCATGCGTGTGTCAGTTTTGGTAAACAAAATCCTGAAGTCATTTGTTTTTACTTGACAATCACCAAAATATAATAATAATAGTTTCAGATGGCATTATTTTTCCTTGCGAGTATATCAGTTAATTCACAAAATATACTCACCTATAATAAACAAAGTAGCTGAAAAGCTTCCCTTTCGGCTTCTCTTGTCCATCGCTGTGGTTTATGTCAAATCCAAAGACGTAGTGGTTGATATCACGGCTGGCTTGTAAGACAATACATTTACAAGTTCATCCTTGGTGCAAAACATTTTTGTCACAACTGCTCTTCAGCGAATTGGGCTTTTCCCACCATTCTGCATCAAATTTGCTTCCTTAAAATAAAGCAACAAAAGCCTTTGAAACATTGACACTATCTCCCTTGTCTGTAACCTAACACCAGGAAGTTAAACTGACTCATTTTCTAGAAGACAAATACATTTGGCAATGCATTTTTTTTCAATCTTGTTTGTAATAGGTATAAAATACATCAATCTGGTACGAGGGAACATTCTAGCCCCCCGCCCCCAACAAAATGTTAGGAGAGTTCAAAAATAAGAATCTTACAAGGTGGTAAACTGAAATAAAACAATGGATGATACGGATTGCAAAGAGATATGAAAATTGATGGAATTTGAATGAAGCGGCACGTAAATAAAATACTGGCTATTGGATGCCATTGGGATTTCATTAACCCGAATCAAACAAATATTATGCAAAACAGTCCATTCTGAAAGTGATACTGAAGTAGCAAATACGGTAGGAATTCGACATCTCGAACAAGTACATAGCAGGCCTGCCTATTAAAATCCCAGATAGTGTCCTGATAAAAAAATCGAATCAAAATTCAACACCACAGTTTTTTAACATAACCACGAGTCCTACAAAGCCTATCCCGAGATCATAAACGGGGTACGACAATACAGATATAAGCATTATTCTACTCTGTGTGATTTATAGTGAGAACGTGGCACTAAGGTACATATACCATCGACCGTATTTTAAATACGGGCAAACTGGTCACACCTGAAGTGAGTGCAACTCACAACAACAACAACCGGAAAAGCAAATGTGGCAAAAAACTACGCTCAAGTAGTTAAATCTGGAAGAGAGAGGAGAAAAATATTACATATGAGGAAGTAGTACAAGAATTAGTTATAAATGACGCCACAAAATGTATGCAAAACCCAGGAATTTCAAAAAAAGAAGACGAATCCTCCTTAAAACGCCTGAAAACTGAAAACAAAAAATAGAGATGTATTTTTCAAACCAAAACATGTTCTCTCTCTCTCTCTCTCTCTCTCTCTCTCTCTCTCTCTCTCTCTCTCTCTCTCTCTCTCTCTCATCATTTTTCATTATTAATTTTTGCTATAATGTTGTCATGCTGAAATATGTTGAAACACTTGTATCATGCTCGAAGAGGTCTAATTTACGTTGTTAGAACTTGTACCCAATCAGATTGTACCGTATTGTGACAATAAAATATCTTTCAACTACAATAAAAACAAAACAGGCACAAAACTGGGAAGAAAACAATTCCAATAGAAGGCACGATAAGTGAATTCGTATCTAAAATAATAAACTAAAAAAAATCAGAGAATAAGGAGAGATCACAGAAAGTGAAGAGTAAAGCCCAGGCCTCAAAAGGAAACGCTCTGTTTCCCCAAACTCACTAAGCCAATCCCAACTTGGAAATATAGAAAGAGATATTTCCGGTGGCAAAGAATAGGATAGAAGAAAGGCGAAAGCCAAATATAAGGAAGAAACCGAGAAACCAGTGGTTAATCGCTTAGCTATCCACAACAAGGACACAACCGGACACAACAAGGACACAAATAGACACAACAAAGACACCAGCAGACACAAAGCATAACAAACAATTAAAAACCAAAATTGAGACAGGGAAAATTAGAAAAGCGAGAAAATAAAGGTGCCAAACTCAGAGAATAATGAAAATATACCAGGGAAAAGCGAAAGGAGCAATATGGTGCATTAAGATTGAAACTACTAGGCAATATACATTGCCAAAAAAATATTGGCTTCAATCACAATACATACAAATAATAAAATGAATTCTGAGTATAAGATTCTTTCTTATAATGAACAAATGATAACTAATGCAATAAATCAGCTAATATAAATGTTAATAGATAAACCATATGATATGATTTTCCTACAAGAAGTTTAAAAAAATCACATAAAAGGAAATTCCTATTTTAGAATATGAATTGAACGTTATTGTTATAGTCAATGAAAGAAACGACAATGACAATCTTATACACCTGCTGAATATGGCGAGAAAAAAAAGATTTTGGATTGACCTGTGAAAATAGTTAAAAACATTAGAAACAAAAAATGTAATCATTGGAGGAGATTTAAACCATGTATAAAACTGATTTTCAATAGACCAATGGACCTAAAGATAAAGATAGTAGAGGTATAATGGAATTTTAGATTTTTCTTTTACTGAGATCTGTCAGAACCGTTTATACCGTGATAGTCCACGACTGTTAGTATTTTGAGTTCGTTCGTCGCATTTTAGTGCGTGCGCGGTTGGGTTTACAAAATATAATTTCACGCGTGCGCGTGCGGTTTTTGTGTAACGAAACAGTTACTCTACTTTTACTGTCTGCAAATAGATGACGCGGTTGCGTATTTGTGCGCGGAGTTGCCTGTGATTTTCCATTTCCGCCAACATTGTCTCCAACTTGGCCGCGCTAATGATTTTATCTTCGATAGTCACCGAGTACAGCTTTGCACGTCTACGATTGTTTATCTGCATCAATGCTAGCGTGGTAAACAAACCGACCACTATTATAGAAAATGTTACAATACACACACACGTGAAGTTTTCATTCAGGCCCATATTATTCATTGTGGCTATACTACCATGTGGAGTTTCCTTTTCTGTGAGACTAAAAATACTACTGCGGAAAATAGGATTATTGATCGCCAGTATAGTGTATAAAATATTTTGCTTGTATTGTTTTCTTTGTGCAGATATGTTTTAGACGGACTGTGGTTTATATTTTATATCAACTGTGGTACTACAGGAACAAGATTATTGATCGCCGATACACTGTATAAAAATATTTTGTCGCAGCTATATTTTACGCTGACTGTTGCAGAGTTTAATCGAGAATATTATATTAAACACTTTCGTCGATATATATATATATATATATATATATATATATATATATATATATATATATATATATATATAAATATGTAGTTGTATGTTTGACTGTTTGTCTCTACATTATAATTTCACTGTATATATATATATACATATATAATGGCGCAAAATTTACAGATCGACACGTATAGTATTTTAAATGAGTTTATGGATATAAACAATTGTGGCATAATTTTACCAGACCAATGAAGTACTTAAAACGTTACAAAAAGGTTAAGTAGTTGTTTCGCTTAAATGCATCATACTGATTTGTCAAAGAGGCTCAACAGATATTATTTGATTTTTCAAATACGTATCCGAAGCATCTTGTTAAATTAATCAACTTGGGAATTATCTTAGAATCGCAACGACGCAGACTTGGAGAACAATACAAAAAAAAAAAAATGAAATGTCATTATATGATATTGTGCAAGAAAAGTTTAAGTGGCTGACATTGATTAGTGAAATGGATGAATACTTTGAAACATCGAGCGAATATAGTAGTAGTAGTAGTGAAGATCATCAAAAATAAATCAATTAGAGAGATGCCTTTAGCATTGATATATGGAATCACCAACGACACGTTTTCATAATTCTGTGAGAATTTAGAATGGCAAGAGCGTAAGTGGTGTATGCATTGTGGCCAGTTTTGCGGGAAGAGATTCTCATGCATAGATACAAAAACTATGGCATCAATATGCATAAAACAGTACACGATATTTAATGTTATCGAATGCCATTGTATAAGCGGCGGTCATATACGAGTTGGTATAGTATCTCCATGTACTGATGAGTATGCAGTGATTTGGACAAATGCCGAATTGAAGAAAATTATATTTGAACACAAAGATCTATTTGACTTTGATCCTGAGTTGCTACAGCCTGGTGACCGAGCTTGTTTACAACACACTGCCAAGAATTTGGAAATTACAATGACAGATGAAAAATCTTTCACAGCAAATGGCCGTACAATCAAATACTATCCACTGCGAGCAACTGCACATAGCACATACGCCTGCAGTTACGTACACCATGAATCAAAAACATAGATGATTATATCTTTGAAAACACAGATGATTATGTCTTTTAGAGAATACAATTTATATATATATAAGAAGTTCAATGGCATTAGGACGAAATCAAGGCAACGGTGTATCTCTTGGAAAATGTGAACTCTGCGGCAGAACATGTCATTACGAATACTGTAAATCAGATTTGCTCGCATCTTAAATGCAGTATCGGAGTAAAGTCGCGTCCCCAGCTTTTCCCGACCATGCGGATCTGTTTGCGAGTATTATTGTGGGCGCCGTCAAAGATTTGCCTGAGCAATAGCAATAGAACCACTTGCGGAAATACCCGACTTTAACAAGCCCGACGACGTTGATGAAAACGAGACAGAAGTTAATGAAATAATAGACAGGACTGAGGCAATTGTCGTTTCCAAGCCTGCTAAAGCAAATATTCTTAAACAAGTTATTCACGGAATTTGCAATTAGACAAAGATTTCCCTTTATATAACAGAATGCCGACTGTGATTCAACTAAAACAACTTGCGCAACAGCGTAGGATACGAATACCAAGCCGTATGCTAAAAGCTGACATACTTACGTTATTAGGACCCGTAACTGAACGACAACTAGTTGTACAACTACCACAACAACCGGTTACACCGGCAACAGTAGCGTAAGCGTATGTTTATGAACAAGAAGCCCCCAAGTTTAAGTCTCACAAGCGTAAGGGTGATAATGAAGATTACCGTGCAAAGACATTATAAAACTTTTATCGAATATGCGCCCAGAAATCGTATCGACGTAACAACGTTCTGGCACCTCCAAAGTTAAAGCGGATATTCTTGTCCATGTGCATTTGAATATGCCGCTTAATCGCAAGTCATGAGAAAAGGACGGAATTTAAAACCCAATCCCAGTGGTTTCATGGCGGTCCACTTATAATCACGAACCGCAAAGACACCGAGGATATTAATGAAGTAATCGATACAGGTATTTAAAAGATTCTCCACACGATGGAAAAATCCACCAACACCGGTTCGGGATGGACTCTTGACAGATGTACGGAAGTTAAACTGCATATTTCCCCGTACGAACCATTCCGCGGATCAAATTATTTGCCAACGCCAGACTATGTTCTACCGCGGTCGGTAAGAAAAGTAAAAAACGACGACAATCGATGTTTTCAATGGGCGATCGTGTCCGCGTTTCATCCTGCGCGTGAAAATACAGATCAGCCGCTACAATACAAATAATATCTGAAAGAACTAAATTTAGTGGCATTGAATTGCCGGTGCAGTTTACCGAGGCTACACTGTTTGAAGAACTTAACCCGGTTATCGCCGTTAACGTGTTCGCTTGGGACAAAAACTTGTATTCGCTTGCACTATCCCCACATATACAAAACAAAGATTCGCATAGACGGACTGGGATTGATGTGTTGTTGATAAGCGGCATGAATGTTTCAGTGGTTCAGAATCGTTATCTCATTACGTATGGGTATAGAATCTTTCCCGATCGCTAAACCGACATAGCACGCACAACGGTAAAAAGTTTCCATGTAGAAGTTGCCTGCATTTATTGAGCACCCAACAGGGGCTTGATGAGCATGACTTTTAATGTTGTGGAATTAGCGAGAAGCCGCAGCGTACAATTATGCCAGAACCAGGCAAAAACATTTTGAAATTCACCGCGGTGCAACGAAAGATGAAAGTACCGTATATCATCTACGTGGACTTTGAATGTTTGAACGTTTTAGTGAACGCTCCTGAGGTTATAACAAATACAACACAATTTGCAAAACAAATCCCATGCGGGTTTTGCTTCACTGTAGTCAGATGCGACGGGAAAACTGGGCCAGCAATGTTTTATCGTGGCCAGGACTCAGTTGAGGTGTTTCTTAAATCGCTCGAGGTTACGGTGAAATGAATCCGCAATAAGTTTTACTCGCCTGAAGACATGGCCATGACCTGTGATGATATTGATAAGTTTATCGCAGCCAATGATTGTTTGATCTGCGACGGTGCTTTCAGTTTCACTGATGCGTCAGTTCGTGATCACTCTCATATCACTTACGCGTACAGAGGAGCCGGAAATAACGCATGCAATCTACTGTTGCGGATTTGTCCAAATAAAATAAAAATTCATGTGGTGTTTAATAACCTGCGTGGGTATGATGGCCACTTAATAATGAAGGCAGTAGCCACGGCATCGACTGCACCAATAAGCGTCATCCCCAACAACATGGAAAAATACATGACGTTTAGACTCGGACAACTGCAGTTTATTGATTCACTGCAGTTTCTGAATTCATCACAGAACAAACTAGTGAGTAATCTTACGGTGAAAAGCTTCAAAATCACCAGTCTATATGGTACAACCGATGACAAGTTGAAGTTGATAATGAGAAAAGGAGTGTACCCAGTCCAGTACATGAGTGGATGGTAAACGTTGAATGAGACAGTTGAATGAGACAGTTACCACCGACTGAGGCCTTTTATTCTTCTGTGTCCCGAGAAGGCATTTCAGCCAACTACTACGCGCACACGAACACTGTTTGGTCCGCGTTTGGTTGTCGAAATATCGGTGACTCCCATGAATTGCATTTGCTGCTCGCGGATGTTTTTGAAGCGTTTCGCAATACTGCCATGAGTGTGTACAAGCTTGACCTCGCGCACTATTTCACATCGCCGGGATTGGCAAGGGAGGCTCTCCTGTCACAGTCGAACTTGAGCTGCTCACAGATATTGACCAGCATCTGTTTGTTGAGAGCTCACATCAGGGCGGTATTTCCACGTGAAGTCATCGATACGCGCTCGCGAATAATCCGAGCGTGGATGGGTATGACAAAACCAAACTAAACAGTTACATCATGTATCTTGAACCAAACAACCTTTATGATTGGGCAATGATGCAGTCACTGCCTGCTGGTGGGTTTTCGTGGAATAATCCCGCGAATGTTGACATTCAAAAACAAGTACACAAGCCTGACAGCAACAACGACCACGGATACTTCTTTGAAGTTGATCTGGAATATCCAGATGAGCTTCATCAAGCCCACAGCGACTACCCGTTCGCACCGGAAGCGCTATCGGTGCCCCGCGAGTAGTTGTCCCTGTATCAGTGCGGGATAGTAGACGAATCCGGACGCAAGTTTACCGAATGCCCTAAAGCTTGTTCCGAATCTTCAAACTAAAACCAACTATGAAGTTCACGTACGAAGCCTGCAGTTATATCTGCAATTGAGAATGCGTATAAGCAAAGTGCATCGGTTGTTTAGATTTCGCCAACACGCTTGGATGACTCCTTATATTCAGAAGAACACGGACCTTCGCACCAAGTCCACTCAGGAGTTTGAAAAAGACTTATTTAAACTAATGAATAATTCTGTATTTGGCAAGAGGATGGAAAATCTGCGGAAGCGAATTCGCCTTAACCTTGTCCGTGATACCGAAGATGACAAGCTTCGAAGGTTCATCGCGGACCCAGCATTTGAATCCCGAAAGATCTTTGACGGTGGACTCATTGCTGTACGTAGTAAAAAATTGAAACTGAAGCTGACAAGGCAAATCTATGCTGAAGCGCCTGTGCTAGACTTGTTGAAACTGCTCATGTATAAGTTTTACGATGACAAAATTAAACTGTTTTACCAGGATCGTGTCAAGATACTTTACACCAACACCGACTCGTTGCTGATGCATATAACTACCGACGATGTGTACGCGGATATCGCATCAGACATACTCACGAACGAATGTGACAACAGTGATTATCCGAAAAAACACCCGTTGTTTGGTGACACTGTTACGACTCTGGGTCTTAAAATAATGTAACAGAAAGAAAGTGAAACCAACAAAATAAGTAAAATCAACAAACAATTTATTTCTAGACAATTAAAGTGAAAATTCAAACGGACCCTTACAATAACGTGAATTAAATTCCAAATAATAAAAATAATCGTACGTGTTCTAATCACAAGTCCTAAATATAGAATGTTCTGAATGAATTCCAGTAGCCTTGAATGTCCTAATGTGCTAGTAATCCTGAATGTTCTGATATGTCAGTAGTCTTGAATGTCCTAACATGCCTGAATGATGTAATCCAGAATATCTTTGAATGAATTCACATAAATCGCTAAGTCAAGTATTAATCTAATGTTAGAATGAGCACTTTTAGTAATTCCAATGAATATTTCAAATAAATACTTCCTCTCTCTGAATTTGCCCTGATTTTCACAACTGTAACATCTGATTAATAAAATACATTCATTAATAGACTGACACTAGTGACATGAAATTTAGCATAGGTATGAAATATTGTTTACCAAACCTGTAAGGTTAGTCACCTGACATAATATTTTAGAATATGAGTAACTCTAATGGAAATTTCCTTTGCGCACCTGACTTTTCTCACATTAAGAAAACGGAAAATTCCAATCTAATTGTTAAATGATATGTAAACAAGATTGACCTTTGTTATGTATGATGTTTATATAATATTATATATATTTTAGGAAATTATAAATGTTTCTTCACTTTAATATTTGCTTAAATCTTTATGTTTATTTGAAAAACATGTATAACTAGTGTCCTTGAATTAGGTTGTTTTGATCAATATGTTTTCTCAATTTGAAGGTCAAGGTTGATTTTTGTTTACAGTTAGAATTCCATTAAGATGACTCATATTCTAGAACATTCTGTCATGTGACCAATCTATATATATATACCATGTTTGGTGGACATTTATTCAGTTTTGACATTACCATCAGTCTTGTAAAGAGCTATTACAGTTGTGAAAATTCATTCCAAATTCTAAGAGAGGAATTATTTTAAATATTCATTGGATTATAACAGTGGTCATAAACTTTTGGATTTTGGATTTTTAATTGACAATTTTGGAATTTATGTGAACTTATTCAGAGATTTTGGAATACTTCATTTTGACTTCAGCACATCAAGATTTCTAGTACATCAGGACTTTGGAGACCATTAACACATCATAACATTCAAGGACACAGCCGTGAATTCGGAACATTCTATATTTAGGACTTGTGATTAGAACAATCATTCTTATTGGATTATTAGGATTTCAAAACACATTACTGTAAGTGACTTTTTGATTTTTCATTTTAATTATCTAGTAATAAATTGCTTGTTGATTTTTACTTGATTTGTTGGTTTCACTTTCTTTCTGTTACATTTTTCTTAGACCATAGAGTCGTAACAGAAATTGGGGGCTCATCGTTCCGGGATTGAATTTCTTTAAAGCATATTAGAGATATTAAATTTATCTTTGAAATTCATATTGATTTTGTCTATGAATTTTTTTTGTCTTTGGCAAAGATTTTTAATAGAGAAATTTTTTTTTGTGTGAAACCAACAAGCATTTACAATGGCATCTAATGTTCAGAATTTCATTTCAAAACCTACCCAGGAGGGGTTAGAGTGCATGAGAAAGGATGAGTTGCTCGAGATTGCCAGAAAATACAGTTTATCTGAGGCAAAAGTATCATTGACAAAACAGGAGATAAAGATTATTTTGATTCAGTATTTAGTAGGAAAGGGAATTTGTGAAAATAGTGCTTTAAGTTTGAAAAGAAAGCCTGTATCTGGTTCTGACAGGAAATTAAGGGAATTAGAGTTAAAGAACCAGATTGATTTAGAATTGGCAAAGCTTCAGATTCAGAGAGAGAGAGAGAAGGAAGAGAGGCAGATCCAAATGCAGAAAGAAGAGAGGCAGATCCAAATGCAGAAAGAAGAGAGGCAGATGGAGAGAGAAAAAGAAGAGAGGCAGTTGGAGAGAGAGAAAGAAGAGAGACAAATGCAGATACAGATGGAGAGAGAGAAAGAAGAGAGGCAAATGCAGATGGAGAGAGAGAGAGAGAAAGAAGATAGACTAATACAAATGCAGATGCAAAGAGAAGAAAGGGAAATGCAATTTAAGTTAAGAGAATTAGAACTGGCAAACAGAGCACACTCCACTCCTTTAAATACAAGTTCAGGTTTTGATGTTACTAGATATATTAGGTTAGTACCCCCTTTTCAGGAAAAAGAAGTAGATAAATACTTTCTTCATTTCGAGAAAATAGCTGAAAACTTGAAATGGCCCAGAGAGCATTGGACTTTGTTGTTACAGAGTGTACTTATTGGCAAAGCTCGTGAAGTCTACACTTCACTGTCAGTACAACAAAGCACTGATTATGATGTGGTTAAGGAGTACATCTTGAAAGCTTATGAGTTGGTATCAGAGGCATATCGACAAAGGTTTAGGAATTGTAGAAAAGAAACTGGACAAACTCATGTCGAATTTGCAAGGGATAAAGAACAACTATTTGATAGGTGGTGCTCAGCCAAGAAAGTTGATCAAGCTTATGATAACCTCAGACAGCTCGTATTAATTGAAGAGTTCAAGAGGTGCATCCATAGTGATGTTAAAACCTATCTTGACGAGCAGAATGTGGAAACTTTGTCAAATGCTGCTCGTATGGCTGATGATTATTCCTTGACTCACAAAATTTCATTTGGCAATAAGTCTTCCTCTCAGCAGTTTTCTGGTAAAAAACCATTTCAATCTCGTTCGAGAACTTCCAAATTTCACAACAGCACAACTGTTAAGACTGATAAGACTGATCAGAAATCCTTATCTCTTCCTACGTGCACTTATTGTAAAACGAAAGGGCACGTTATTTCTGATTGCTTCAAGTTGAAAAATAAGCAACAGAGAAAAGACAGAGCTTTTCCAAATGCTCTTATTTCTACGAGGTCAAGGTCACGGTCTTGTATTGAAAGCAATACATTTGCTGGGTCAAACAAATCCCAGTCTGATTCTATTTTGGAGGCTTATGAACCATTCATGTCAGAAGGTTCTATATCACTTATTGGTGATTCTGCCAAGCCTATCCCAATTAAAATATTAAGGGACACTGGAGCTTCTCAGAGTCTTTTATTGTCAGGTACTTTGCCTTTGTCTGAGGAGTCTTCTTCAAGTGAAAGTGTTCTTGTTCAGGGAGTTGAGTGCGGCTTTGTAAATGTTCCTCTCCATTGTGTAAATTTGGCATCAGACTTAGTTTCTGGACCTGTGACTGTTGGGGCAGTGACTTCTTTACCCATAGAGGGTGTTCATTTATTACTAGGCAATGACCTAGCTGGAGATAAGGTTGTGGTTAATCCACTTGTAACTGACAAGCCTTGTTTGGATCAGAAAGTTGATCCTGTCGAAACTGAAATCCCTGATTTGTACCCTGCTTGTGCAGTTACTAGAGCTATGGCAAAAAGAACTCTTGAGAGTGATGTTGATCAGGATATTATTCCTTTAGCTGACACATGTATTGGTCAGTTTTTTGATGAGGTCACTTTTTCCTCAGGTATTGATCAATCAAATGGTATTGATCACAGTGATCCTCTTTTGGCAACTCATTCTCTTTGTCCTACTCAGGGTGACAAACGACAATCCCTTGTCGTTGAACAGGAGCAAGATCCCGAGATATCTTGTTTGTTTCAGAGGGCTATTAGTGAAACTGAAGCCACACAAGTTCCAGTGTGTTACTTTGTGAAAAATGGGGTCCTTATGAGGAAATGGAGACCACCTGATGTACCCGCTGGTGACGAGTGGTCAGTGAGCTATCAAATTGTTGTTCCTAAGTCATATCGACAGGAAATTCTTAATTTAGCACATGAAACTCCTTTGGCTGGTCATTTAGGAGTCAGTTAGACTTATTACAAGATCCTGAACCATTTTTATTGGCCGAAACTCAAAAGTGATGTTTCTAAATACTGCAGATCTTGTCACACTTGTCAAATGGTAGGAAAACCCAATCAGAAGATACCTAAGGCTCATCTACAACCTATTCCTGCATTTGATGAACCATTTAGTAGAATAATGGTAGACTGTGTTGGTCCTTTACCTAAAACCAAGTCAGGCAACCAATACTTGTTGACCATCATGTGTGCATCTACAAGATTTCCAGAGGCAATTCCTCTGAGAAATATAAAAACTAAAACTATTGTGAAAGCTTTGGTGAAGTTTTTTACACTTGTTGGCCTTCCCAAATCTGTCCAGTCGGATCAAGGGTCAAATTTTATGTCTGGAATTTTCCAACAAGTTATGCATGAATTAGGCATCCAACAGTTTAAATCTTCTGCCTATCACCCTGAAAGTCAAGGTGCTTTGGAAAGATTTCATCAAACTTTGAAGAATATGATTCGATCATATTGCTTTGATACAGAAAAGGATTGGGATGAGGGTGTTCATTTGTTGTTGTTTGCTGTTAGGGAATCAGTTCAAGAGTCGTTGGGTTTTAGTCCCTTTGAACTAGTTTTTGGTCATACTGTCCGTGGACCATTGAAATTATTGAAAGAGAAACTTCTTTCAAATGAAGACTCAAAGATTAATCTTCTTGATTATGTTTCTGATTTCAAATACAAGTTGTCAAAGGCCTGTGAAGTAGCAAGAACTAATCTTCACACTACCCAGTCAAAAATGAAATTAAGGTATGACAGAAATTCACAGGAAAGGAGTTTTAAACCTGGTGACAAAGTTCTGGCTCTCTTTCCCATACCTCAGAATCCTCTTCAGGCTAAATTTTATGGTCCTTATACCGTTGAAAAGAAAGTAAATGACTTAAATTATATCATTAACACTCCTGGGAGACGGAAACAGAAACAACTTTGTCATATAAATATGTTAAAGGAATATTTTGACAGAGATAGCCCAGCTAATTATTCTGTTAATTTAGTTGTACCTGTCCCACACAGTGAAGATATCAACGATGGAGTACGATCAGACTATAGTGACTCTGGTATAACCATTCTTCGGAATTCAGAAATATTGAACAACCTAGACCAGAAACTTTCACATCTACAACAACAGGAAAGAAATGAACTAAAACAGCTATTACATGAATATGAGCACTTGTTTCCTGATGTTCCAACACGAACAAGTAAAATTTATCATGACGTTGACATTGTAGATTCTGCGCCTGTGAAACAGCATCCTTATAGGATGAATCCTCTCAAACAGAACTATCTGAAGAAAGAAATTCAGTATCTACTGGAGAATGATTTCATAGAACCAAGTAAAAGTAACTGGAGTTCACCATGTATTCTTGTTCCCAAGCCAGATAATACATTCCGTATGTGTACTGACTATAGAAAAGTCAACAGTGTCACCAAAACTGATTCATTTCCAATCCCAAGAATGGACGATTGCATTGATAAAATTGGAAATGCGGAATATGTCACCAAGTTTGACCTTTTAAAAGGATTCTGGCAAATTCCATTGACGGAAAGGGCAAAAGAAATTTCAGCATTTGCAACTCCAGATGGACTTTATCAATATAAAGTCATGCCGTTTGGAATGAAAAATTTGCCTGCAACGTTTCAACGTCTGATGAACATGATAACATTTGGTCTTGATAATTGTGACGCTTATATCGATGACGTCATTATCTACAACAACACCTGGGAAGATCATTTGGAAACCATTCGAAAATTCTTCGATCGACTCAGTGATGCGAATCTGACAATTAATTTGAGCAAAAGTGAGTTTTGCCATGCTTGTGTCACATTTTTAGGACATATTGTGGGACAAGGTCAAGTTAAACCTATAGAAGCTAAGGTCAAAGCTATCTCTGACTTTCAAGTTCCAATTTGTAAAAAGCAACTGATGCGATTTCTAGGTATGGCTGGATATTATCGGACTTTTGTTCCAATTTTTCCAAAATTGCTGAACCTTTGACAAGTTTATTGAGTAAGAAAACCAAATTTCATTGGTCTGACAAGTGTCAGGAATCTTTTGACAAGTTAAAGGCCATGCTTAAGAATGCACCAGTTCTTTCTGCACCAAATTTTAGCCAATCATTTAAATTATCTGTTGATGCAAGTGATGTAGGGGTTGGTGGAGTATTGATTCAGGAAGACAAAAGTGGTGTGGATCACCCTGTGTGTTATTTTTCTAAAAAAAACTAAACAAGCACCAGAAAAATTATTCCACAATTGAGAAGGAATGTTTGGCTTTGATATTGGCTTTACAGCATTTTGAAGTGTATGTCAACTCAGCTCTTTCTCCAATTATTGTGTACAGTGATCACAATCCCCTTACTTTCATCAACAAAATGAAAGATAAAAATCGGAGATTGTTGAGATGGAGTTTGATATTGCAGGAATATAACATTTACATCAAACACATCAGGGGAAAAGACAATGTGATTGCAGAAACACTAATAGTCATGGACTACTATCACGATATAACGGCGCTGACGGATGTCAGTGAAAAAAATCTAAAATTCCATTGTACCTCTACTAAGATAAACGACTCGCTAATATAACTGCGCCTATCATGGAAAATACAATATAAGCGACATCTTTAGAACATTAAACCCTGACAAAAAAAAAATTTACTTAAAATTACAATAATAATGAAAGAAGCAGACTTGATATATTTAATATTAGTAAACACTAGAAAAAGAAGTTTGAAAATGTAATATGTTAGATAATACTTTTTCAGACCATTTTCCAATAGAATTGTACTTATCTATGAAAGAGAGACTTTGATGAGGTCGAGGAAAATGGAAAATGAATAACACTATAATAGAAAATAATTTATATATAGTACAAATTACAAATATATTTAAAACATTACAAGTTGGCAATGACATTATGGAAGACTAGAAAAAAACAAAGAAAGAGATTGCAAAATAAAGTAAACAATTTAGTTAAATTGAGAATGATAAGAGGAAAAAGTTGGAAAAATAATGTAAAAGGTTAATAGAAAAATAATGTAAAGGTTAATAGAAAAATAATGTAACATGTTTATATCAAAATAATGTAAAATGTTAATAGAAAAATAATGTAAAAGGTTAATAGAAAAATAATGTAAAAGGTTAATAGAAAAAAGTAAAGGCGAAGAAGAAAAAGCAAAGGAAACCGCGAAGAAAATTAACAGGTTTAAAGAAAGGGGAGAACAAATAAGAATTTGATTTACAAAAGAGAAGAAATGAGAAGAGGTTTAGATAGGATATTAACAGAACTTAACATAGAAGGAGAAAAAGTAAAGAGTAAAAATAGAATTATAGAAGGAATATATCATTATTATCAAAAGCTATATGTAACACGAAACATAGACCCTGACATAAATAGAAAAGTACTGTGAGTGTGAACTTCCCAAAAATTTATGAGGAGAAAAAGAAAAAAAAATGTCAAACTTTCATTACACAAACAGAAATAAAACAAGCAACAATACAGCTAAACAAAGACATGTCGCCGGGAAGTGATGGTAATCAACAAATTTTTATTTAAAAAAATTGCAATCAGAACTCATTTCTGTATTCTAAATGGTTTATAATAATATATTCCTTAACGAGGATATGACTAAATCAGTGAGAGAAGGAATTATAAGTAACTATTATATTTAAAGGTAAATGGGAAAGGGATAATTGAAACAATTGGAGACCTATATCACTATTAAATACTGGCTATAAAATATTAATCAAAATATTATCAAATAGAATTAAAAATTGTTTAGGACAAATAATAAATAAAAATTAATCTTGTGTGGAAAATGGACAATAATATCGCACACTGCATACATGAACAGAACAAATCCATGGCAAGGATGACTTCAAACCTTCCAAATAGGTGAGGAAACCAGTCATAATGTGTAATGCCTGAGTAGAGGAGTACAAGCCTGTTTTGAAATATAATTTAGGGCTAGGGACGAACTAATGGAAACCTGGCAACGGGAATCTAAAAACAAATACGTCCCAATCAAAAAGAAAAGAGGACCCCCTATTAAAAATAATACTTTCCTTTTTTGACTAAAAATTCTGATTGATTTTTTTAAACCCAAAATACAGCACGGGAAGCGGGGTAGCAAACAGATAGAAAAAAAACCATTTAACTTTAGATCAGTTGGGGGGTCACCTCATAGGCCTGCTAGTTTATCATAGCTGGAATACTGGAGGTGTCCACACAAATGAAAGAAAAAAAAAAAAAAAAAAATAAGCGTCATAGGATTGAACTATCCTTACAGGATAAAATTAGTCTGATCAATGAATATGAATCTGTACCAGACCTACATTGAAGAAACAAGGGGAAACATTCGGCACATGAACATCTACTGTTTCAGATATTCTAAAGAAAATGGAATTCTACAAGAATGAATTTGAAAACAACAGTAATGCAAACAAGCGTCATTTCAACAACGCCTGCAAATTTACAAACTAAACTATCTTGTATGGCAATGGTTTAACCAAGCTAGGATCAAAAACATTCCAATCTCAAGCCCTATAATTTATAATTTCTCTCTCTCCCTCTCTCTCTCTCTCTCTCTAGTCACATAAGCGCTTAGAAAAAGACATATTTTTTTTAACATCTGCGAAAACCTCAGTAAACCCAAAACCTCTAAAATACGAAGTTTTGGGGGTCCCAAGGGCTTTGGGTTTTAAAGGTTTCAATATATATATATATATATATATATATATATATATATAAGAGTAAATGAAAAAAGAATTTTTAGAAGTACAACGGATTACAATTTGTTGGTTTGTTGGTTATTTCGAACAACTGAGTACCTCACAACAGCAGACCAGTTAACTGAATACAAGGCAGGTTTTCAGTTGACAGGTCTAACTTGTACCCACGCTCTCTCTTCTACTTCCTACTTCCTCTTTGCCTAGGTTAATTCAAGTCAAGTAAAATTTATTTATAGTCAGAATTCACAACAGTAACATAAGCTTTAATGAGCTTTCATACAAACATTATTGTAATTGTAAGACTCGTACATTTAAAAACAAATGCAGGAAATTATAATTCAGACAATGCATACAAAATTTAAAACACATATCACATGCTAAGACTCATGCATATTAAGAATGACAAATTGCATTCATAAAATAATAAGACTCGTGCAGCAGTAAGTCTCTTGCATGGCATTTGAAAACATAACTATTCGAGAGACATCAATACGAGATATAGAGCATTGCCGTATTACTCCAGTCACGAAATAAACTGTGCACAGGATCTAATTGTTTGCTATCATCTAAATTGGCAGTCATTTTGAGAGATAACATGCAAACAAATAAATTACACACACTGTAAGTCTGCAAGAATTACTGCACAGTATACTTGAGTCTTTGGTAGCCGGTAGTTTTCTTGTAACTTTGTTGTTCATTTAAGCAGTTCTTTCATTTTCAGGAAAACACAGTATACATCCACTGCCGTTTTTTAATATTGATCAGAGCTCTCTTAAGGACATTGAAAACTGAAGTCCATGCTTTCCAAAAAAACTTAGGATCCAGTATATAGAAAACTATAGACTAAATTTAGAAAAACTGAGACTGCAGAACCAGAAATTGGAGATCCTGGAAACAGGAACTCTCACTGAGAGCCACAGTGATAATCCTCTGGTGGCAAGATCCGAGGTTGCTCAGTGGTTAGTGTATCGGACTCGCGAATAGAAGTGTGCGAGCTCAAATCCTACCATCGGATCAGCCAGGATCAGCTGCCATTGTGTGTCCCTGGGTAAGGCATTTTACTTGCCTCGACATGTTTTGGTGTGCCGTAAAGCACATCGAAAGAAAACCTTGAGTGCAATAAAACTCCACACATTTGTTCTAAATCTAACAGAATATATATGTTCTTTCTGAGTGCAAGATATGCAGCCAATTAAATTCCTTTTAAAGTGGCATTCAAGACGTCAAGGGAAAAAATATCGCATAGTGACATTAATAAGTGGTTATACTAACCATGGCGGGGGGTGGGCTGGAATCGCTATTATAAAACATCTTGAGTTCATACTCCTCTTTTTTTCAAATCATATTAGAGGAATTCATTAAAACTACAATTTAAACCAGGCTAATCTCTACAGGTCACGCAATCCTTATAAGCGTGAAGACTTCAAAAGGATTTAATTGTGACTGTAATACTTGATCTGAGACAATTTATATAGTCCGTTTGATGTCCCTTGACTAGTCATAAAATTCAATTTTCTCCAAATTTGTTCATTTTTCAATGGCTAAACAATTATGGCCACACTGAATTTTGAAAATTATTCTTGGACATGTATTTCAGCATAATTTTTCAATAATTTTTGCTCACCTGGCAGTAAGGCCAATTGAGTTTGATATTGTCCTGCGTCTGTCGTGCGTTGTGTATCTTGCGTCGTCCATCATGCGTTGTGCGTCGTCCATTCGTCAACAATTGCTTTTTACCATCCGGAGCCCATAATTCTGATTCGATTTCAATCAAACTATGTCATAAAAGTCTCGCATATTAATTAGGTGATCTTGCATCTGATTGGCTGCGATTATTACAATTCTGGAAACCATATTTGAAGTAAGGCCAAGCTGTATACTCTATAACCCATTTTACACCCATCAATCATACACCAAAATAAAGGGAATTACAAGTTTTTTAACAATACATAAGATATACAATGTCTGTATTAAATACCCAGGATAACCAGTGAGGAAAACCTGGGAAATGTCTTCAACTGACGAGAAAATGCAATTCTTTGAGAAGTCCATCCATACAAGGATATGCCCAGGAGGCAAACCTCTCTCTCTCTCTCTCTCTCTCTCTCTCTCTCTCTCTCTCTCTCTCTCTCTCTCTCTCTCTCTCACTCTCTCTCTCTCTCTCTCTCTCTCTCAGTTTCATCATCTCGACGTACTGTGTTTCTACTCATAATAATACTTGATCCTGAAATCTAACAGCTCCTTTGAAAAGGTTTGTTTAAACTGCTCCTTAGTCTGTGTCTCCTAGATTTTCTTCCATCATTGATTATTTTTCTCAAATATTTTCTTCCAGTGTGTAAATGTTACATACTTGTCTAACTGTTCACATAGCACCCTTTTGATTTTCTCTTTGCTGTTATAATCTTTGATTAACTAGTCAGGCGTTTTGGACGCAATAGCCCCTGTGCCTATCAAGGCTTTTAGTTTTGGACGCAATAACCCCTGTACCTATCAATCCTTTTAGTTTTGGACGCAATAGCCCCTGTACCTATCAAGGCTTTTAGTCTTGGACGCAATAACCCCTGTACCTATCAAGGCTTTTAGTCTTGGACGCAATAACCCCTGTACCTATCAAGGCTTTTAGTTTTGGACGCAATAACCCCTGTACCTATCAAGGCTTTTAGTTTTGGACGCAGTAACCCCTGTACCTATCAAGCCTTTTAGTTTTAAGACCATATTTGGGTGCCTGTTGCAGAGAAATACTTTCCGAGAAACAAAACTTGCAAAACGAATTGGACGGGTACCATTTCATAGAAAAGAGATCTGGAAATTTTCGACAGCGGATTTTCAGGTACAAATGTATCATGTATATGTTGAGGATGTAGTCTGTCAGAATCCTCTTCTGCTTTACTTCACAATTCACAATTTTTACGGCGCTCTACCCAGGTAACAAGGTGTGGTTGTTCTATCAAGAAATTTGTCTACTCCGGGTGTTATCTTATTTTTTAGAGCTTCCCTTTTTCTTCTTAAGGTTGATGGTTCTGGCTGTTCTCTTGTGGCTCAAGCCAACTGCCCTACAAAGTTATGACAGACAATGGTACTTTCTAACTAAAATGCAGGCTATCTTCTTTAGTCAATTTTCCTTCTAAACTGATATAAAATCTTCCAACAATGCATTTGATAGTCACAGCTGCTTTTTTTATTCGGCTATGCCCAGTCTGGGTTAGACATGACGTATCCGTTTGGATCTTTGTTTTTCTTTTTGGAATCAAAGTTGTATATTCATCTTCTGCAAATGACAAATCGGCACTTTCCTGCCGAGTCTTTTCTGAAGACATCTTATGGACCCGTATGGCTTCTTCTTCTTGTAAGTAAGATTATCAATCTCTCTGTACGCTTTTTGTTCACACGGCACAATAAGGCGGCGGAAGGAGACAAAGTTACAGCCGGAATATTGTCGGCCTTACTCTGTCGCAACATATGTGATGAACTCCGCCAGAGGCGAATTACCAAACACGTCAAATTTATGTTTATTTCTACAACTACATCGAAGGTTATTTCTCGACTTGACGGAAATGGCCGAGTAATGTTGCAATTGTTCGAGCTGTCAACAAAAAGTCGCAAGGCTGTTTTCGTAGAGGCCGTATTTTGGTGGTAATTAAATAGTCATATCTCCTGATCCAATGAATGAATGTGCGTCAAGTCTTTGTAGTGCACGTGAAGTGTCTAACAAATTAAGATTCACGAATGTAGTACAGGTCCACTTCCAAGAATCGGCTGCAGAAATTTTACATGCTAAACTCTCGTTCAATATTCATTACAGCACGCGAAACAATTTTAATGTACATGAAGTATTTATGAGAGATAATGTGTTAATACTACGGTGACACTATGCTATAAATCTTAATAAATTATTTTAAAGACAATGCACTGACCAATGTGACCAAATTGACGAACCCTTTAATGTCCATTACTGTGACGACAGGCACGCTAAATAAGCATTCACATGCGTAATAACGACCCCTACCATAAAATCAGATGCCGATTTTTCTCCTCACACGGTATGTATATGTATGCCGATTTTTCTCCTCACACGGTATGCATATGTATGCCGATTTTTCTCCTCACACGGTACGCATGTATGCCGAAGAGTTTGAAGCGCTTTAATGATGCTACTGCCTAAAAACACGAAATTTCAACATTTATTTTTCTTCATGAAATATAACAAAATATCGATATCAAGATATAATCTTGTATATAACTTAGAACTTACCTTACACGCTTATCTTTCGACTCCCCAAACTAAAACTAATCACAGTGTGTCGTCAATGTTTTTAAAAATAATTTCTAAAAGAAAAAACATTTCGACCCTTAGACTGGTGCTGGGAAACATAATTTTCCCGGGTAAAAAAATGCAATTTGTATGACCGTACGGAGCTGTTATTTATTTTATGTTGTGTACGTTAAAATTACGCACGTTAGTATTATGCATTTAGAAGCTTGTACAATTTATAATAATTAAACTTCTCAAAGGTTGTGTTGCTACATAAAGTGAAGATCGACTGTTCTGTACAGTTACAAGCAAGCATATGCCATAATGAAAGTACTTAAAAAATAAACCGCGTTACGCCAGTTTAAGTTTATTTGTCACAGTTATACTCACAATTATATGCTCAAATGCAAGTACTTAAAAAATAAAGTGCGTTACGCCAGTTAAAGTTTTATTTGTCACAGTTACACTCACAATTTTATGCTCTAATGCAAGTACTTAAAAAATAAACTGCGTTAAGCCTGTTAAAGTCTTTTTTGTCACAGTTACACTCACAATTTTTAGGTGTCTTACATTAGAGGACTTGAACTGTCAGTCAATCACGAAATCCAATTTCTTTTCAACTTTTTCAGTTTGATACAATATTAAGTTATTGAGCTTAAAGTTATAAAATGTGTTGTTGTATACGTTAATGGCAATTTGCGACTGAGTACAAAACAATTTTTTTTATTTAATCAAAAATTCATGTCTGTTTATTTTTCTTTGTATCCAAAATAAATAGTTTCCTTTTGATATAATATATTTGGAAAATTATTGATGACACAGGAATGCACTCTGCTACCTAATTAAACCTAATTAAAAACCAAACCTATCACTTGCGACAGACATTTTTCTTAAGAAAATATGATGAAGTTCGATTTCAACCACACACTAAATGTAACATTGCTTACGACTATAGGTGGTGAAAAGTCATGGGACATTTGCTAGAAATACACGCATGCTTCTCATTGTTATTCTTTGCGACAGACACATTATGCAATTGAGACATATTTCCTGGAATGAATGTACAAAAATAGGTCGGCGGAAGTCCGATGCGTTTGGACAATACAATGTATATCTGTTATCATTTCAGTGCTACTCTTCTGTTCGAGGCCCTCATTTAACTTATCGTCGTATAAAGTTGTCATTACAGATGGAGAGTTGTGTTCAGTAATACCCGCCTTAGCTTAAAGTGTTATTCCTTTGCCCTGTGTTTCTTTTGAGGCCAGCAATGTCTACTTAATTAGGTTCAGTACTCATATTATACAACAAGGAAGCCAGTAGCGTACTAACGGGGTTGTGGGGGAGGGGGGCGGACGAGGCGGTTGCCCCAGGCACCAGAGGTCTTGGGGCGCCAAAACAGCTGATAAAAATTCGGGCCTCATATCCTGGCCCTTTGGGCCATCATCGTCTCCCCGGGCGCTATTTACCCTTTGTACTCCACTGAAGGAAGCTATACATTCTCTCCAAGTATTCTGCTGCTAGTTTCATACTGTTATGAAAAGTTATCTTTGTTTAAATTTGTGGTTTATCCTTGTTTATATCTTAAAGAAATAAATTATCCTGTCGTTTAATTCCTTTTTTTTATTAGCATGTTTCGCTCCTCGGTCCTGAGCACTGTGCATAATGCGTGGATCCAGATATAAGTAGTACAGTAACAAAACATTTGTATATTGATTGAAATATTTTGGTGCCATCGATTTTGTAAGAGATCTGGCCCACGGGTAAGTATGTGCTTCCTCGGGTGCCTGCTAGTACTGACTGCAACCCTCTTCCATACATCATTTTGACGGTGGTGCTATTGTTTGACTTAGTTATTCACGGAAAAATCTTTCTGCGCCTGCTTTGAGCGAGTTTACAATCCCTGTGAACCATACCACATTACATGTTCGGACTTTCTTGTGATTGTATCAGTGGCATAACTTCAAATTGTGCCCACCCCCCCCCCCCCCGCAAACATTTGGAGTGGGCCCCATAAATTAATGTAAAGCGGGATATTGGGCACCTCCTCCCCCCCCCCCCATTGCGGGGGCTGTGTGGGCGGTAGTTACGCCACTGAATTGATTTACAGACCTCTCGAATTTAAGCGTTGCAACGGTTTTACACTGGTCTAGTTTTGGACTTCAGAAATTCGTTTGAACTATTACAATATTATTTTACAATGTTATGATGATATTGATCTGCGTCTGTATTGGGGGGTGGGGGTGTCTTAATAGTGAACTCGAACATACATTACTCAGTGATCTGAACTTCAAAATACATTGTCTCAATTTATTACACTCTTTCTCTGTTGCACTGAAAAATGTGTGGGGAATTTCTTTGTCTTTCTGCAAGACGTCTTAAGTAAATGTGCTTCCAACGTCATTTTTAGATTTTGCTCTAAAGTAGATCTGCACGAGGGATAAAGTCTTGTGTGTATTATTCATTGCTTGCTCTTCAGTCAAGATGAGCCAGCTTATCTCCCTTAATGACATTTATCTTGTGTATTTCTGTTGTATAGGAATCATCCATCTAATTTCAGATTGAATTCTCAGATATTGGAGTTTCTAAAAAAAAAAAGGTGGAGTAAAATAATTTCGCGGACCTTTGGGCAGAGTCTTTCTGATGGGGTGCTGACATTTAACCCTGGTAATATGGCAGCGGTGGCAGTTCGTGCGACCCCCCCCCCACCCCCACCCCGCACCTGCTGCTACTGTTTTATGCTGTATTACTTAAATTCGTGTTTTTTTTTAAAAAAATTCTTCTTATCATTTTAAAAATATTGTCAATATGTACAGTCTGTAAAGAGAGAGTATTAGAGAGGTAAACAGCCTTACATGTTAAAGATTTCTGGATAGGTAGGTGTATTTATTTCGAATTACTTTTTAGAGATTGAAATAGAAGATAAACAGATAGACACTCAAGTTAAGTTTAGCTTTTACGTTAGGGTAAAAACAACACCAACAAAAGCAATGCTAAGAAATTTTTCAATTTTTAAAATCTAGCAATAGTTAAGGATTAAGAAGTAATCGTTTTTAGAGATTGGTGCATTTCGATTGTTTGCAATTGACAGGTAAATGTGGTAGCTATTGCATGTTTTATATACCGTCCATACTTGCGTGTAATCCAAGACCAAATGCAAACAACATAGACACTGATCTGCCTTTGCATAATGCGCCGGCAGAACACAGTCTATGTTGTTTGTTCTACTGATTAGTCCTTACAAACTGCATAGATCCAGATCTGCCGGCGCATTATGCGACGGCAGATCTGGTCTATGCAGTTTGCAGTTGGTATTGGAGTATACGTGAGTATATACGGTAGGTATAAGTCATTATTGTTTAACATTAACTTCCTAACTTTTGCAAACCACTTCATACTCGGTAAATATAGAGTTAGCTTTAACTCCACTATTTAAACTTAGTTTATTTTTCAGTTTAACTACTGTGAGATAATAAATGACTCAAAATCTACAACATTTGGGGATCTTGTGTACTTGTGAAAAAGTTATCTGTTCTCTTTTAATAGTTCCTTGGTCTTTCCAAAATAATTTAGAAACCATTATGATGTCATAAAAAGGCTCTCTGATATGAGCGAGACTGTAACTTACTTCTCCGTCATTGTAATTTAAGTTACCTGTGTCTCTTACTTGTTGTCCGCTAATACTGCATGGATCTTTCCTAAACGGTTAAAAACCATTATGATGTCACCCAGAGTCTCTGTAATTTGATCGGAACTGTAACTTTCCCCTCCTTCTATGTAATTTACGTTACTTGTGTCTGTTAAGAACATTTTGTCTCTGGCATTTTCTAATAGTAGCCACAAACTATGCATATAAGATATTTAACGACATTTTCTCATTTTAATGACATCTTTGTTTATTTTTTCAAGGTTAAAAGTGCAGAGATGTAAATATATGTAAGTAAAGCGTCAGAGAATAGGCATATCAGCAAAAGAGAACCAGTGCCCAGTTTCACAAATGTTTTCTGAGATCTTTCTTAAGATTGATCATACTAACTTTATAAGATATATCGTAAGCTGTTTCTTAGGAATGTCTTTACTAAAACATCGTATGTACTATCTTAGAACCGATGATATGGATTTGTATTGTTATCTGTTAGTGGTATATATACTCGCGTATAACCGATACTAACTGCAAACTGCATGTTGTCAATTTAAAAAAATGAATGTGAAGGTTTGAACTTTGTCAGTTTTTGGTGAACTTTAGAAAGAAATGTTTATTCTAGCGCCAGTTGATTAAATATTTGTATCTGTTTATCATTACAGCAATGTAATATAGGTGCGCCTACTAGACAGAATTAATTACAATGTATAGTTTCTGCTTTGCCTATTTTGAAGTTTGTGGCGAAAATACACGGTGTACTGACCAAAATGGGCACATAAACCTTAATCAGAACGAAGAATTGTTTTCGTTGTATGTCGCTGTCATTGTTATCCTATGATTAGAGTAGAACACTCATACACGTAAATATGGAAAATACACATGTGGTTCCTATTTAGCAAGAAAATGTGAACATAAGAACATATTATCAGCATGTATCCCTTAGCAATTTACAGAATTCGTACAAGCAACAACAACAAATGAAATCGTGTCAGTTCATTTGGTTATATGTTTATAGACTTAAAATGAGCAGTCACTCATTTCGTAGTGTTGTTTGTATCTAGACTAGCAAAATAGGATTTCATGGATAAAATAATTAATAAAATGCTTTTTCTTTGCCACAGTATTGTGTTCAGCATTCCATGATACGTATTGTTTAGTCATCCTAGAACATCTTCAACTTCTTCATACTCTGATCGGTTACTTTTCTGAATCTTTGCTGACCCTTGACATTTGGCTGGGTTTACTTCTTCGTAGCTTGTCTCTTTTATTCTAAACTTTGACCCTGTTTCTAGCATTTCATCGCCCTTTGTCTTCCTGCCGTCATTCTTCACAGATCTGCTTGGAGAGGAGCCAGCTGCATTTTGCATGTTCTCGACGTTTATATTGTTATTTTTTACCTTTCCTAACGCCGAGTTTGGTTCCTTGAATTTATTTGGTGTACCAGTATCTTGCTTTTGTGATGAAATGGCAAAATCATTTAAAGTCTGCATCTCTACAGTTTTATTTTCGTTTTTTGCATTGAGTTCGTTATCCGGTGACTTTGAGCTGTCCTTCGATTTGTCGATGTTGTAATCGACATTTGTGTCTGTTTCAACAATGACTTTCTCTTGTTCAGCCACTTTACGATTTGAGTCATCTCTTTCAAGCACATCACCAGAAATATCTTTATCAACCTCTGGATCGTGTTTGCGTCTGGCAGAGAGTTTTGAATAAAGATCCCTTGCACCCACGGTATTTTTGTCTTCTCTGCATGAGTTACTGTCGTTGTCTTTCTCGCCTTCAAGAAGTACAGTTTTATCTGAGAGTGGCCGGCTTGTAAATTCACGCAGAGGTCCCATGTTCAGTTCCCTATCAAAGTCTAAATGATCATAAGCCGTATCGAAAGTCTCATCCTCCGCATTGGTAGATTTGTTTGCGTTGACATCAGCATAATCATAATAACTGCAGTCTTTGTGGTTGTCGTCAACATTTTGATTTTCCGACGCAGCAGAACTTTCGGCGTTTGTTTTCAATTTCCATTTGGCAGACAGATTTGAATATATATGCTTCGTTGGTTGCGCGTGCACATGATTTTCTGTTTGTTCAGATGATTCTTTTTCACTATGCAAAGATACGTCTGAATAATAATTATCATTACCACCACTTCTTGCAATTTGCAAGCCGTTTTCTTCCGAGGAACCTTCGTTATCTTCTATGTCAGCATAATATTTATCCTCTTTCAGTACATCTTTTGATTTGGCTGAAACTTGGTATTTGTCAGGGTTCCGATTTATTTCAATACGTATTCCATCTTTTTTACTTAGTGATTCACACTCACTTCCAGGGGTACCATCCAATAAAACCTCTTCATAATCTCCCCTTTCCGAAACAACACGAATACTTGCTTTTCCTTCTCTCTTTGAAGCCTTTGGTTTGATACATTCTTTATTTGGCGATTTGTTCTCATTTTCGTGTGTCTGGTGTATATCTTTCTTGCTATTGTCAGCATGTTCATTCTGAAACCTGACTAACTCTGCATCACTATTGGGAATCTTTTCATTCATTTCTTGTTCATCCATTATAGGCTCCTCATCATGCCTTCTGTGGCATTCCATGTTCAGTTCCCTGTCAAAATCTAAATGATCATAAGCCGTATCGAAAGTCTCATCCTCCACATTGGTAGATTTGTTAGCGTTGACATCAGCGTTATCATAATAACTACAGTCTTTGTGGTTGTCGTCAACATTTTGATTTTCCGACGTAGCAGAACTTTCGGCGTTTGTTTTCAATTGCCATTTGGCAGACAGATTTGAATATACATGCTTCGTTGGCTGCGCGTACACAGGATTTTCTGTTTGTTCAGATGATTCTTTTTCACTGTGCAAAGATACGTCCGAATAATAATTATCATTACCACCACTTCTTGGACTTTGCAAGCCGTTTTCTTCCGAGGAACCTTCGTTATCTTCTATGTCATAATAATATTTATCCTCTTTAAGTACATCTTCGGATTTGGCTGAAACTTGGCATTTGCCAGGGTTCCGATTTATTTCAATGCTTAATCCATCGTTTTTACTTAGTGATTCACACTCACTTCCAGGTGTGCCATTCAATGAAACTTCATCATAATCTCCCCTTTCCGAAACAACACGAATATTTGCTTTTCCTTCTCTCTTTGAAGGCTTTCGTCTGCTACATTCTTTATTTGGTGATTTATTCTCATTTTCGTGTGTCTGGTGTAAATCTTTCTTGCTATTGTCAACATATTCATTTTCAAACCTGACTAACTCTACATCATTATTGGCAGTCTTTACATTTATTTCTTGTTCACCCATTATAGGCTCCTCATCACGCCGTCTGTGGTACCTTCAGAAAGAAGATATCAATAAAAAATTGACATGTGACTTCCAGGCGAAATAGTTGTAATATAAAACTGGACCAAATAACTTCTCTCTTTCTCTCTCTCTCTCGTACACACACACACACACACACACACACACACACACACACACACACACATTTGAACACGTTAATATTTTCATTGGCTCCATTTTATTTCGATAATAGGCTTATACATATCACTGGTCGGATATACAAATTCAGGGGTTTTCTCCTCTCACAACGTTGCTCTTACCGCAAGAAAAGGGGAAATCAGGAAGATTGAATAAAGGTGGAATAAAATGTTATGAAAGCAAATCAGTTCCAATAAGGTAGTTTGCGAAAGTGGGATCCTGTGCACTGCAGAGTCAGATTTGTCGTACTACAGAAAACACTAGCAATAAATCGATAGTTATAAACCACTCCAACCCATCCACCTCCATCAAAAAATAAATACATAAATAAAATGGGAAAATAGTCGTTTACCTGTGACAGGCAATGGTAGCAATGATTATGAGCAGGAAAAGGCCACAAATGACAGGTATTAGGATGGTTAGAATCCATCGTGGCATTGATTCTGAAAATAAATTGAACAAGATTCACCCTACCTAAAAATAAAAAGAGGATCTAATTAATCAGAATCGCTGCATTCTTGACAGATGGAAGAACAAATGGACGAACCAACTCATAAAATAGATAGATAGATCGACTGAGTGAGTGAGATATTTGAGTGATTGAGTGGCCATGTTGCCTAATAATTCTAAACGATCCCACCGACGTCTTTAGCAATCAACATTTGTTGAAACGGGTGCATATATTATAAACTTTGTCATTATATTTTTCTTTATAATTTGAAATAATATATGTGCTTTTATGTACAGAACACATGTAATAACATGACTCGGGTTGGGATCCAACAAACCAAGAAAAATAGAAGTGGAAGAAATGGAATATCAGTATTAAGTTTAATTTGTAACTTATCAAAATTTCTGCCCAGAAGATTACGCATAAGAAACACGCGTTCAGTGATGTATCTTTCTTCTTTACAAAACGAACAAAACTAATGTTCCATCCTTCCACGTTTAAATAAAGAAGTATTTGTACAACAGACAACAGCTTCACGACTCGGGCGGTCCCTGCCTCATTAGCATCACTGTCTCAATATCAATACAGGGTGCGTAGTTATGACCAAGAGATTGTGTGAATTTGAACAAGATATATAAGGACCAAAAAATTGAGACATTTCAGCTTTAAGGCGCTTTGTAGTAATTGAAATTGAAATGACTAAATTTGTACACACTGTAATTTAAAAGGGTAATTTATACTTAGTCTTGATTCAGTGAGTCTATATTGTCACTAATATTCTGGACCAGTTTTCTTCAGACTGTAAAGGTTTAGTGGCTAATGTATCAAGAAGGTGTGAGTACAATTAAAAATGTCAATTGTCTGTTTAACAAGACCTTATAGCCTTATAATTTCATAGGGTTTTCAAGCATAGCATTTGTTTATTTTCTTTTTGTCTTTTTGTCTTTTTTTTGGAATGGCCTTGATTATACATCCATAACTCCACATAATTTACATAATTAATTTGAATATCATATTTAGCACAAAAGGAATATAAGCCATTAAATAACCCACAACATCTACAAGGTCATAGAAAAAATCAATTTAACCCGATGTTTTTAATATTCATTATTATCAATTTGACTAACTTAATATATCTTGCAAATTTATTTCAACATCAGATTCTACTGAGTCCAAAATCTCCCAAACACAATAACATCTTTTCAACAAGGAGTCTAGCTGTTTTGCTTTGTTTTTTTAATTCCCGAGATTTCAACAGAAATTATAAGATATTATGATGTCCGTGAACTCATCCTACACAGTTAAAGCTGGACACATGAAACTTGCTTCTGGTCAATGATAGTTGAATGGGTTTAGATTGTGCCAACAGTTTAGTAATTTTTATCTCATCCCTGGGGTGGGAGAGGTTAAAAGTGATATTGCATCAATTTTCAATTTCAAATACCTCCGAATTGTTTGATTCGCATTTCTGAGAACTGGCACGTGTGATCAATAGCTCAAGCGCTAATACATCAAATTGGGACCCCTGTGTCTTTACTTGATAACATTATATCAAGTGAATACATATTCTTCAAGCTTACTGTCATACTTGTCTCAATGCAAGGTCCTGGCTACATAATGAAGGAGATATGAATTACAAAATTTTTATTCAATACTAGGAAGACATAGAAAGGTTAAACTACAATTGTATACAGTAATGACAAGAATTATTATCTCTTAGATAATCAGTATTAAAAAGGTTATTATTTCTGTAATACATAATAAATCAAAAGAAGAAACGTCAGACATGCATCTAACCTCTTATGAAGAGAACTGGCACGCTTGCCGAACCTCAGTCACAGCTCGTGCAAGTTATCTTAGTCACGTGACCCGCCTTTTTTCTGACTTCCCATTACAATAGACACTATTGTATCTACTCCGATTCCGGATGTTTAGCATTGCCCTTGTTTTCGTAATGTCGCTTTGTATCTATAATCTAGTGTACGGTTTGGTAAATTAGAAACCAAACCGTCTTGTTGTCAATATACCACACTGTACACAACATAGAGTCGTAACACATTTGCATGACACTTTCTTTGTAGTACATCAGAGTATTGGATAGACAGATAGATGAAAGTCATTCCACTTGTCGGTCGTATTAACTTTCTCCTGCCAATTTTACTACTGTTTATTGGTCTAGTTAAAACACTTGCAGAGCAATAATGACCCTATTGTCTCAGTTTGAAAAGCAAACACGCAGAGAGAGAGAGAGAGAGAGAGAGAGAGAGAGAGAGAGAGAGTCATACATATATAACCGTATGGAAATCAGAAATCACATTTTATGCAATACTCTTTATATGAGCCTACCTGTACCGAGTGTAGAGGTCGTGTTGCCACCTGGTGTAGAGGTCAGGCTATTCGACATTGTGGAAGTTTCCGAGTTGGTGTTAGTTTTTGTACTGGTTACTGTCGGGTCACCATCGTTATGTTTTAGCATGAAAAATTGAAAATATGACGTAATCTTTTATGAGCATAAACTTTTGAGGAGAATTTTTCAGACATTCGTAATATTCCTCCTTTCCTCAGAGTTTGTCTAATTAACTTGTATTAGCACAGAACGTTTATTACATTGCTATTTTAACTGTTTGTGAAGACATATGTGCGTGGGTGCTCCTGTACATTTATAGGACTTGTTTAAAATAACTTTCAAATATTTTGGACTTTAGTATTTTCTGGAGAGCTTTTAGAAACTAGCAAAACATAAATTGGCTATTCTAACGGCAATTTATTAAATATTCTTACTTAATAGCAATTACCATAATGTAATCAATGTACTCCTATCAATTGGAATTAATTACAATGTATAGTTTCTGCTGTGATTATTTGAGGTCGCATGGCCCAAATAATGATGTTATGACCAAAATGGGAACATACACCTTTCATGGTTATCATAACACTTTGGACATTACACTATGTATAGTGGCCATATGACTTCAAATGATCACAGCAGAAAATATGCATTGTAATTGATTCTACAATTGTGTGAGCGCGTGCGCGTGCGTGCGCGTGTGTGCGTGTGTGTGTGTGTGTGTGTGTGTGTGTTCCACATCTCACATGTTTAAGGCTGAGAGGTTTTTTGTTTATTTTGGTAACAAGATAACACATCATGTACAGCCTATTTTCTGTACTTTTTACTAGTTCTTGTTCATGTGATATCATTAATTTTTTGGGTTGTCCAGTTGGATAGTTTACTTCGCGAGTTGCCGGTTCAGATGACTCTCTATATAAAGACAAACTGTATAGTAAAGCCAATGTCCCCACAGTGAACACTATTAATAAAGCTTTGACATTGTATGGCTTTCAAACTTATAACATATCAGTATATAACAATTATTTTCTTCCGTATTAATTTCAAGAATTTAAAGTTTAAAGAGAAACCGTTAAATGGAGAGACATTTGCATGACACTTTCTTTGTAGTACATCAGAGTATTGGATAGACAGATAGATGAAAGTCATTCCACTTGTCAGTCGTATTATCTTTCCCCTGCGATTTTACTACTGTTTATTGGTCTGGATAGGACACTTGCAGGGCAGTAATGACCCTACTGTCTCAGTTTGAAAAGTAAACACGCAGAGAGAGAAAGAGAGAGAGAGATACACGCATACATGACTTTATGGAAATCAGAAATCAAATTGTATGCAATAGTCTTTCAGGCCTTTCACAACTATATGAGCCTACCTGTATCGAGTGTAGAGGTCATGTTGTTACCGGGTGTAGACGTCACGTTGTTAGACATTGTGGAATTGGCGTTAGTTGTTGTACTGGTTACTGTAGGGTCACCATAGTTATGTTTCAACATGAAAAATTGAAAATATGACGAAAGGTTTTATAAGAATAAACTTTTGAGGAGAATTTTTCAGACATTCGTAGTATTCCTACTTTCCTCAAAGATTGCCTAATGCTTGTAATGAATTGGGAATGTCAGATAATTACGTTGGTGGTTTATGGTTACATGCTTTGTCTGCGGAGACAATAATTTCTGCTTAAGTAATGAACATCTCGTCTAAATTAGATGAGAAACATCAATGTAATCAGAAATGTATTGCATCATATCCGCATTTTCTTTCCATGTACTTTCTTGTGCAGGATAGTATTCGGTGCCCTAAAAGACAGAAGCTTTGTAAGTAACTTGAAAACCCTAAACGTTGATTAGTCCAAAACCGTAACGTTTACTTTGTTGCTATTTTAGATGTTTGTTAAGAAATATGTGCGTGTGTGCTCTTGTACATTTATAAGGATTGTCTAAAATAGCTTTCAACTGTTTTGGACTTTATTATTTTTAGCGAAGTTTTAGAAATTAACAGAACATAAATTGGTTATTCTAGCGGCAATGTATTAAATATTCTTACCTAATACTAATTACCATAATGTAATCTAGGTACTCCTACCAACTGGAATTAATTAGAATCTATAGTTTCTGCTGTGCTCATTTGAAACCTTGTGACCCAAATACATGGTGTAGTGAATAAAATGGGAACATAACCTTTCAGTGTTATCATAACACTTTGGTCATTACACCATGTATTTTGGCCATATGACTTCAAATAATCACAGCAGAAACTATACATTATAATTAATTCTAAGTGATAGAAGTGTATAGAAGTATAATTGTCTACAAAAAAAAGTCATATAATAAAACAATTATTGACTTTTGATTTCGGTTCTTACAAGAATTTATCCTGCCCAGAAAAATGATGTGCACCCCGCCCTGCTTCCTCAGTGAATAATGTTTCATTTGTGTTGGGTGAGGGGGTGATAGATCCTTTTAGCAACCTCATCATAAATCGAGATTCATATAATAGTGTTCTATATTATATGAATACTGCTATGAGATCTTTCAAAATTAAGTTTTTATTTGCAAACATTCTCATGGATCTAACTAATTAAAATGCTCTATTTGGCAAGATAAGTAGATAAGTTCAATTTAGTTTACTACCAAATAATTACTTAAGTGTGTGTGTGTGTGTGTGTGTGTGTTTCAACAAAGATGATTTAAAGTAATAGAGAATGCGTGTTACACATTTGTGGTGTCCGTAGGTGTCATTTCATTTGAATTAGTACCTGTAGCAATCGTTTCAATCTGCGTCGTATTATCGCCTGTGGGGGATGAGGTTGTCGGGTCTCCAGCACTGGTGCCTGTAGTTGTGATTCCAGTATTCGTTGCATCCGGTGTCGTATAATCTGCTCTAGTCTGTGTCGACTGGGTTGTTGTGTCACTAACAGACGTTGTGGTAATCTGCGATGAGGTTGACCAGTCTTCAGTACTGCTTCCTTTACCACTCGTGACACACAAATAGAAAACTGAGCACACAAACAAACAAAAAATATACAATACAGATTAGAAACTCCTTCTTTTCATTCTAGGAAAGTCTTATCATCTGCTTGAAGCTGAATTATATTTATCTCCTGTTATTGTATTCGTATTTGTTTTGGTTTTTCTTATAAAAATAAGCGGGGGAGGGGTGTGTCCTTTCACACCCTTGCGATCCCAGGGGAAAGTCCTTTCACACCCTTGCGATCCCAGGTACCATCCCTGACACGGAACCTGTAAAGGTCAGAGGTCGTCCATCCAAGCGGTTAAGCTGTTAGCGTACAGGAATCGTAATCAGTGTGTTGCGAGTTCTAATCCTGCCAAGACCAACCCTGTTCGGCTAACGTTGTGCGTCTCTTGGTAGGGCACTTTAAATAGTCATGTGCTAACATGCCAATTAATCAATCAAATAATCTGTCAATTAATCAAGTTCTGATTATTTTCCACCACAAAGATTATTACATGGGTCTCCAAGATTACTTAAATAAAGTTGTTCCAACTTAACAAATAATAAAAATCTGCATAAAAATGTTTATTTTGATGTCAATCCTTCTATTACACGATTTAGAAACCTTCCGTCACCATTTCTGACACATATAAAAAGATATAGAGAAGGAACTGACTGAAAAAAGGATTGGAAATCCCTTTCCATGGAGCAATTTTATCCAGTCATCGTACTATATCTGAATAATGTGTATTTTATTTATTTATTTATTTTATTTTTTCTTTGTATTTTCATTTTAGTTCCGTTTTGCAGACTTTGGATAGGGACCTTTCATTTTACTAAAGAGTTTTGTTTCCAATCATCCGCTTTTGAACTTATTAACATAAAATATTTGTAGAGATCATTCTATGGCACAGAGAGAGATAGAGAGAGAGAGAGAGAGAGAGAGAGAGAGAGAGAGAGAGAGAGAGAGAGAGAGAGAGAGAGAGAGAGAAGGACAGCAGATCATTCTTTTACATGATGATAAAGCAAAGGCATGTATATTGTAAGGGTGCAAATTTCTGTCGATCTATAAAGAGAACATTAACTTGGACAGAGAACAATTAATTAGATTTATGAGGACAGGGTGCATATTGAATCGCTATGCTGCGGTCTGTGTTGTGAGAGGAACCGATTTTTAATTAAGTATTCGTTTATTTAACAGTCAAAGAAACTGGAAGGGAAAAGGTTAACTCAATCTTTGTATCGAAAATGTCAGAGTTGAGATTGTCCAGAATCAGTTATTTGGAACTCTAAAGGGTCAGCATGACCGCAAATTTTGGCGCCTATTTATAAAAGGCGGTAGATATATTTAATCCTGATTGGCTACGCTAAATAAGGGGCGTGTTTCCCACACGAAATTTCATAGTTTTAATATGCCACATCGCAAAATTTAGTCAGTCTAAACTCCTGTAAGAGGAAGATATTTTTTGGCTCCGAGATTGAATTTGCAAGAAATTATCTCGTAAAACAATTATCCAAGGGACTGGATGTCTGGAAAGTTGACGGACACAATTCTGGCGGTAGAAGCGAGCAAGGCTTGAAAGCACAAGGTATTTGCGTCAATCTCATGTAATTCGTTGATACCAATATAATTATTTGCTTGAATTTATTTACTTATATGTGCATGAATTTACTTGTATAAATTCGTAGATCAATTTTCTTGATATGAGTATAACAGTGTTTGAGTTCATTATCTGAATTCGTTTAATGATCTTATATATAGGTTTGACAGATTGTTTGAATTTGTTGTCTTGAGTGTTATAGGAGTCATGTATTTTAAGAATTTCATGCATTATTTTAGTTGATATGAGTATGAGAATCCGTGTGAATTCACCGATCTTAGATGATTTCATGTATGATAAAACTTAAGTGCGTATCGACTGAAATTAACGTTGTTAAGTCATGAAGTGAGATTTCATGGACGCTAAAGACTTGAATGTGTGTATTCGCTGAAATTAACGTAGTAAGCCATGTAATGAATTTCATTCATTCATTTGTATAATCGAGAACGGAACTATTATGTCTCGTGTGATGTTAATGTGAGTCAGCGATGAAATAGCCGTTAGGAAATACATTAATCTTATGAAACTAGGTTTGTTTGTTTATGGCCTGCCGTGTTTGGCTTGACCAGATAGCCTTTGGTATCTGTTTGACTTCCGATAGGATGCTATCTGACATAACGAGAGTGGAGTAATGATCTATTCCCAGTAGGATATCTGACAGAAGATTTAGGTTGCTTCTCTGTTTATTTTGAAAGGGGAAATAGCTCCACTGACGTAATCCACTGACGTATCCACGCACCTACGTATCTACATACCTACGTATCCACCTACCCACACAAAGTTTGAGGGCCGACAGAGGCAAGATAGTCAGAGTGAGAAGAAAGCGAAGGAACCAATTGAACAGGAGTGAACAGGAGGAAACCAGGTTATGAAGCTGTACAAAGCAATGACTTCGATTATTCACTCGATTCTATGATGAATTAATTCTATCATTTAAACAGATCGGCTATTTATATAAGTATATTTGTGTTTAAAATTCGGTGAATGATTTATTTCAAAAAGAAGTGTATTTTCCTACTGTAATTCATTATCACCGTTGTTTATGTAATTGATTAAATTGTTATATTTCATATACGGGGGCTCGTTTTAGTCTGTTCTATATATCTGCTCAGATCTCTATTCATTCCATCTATAAGTTTCACAATTTATATTATTCTTTACTCGATCCGGGCAATAACACCGAGGTCGATCATCCTCTAGATAACGATAACCACAACCACCACCACCCCCACGCCACAAATATTTACTTCACCATTTTATAATAAAAAAATTTAAAAAAAAGAAATACTCAAATGCTGACGATTCCGTGACGTGCTCATAAGTGAAATATATCTTCTGATACTATATTTTTCCATATGCAAATATAACTTACATGCGGAAATTATTTCTCTGAGTATTTCTGCAAATATCTTGTGGAAAATTAGTAACTAATACACCAGTAGTATTTTAAGTATGACAGAACAGGACACAACTATTGTATAGGTTTCCCATTATGTACTTGTAACACGTCCTTAATGAGGAGCTGCGGTGGTTATCCTAAAAAAAGTTTTCATGTTTGATCGACTGACTCATATTATATATAATTGAATTGAATTCTTTATTTGCAAAAGCACAAGCTTATAGGCATATAACAGTGTACAAAGAAAAAAATAATTTGGACATGTGCTCAAGGAAAAGTGACAAAGAAAACTTGACTTAGAAAAGTGAAAGATATAGATCTCGCTTGGGAAAAAAAATATAAAAAGCAAATTACGGCAAACCATATAAAAATATTTGAGAAACAAAATATCGAAGGATGGACTGAGAATTTGATAGAAAAATGTATGGCTAGCTTTACAACCTAACATGTACTGTTCAAACTTCGTACTCGACCCATTAATTGTGTGTGTGTGTGTGTGTGTGTGTGTGTGAAGACTCAAATTACATATTACAAAGGTTCAGACGTTACGCACTTTTGTATGCGCTGGGTGCGGGGAAAATGTGATCGTGTACATCAAAGTGTTTATATACGCGTGCATGCACGCAATGTATACATGCGTGCACGAAGTGTGGTGTATGTCTTTACGTATGTATATATTCATACAACATGCTTGTAGGTAGAGAGGTAGGTGGGTACATGTATGTATATATGTATGTATGTATGTATGTATAACTACTAGTATGTGAAAAGTTCTGAATATTTTGTTATAACTTTTTTGTTTCTTCGAACCATCAATAAATTAAATGCCAATAGATGGACAAAATAAAGTTCTATACAATGGTGTGCAACTACACGTGCAGCGCGCCAGACACTTGCAGATATATGTTTGTGACGTAGCATTCATAAATGACAGTGACCTAAAAATGTCGGAGAAGGAGTAACAATTATGCTACTGTGTAAAGAGCATAGTGTAAAATCCGGGAGCTCTTCGGGTACTCTCGGACCGATATCAAGGCCGGTTTGATTGAAGCTTGCGGATGCAATTTTCTCTCCTATTCTACAATTCTGACGTGGTTTCATCGCTTTAAAGATGTCCCACGTTCTGGAAGACCGTTGTCTGCGATTGGTGAGTGGGAAGTGGCTACTGTGAAGGGGAAATTGATGAAGATGCTCGATACACAGTGGAAGATATTTATATTATCATGGGCATGAATTCGTCAGCTGTTTTTAATATATTGAAGAGTTTGTGCTGATCAAAAACAGACTCGGGTTGAAATCGCCAAATAGCTACTCGCCAAATATGAAATGAGTGACCAGATACATATTAGTGAGATTGTCACAGGTGATGAAACATGGATTAATGTTTGGAATCTGACTCAAGAGAAAATAAATCAATTTGGATTGGAGAAAACGAGCAGAAACCGCAAGTCGCTCGATGTAGTCGGACTGTCAAGAGAGTTTTATGCGCAATATTTTTCGATGCAAAAGGCCCGGTCGTCCAGGTACCTGTGCCTAACTCTACTAGTGTCACTGGACATTTGTATGTCTCCCAAGTGTTGCCAAAAGCTGTGGAACACTGTTAAACCACCCGTCCGCGCACTGGTACCCTATATATCCATCTACTTTATAGCAACGCACTGGCGCATAAATCCGCCTTCGGGACAGAAAGAGCACAGCATGCAAACTTTGCCACATCCTCCATACAGCCCTGATTTACCTCCAAGTGATTTTTTGCTGAATCCCGTTTGCAAAGATTCGCTGAGGGGCTGACGATTTGGAAGCCGCCATGCGGTTGGAAGTGCAGCTTTTCAGTCTATGAACAATATCCCAAAACGCCGAGAAAGTGTAGAGGTGCACGGAGAGTACTTTGAAGGGATGCCTTGACGTACTGTTCACTAATAAAGAACTTTGTTGCACAGAGCATTAGTATTCTAAACCTTTTGAATGTTAATTAGTTCAAATGTACATTACCAACTGAATTTACTCAAATGTAGATTATCTTAAAGGTACGTATAAAAGATTGTCTATAATATGACCTCATCTACGTTCAATACCGGAAACTATTACATTGTTACAATAATGCAAAAAGAATAGTAATTCGTTAAAGAATAACATTTAAATATATAAACGGATGGCTTAACCAAGTTGGTATAAAAAGTGCAGAAACATTAAGGACATGTTCAAATGTTCAGACACATGGGTTTCTTCTGTATCTAGGGATGCACACCTCAATCAAAACAACTGAGTGCTAGATTAGCCCAGTGTGTGGGTTTCGATTAAGAAATATATGGAGGAACGAATATTTACCTAAGAGACTAATTCCTCAGGTAATTTTCATTTGCCTTTTTTCTCTTTTATATCGAAATATACACACAAAAAATCTATCGATATATCAGATGGACAAACAGTCATATACATTAAAACAGACGCTGAGGAACAGAAAGAGAGGAAAGGCGATAGATAGACAGAGACAGAGAGAAAGATAAATGTGTTAACATGCCAAATACGATATTTTCGTATTATCATGTACAGTCAAACATATATTAGCGGTCGTCTCCATTAAATGATAAATTGTTCATTCTGATCAAATCTATTCAGTCCCATCACATTTTTCTGCATAATTCCCCTGTGGTTACCTACTCAATGTGGTCAGTTATTACCATAAATGGTCACAAATAAATATGGCTTCTGTATACAATTGTCCATCTTCGCTAGCCAAGGGTCAATCCACTTCTTTCCACATCAACCCCTGGCATATTTAGTTAGCTGAAACGGTGTTTTGAATAAGTGTCCTCTTGCGGATAAAAGAGTCCCTGCCCACAGAAAGCGAAATCAACTAACCAATGCGATTTCCACAATGTCCACAGGCATTGACTCGGAATTAAAAGTTGCCTACATTTTTTAAATTGGAGAAACTTACCTGCGACATATGTCGTTGTGAACGGAGACTGCAATGATTATTCCTAACAATCTCCCAATTTAAATGTAACAAGATATCAGATTGGATCAGATTATTTCAGCTGCATCCAATCAAATAGCGGAGCAGTATATACCGTTGCAGCTAGCTAAATATGCCAAGGGTTGATGTGGAACGAAGTCGATCGACAACCCTTGGTTTCTGAAGATGATAATGGTCAGGTTAGCATAATATCGTGTGTGTGTGTGTGTGTGTGTGTGTGTGTGTGTGTGTGTGTGTGTGTGTGACATCATCATGTATTCAAAGTTTAGTTTTGTATTTGTTTGGCTAACAAGATTACGCGTCATTTATAGCCTATTTTCTCCATTTTTTTCTAGTTCTTTTTTTCATGTTACATCATTAATTTTCTTGGTTGTCTAGTTCTATACATTACTTCGCGGGTTGCAGGTTCAGACGACCCACTATATAAGGATCACCTGTATATTAAAGCAACTTGCATGACAATTTATCTTTAGAGTACATCAGACTATTGGATAGATAGATAGATAGATAGATAGATAGATAGATAGATAGATAGATAGATAGATAGATAGATAGGTAGATAGATAGATGAAAGTCATTCCACTCGTAATGTGTATTTTTTTTTATCTGCCATGTTTACTACTGGTTATTGTTTTAGCTAATACAATTGCAGGGCATATGGCAGTAATGATATCTACTGTCGCAGATAGCAAAGTAAACACGAAGAGAGAGAGAGAGAGAGAGAGAGAGAGAGAGAGAGAGAGAGAGAGAGAGAGAGAGAGAGAGGGAGAGAGAGAGGGCACATTGGAAATCAGATATTACATTTTATGCAAAATAGTTTTTCACTCATGTGTCATTTTATCAAACTAAATCTTGAAGCCGTTTTCTTACTTTACAACCTCCAAAAATATAATAATAACTTCCGAAGGTATTTTTTTTCCTTGTGTGTATACTGGTTAATTCACATGATATACTCACCTATAATAAACAAGTTTCCTTTTCGGCTTCTCTTGTCCATCTCTGTGGTTTATGTCAAATCCCAGTTTTATATAACGGCTAGCTTCTAAGACAATACATTCTCGACAAGTTCATCAAAACATTTTTGTCACAACTGCTATTCGGGCCATTGACAGTTTTTTCCCCCTCCTTGTCGGTGTCAAATTTACGTCTGACAATAAAAGGCATTAATTGCCTTTGAAACATGGATCCTACCTCCCCCGTCAATGACGTAACATTCAGGAAGTTATGCTCAGCTGAGTAATACCGAGCACAAGATGTTGAGATATATCGATGTACAGTGGAGCAAATGCCTGTGTCATATATGTGTTACATTAGAAACCTTATCTTTTCTGGAGCACTTGGTATGCACGGAAAAGAGACGACAACCATTCTATCAAAATACTGTTACAACGTTGTTGTTTTATTATAGAAGAAAAAATACTTTTAGTCATTTGGCAATGCATTTTTTTATAAAACAAAAATCTTATTTCTAATAGGTATGAAAACGAATAATCCGGTTCGAAGGAGAATTCCAGCCTGACTTTGGTTCGCCCCCCCCCCCACCCCACCCCCCCAAAAAACACAATGGTCAGTATGTTAAAAAAAAAAAGGAAAAAAAAGCCTACAAGGTAATAAACTGAAATAAGACATTGGATGATACAGCTTGCAAAGAGATATGAAAATTGTTTGAATCTGAATGAAGCGTCACGTGAATAAAATGTAGGCGCTATTGGACACCATTAAAATTTCATTATCTTGAACCAATCAAATATTACCCAAAACAATCCATTCTAAATATGATATTGTAGTAGAAAATACAGTAGAAACTCGATAGGTCGAACCTCCAGTCAGCTCGTGAATCAGTGAATCAATTTGAGATCAGTAGTTCGAGTCAATAAGGTTTAATATGATTGTAAACCGATTGCCAGATCCAAAACACTAAGCGATCCTGTGTGCTCGAGCTAACCGTGTTTGAGGCAACAAGTCATCATACGACTGACGCTTCATCTCCCCGCTCCCAGTTAAATATATATATATATATATGTGTGTGTTTGTGTGTGTGTGAGTGTGTATCTGAGTGTGTGTGCGTGCGTGTGCGTGTAAGTAACCTGTTCAATATGACTAAAGTATATATATATATACAACTTCAATGCGGTAAATTAAAAAGAAATACAAGAGAATACAATAGGTCTTTAGTTGTATATTGTGTAAAGTGAGTACCTGTCAACAATAGACCAGTTAATTTAATACAGTGAAGGTCTAACATGTGCACCAGTCTCCTTTTCTACTTCCTTATTCCACCTTGCCCAGGTCAAGTAAAGTTAAGTCAAATTTGTCTATAATCGAAATTCACAACATTAACATAAACTTTAGTGAGCTTTTATACCGACATTATTATTAGATTCGCACAAAAGACATGCAGGAAATGTAAATGAGAACAATACATACAAACATTAAAACACATATCATATGCTAAGACTCATGAATATTAAGAATTCACATATTACATATAAAATACAAAGATTCAAGCAACAGTAACACTTGCATGGCATTTGAGGACGTAACTATCGGAGAGACGAGACACAGAGCTGAGCCGAATCACCCTAGTCACGAAATAGTACTGTGCATATGATTTACATTTACCATAGTCTAAATTGACAGATATCTAGAGAGACAACGCTGTGTACATGCAAACAAATGAATCACACACTGTAAGCCTACAATTACTGCACAGAACACTTGAGTCTTAAGTAGCCAATGGTTTTCTTGTAACTTTGTTGTTTATTTATGTGTCCATTTTAGTTCCAGGATAACACAGTATATGTTCCCTGCCGTTTTATGATACTTGTGAGAGCTCTCTGTAGGATTTTGAGAATCTGAGAAAGGAATTTCAAATCCATTTGTCAAAAAAACCTGAAGAAAAACCTGATGGAAAACTATAGGCCAAATTAAGAAAACTGAGGGTGCAGAACCAGAAACTGCAGGTCCTGGAAGCAGGAGCTCTCAGTGCAGAGATCTCTGTTGATCATGATGGGAGCAAAGATCCATCGTGGCTCAGTTTAGAGTGTCGGACTCGCGAATAGAAGGGTACGAGTTCAAATCCTACCATCAGATCAGCCAGGATCTGCTGCGATGGTGTGGCCCTGGGTAAGGCATTTTACATGCCTCGGCGTGATATAACCTTCATGTTGTTCCGCAAAACACACACAAATTAAAACCACTGGTGAACAAAAAATCCACATCTTTATTCTGAATCTAGAAGAATATCTCTGTTCTTTGTGAGTACTAGATATATTGCCAATTAGTTTTCATTTAAAATGGCATTCAAGACGTTAAGTACAAGAAGGAAATAAAACATATCACATGGTGACACTTATAAGTGGTCTAATACTAACCTTGGGAGCAACCCGAACATTCTAAAACTATTGGACCCGCTATTATAAAACATCTTGAGTTCATACTCGTCTTATAGTTTCGATTCATGGTTTGTTTGGGAGTACAGTAGGGAATTCAGTAAACCAATAATTCTAAACAGGATACTCTCTACAACTCATGCAATTTTTAAAAGTCAGAAGATTTCAATAGAATTTAATGACTGAAATACTTAATTTGATACAATTAGTATTGTCCGTTTGCTGTCCCTCGACTGACCATAAATTAAATTTTCTCCATATTTTGAAAGTCTAAAAAAGTAATTCTTGGACATATACATAATTTTTCAACACCTTTTAGCTCATCTGGCCGTTAGATCAAGTGAACTTATGATATGGTCCTATGTCTGTCGTGTGTCGTCCATCGTGCATGGTCCGTCCGTCAACAATTGCTTGTTACCACTCTGGAGTCCATATTTCAGATCTGGTTTAAATCAGACTTGGAATATGGACTTATATCATCAAAATCTCAGAAATGTTCGATAATGAGCGAGACCCAAGCATAGTAATGAGGTGATCTTGCTTCTGATTGGCTAACCTTGTTAGTGCTTCGGAGAGACATCATGAGCGAGATCCAAGCATACTAAGCCATATTTCTGATCTGAGTGTGATAAAACTTGAAATGTGAGCTTATGTCATCAAGATCTTGGATGGGTTCGATAAGGAGCGAGATCCATGCATACTAATGAGGTAATCTTGCATTCGATTGACTGAGCTTGTTGCCACTCTGGAAACCATATATAAACCGATCAAACTTGAAGTATTTGCCTGTATCATAAAGATTTTTAAATAATTTCAATAATGCATATTAATGAGGTGCTCTTGTATCTGAATGGCTGAATGTGTTTCAACTCTATAAGAAATTTTTATCTGATTCTGAGCAAGCTTCAAATATAGGCTTATATGATCAAGATCTTGCATGAGTTCGATAATGAGCGAAATCCACGCATTTTAATGAGGTGATCTTGCATCTGATTGGCTGAGCTTGTTACCAATCTAGAAACTGCATTTCTCATCCAGTTTAGATCAACCTTGGAAATAGGATTAACTCTGTAAGATCTTTGATGGATAACATAATGAACAAGATCCATGCATATTAATGAGGCGATTTTGCATCTAATTGGTTTATCTTGTCAGTCCTTTAACGACTTCATTTCTGATCGTATTTTTTTATCAAACTTGGTAAATATACTTATATCATCAAGATATATCACGTTTTATTATGAGCAAGATCGACGCATATTAATGAAGTAATTGACTGAGATTCTTACCACTTGAGATTGCATTTCTGGCTCAATTTAAATAAAACTGGTAATAAACTAAATATCGTCACGATGTGTGGTGATTTTTATTATGAGTGAGACAAATGCATATTTATGAGGTTATCTTGGGTCTTGCGTCTGATATGGTTTGGTTTTATGGGGTTTAACGCCATTTTTCAGCACATGATATGCTATGCATGGCGGCCAGTATATTTGGTGGAGGAAGAGCCCGGAAAGACCCCGGAAAGAACCATCGACCCATGGGAAGCTACTGGCAAGCTTTTTCGCATACCCACGTTAGTTGAGCCGAGACTCGAACTCACGCGGACAGAGGTGATGAGATGTGTGAGTGATTTGTAGAGGCGAGCGCCTTAGACCACTCGGCCACCCGGGACCCTGATATGAAAATTTGTTACACTAGAATTTAAAAAAAATTTTTTTATCAGATTTTGATCAAACTTGGTAAATATTTCTTTGCCATCAAGATCTTGGATGAGTACGATTATGGATGAAATTCATGTATATTAATGATGTGACCTTTCATCTGATTGACTGAGCTCGTCAACAATCTAGCAACTATATTTCTGATCAGATTTTGAACAAACTTGTTAAATAGTCTTATATTATCAAGATGTAGATGAAATGAGTAAGATCTACGCATATTAAACAGGTAGTATTGAATCAAATTGGCTGAGCATGTTACTACTCTGGAAACCGAATTCCAATCCGATTTCGCTCCACCTTAAGCTTATATTATCATTGCCGTATAAAGATTCTATAGTAGATTAAAAGGCCAGTTTGAGGTTTTTAAATTTTATTTTTCCAAAATAATAAAAGGACATTTCCCGCTGTGAAGTGCTGACATTGGTGTGTCGCAGTACGGCCCATTTCGAGGACGGAGCTACATTCCAGCGCCAAAGTGTATACCACCATGGGCTGTTATAAACGTGAAAAACACCGACAATCGCTGTTTTCAGCAGACAACAATGTTGACCAACCCAGGAAGTACCGTCAGCAGTTGGGTGAGCTTGACTTTACAGGCATTGACTTTCCTGTCAAAGCTAGTAATATTACTAAGTTGGTTGCAAAAATGGCCTCTACCCACTGCGTATTAGCGAGTAAGTCAGGTCACACACTATGGACCTCTTACTGCTTGTCAACACGGCAGGAGGCGAAGGTGAAACGGCCACTGGGACGGCAGAAACGAGCCACTATGTTTAGATTAAAGAACTAAGTTGTATGGTACTCAAACACAACCAAACCGAGCACAGAAAGCACGTTTGACGCCGGTGCCTCCACGTCTTCAGCCGGCCGACAAATTGGAATGCCACACTAAAGACTGCCGCGGTATAGGCGAAAAGCAACAGCGCGTATCCTTAACGGAGGAAGGCATCGCAAGCGCCATCCTAACCTTTCAGAATCACCATCGCCGGTTTGAAACGCTCAAAGTTCCGGTGGAAGGCCCTGCCACAAATCCAGATAATAGCAGCACGCAGAAAATCGCTGACCAGGTTCCATTTAGCTTCTGCTAATTGTTCGTTCGCTGTGATGGAGTATCCAACTAGTCAGTGTTATACCGTTGTAATGAGGCCGTGCCCGCTTTCATGAAAACCTCGAACATGGGCTAGAAGAGATCAGAGGGGTTCTCCAAAATCCCGCTGTAACAGTCTTGAGTGAAGACTTTTTAGAATGCCAACGACCGCCACGTCTGCGTCATGAAACTTGACCACGACCGTGTGTACGACCACTGAAATATTACTGGAAAATACCGAGAAGCCGCCCATCAAACATGCAGTCTCAAGCCGCGCATCTACGCAGAAAAAAAGTAATAAAAGTGCCTGTTGTAATTCATAATCTGCTTGGCTACGATGGCCACCTGATCATGGAGTCCATCGGAACAGCATCGACAAGAAGATAAACGCCATTTCAAACAACATGCAGAAGTACATGACGTTCTCACTTGGGCAGCTGCAGTTTATTGACAGCCTCCAGTTTATGAACAGCAGCCTTGAGAAGCTAGCTGCCAACATGCCTAAGGAGGTGTTTCGCGCCACGGTGCGGCACACGGTGCACGGCATTGGCCTTCTGCTTCGCAAGGGCGTCTACCCATACGAATTTATGAGTAGCAGGGAGAGGTTTTAAGAAACCCAACTTCCGCCGATACAGGCATTCTACAGCCAGATAACCCACGCTGACATTTCTGACAGGGAATACGAGCACACGCACTGTGTGTGGAAAACATTTGGCTACAAAAACCTTGGATACTACCACGATCTCTGCCTGCGAACCGATGTGCTCCTGCTGTCTGACGTGTTCGAGACGTTTCGGAACATATCGCTGAAAAACTATGGCCTCGACCCAGCCCATTACTACAGCTCTCTTGGAAAGAGCTTGTACAACATCCTAAAAAAAGACGAGTGTAAATCTTGAGCTGTTGACGGACATCGACATACACCCATTGATTGAGAAGGGCGTCCGTTGTGGAATTTCGAGGGTAGCCGGCATCATGCGAAGGCGAACAACTCAAGAGGATTCACTGAGTGAGTGCCAGCGAGCTCTAGTGAGCAAACTGAGAGGAAAGTTCACTGAAAGTGCTAAGCTCGATCCCCTGTCTGCGAAAAAGGCAGCGATACGTGACGTGGTTCACTACCAAAACCTCCAGTTGTACACAAAGCTCGGAATGCGTATAACCTAGGTTCACAGGATATTGGAGTTCGACAAGAGCCCGTTGATTGCCCCTTACATACAGCTCAACACTGATCTCAGGACCAATGCGACATCAGAGTTTGAAATAGACTTTTTCAGGCTGATGAACAACTCAGTATTCGAGAAGACCATGAAGGACCTGCGGAAGCGAATCCGAGTGTCTTGTGAGGCATGAGGGTAAGAAAGACAAGCTGCGCCGCCTGCTTGCCGACCCAGCGCTTCAGTCAAGGAAAATCTTCGAAGGGAACCTCGTCCCCGTACATTCCAAAAAGAAGCCAACCTGAAGTTACACCGCCTAATCTATAAATGACAGATGATCCTCGACCTCATGTACGACTTTTGCTACAAAAGTATCAAGGCCAGGTATGGAAACAAGGCGGCTCTGCTATACACGGACACCGACAGCCTGCTGCTGCAGATTGAGACTTCGGATGTCGATTGCACCATGACTGAAGATGCCTGCCTCTACGACACGATCGAATACCCACGTGAGCACCCACTCTACAGCACAGCCAACAAGGTCGTAGGCAAGTTTAAAGATGAGTGTCCCGACCAGTCAATTGCCTCCAAGAAAGAAAAGAGTTTCGCCACACTCTGACCGCCATTCACAGTGACCACCACAAAATGGGGGTCTACCACATAAACAAGACGAGCCTGAACCCACTGGACACTAAAAAAAAATCACTCCAGACGGTATCACAACGCCGGCATATGTTAACTACCTCAGCGAGCTCTTTGACTTCGTCTAGCGATGTGATGGGTGAGAACAGCGGAGGTTTGTAGCTGAGTATCTTCAGGCACAATCTGCATTTCCTCGCGAACGAAGTTTCTGCGCTGAGCTCCACCAGCATCAAGCGCGGAAAGATGGTATATAGGTGGCTGGCCTGGGATGTCAAACCTACAAGCAAGGTTGAACACATTGAACCATCACACAGGGTCGATGGCGCGGCGTTGCCCTCAGCTCTCTAGATGCATATAGGTACCACACCCAGGTATTTTAGTCCAGGAGTTTATATTGTGCTGGGGTTGCAAGCGTGACTCCCACAGTTGGCGCCGTTTTTCCAGTCGAAACGACGGTTTCATGCGCTTTCGTGCGGCAGAAACAAGAGGTCAGCCTGGAATTGAAACATCAATTTGAGGACGGAGGATTTTGCTCTGTGCCGGCAAGTAAATCTGCCACATGGCCTGTTTATTGAGCCACGCCATGGCAAACTTTAACGACTTCTTCAAGCTTTTTGATTATTGCTCCACCCTTCTAGTAACCCCGCGGACTGTAGTATATTGCCGCGAGCTTAGTATCCATTGAGTTTTGTTGTTCCCACAGTTTGTCGTTCCCGCGGTTTAAAAGGGTCGAGCGTGTGTCTAATAGTGAATGCTGGAGCCTTCGGTGCCGTCGTTACAGCCCTTTGGGCGGTGAGTCGCAGAATAAGGCGTACGTGAGGCCAGCCGCCAAAGCTAGGCAGACTCAGGGAACATAGATGACATCGTGCTATCTTGCTGTTCCTGTCGTCCCGACAGTTTCAGTGGTTCCGTGATGTTCTTGTCGTCCCGACGGTTCGACTGAGTGGCGAGAGTGTCGGCATTTCTTATTCAGCCCGGCGTTGTTTCATCATAGCAGCAAGTTTTTACTGTTTAACCTTAGTGACCTGCATCACTTCCAGCTGCAATTGTGCAAGTTCCAATTTTGGTTCCGACATCGGGAATTCCACGTTCCGCGAAGGTACTTGTGTGGTTTACGACTTCGTTTGCGCTTGCACTTGTGCTTGTTCCCGCAACTCCATTGCTTGTTCCGAAGTCGAACTCATCGTTCTATGAAAAAGATGTTATAACTCTGCTTTTTTCAACATGCTGGTAGGTTATCATTCCATCTGCAATTGGCACTAGTACCGGGCCGTACCTAAAATAAAGGTGGCTGCTGATGCTCGTTAAAGAGGTCTGGATGATTGCATCATCTTTTAAATCCCTCTCAAGGTGCTCGCGCCTTTCTATGAGCAGAAGTGGCTCACGACCGCTATGTACAGGCCAAGCAGAGACGACCCCACTGAATCATTCATTTTAGCCCCAAGTTTAGCCTCGTTTATGGAATAGATTTTTGAAACCTCTTCATCGCTCATCGCCTTGAGGTAAGATGCTGGCCTATGTATTCTTTCGTCGCTCCAGAAGCCGACAGAAGCTCAGACAGAAGCCGACAGAAGCTCAGTGCTGGCCGTCGTAGGCGTTCCACCAGGCGTTCCGTGTTGTCACAACGCGTCTGTTGGCTTGGCCACCAGCTCAGTTAGTATCTCCTCAATATCACTGTCACCAACAGCTTCTGTCATTTCTCTAAGGAAGTTCTGGATATGGTTCACTGGTCGCCTGACTCTAAGTAGTACGCAGCATAAGGCAGCAAGTGTTCTGGCCACGCATGCACTATGTGCAATATAAAGACACCACATCACGCGCCACCGCTCGCTCTTGAGTAAGTCGCTAAAGTTCAGTTGGAAAAACGGGAGGTGGAAATAAACAGGTATGACACTGGTGGATCTGTGTGCAGAAGAAGCTTGCCAAAACTTTCCTTTTTAACAAACTCATAGGCCTTCACTCTATGCGAGGCTTTCGATGATATCTTTTTTTCTCAGCGTGTTTCTAAATGAGTCTGTCTTTGCAGTGAAAGGGGGCTATTCACGGGGTCTGCTCGCGAACATTGCGGGCGAAAGCATTGTGTTTTGGGGTTGTGACCTACACGCTGGTGTGAGCATGACGGCTGGTATAGGTGAGCTTAGTAAGTGCCCTTTTCTTACGTCGAACTCCAGAAAGAAAGATACAGTCGTCAATTAGAAAGAGCTTGGTTGTTTCTTCGAACATTTTAGCGAGCGCACAAAGCAGGGCGGCCAGATTATTGCCCTCAGGATTGACAACAAATACCCCCGCGTCTGTTTGGCCCACGGCCTATTGTACGCCTTGTTGAGGTGTATAGAAGGGCAGATAATGATTGTATAATCAAAGTGGTCCTTAAATCCCCATTCAAAAAATTCACATGCAAACACATTCTCTTTCCACAGCCGTGGCTGCCAACGATCATGGCGCAGTGTGGCTGTAAGTTATCAACAACAAAACAAAGCAAAAAAAAAAAAAAAAAAAAAACCAAAGTGCTGTTACTACATGGCTGACACAAACTGGTCATTTTGTATGGTGAGCTGCGCGTCCATCATGATTCATATATACGCGTTCAACATGACGGCCGCCAGGGCTGTTTTTATCTGCATCGTTACACATTTACTCGCGTTTTCGATGCACCGTCCTGATCAGTGGAACATGTGGTCTTCCGTTGACCTCATGTCGATGACAAGAGCAAACTTGTTTTGGTAAAACTTTACCATTGTCTATCGACGGCAGCTCCGCGTCCTTGATAGATTTCCTTGCCATTATTTTTAGAGCCTCTTCCCACTGCTGGTATCGCGCCAGCCCATGGGCATATATCTGGTTTGGGACACGTCGATTGTCAAAGACACTTTGTCAGTAAGGAGGTTGTAAAAATGCACAGTATTGCATGCGAAATCACCAGTAAAATCTTCTGCTTTTGGTCTATGGTGCTTGGATTGTTGGTCACAACAATGGTCCAGGCTCTCTTTGTACCAAGCGCGCGGCGGAGGGGGCAGAATGGGTTGAGTTTGTTTCCGTATTGAGACATGCTTGTGGTGCTGTTGGATTCCACGTACCCTCTCTTGAATAAGCTCGTATAACTGTTTGAGCAAAACATGGCTGAAGCAGGCTTAGACTTCGAAATAACTGGCCGGGAAGATCCCAGTGTGCCAACGAATGACTGGGAACATCCCAACATGCCAGATGAAGAAACTTCGTTTATCGTCTATACCGTCTATTTTGGTATACATACTGGTATTGAAAGTCGGCTGCAAGAACTCCAACGAGGAGACATAACAGCAGCTCTGAATAATTTCCGCATCGTAAAGGTTCATTTATATTTCAAGCATAATGGGATAAAAACAATTCCCGTCTATACAGATTAGAAGGTGAAAGACGGCTGATTAATGATCAAGACGGATAAAGATTACATATATCTTGAGCGTAAGATCGCAAGAAAAGCTATGCAGTACACCATTTCCTATCTATGGCATCGCTATCACGTTACAACATATGAATATCTGTCGACATAAAAGCGAAATCGAGCTGTCAGCAAAAAGGCGACACAAAAACCACAAGAAGAGTTGCTGGTACAAACGAGGGTGTACTCAGATGATGAGCTACTCGCTGCAGCGGAATAAGAGGACACATCGCTCAAGGAAGTAGCAGCAGAGGAATCCAACAGCCTCCCAATATGAGAGATCCTTGGTCTCAACGCGGCCCTTCAAAGATGCGTAGCAAGCTTATAAATAACCTCTCGAAGCTTGCTGAGCTCGATAACCACATCGCCGTAGAAAATAAAAAGCTGACCCTGAGTCTATGCAGTTTGTAAGGACTAATCAGTAGAACAAACAACATAGACCCTGATCTGCCAGTGCATTATGCGACGGCAGATCAGGGTGTATGTTGTTTGCATTGGACACGGTTTATACGCGAGTATATACGGTAACATCAAGTCAAAATAAAAACAGACATCGTGTCTTAATGCCTCAAAAGTTCAAGTCTATAATTACTCTGCAAACTGCAAAATATTAAAATATTAACATAACTCTTGCCTGAGCCTGTCATGAAAGCAAAACACATTAGGATGAAATAAATCCACTGTAACACAAAATTAATACAATAATAAATCATGTTGCAAAAGGGAAGCAAAACAGCATTACCTCCAGTAAACTATAGGATTTTGTTAAAAGGAGATCAATTATGCAGTTGACAGAAAAATTGTCAAGCAATCAAGCATCACATACAAACTTGATTCGTTTAATTAAAAAAAAATATTTTTTTAAACCATTTCCACCAAACTTTAGGCAAAAAAATTCACACTAAAAATATCATATCCTATCTTTTTGTTAGTATGCCATAAACGTTACTTGATTCTTTTTTACACATTAAATACTCTAACTGTATTTAATCTCTACTCTGCAAATGGGACAGGATAACAATTTTCTGGTGCATTTTAAACAAAATCCATAATGTCTGCATTGAAAAAGTTAAGAATCCCAAGAATTTTCAAAACAGATCTGACATTCCTCATCTTAAAAGACAAAAAGAAAATTATTTGTCTTTTATAGCTTTGATTAAATCATTGTTTCACCATGCATCCTCTCTAATCTATTTCTTTCCTCTTCATATCTCTTCTCTTGCTTTTCTGTCTCTTTTTGCAATGACTCTCTTCAGTCGTTTCTGTGTCTTCCTCTGACATTCTTTTTCTTTTTTCTGCTTTGATCATTTGCATTGTGATTATTATCAAGGAAGTAATATCCTTACTATGATTCTCAGAGGGCGGTGAACTTGAAGCAGTGTAAATAGTTGTTATATTTGGCCTTGTGAGTAAAATCTCATCAAGCTCTTTCTAAAATGGATGTGATCTCACGCCATTGCTTGACTTCTAAGTGTGATCTGGGTGTCCTATATGACCTTTCAAGAGATTTCCACTTGTTGCTCACTTGGTTTTCATCACATGCAAATCACAACATATGCTTTAGAGCATCCGCTACTTGACAGAACATTGTTCATTGTTTTTATTTTCATTGTCCCTTGAATAATTTGTTCTATCCTCTGTTTCCTGTATCACAAGCAGAGTTGCACCCCTTGTCCAGTGTGTATGTTCATCATAGCTGCAGTTGAATACTGCTCTGCTCTACCATGGTCACTTGAGTCTACAAATAAACAAATAATATGAGATAATGCATATACAACATTCATATTATATGGTGCATAAGGCTGCCCCTTTAATTTGTACATAAAACATTTGTAAGGTGATAGAATTTGAGTAGAAACATTTTAATTCCAATAAACATAGATATATCTGTTACAGTCTGTCTCATTTAGAGTATATATTTGCTTATGGGTGTTTAATAAACACCTCCATATGAAAGCCAAATCCAGACTATATTCAGTTAATACCTGTACTACCAAGGTCATCATCTGCTTCCAGCCCAGGACAGTCATGGCTTGAAAGCAAACTACAGTCAGTGAACCACATCTTGCACTTATCACAATGCATCCGAGTTCTCCTTTTCCTAGATGGAGTATTATTAAATGTGTAAGCTAATTCGGTGCTCAACAGAGTCATGCATATGTGTCCACCTGTTAATAATAATAATAATAATAATAATAATAATAATAATAATAATAATAATATATGTACACACATACAACTGAGTGGTAATCCCAAGAGACTGGAGTGGGAAATGGACAAATGTGGTACACCTTGTCCTAAACTCGTTTCAAAAGATTTTCTTGTAATGTGTATAAATTTGCATTCTCGTTCGATTGACAATGCAGTAATGTATCTTGCTTAATTTATAACCTATTCAATAAATTATCTATCGACCCCAGACAAGCATTCAATAAATTATCTATCAACCCCAGACAAACCATTCAATAAATTATCTGTCAACCAGACAACCATTCAATAAATTATTTGTCAACCAGACAACCATTCAATAAATTATCTGTCAACCAGACAACCGTTCAATAAATTATCTGTCAAATACTCTCACCTGTTTGGCCACAGATTCTGTAAAGCTTCAAACTTCAACGAACATAAAATAGTTGAACCTTCCCACACTGGATTAAGATTCGAATGTGCCTGTGCTAAGCCAAAGCATGAAATGCACCTCGTTGATATAAGATAACAGTTGTCATGTACCGCCACCCCCCCCCCCAAAAAAAAAATGTAATATTTTATTGTCATATACAAACCAACAACTTACCTGCTGTTGTGGAGCAGTGATGTTGTCCAACATGCTCCATGAAGGGAGAAAAAAAAACGTTTGCATTCTCTACACTGGTAAATAACTGATGCCATTGTGCTTTCGTCATTACACCCCATGCACCTACAGTTGAGAAAGTGCAGAAAGTTCATGTCCCAAACGCTGCACCGTGACACTTGATTTGGAACACTGGAAGGTGTACACCAAACGCTAAATTAAGTACTTCCCATGCAGCGACTTGTGGCATGTTATTTGTGTGAAAAGGTTAGGGACTGACCATTTAATTTTCTCCCTGGGAATGGGGAGGGGGGACATGAAAAATACTTCTAGCCCCCAAACAAATGGATTAGAAAAATATTCCTACTCTGAATTTTTGAAAAGAAATGGTATTATATCCATTGTAATTGTATCCATCATATTCCTTGAAAAAAACAATATCTTGAGGTAAACGACAAAAAAAATTTTAATTGTTGTTCGTAAAATATCACAGCCCGCTCTCTCCCCGCAAATGATATCGCCAATTAATTAAGAGATTAATTTACCTAAATGTGCTGTGTTTCGGAACATTCAAAGTTCATAATACATAGTATTATATCTTGAATAGTTTGTGTACGTATTTAAGAGGGAAAAAAACCCACAACTTTCTATTTCTATTACTCTCTCTCACCGTGATAACAATTCATTTGTAATTGACTGGTGGTGTGAAACTGATAATATTGTTTGGATAAGGGACAGGGTTGATATGTTGCTGAATGATATAAAACATTAGGGTCTGCTCAATATAAGACCAGATCTGAAGTTGTTGCTGAAACAATTAATTGCCTGTCAAAGTTTAGGTTTTAGATAAATGATTCTAGACACTACATTACTCCCCTTGAAAATAAATTACAAAAACAGTCAACGACAATACAGCTACCGTATATACTCGCGTATAACTCGAGTCCAAATGCAAACAACATAGACCCTGATCTGCCTTCGCAATAATGCGCCGGCACAGTGACGTAGCGAGGCAAAGTACCGCCCAGACCAACTACCAAATTACGCCCCCACTCCATTCGTATTATTTATGATATATACGGTACTCTTACCAAATTGCCACCCCCTAAAAAGTGCCGCCCGGGGTCACTGTCTCCTTTGCCCCCCCCCCCCCTCGCTACGCCACTGCGCCGGCAGATCAGGGTCTGTTTTTGTTTATTCTACTGATTAGATCTGGGTTTATGCAGTTTGCAGTTGGTATCCCGTTATACGCGAATAAATACGGTAATCCAACAATTCTGAGTCCATGTGTTGTATAACATATTTTTGCTTGCAAGTCCTGTTCCAACAACTTTATTTCATGTTTCCTGTGGTTTATATGCCTATATTCTTTATTATTGGCTTAGAAAAGTTCATATTCACTGACTCATTCGTCACATAGTTCTTTCCCGGACACGATAAAATGTATGTTAGCATAAACTAACACTTTCTTCCTCTGGATATAGAAAAATACAATAAATATAGATGTATGTACAAGTCTTATACTGCTAGTTTTATCCAAGCTTTCACTAAAAAAGAGGCGAATAATTTCTAAAATGATTATCAATTTTTGTCTAAAATAAAAAGCATGCGGGGGGGGGGGATTCTTACTTATGGCTTTTCTAAAGTTGGCATGAACCGGTCATTTTCACCATTTGCCTTTGACCGTAGTGGAGTGATTTTCTGATGTTTACATCTATTGTGATGTTCAAATATTTTGAATTCATTGCAATTAAATGACAGTCCATTGTCCGTTTTCACTTTGTCGGGTACATAAAAAAAAATGAAAATACTCTGTCCAGCTTTGGTATTGTTGCCTTTGCTGAAGCTGAGTGAACTATTTCCACTTCCGTGTATCTCTGTCTTTAATTGGAGTAGTGGGGGAGGGTGTTACGTATGAGGTTTACTTTCATTCTAGTAGCGTGTATCGAGTGAAGAAAAGCGAGTATCGAGTGAAGAAAGGCGAGTATCAAGTAGAGAAAACCAAGTATCGAGTTGAAAAAGCGAGTATCGAGTAGAGACAATGAATTAAGGGACCGACCATGTAAGAAAATAATCCCTTATAGGGGAGGGTGTTCTTGTAACAGAAAGAGGGTGGATGATCCGGCTTCTATTTTGTTTTTTTTTAAATTGCAGCCTGCCCAGCAGCCTGACACCAGCTACTTTCAGAGTGGACCAATAACTATTTTGAAGGATATTAATCTTTATTGCAGAAGTTGTTGGCAGAGCAGCATGTTCTGAAAACAACTGATTTCGTCATATTGAGTAGGTACCATGTGTATTGGATGTTATTTTAGGCGGGAGAAAGAGATGTCCTCTTGTTGGGAAGCTAGAAGGTGTATAAACAAATATTCACCTGTACAGACATTTCACTTAAATCTTTCGCAATCAATATTCTCCACTGTATTGTACCTACACCGAGTCCGGATGTTTGGTATCGCTTCCAGTTTCGTCAATACTTGGATCTGTATTATTGAGTATGTTTTGGAATATAGATACAATAGTACAGAGTAGATACATTTTTTTCTTGCCTGTGAAGGATTGGTAAAGACATTATTTTCCCGTTGGTTTTGACGGCAACTTTAATACATTATTGGCTATATCATCCCGAGTAAATAGCTAAGTGCCTTTCCCAAGGACACACAGAGGCAGCCTAACCAACCTGAATTCTGATTGGCCGCACGTCAAAATAGCAAAATCCACGATAAACAAGTCTATATACGGACAACTGGACAGATCCAGTACGTCCACTATGTATCTATGTAACCGTTGCTCTAATAGGATGCGTAAAAAAACAATTTAAATATATATATATATATATATATATATATATATATATATATATATATATATATATATATATATATATATATGCCACCACTTAATCGGGTAGAGGGTGGAATGTTTGTCCCCCCCCCCCCCTTTTCGGTAGAAAATGAAGGATATTAAAATTAGCCCGTACTTCCATCTGTCTTACTTTCCACACATTACTAACGCCTTTAGCTATTAATGGATTTCATACGGAGGTTTACATTGCTTTGCAGTGGTCAATTGCAAGTGTTCTACAGCCTCGTTTAGAAGACATCGTTCCTGGTTGTCAGACTCACTCACTTTTGTTTCGTCACCATAATTCCCTTAAATGTTATTAGATATAAACCAAATTTTCTATGGTCCTTGATATTTATAGCACATTGGCTTCAAAATTCTATCTTCTTTACAACCATTATGTCTTTGAAGCCTCTGAGGCAAAACAAATGTATAATGTTCGTGTTAGCCAGCGTTGCAAAGTTAAGACCATCCACCACTTCACCCCATCCCCGCCTTCTCTATTTAAAATGGTCGATAGCAGTCAAAAACCATTTGGAGAAGGTATTTATAGTACAGAAAATGGCCAAGAATTGCATTTATAATGTATTGATGGATTTCATAACATGCTGTATTCACAATTTTCAAAACTTAAAAGCACAGAAATGAACATTAAGTCAAGAACAAGAGTCCCACGATGGAACCGAGTCTGTACTGTTTACTGCTTTACTACCACACTGTAGATCTTTCATGATATTGAAGCAATTACAGTTACTTTGGCCTGGACAGTCTGACTGGTCCGGAGGTTTTCCTTGGGTTGGGTCGGGGAACAATATGTTATAATACGAATACAATTGTACTTTAACCAGCCATTAAAATTTAGAAGATATTTTATTAATCAACGGAATGAATTTTATTAGTCTTACAAATAAATTGTAGAGAGAGAAAGAGACTTTTCTCAGGATGCCATAATATTATGTACCAGATATGAATTGAATTCGGTAAAGGGTAACTAAAATACATGTATAGGTGATAGATAATCTTGAACGAAAAGAGTGCGACTTGTTGACTCTGCCTCCATATCCAGGAATGTAGCCTAGGGGCGGGAGAGAGAGAGAGAGAGAGAGAGAGAGAGAGAGAGAGAGAGAGAGAGAGAGAGAGAGAGAGAGAGAGAGAGAGAGAGAGAGAGAGAGAACAATGTTATTATATTAAAATTCAACTTTGAGGTAAATCTGTGAAAGTACTGCTGAATAACAAGTTTTTTTAAAAAGAGAATAGAACTTACCCAAACTGACAGTCTTCGGATAGACAGACTGATCAACAGAAAATTATGCCACTGGACTCCCCCCCCCCCCCCACACACACACAACCAGGAGGAAAGCGTTTTATAAAAAATTGAGTAGATTGTATAAAAGGTTGATTTCATATGACAAGAGCTAGTAATTACAAGCGCAGCTTTCCCAAGGACACATCGAGGCAGCTGACCAGGGCTGACCAGGGCTGACCTGGGTGGGTATCAAACCGGCAAAGCTTATGTTATAATGATATTTGTGTGTGTGTGTGTGTGTGTGTGCATATATATATATAATTGTGAGTCAGTTACCAATATTACCGCTGTTAAGATCAGTGTTTCTTCTGCTGCTTTAGTACATTTTCTCTATTCGATACTCGCTTTTCTCTGCTCGATACTCGCTTTTTCAACTCGATACTCGCTTTTCTCTGCTCGATACTCGCTTTTTCAACTCGATGCTCGCTTTTTCAACTCGATACTTGCTTTTTTCAACTCGATACTTGCTTTTTTCAACTCGATACTCGCTTTTCTCTGCTCGATACTCGCTTTTTCAACTCGATACTCGCTTTTTCAACTCGATACTTGCTTTTTTCAACTCGATACTCGCTTTTCTCTAGTCGATACTTGCTTTTTTCAACTCGATACTTGTTTTTCTCTACTCGATGCTCGCTTTTCTCTACGCGATAATTGAAATTATTGACTGTCCATGGACTGTTGCAGACTTGGGTGGCCAATGTAGGATTTATCTGAGACCAATTCAGAAAATCTGAGCCTTAGAGCAATTGTTCCTGAGCCTGAACAACAAAAGAAAGAAACATGCAAAGGTTGTAACAAGGACATTAACATACGGGACCTGAGAAATCACTTAAAGGCTCTGTAACTCGTATACATTCATTACGTCAGATTCAGATCAAGATGAACTGCTGACTAATTCGGCTGTAGATGCAACAAGAGTTAGCACATATCAAACTCTACCAAATGTGAGTGAGATATCAGCCCAAGAAACAACAGATGCAGAAGATGAATAGTTATCAAATGTGAATGATATTCCTAGTCAAGGACCAACAGAAGTAGGTGGTACAGAAGAACTACAGAATCCCTTGGACACGTCCGAAGATGTTCCAGACACTGAGAATATAGCCATTTCAGATGATTTGTCATTTTATGTACTAATTGAAAACTGTAGCTCATACCTGTCAACAAACAATATCTCTGATCCGGTTGACATGCTTAGATATGTTCAGTCACAAAGTGTTACTGGAAGAGCGCTAAAAATCGAAGATGTAGCTACCCTGGTTGAAGATATAACACATTTCATATGGTCGACTAACAAAACTTGTTAAATAGAGGCTTAAGTTTACAATTTCATCAAGCAATTTTTTTAATGCAATAATACTATCAAAGTGCTACACAGATTTTATTATCATAAGCTTTAGGGATTCTTGTTCAGAACCATATGGTCCATATTCAACCGTACAAATGTCAAAAACAGAAAGTATGTAAATGCATTACCATTTATATTCCAGCTCCTTCAGGGATAGATAAGCATAACAGTTTGGGGAAAACATTTGCAAGATGAAAGTTCGTTTATTTTCCATGAAGATTAGGAAGAATCCAACCAGTTTCAAATGTTTGGCAGTAGTGAATGTAAATAATGTGGGCAGCATTTAAGTATGAAAAATTGTTTTCTAAACTTTCTCTTACTATGTTCATAATAATTATGATGTAAACTTAATACGATTCCGCATGCTAGGGTGTTGTCAGACAAAAAAAATCAAAATGCCCTCTTCATACCCTTACTGTAGCCAGCAATTCTTGAGGTCTGTAATTTTTATAATAACATAGAATGCAAGGATTTTAAGAAAATTGTACCAGTCATGATTAAGTTAGTAATCCAGCGGCGGAGCTGCCATAGACTGGAAATCTCTGGAAAGATATACTGAGTGTGATAATGTTTAAGAGCAAAATGGAATTAATTACTGAAAACTTTAGTACTCTTTTCCATTCTTTTAGGTTACAGCGGACTTATGGGGGACCCAGAAAAGAGTTTTTCCGATTGATGCTAATTGAAATCAAGAACAACTTCTCTGAACCATTGAGACACCTAGCTTTGGAGGACTGAGATCGTTGGAAAGATATTTGTTATGAAGTTGAAATAATTTTTAGCTTGCCTGCATGAAAATGCGAGAGAGCTGTTACCATATCCCTTACGTCATAGTAGTTGTTGATGTTGGCAATTACAAATACTGGATGCTACTGTTACCAGACTTGATATGTGCATTATGAGAGGTACTACACCAGACTTGATATGTGCATTATGAGAGGTACTACACCAGACTTGATATGTGTATTTTGAGAGGTACTACACCAGAATACCAACAGTAGATTCCTGAACTACTTTTTGCACTTGAATGGCACTGTCATCAACTCAGTGATAGGAGATATCACGAGAGCTTTCAGATGTTAGCACAAATTTCCCATTTCAATGTTAATTCAGATGGGTCATTGATTTATACAAAGATACAACTTGTTCATCAATTTAACAAAACTTGCTGAAAAGAACAGTTAGAAAACACCTAGCACGTTGTTTGGGAAATATCGAAGATTCAAAGCTCATCTTAATATGTAAAACACAAGACACCAGAAGGTTAACTTAACATGATCAATACAATATACCACTTGTCCAAGCTGACATAAAAGACCTGAACATTTAATGCAGGTGGAATGCCATTGTCCACGCTGGGAGGGGATGGGGGGTGGTAGGTAAAGTGCATGAACATAAGAATCCCACAAATTTTGAACAGAAGAGATAACATTTTGGCCAAATTGTTATCTTTTTTACTCTGTTTATTCGAATATGCTCATGTAAACATAATTTATTGTAATCAGAATGGTGTAATTAATTTAATGTGACCTGACCAGAATTTGAACCTTGGACCTTCCAAAATGCTAAACAGATGTCATAATCACTAGATCACTTGACCAATTATGGATGAACCATGACAGATCTAAATACATTTCCACTTTCTTAGCCTAAAATTTTTAGCAATATGTGTTTAACACTTAATCAGTTTCGTTCAGGCTTAAGTAATTATCATTTGTGTTATTTTGTTGGGCACCAAAACCTTGACAGGAGCAGAAACAAATTGTATTTGATTTCAAACAAGAGAACTTTAATCTAAATATGAAGCAGATGTCATACCCACAGAATCCCTAGGCTAATTACTGGTGAACCTTGACAGCTCTACTGTACTTTAATTTATCTGCTACATTTATCTGAACTTACACAGAAAATAAGTCTGGTTTTCCGTTAGATTCAAATTCTAACATTTAATTCTAACTCTTGATACAGTAGTCGGGAAAAGAGGCTCCCCATGACACGTAGAAAATGCAATTTTTTAAGATCATTTTTGAGGACCAATTTTAATGAAATACGATAAACTCCTTTCTCTGGGCCAATTTCAATAAAATACGAGAAATCCATTTGAAAATGCAGATTTTCATTTAAATTGACCCCAAAAATAATTTTTTAAAAATTGCATTTTCGACCTCTCCAGGGGAATCCCTTTTTCCAACTACTTGATACAAAAAGAGTGTCATGATAAAACATAGCACTTCTATGTATATGATAACATTTCATATATTCTATTTGGCTTGAACGTCTGACATGGGGTCAAGGTAAAAATGCAGGATGAAGCTCTCACTCGCTACAACCACTCATCTACAGCTTTTATTTTTCATCTCTAAGTATTCTGGAGAATGGCAAACTTCCTCAGTTTTGTGATCCGTCAATGATCTCTGAACTTTTCGAGAGTGATAGCCCTAGTCCATTAGTTCAAAAATTGAGGCATCAGCCTTAGGCTTGTATCATGTAAATTATAAACATCAAGAACTCTTGGTGCAATCAAAACTAACATTTCTTCAAGTTTTCTTTGATTTAGACGAATGTATTTTTGATTGACTGAAGGGCTGTTCCAGTCAAATATACTTGGTCCCTGGGAAGGCATTTTTAATGTGGAGCAGTCACCCATAAATACAATTTAGAACTTTGTAATATTTTCCTAAGCACTTCTTGAGTAATTAGAGTTCCCTGCAATATATTTAAAAAAGAAAAACTACCTTCCCTAGGTACCATTTAGGTTTCAATGGAACATCCCTGAGCTCACCAATGATTGTTGAAAGCTTTTAAAGAAAATCTTGTAGCATAGTGGTTGAAGTGCCTATGTGTTGGTAAGTTCATCAAGTTTTGCTATACTTTATATGCCCTCATTCTGATTGCAAAAGGGGTAATATTATTTGGATGCTGTCCCTAAGTCCATTATAGCCTGATTACACCAACTTTTTTTAACAACCTCATTTTCATTTAGGGACCCTTGAGCATGCGAAGGTCTGCGCGCGAGAGAGACTTGCAAAATGCCAGTTGTTACGAGTAGCAATTAGTTGTCATTAAGGTGGGTATAAATATATTCCATCAAAAATCCAATAAAATCTTTAAATTTTTTATTAAATTTCAGACAGGAAGATGGCTTCCTGTCTTCCTCCACTTACTTAGGTCTGCGAATAACACTCTCACCTTTAAGAGATTTACATCCGTGTTCATCCCCTCATTTTATGAAGATGGATCAAATGAAAGATGATTCGAAAATCAGGTGTACTCAGAATTTCTGAAGTATGCACGTGATGCAGCTAGTAAGTTCTATACCCTAATACATTTTTTTCTGCTACCACATTTTGGATGGAGTTCAACGGACTCAGTCAAACCAAGCCTACAGCATTTTTAATATCTTTGAAGCTCAGCAGTTTTCATTGATGTAATTTTCTATTCGAATTGCTACAGCAGGCCAAGAATTTAACTTAACTTTCTTTGTATCCAGACAAACTAGTAGCTGAGACATGTAAGAGTCTTACTGAATCTTCACTAGTCCTACCCAGAGAACAATATCAGACACATATCAAAATTTACCAGCCATCGGACTTTTTAATTTCTAAAATCTAATAGTCCGACAGGAAATTTACTAGCCTCAAGTTAGCGGATTACCAATAATTTCAAGCCATGTAAAGCTCGTTTGCTTGCACATTGTCGTAGCCGTATGATGTCCAGATGAGTGCAATCAATGCCGTAATTAATCCTGATCTTGTAAGATTGTACAGCTTGACATTGAGTAATATAATGACTATAGTTTTGTTAATATCTACTAAAAGTTTATTTTTTTCATTCTAGTGGTGTTCCTGATCATCGATTTAACGAAGGCCTAGTCACTACAGCATCATAATCAATTAAATTGATCATAAGTTTGAAAATCGACTAAATTTTTACTAATGGCTTATATGGGTTGAGTAGAGTGTATTCTTATCATCAAATAGCAAGCAGTACAACACAAGTTCTAAAATCCTGTCATCAATGTTGATTGAACTGCGAAGTTGCTTTAATCCTGCGATTAAACTCCTGATATGCTTCATATTTACTTTCTAGATTCATTCTCTAAACCGTATAAGTGATAGTTATGGGTGTAAATACTTTATTGTAGTAGTACTGGGTATCTTAATCGGATTTGTCATAAAGGCGCCAAAAGGAGTCATTGTGCAGTAAAGGGGTTTGCGTAAAAAAGCGACATAGCTATCTTCAACATGCGTCGACACAGTTTTATCAGCACACAGTCGGTGGTGGCCAATAAATGCTCTACATGTGAGCATTAATTCATGTTGCTGAAGCAACAAATGTATATGTATATCAGTGACCTGTGTTGGGGTTGGTAGTTTAGTACTTGCCAGCATTCATCAATATATTGAGAAAACCACCGCATATAATAACAACACTACCGCATATGATGGCAAAACCACCCCATGTAAAAACAAAACTACCGCATATGATGGCAAAACCACCCCATGTAATAACAACACTACCGCATATGATGGCAAAACCACCCCATGTAATAACAACACTACCGCATATGATGGCAAAACCACCCCATGTAATAACAACACTACCGCATATGATGGCAAAACCACCCCATGTAAAAACAAAACTACCGCATATGATGGCAACAGCACCCCATGTATTGTCAAACCGACCGGATATAATAACGAAACCACCGCATATAATGTCAAAACTACCGAATATAAAGACGAAACCACCACATATAACGTCAAAACTACCGCATATAATAAGCAAACTATGCCCCAGTTTACATTAAAAACAGTGGCTCTCTCAGAAGGCCAAAAAGCACCCCGAAGGCCACGTCCTCGCCAAGAAAAAAATCAACACAATATCCGATCACATATCTAAGGCGCTGCGCGTCAATGCCATCTCCGAGGAAGAGTTTAAACTTATCCTCGATGAAGTCGACAAATATACGGCCATGAAAAACGAAATACGGTCTGCATTACACAAGCCATATACTTCAGTTTCCGTCGACGAGGTGACAAAAATAAAAAATAAAGAAATAAAAAAATACTCATAAGCCAGAGGAAAAGCAGAAGCCTGCCTAAAGACCATGAAAAGTCTCGCTCGACACTCTCGATAAGCTGTCTTTGGTCTGCAGAAACGACTGAAACAGCGGAAACGACTGGAACAATAGGATCACCGAAACGGCTGGATTGACGACATTCTTGCTCTCTTGCTCTACTCTTTATAAAGCAGAGCATGAGGCCTATTCCCAGCGCACCACCACCATATGATGCATTGTGCCCACCTTAACGTGCCGCTCCGTGGCGCAAAAAAACAAATGTTCTGCTTTTTATGCAGCTTAGTATACACCATGGGGTTACCAGAGGAGCTATGGACGCACATGCTCTCAGTAAGCGCAGGTGCGCACACTGAAAAAGTCCCTCACTATAGTTGTCTCGCCAAAAACGCCAATTACTTGATTGAAGTATGGGGCGACCCACAAAATGGAAGAAAGATATTGGGTGTCCGATAAATGCTTGCTTATTAGAACGTTTATATAACTTTATGCAGTACATTATTACTCTGCGATAAATCCGCAGCGTCCTCAACATGTTTTATTTTCATCACTTGCGTAAGCGCCTTATGAAGAACAATGGCGGTCTCACGTGCCATTGCCATCGTTTGCTATGACTTTATTTGCAGCAGCAGTTCGTGCACCATCAGTATTAGTAGCAGCATCTTTTTTTGTTATCACCATATATACAACCACAACAATAATGTACGTCAATAACAAATCAGCCCGTACACATTTTCAGTTACAATCTTAAATATGGTACGCTTCCAAATCGTAACATAGCCAACTGAAAGTACAGCTGTATGACAATACCAAGTGAACCTACTTTGGATGGCATGAAGACATTATAGGTCACCTGGGAAAAGAAGCCTTTTGTGGAAAATTAAAAGAAAAATCTTAAAGGTGTTTTACACCTACTTCTATAATAAGTGAGATCTGGAAATATTAATGAGATACCTTGCATCTGATTGACTAAGCTTCTTACCTCTCTATATCTAGAGACTATCTCATCCAGTTTATACAAACTGGGTAAATGGTTTAATATCATCAAGATCTTGGATGACATCGATTATGAGCAATATACTGTGCAGATTAATTATGACTTTACCTTTATGTAGATTTTTTATCAGGGATGCAGGTTAAATGAACATGATATAAAGTTTGGGAATACAAAATCCTGCTTAGTAAATTGGTAAACTATTAAGTCATGTAAGCTAGGTGCGCGATATCAGACCCAGCTGGGCCTCTTGTTTAAGGTGTTGTTAAAATTTGGGTCCTGTACTTCAATAGTTTTCAACAAGCACTTTGGAAGAATTACTACACATACGTCACCCAGTAGATTCAACAGCACAAGGACAAGATTTGAATAGCTGTACGCGAAGTTAACATGTCATGACATGCTTGCAAAAACCATTTGCACCAATTCAGGCACAGAAAGTGCATGGTTACTATTATTAAATTTGTAATCCCTGTTATACGATATTCCTATCCAACGGACAACCAATTATATTAGATACATATAAAAATGATGATAAAAAAAAAATAATTTAAACTTAAATTTAAAATTGTAAAATGTACATGCCCGAGTATGTCGTGCTAATTCAACTCGAGCAAGCTTGAATTTTGTTTAAGATTTGTTCTGTACTTTTCAAATGTATTCGGTTTTATAGACAGTCAAGGTACATCAAACAGACTCTACAAGTGATGACAGGCGATCCGTTTTACTGTGATGTCCAGGCATTTTTAGTTCCTTCTACCCAATACTTCTGATGTTGGTAATGTCGCGTTTCAAAGTGTCATTTTTGACGATATTTCACATAGCCTGTTCACTACATCTTGGAAGGAGGAACGAGGGAGACTTTTTAATCTTGGATTTAAAAAACATTAATATCAGAGGTGGAGGCATTTGTTAGTAGAAGTATTGTCTTGGTTTTCCACACGATAATATAATCTCCTTTAGCCATTTTTGGGTCGCACTACATAGATGAGCTCTCAAGTTATTGGGGATCACAACTTTTAACTGGCATCCCAATCATATTTTTCAAAATTATTTGTATTTTATAGGGCATTTGGTCTCAAATTTGTTTAGGAAAATAAAATAAAAAAAGGAATAATGACATGTTAATATTATTAAATGAATCCACATTATTAAGTACCTGAACACAAAAACTATTTGAACCCGACTCAAGAGAAAATAATAAAGTTTGTATCGGAGAAAGCGAGCAGAGACCATAAATAACTCGAAGTGGTCGGATTATCAAGAGAGTTTTATATGCATTATTTTTTATGCAAAAGGCCCGGTCGTCTAGTTACATGCACCTGACTCTGCTAGTGTCACTGGACATTTGTATGCCTCCAAAGTGTTACCAAAAGCTGTGGAACACAACCAAACCACTCGTCCGTTACCAAAGCTGTGGAACACAACCAAACCACTCGTCATCACACTGGTATCCTAGGTATCCATCTATTCCATTACAACACACCAACGCATAAATCCACCGTTGTGCTAGAATTCCTGAAGGAACACAGCATCCAAACTTTGCCACATCTTCCATACAGCCCTGATTTAGCTCCAAGTGATTTTTTGGCTGAATTTCGTTATCAAAGATTCGCTGAGGGGCAGGCGATTTGAAAGCCGCCATGCGGTTGGAAGTGCAGTTTTCCAGAGTATTAACAACATACCAAACGTGAATACAAGATGGCATATAGGTCCAGGGGAATTCTGGCATATAGGTCTAGGGGAATTCTGGCATATATATCCAGGGAAATTCTGGCATATAAGTCCAGGGAAATTCTGGCATATAGGTCCAGGGAAATTCTGGCATATATGTCCAGGGGAATTCTGGCATATAGGTCCTGGAAATTCTGGCATATAGGTCCAGGGGAATTCTGGCATATATGTCCAGGGGAATTCTGGCATATATGTCCAGTGAAATTCTGGCATATAGGTCCAGGGAAATTCTGGCATATATGTCCAGGGGAATTCTGGCATATATGTATATGGGAATTCTAGCATATATGTCCAGGGAAATTCTGGCATATATGTCCAGGGGAATTCTGGCATATATGTCCAGGGAAATTCTGGCATATATGTCCAGGGGAATTCTGGCATATATGTCCAGGGGAATTCTGGCATATAGGTCCAGGGGAATTCTGGCATATATGTCATGGGAAATTGCTTGAAGTCACTTGAAGAAAATATACACTGACTCAACTGTTTGCACTATAAATATTTCCACACAATAAGTGAAGATTTTCCTATACAAATAAGGTGTGCGCGGCTTTGATGTAACAAAGTTATGTCTTACTAAGTAATTCATTGAACACAAAACTGATTATTTCAATTAGTTTGCAACAGAACAAAACGAAAATTTACACTATGATTCATTTTTCTACATTAAAGAAAAAGAGCTGATTATTTTTTAAAAAATAAACCTCATACAAAACAAATCAGAGCATTCACATGAGTATTTAAAATGAAACGAAAACTGCTTTTCAGACGCAATCATGGTAAGTCATAACTGAATGATTTAAATTTAGACACTTTGCAACGAAAAAGTCTTTCTGCAAGAAAAAAAAAGACTTCTTTCAAAAATTAATTTTGTTGACTATTTTTATAGTGAAAATAGAAGGAACAATTGACGCCTCCGAAAAACGAAGAATGTTCCGTCTACTAATTTGCATCTCTGTTTCTTTAAACTAGCTTGTTCGTTTTAAAAAGTTCCCTGTGATCGAAACATCTCAAGCATATTGTGAAAATTTGTCGAAGTTATAAACAGCTGAGTTTGTATATTTAGTAAATTCTTTCTATTCACCATCCTTGGTTGGGCTTCAGGCAAGTTCTATCCGCCACCCACGGCAGAGGGGTCAGTTAAAACCGATTTTATGCCTTGAAATGATTCCTCCTGCCCATTCAAAACTGAGAAAGGCCAACACCCAATGAAACTACCGTCGTCTAAATGTGTATGATTGAGACTGGTATACTACGTGCAGAAAATGAGTATGCCCCCTTGTCCCTGTATATTTCTGGCCATAGTTTGATATAGTAGGTGTGTTAGAATTTCCCAAAGTTTACATAAATTCTTATTCGTAAAGTTTATATGTGTGATAGTTTTAAAAGCACATCAAGATCAACATCCACACGGAAACATCTCAACTATATATTTACTAGACACCTTCTACTGTGACTTCCTATTTTGTGATCTTGGACGATATATTCAGGGACTTGCTTAACTGCTCAGCTATCCGAAGAGACGACTAACAAAAGTGTAACTGTACTGGATAGAATGGCCGGAAAAATATACTCAGCATACTATGATAACAGCACTAGTAAAAAGAAAAAGAATTAAAGTTCCATTTGTCGAATCTCCAAACTCTACCCATCATATAACCAACTGTCCGTCAGTTGAAGTTTCAATCTGAACATCACTCAACCATTTCCGTCAAGTCGAGAAATGTTTCTTTCACGACTTGACGGAAAGGACGAAAACATTCTGATTATTGTAGTTTATTTTAAATTCTAGAGGGCCGCTAGTAAATCTTGTCCCCGGGTAACGTGTTATCCATTACAAAATGACACCTGCTAGGTTGGTTTGGTTTTGTGGGGAGGCCAGTATATTTTGGTGGAGGAAGAGCCCTGGTGGACCCCGGAAAGAACCACTTGCTAGCTTGATTTGTCTAAAGAGGATAAGTGCCGCCCTGATGGTCAGTCACCTAGACAGTTTCCAACATATATTCAATTTGTGAAAATTTCACTGTTTTGTTATCCGATTGAATTAAAACTTTCACTATCAACCGAAAATATCTTTCTAATAAGGTGTTAGGATTCTTTAAGGAAACGCATTAGATTTATATGAAATATTATGCCAATGAATGAGCGTGGTTATCACTGTTCTGATGATTCGTCAATACTTAGTTTCACTATTTGCCCTAAGCCGTGCCCATTGCATTGGAAAATCTTCACTTATTGTGCAAAAACTGTAAAATTGTACAAACTTATGCTTTAAGTACAAATTGGCAAACTTCCAAATTTTATCGAAATCCAAAGTTCAGACTTACTACGCATTCTTTATATTTTAGCGTACAGTGTGTGACTTTGTCATAAAATGCTCCCACGCCTTACTTGTGCTACATAACAATGCGCAATCACTCACCATAGACAACATGTAGTGGTCTATCCATTGGTTATAGGTCAAGAAATAAGGAGCTAATACATAATTTTCATTGACAGAGTGGAACTATCAATGAAATTTCTTTCTTGCAGGGTCTGATCCATGAATGTTCTTATCAAAAATCAAAACAATGTATATAATGTCTTTTTTTTTTTTTTTTTGTTATAGTTTTTCAGTTTTTTATGCAGGTATTTGAAGGGAGGTAACTACTAAATTGAGGTTGTTGAGTCTGATATGACTTACCTCTCTTACCACCCAAGCCACTAGATGGCGTGAATCAGATTGTTTGCAGGGGATGGTGTTGATTCATGACCCGATCCATGTTTGGAATGTAAAGTGGTACGAACTTGTAGGCGACCGTCGGAAATAGCTCATTAGTGTTCCCTTTTTCTTTTTGTGCTTTTTTTTCTTTCTTGTTTTTGAATATTTTATTGACTTAGAAATCATCAAAAGTTTCAAGCTTTGCTGTGGAAAACCTCAGGATATCAATCGGTAAGTTGTTTTTGAGGTCGATTTACTGGGGAAGGGGGGTAGTTAGGAAAACCATGATTATTTATATACTTAGACTAGAGTTTTACAAAGCAGTAGGCAACTTTGAACGTAACCGAGAAATGTTTTCATGCAGGAACTGTGCATGAGTGAGATTGAGAGAGATCTTGTAAGGGGCACCTGCTATCGTTGGACTTAAGTTACTGAGATTAATACTGTACTGTGCATTGAAGCAAATTCCATCTTTCATTTATTTTTTGAACTCGCATATTATTTTTTTTTTAAATTGTAAATTTCTGCAGTTGCAGCTGCACTATAGTTGTTGCACACTTGATCATTACTATTACCTGCAGGACTCAATAATTATTTTTTTCTTTTTTCTTTTTTCTCTAAGCATTCGTCCCAGAGACGAGTGGATTACAACAGTTACTCCTCCCAATCCTCATTTTACTCAACACAGTACACTTTTCCACTACTTATGTACTTGCTAAAAATCCATAGGTACCAAATGCAAGCTTGATACTAAAATGTGAAATGGAAATATTAATATATGTTTGAAGTGATGACAGGGAATTTAAAACCCTTCTTGTACATTGCCTCATTACTAAGATAAATATATGAAACAAGGTTTGTAACTCGAGATTGCAGTTGCACACCTAGCCCTTTATTTCATAATCGCATTCACATTTACAGTGAAAATTTTCAGTAATCTAGATGTCGTTTTAATGTGGAAAAATGTTAATTTTCATCAAGCTATCACACATGACAATTTAGACCTGTGAGAGACACAGAATGTACAAATTTTATGATATTTTTCATCTGGTCAGACATAATGTGAGGTGATGGGGTGTCTCCACAATTTCACCATCTTTCATATTGAGTAATCGACTTTAGTCAAACTTCCATTTCTCGAGAGCTATTCAAAGGAACATATCAATGGAAGATTGCTGGTTGGCTGAAAGAATTGGAACATTTCTATGTCATGACCACAATAAAATTGTGAGCAATCAGCTGTTGTCTTGACATTATGTGCTTTATGAATGGATTACATTGGTGTGCATTGTGGGAAAGTTGGTGGAAATTGGTGTAGGCTTAGACTTGGGTCCGGACCTTCCTGACATATAAAATGTGTCTGCTGTCTTACTAATTGATAGTGACCCATTGAGGACAGAATGTCTCGCTTTTAGTAGAGACTCTTTGACATAATTCATGACTTTCCTTCTTGACTTGTTTGTATTTCCTTGACATTTCTGAAAAAGAAGTGGTGTATTACAAGAGTAAAGATAAAAGACAGTAATTTTTTTAATAAAAAAATTTATTTTATTTGTGAATTATTGACAGTGGCAGTATGAAGTTCTTTGACATCTATTTAAAATTCTCTCAGATTTTATCCCATTAAATGATGGTATCATTCAAAATTTGATGGATGCTAAAATCCTGGTGCATGACATAATTTTCAATAGTAACTGTAAGAAAGAAAACAAGAACAAAATAAAAGGACAGGAAAAACAGTAATATGTCTAGAAAGCATGTTTTCAAATCCTCAACAATTTAATTGATTATTTTTTCATTTGGCATTGTTATCTCTTCTTTTAATCAGTTCACGACATAAACAATGCTTGGTATTTCACTTTTCAGAATCTGTTGAATAGTCTCCATCATTCTGTATGCAATCGAGGTATTGAAAGCAGCTTTTGCATCAAAATTAAAAGTGTGTGCATCTTGTCATCATCTACGAAGAACAATTCTCGTTCATATAAACTACGAAGCTGCGGGAACACGAACAGATTCACCAGTTTATTCTCAATTATAACTTCTTTTTCCAACGACTTCTTTGGGAAACTCATTATTGAATTCTGCAGTATAACATTATTTTTAACGTAGACCTTTATTTTTACATTTTAGGTGATAACATATACAGGCATTAACTGTCGAAGTGAGAGGTGAATAAGCATAGAACTTGATAGAATTAACCTAAGAATAATAGTATGTCCGAAGTTAAACTTGTGTTCAGAAAATAGAGAACGGAAATTCTGACAGTCTATATTTGTATAAAATTATCAACGTAATTATATTTCTTAATTGTTTAATATAAAGTTATTTATTAAGTAAAGATGGTAAGGAACTGAAACGGATGCAAATGTACATGTTTATAGAAAAGGATGCATATACTCACTTGCAACAGTCTTACACAATGAGTATCATACTATGAATCAAAGTCAAATTTCCCAGGTCTCATACTCTCTGCAAACAAAAGAGTAAACCCTGTACTTTGCACTTGTCAACAAAATATCAGAAGATTTCCAGCATTTTCCTTTCAGTTGCATTGTCACCAAAAATGACAGAGGCTTTAGAGTAAAGACTGGATTTAGTCCTAGGTAATACCTAAAAGAGATAAATGATGATTGGTTGTACGTCTGTAATGGACTGCCCGAGTTTACCTGGCATCTAAAATAACTTTCCCCTACCTTAGGTTGGTACTGGACACAGGCTCTCTTGTGTCTCTATGTCCAGATTTTTTGCCATCAGCTCTTCATTAAAGTCTGTACTTCCACATCAGATTATGCACTATAGTTTTTCAAGTTAATATACAAACTTTGTCTCTGATTATATATTTATCAATGGGGCAATGTATTAGAAAGGTTTAAACATGCTGTCTTCACTCAGAATATTATATTTTCATGATTTGTACTCCTTTTACTATGATGCTTATTATCAGTTACCTGTGTGAAAAACAGTTTTCCTTTGTGACGTCATGTTTCTGGTTTTGCTTTTTATAATTGACTAGCAGACCTGTGATATTTTCAGAGTATTGGTCTGTTAGATTTGAGAAGATTGCAATACTTTCAGAGTATTAATCTGTGAGATGATCTGACAAAATGTTCTGATATTTGAGATTTAAGTTTGTCTAATGTCATGCATAATCATTTTTGGGCAATCAAACACACTGTCCTTTGGGTTAGGTTTTACCGTATGTTAATAACTTGCAGATTGTATGGAATGTGCTCCATTTTCAAATTTACTAAAATGCATGGTGTTATAAAAAAATAAAATTTGCAAGATATGGTATGTGGGTTCTAAATTAGATTTTTCCATCACAAGTCAGTTTAACAGAAATATGAAACAAATATCCCAAATAAATTCTTTGCATATCAAATTTATTATTTTGTGAGAAATTGGACTACGAGATGGTCCAAAATTATGCGAGATTTTATCGTCTCCCTGTAAGATCTTGTAGTTATGGACAAGTATATATGTACCTTATCATCACATAGTAGTAATCTGAATACACAATACTGCCTACACCTGTGTATTGGCCAGAGGCACCTTTTTTACACTTGTTAAGAGGACTTCCTTGATGTATACAATCACCAGAGGGCAACAATTTATGTTGTAGCAAAGGAGACTTTTCCACTTATTCATTGTTTCTTGTATTGTGCTCCACCCTGCACACATCACATGGAGAGCAGGTTGATTTTTATGGCTGTAAAGCTTCTTATAAACCATATGCATGCTAAAATTAGATATCAGTCAAAATTTTTATATGCTTGCCACAAGGCAGAGCCTATCATATGTCAGTACTTCCATCCATCTGTTTCCCTCTTTCATTTCTGCACAGTAGTAGAGTTCTCAACCTTCTAATTTAGCATTTGGGACAATGAAAAAATCGGTCTGTTTCAGGTGAGAAATATCAAGGTCACAGGGGCTGTAAGAACTGTTTCCACACAATAACTTGACTTGTATACCAGATGCATCGACTAAACTTTGTCAGTGGCTTGCATTAGGTACAAAAAAGACACCTATTAATTTTGGTCTCAAAATGTCCAAGGTCAAAGTTACTGTGGATTTTAGAAATAAAGTGGTTTCCACATTATATTTCATTATATTTTGAGTTCTTTATCACCTACTTTGACCAAATTTTGTGGATGGCTTGCAATTGAGACAAGGAAGACACCTATTCATTTAAGGATTAACTGTTTATTTTTGTACACTCATTCTAACCTGTGCACAAATATATGCAAAATAGCAATCAATATCCATAATTTGTATAAAGCCAATCAGAATAGAGCAACCAGTTGCCTGACAACAAGGCACAAACCTACCTTCTGTCATCAAATCATTATAGGAGCAACTTCTGTTGGCCTCTGTACCCAGAGTGAAATCCATGGTTGACAAATACCCATCTAATTAAAGTGCAACATTAATTTTGATTTGTTTAATTACATTCATCCTTATTTCCTGATGTTGAAATATGGAAGTAGCACCTACTTAACCTAGCTAGTGTACAACATTCACCATAAAAGATATGAGGTTTTATTCCTTAGAGTTTGCTACATAGTCTATTGTTTACAGGAAATGATAAATATGTCTACTTAACTGAATAATTTTTTTTGTTTAAAAGAGAGAGAGAAAGAGCATATATGTTTATGGACTTAATCAATACACAAAGTGATAAAAACACTCAAAATTAAATCAATTCAGGTTGATAAAAGCTGATAGTAAATCAATGAAGAATCTTTTCTTAAACAAAAAATGAAACATTTGTTCATGTTTTTTTTTTTAAATCAAGCATGAGTCTCCACGACAGATGCCAAATGAATTAGCCACATACAATTTAAACCTGTGTATTTTTGATTGCATCTTTGGAAATGTATGTTTGTATGTAGGTAACCTCGTGCGTATGTGAGAGAGAGAGAGATTGCAAAGCTGCACACAAAAATAACATGACTTACTTTTTGAAGCATCTGGTCTCGAAGTCACCAGTTAGATACACCCATTTAACGTTTTACTTCTCTAGTGTATCAGGGTCTTGAAATGTAACAAAGATTGAGGACAAAACTGCAGTGTCCCCATTAGCAGCCAGCAGCAGCTTAAGGATGAACACTTGTGAAATCTTGGAGTATTGACTTTTAAAAAACTGATGTTTTTACATAGCTTATAGTCCAAGCGATCCAAAATCACTTTAAAAAAATTTAGGTTAGTGTGCCCATTTTTGCACTATAGCCTGCTCTTGGTTGAAGATTTATCCCCATGTTAGGTCCACAACATAGAAAAGTATGAGAAAAATTACCTGTCCCCAGTTGTCCATAAAATAATAGCAGCCAGTTTAAATGTAGGTAGAACTCAAATTCAGGGTATTATAAAAGACAAGGAGTCAATTAGAAATTAATTCATATTCTAATACATGTACATATGATCTTCAAATATAAATGTGATTCATGTTTAAGGATAGATGAATGCATGCAATATTTGAACAAGAACTATGAACAAGAATACAATAAATGTACAATGATTATGGTTATATTTCCTTCTTAAACAGTGCTGAATTTCGACCTTGGAGACTCTTCTTTTCGTACAAACCTGTGAGAGACCACCTGTCTTGAGAGATCATTTTTAAGTTGGTAGAAGGGGTGGTCTCTCAAGACAGGTTTTACTGTATTTAAAAATTCATCAAATTTGCACATGTTGAAGTTCATAGACCACTCTTATCATTGACCATACAGAAAAGTGTATGTTTGTGAGTGAAGTTTTGCAGTATAACACATTTATTGAGATCAGTTGTCTGTAACAGCCGGCATGGCTGATTTATGTTAGGTCATAAATTGATAATGATTTCCCAAGGTCTTGTGTGCTTTTAATTTGACTTTAACATTTTCTTTCACCGGAATATTATTGTGTTAATTTAAATTGTATAAGAATTTTTCTTTATCATTATTTGAGAAGTCACTACTATGTCATTTTTCATCCAATCTCTTCCTGGGTTTATTGCACGATAATGGACTTAGGTGATAAGTGACATCATATCAGTAATGTCATTGCATAATGATCACATCATTGTGAGCTACTCAGTACAGCATTGATTTTACAAAAGTGAAAATCCTTATAAGTCATATACTTTTTTCAGGGTCTATTCTGGAACTGAAAATTCCCTGCCCTTTTTGAAAGGAGGGAATTTTCTAAATACTGCTGTGATTTAACGAAGAAATGAAGGTAGTTTTGCAAATATGAAATGTACTTTTGACATATTCTGGTCATTTTTTGACATGATTTTTTAGAAATTAGCATCAATTCTGCAATTTCACATCCTGGAATAAACCTTTTAAGAACTATAACAATAAAGCAGTCTACTTTTAGAACACTCTAACATTGCTTGTTACATTATTGCAGTGACCCAGTCTTGTACTTTTGAATTTGAACTCAGGATTTCATCATTATCCAGTGGTTCCTTGATTGGGCATTGGTGTTTTACAAATGATATATTTGATACACTAACCTAGATTAGATATCAGATATGTGATATTTAGTGTATACATGTACTAAAGACCTGGGGTGGAGTACATTGTTTTTAATCAGTCATTTACTTTGTACTCTGAAAATCTAAATGTTCATACTCAGAGCTGAGCAAATCCCATAGCCCGACGTCCCGGACTAGTCATTTTTGAAGTCGGGCAAGTAAAATTTTCCAAGTCGCTAGTCCGGGACAAGTGCTTTTTAAAAAAGTCGGGCTAGTCCTTATTTTCGTGCTTTAATCACTATATCTACCTTTATTTGGCCAATCATGCCCTCCGGACGTACTGACTACTTGATTCTGATTCTACCCCTCTTCATGTATACATTTACATCCTGTTACCGCTTGACTGCATATTGGGCTAAGCGACCAAATTATCGGCAAATCAAAACACGTCAAACAAAAGAAAGCCAGTATGATCAATTAGTAGTGTTTTAAGCGGCTTTGTTGCATTCAGTTTACTCAGGCCAGATTATCACGAGCGGCTCACTATGATTTTAATCCAGCGAGTCAGTGTAATTAAATTAATGAAAGGTACTTTACCGACATCAGTGTTGGTTTCTTTTATGAACTGATTAAATGACAGTAATGATTCTTTAATTTTTAATTGATTATACAGATGATTAACTTCCACGTGCGATATTGCGTTTGAAGCGAAACAATTACGCTAATTAATGAGCTGTCTCTGTTCGTATTTAAAACAGAAAATGTATGTTATGATCACTTTAGAAGTAGTTGTCAAGCAAGCTGATAGTTACTCTGTGGATAAAATGAGTTTGCTAAATTATTTTCGCAAGGATGGTAATAACGGCGATTCGGAGAAGGAAAATTTGTTTGAAAGTGGAGGGATAAAACGTAAGACTGATACTGAGTGTGCGGTAGCTATTTCTCCAAAGAGACATAAGCAACAATCTGTGATGGCAAAAAATGTCAAATATGACATTTCTAAGAGACAGAGAATTCTTGGAACACTCTTAGTGAATACTCCACCTAGTCTCAGTCAATTATGCAAACTATTAGAAATCATTTGTTTTATAAGCCCATCCAATGCTGAGTGTGAACGAGGATTTAGTTCAATGAACTTAATCAAGACTTCTTTAAGGAATTCCTTAAACCAAAAGAGTTTACAAATGCTAATGAACATTTCTGCAAATGGACCAGAGCTTGAGGACTTCAACCCAGACACAGCTATCAACTGCTGGCTTAGAGCTGGTGCAGGTGGCAGATATATGCATGGACATTTTTTCAAATCCATCAGCTAAAACATATATACATGAACCTGAAGAAGCCAAATGTATAACAACCAATGTTTTTGAAAATTTAAATTCTTTTAAGAAATAATTATGTTGTATATTATTTCGTTTGTTTTTTCTATGGATTAAGTACATACTCCTCATCAAATCTCTGCAAGTGATTACCATTTTGGGACCAGTGAAAAGTAAGGTGGGACTAGTGAAGAGTAAGTTGGGACTAATGAATTTTCTGAAACCACTTGTCCTGGACTAGTGGTTAAAAAAAAAATTTGCTCAGCCCTGATACTGGTACTCTTATTTCCCTGGAGTGAAAATACTCATACATGTACTATTGATTTGATATGATGGAGTGAAAGTACTCATACATGCACTCTTTATTTGATATGATAGAGTGAAAGTACTCATACATGTACTATTGATTTGATATGATGGAGTGAAAGTACTCATACATGTACTATTGATTTGATATGATGGAGTGAAAGTACTCATATATGTATTATTGATTTGATATGATACATTTTGGAGTACATCAAAGTTTAGGTACTTAAAAGTGTTTGCCTTTCCTCTCTTTCGTTTATATTGCAACCTAAATTTAAAAAAGTGAAACTGACATGAACGAAAGCAAAACCCCCACAGAAAAAGAAAGTGGCCCGATTCTTACAAAAGGAATATTATTTTTGTCTCACATATCCTTACATTTTTAATGGTAGGAAGTATATTCCATAGTACATGTTGAAATGGAAAAAAAGTCATGTTTAATGAAGTTATTAATATCAGTTCTTGTCTATTTCTCTTTGGGATAGTAAGTATTTTCAATAATACAAACTAAATTACATGCAGTAATGCCTTGATGTTCTGTTTATGTCACTAAATATGTACAGAATAAGTTTGGATGTACAATTTTTGTTAAAAAAATTATTTTACAAGCTGAATGAAGGATATCACTCTTTCTCTCTCTCATTGATATCTTTCTATGTTTTGTCTGTTAATAAATTCCATGATAATATTACAAGAAATAAAATTTTAGTTTTACTGTATGAATTTGAATATTTTAAAATAAGTATGCAACCAGTGACCAAATAACAAGATAATTAAATAATTTTTGAACTTTAATACATGCAGATGCTTTATGCTTCCTTCAGAAACTTTGGTTAGTGAATGAATGAATAAGCGAATGTATTTGTAACAATTGAACAAATGAAAAAGCACACCAGCTTGGAACAGGTTTGTACAGAGCACAAGTCCTTTTCCCAGAGAGTGGTTGGTGAAAATGTAATTCCAGCTTAAAGGCACACTGTTTTGATTATTTAGATCAGTTTATTTACTCCATTAGAATTCAATAATGCATCCATCTTCTTCAGAACCAGGTAACAAACTACACAAAAAACTTAGTTAATCCATTGAATGTACTTTGCAAACCAGTAATGTTGTGAAGACTATAGACTCACAAACCAGTAATGTTGTGAAAAGTACTTGTTGTAAGGAGATATATTGGCACTGTAGACTCACAAACTAATAATGGTTTGAAAAGTACTTGTTCTGTATACTGTAAGTCAGTTTGTGCATTGTTAGTAGTTAATTATGGTACATGCAAAGAATGTTACAACTTAAAAAGTTTATGCAGTTATAATATATGACAGTATTTACAGGTTTCTTCAGAAATTTTCATCCAATCTAATTTTCATTTTTTTAATAGAATTTTCACATAAGGGTTAATTTTCTGTGATAGAATTGTATCCCCGCCGGTGGAATATTTACCCTATATCAAAACATGCAGATGCTAATAGTGGTAGATGGATGCATAGATCAGGACAGGATTGGAACGGACATTCATCACGGATTAGTCGTGTGCAATGGATACATACACTGTATATTCTGACAGGATGGTTATCATAGAACTTGGATGATTACCTTGAGGAATCTTACAGCATCCACATGTATGCACATGTGACTAATGTTTTAGTAAAGACAGCTTCTCACAGTATAACCAAGCAGAACAAACCTAGTATAAAAGTCATGTAATAAAAAGCATTAAATCATAAAACATTACACATTATGTTTAATTTTCAGGAGTACTACTTTATTTTGAGGGGTAAAAACTGTATGAAGGGGGTGAACATAATTTTGGCGAAAATTCTAACAGGGTGAAAATTATGTCTGATGCTGACTGGTATGATTTTGTTTTCAGCCACATTACATAGAAGATGAATACAGCAATCGAAATTCAGCTGGTGGTGGGACTGATGGTGTTAGGGGTCAGTTTCGGGGCGCAGGCAGAGTGGAGACCTGAGGATTTCCCTAATCCCTGGACAGAGTACACTAAGTGTGGTCAGCCCAGACCCTCCTACCTTTGTGATCCCAACAATATTGTGTCCAGGAAATACTGTAACTATTATCTCTCACTCACATATGTTAGGGATTGACAAATTTTATATGTCAGCTTGCCCAGAGCAAGCTGACTGGAAAATTGAACTTGCCCTTGGAATATTTGAGCTTGCCCCAAACATAATATCCCAGCATGAGTAAAAAAAAGTAAGATAAAATAAAATATGGAATATTTTTAAGGAAATCGAGTTATGTTTATTTTAACTTTTGTTTTCTTTTTATCTTTGTTGGTATCTTAAAACCATATGCCAATAACTAAAGTTATCAAAATATATATATGTAAATAATATATGTAGGTAGATATGTAGATGAGAAAGGGTTAGAATGCAGATATAGTTAGAACAGCAAAAACAGTTCAATTTTCCAGTCAGCTTTCCCTGGGCAAGCTGCCTTTTATATAATGTATAAATCCCTACATTAGAACTAGAAACTTCATCAAGTTTCCTTTCTTTGCCTAGATAAGATAGCAGACTAATCTCATCAACTACATCAACAATAATGAAAGCTAGACTGTAATGATTTTTTTTATACTCACAACTGAAGGATTTGTGAACACTTATTGCATCGATTTACATAACAGTTATCATCTAGTCACATTGAAATTGGCGCCATGCATCAAAATATTTGACAAGCCGACTTTTGAGATTTAGAACATATATTTTTATCCATTTAATTGTTTGCCAAGAAGTTAGTAGGTATCGGTCTCCTGTTATTATCACATAAACAACAGATCATAAACACCGCTTGTGGATGCTACATTTTCGGTACATCATCACGCTTTGAATGAAATCCTCCTAGTCGTTAATCATTGGAGACAAGTGCCTTTTATTTCCAAAAACACCTGTTAAACAAATCTCACTAGTTTTATTATTAACAATTAACATCAACTCACCTTAAAATTGGCGACATGCATCAAAACAATATTTGAAAAGCCGATTATTTAGAGTCGGCAAGCTTACAAACTGCCCATAACTAGGTTAGGACCTGAAAGTCTGCGAATCCTGGATACATACAGATATTTCGATTAAAATGTAACTGATAAATTAAAATATAAATATTTATTCCTTATTTGTCAAAAATTGCTTTAACTCATTAACCCCTGGAGATTCTTTTCATTTTCGCCTGAAATGGGGGTAGGAAACGCATTTTTGGGGTTACTTCTGAATGCAGCAAAACACTGCTTAAGAAACTTTTTTGTTCAGCCGGATGCTTAGGTGTATCAGAAACATTGTTTTTGATTGGCTATTACGCTCGCGCATGTGCAGAAGGGTAAAAGTTGGACTTTTTTTTTTTTTTTTTCGTATTGGATCTCCGATTTTTGTGTCCTGGCCCCTTTTTGCTCCAAATCTCAAACTTATCCTACTTTTTGGAAAGATTCATCTGTCTGTGTGCAGTTCGGACTGGTCTGCTTTAGATCTAAGGCCAAAAAGTCTAAAATCCTGACACAAACTCCGGTTCCGGAACTGGCAATTTTTGACCTAAAAAAAATCAGGTCTCAGAAACTGCATTTTTTTTCGCTGTATTTTTTAATGCGAGTAGAAAGTCGACATTATTTGGTTTCATTGTAGAGCTACATCTGTCTACTTTCCTGAAATACCATCCACTTTAGTGTATCCTAAATGATGTTCATGTTACAGAGCTCGGAAGTAGGGTACAACCTCATGATGCATAAACGTGGCGCCAGGGGTTAATGAGTTAAATAGTAAATATTCACATTATCCTGTATGCACGAAAAAATGCAAGACTGACCTTGACATTGACTACAAGATGAAAATGACATATGATAAATAAAAGAAACTGTGGCCAGTTAAGTAATAGAAGAATGCAGTATATATAAACACTAAATAAAGGTGCTAATATATGTACTGTGGCGAGATCACAGGGTATAAAACATGCAGAACATAAAGCATTATGAATGGAACACAACCTCTTTCTTCCTCTCTCTCTCTCTCAATTTTTTGGACTTGCCCATGGGCCAGTACCTGCATGCATGCATGCCTATTTCTCCTTGACCCTCCTTTAAGTCGGGGTGTATTTTGCAAGTCAGATCCATCTGAAGCTGTGACTTGTCATCATTGAGTCAGAGTTGCACTTTGGAAAAACAAACAAGCCAAATTGGAAAAATAAAGACAAAACCAGTGTAAAATGCAGTATTTATTATTGAGTGGAATATATCACAAATAAATTGACAACTTACAAGTTGTCCATCTTCTTGTAATAAAATCCATTGAAATCCATAATGCTTGAAATTTTAAATCCATTTATATGATAAATCCATGAATTTAAATTATAGATCACATACCAGTATAAAATAGTTATTCAGAATGATCCAATTCACAATATCCTGTAATATGTTAATTCCACATGTCTTAGAAATAAACAGTGAAAGTTTAAGTCCACGTTTTTGTGATTCACAGTATCCTCTAAATGTCACTATCTAATGTCATCTGGTACAAAGTCCAAGAATTCAACCTCATTGTCTGATAAAGTTCTGAAATCCTCCATCGTCGTCTAGTAATTGTAAATCGTAAATATCATCTGACTACGATTCCTCTGCTTTACTGTCATATGCTGGTGCTTATGTAGAGACAGAGCTTGAGCTCTGTTAGTAACACTTTGATCATAAAGTCTGTGAAATCTATTAAAGGATGCAACTGAACATGTGTCAATTGTGCTGCAAGATCACTGGGAGTTCAAATAACCACCCTCTGTTACTTGGCACTGAACAAGTATCAAACTCGTGGCTCGATCAAAGGGTTGTTATGTGGGTAAACAAAGCGGGTGGTGCCTTTAAAAGCTATGGGATTAAGGTCAGACATGCACAGGAAGTTGTAGAATTCTACTTGGCACTGAACAAGTATTAAATTCATGGCTCGATCAAAAGGATTGTCAACTTGAAAACAAAGTGAGTGCTGCCTTTACAAGCGAAGGGCTTATCGGCCCGTGTGCACTGGCAGATAACTTGGGAAATATCACCTGGGAATTAAATCTGGCTTATGGAAAAGGAAAATACAAATTAAATCAAAACTTTTATTGCATCAAACACAGTGTTTATACAGCAAAACACAAATATTAATACAAATACAGGTTGTTCGGACTTGCACAACAATGGAAGCAATATACTACGGTAAGCAACATTGAGGGACACTTCACTTTGCGGTAGGTAGTATTTAATTTACCGGTAATATTTTCAAATTGTTAAATTCAAATAACTGTAGAATGCAAGTACTGTGTAACATATACTGTCATGAAACAGATAAACATAGTGCATACTATATATGCATTTCTGAATGGGAATAGTGACATGAAAGTGTAAAAATATTTAAATTGACAGTATTTTTTGTACTGCAGACATCTAGAGTTTCCAACATTTCACCTAGATTTATAAAAAAAAATTGTATGTCGCACTTATAAGACAACCCCTACTCTACATGAATCAGATTTTCAATACAAAAACATCGACTTATAAGTGAGTATATACAGTACATGCATACATACATACATACATACATACATACATACATACATACATACATACATACATACATACATACATACATACATACATACATACATGCATGCATGCATGTATACATATATCTTGTTAACTCTAGTTTTCATTTGTTATCGAGCATATCTCACTGTTGCAGTTGCTCTGATGGATAATGTTATAATCATGGCATTGTAAAGTTTTATGGCATAAAGGTCATTGTTGACTATTCTCATAATTCTGGAATGGATTTGCTAAGGGCATGGCTGGATAAATCTAATTTGGTGTAGCTAGGGACAAGTTGAAAATTTTGCTTTGCAAGTAAAAGTTTTTGTCATTTGCACAGAACTTTATACAAAATATGAGCAAAATATCTAGATTTGGTGCAGTTTTGTGCAATATTCCAGACTGGTAAAGTAGAATATTTAAGAATTTGTTCAGCTCAGAAAGGGTTGGATAGAGTGTATTGTACACAGTGTTAGATGCACGCCCTGATTATGGTATTCTTTCCATTACCAGTCCCTGAAAAACAATTGACTTCTTTTGGTTCCTTCAAGACCAATTGCTGTGTCCAGTTTATTTCCATTTCTTAGTTCCTAGTTTAGCATGAGTAAAAAAAAAAATTGATTGATCATGCATACATGTAGTCATTCCTGGCCTAATAAGGTCAGATTAAACTTTCTACAACTGGAGAAAAATATCAAGTTTAATTTCTTCCCTCTCTCTCTCTCTCTCTGTGTCTCTCTCATGCAGTTTAGAAGTTCATACTAAGGTCAATTTAAGTTGAATTTTTTGTTTTGGGTTTTTTTTTAGTTTTTTTTTTCATTAATGTGCTAGATATTAGAAGATTGGTACCATAATGCCCCAATTTGTAAAGTAAAGACCAAGTGATGTGTGTAATGAAGCTAAAAAAACAAAGCAAATTCCACTGGCTGCTCCTGTGTTATATCTAGATGGGGACAACAACTTGACTAGGTAACATGTGGGTTAGTCAAAATATTGGTTTCACCTGGGTTTCAAACCGATGTGGTGGGCAGAACAGTGTTGTTCCAGCTTTTAAGCAAGCTTGATTGACAAGGTATGCCAGTTTGAAGCTTGAGTACACTGGGAAATATATGTATGAAACAATATCCTACATTGATGGTATCATCATTGCAATGTTCGAGGTTTTATGGCCATGAATCTCATTATTTAGGCCAGCCTTGAGCACAGAAGTGATTGTAATGGGCTGTATATGTATGTTAGAATGAGCTGTGGCTCAAAAACAGACTTAACATATTTAATAGGCTAAGCATGGATATGACTACTCTGTAGCAGGTATTTTTAGTGGTAGAGAAAAGTTAGTGATTGACAAGTCTCTGAATGAGATAATGAAAATAAATCTCAAAATATATCACCTTAACAGCCTTAGATCTGCAATCGATAAAATATCAATTGCCAAAATTTAAGATATGGAGGAAATGACTATATTTTATGTCTACACAAAATACGTACTAATTTTGGAGGAAATTACTACATTTTATATCTACTAGAAATACATACTAATTATGGAGGAAAATTTTATTTATACTAGAAATACATACTAATTATATATGGTATCCTTATTTCATTTCAGCTGACTTCCTGGAGTACCATCTGAATCGAGTCCCTAATGTGACTGATTGCCCCTGCAGCACATGGCACTGTGAACACACCACTAAGCCCGAGGGTTATAAGATAGCCATAGCAGTCATGACCAAGATGAAAAATGATTATGAGTGAGTAAAATTGGCATCTTTCATCTGTCTTAAATTACTGCTAGAGCTTCTGTATTTTTAATATTATTTTTAATACCTCAGTTGCTTACATTGGGGTCCTCTTGATTTTAATTTTGAATGTCTGTACATCCATCTGTCTGTCTGTCCCAGGAAGTTTGTTAGCATGATTACACAAAAATCAACTGATATAGACAAATGAAATTGGTCAGGAATATTTCTGTTCATATGTTGATTGCCTGATTAGATTTTCAAAGTATTTGAATCATTTTTTGAATTTTCATACTTTTTTTTTACATTTTTGAATTTGACTTTTTAAAATTAAAGCCTTGTTAGCATTAATATGCAAAAATGGCTTGACGGAGGAAAATTACATTAAGTAGGTATGTTTTCATGCAGATGTAGATGACTTTTTTAGATTTTCTTACAGTTTGAATAATTATGTCATTTGTTTTTTACTTTTTCAACTTAAACTTTTTCATTGCAAACATTTTTAGCACTTTATTAGCCACCATGTTGGTACAATTAGGCAGTAACTTTTTGACCTAAAGAAATGAAATTTGTTAGCAATGTTACCATCCATATGTAGATGACTTGATAAGATTTCCTCTTCAAATGCATTACCTGATCATAATACATTAGGAAAATATTCACTGCCTCATAAATCCAGCCCTCCCAAGTGAAAACAAAGATGTAAACCACATACAGCTCATTTTAGCAATAAAAGTGCTACAATGTCTGCTTGCCAAAACAAAAGTCAGATGAGAGTGGTCTCCCATTGGATAGTTGAATTGTGCCAGATTCTGTCATTTATCATATACTACCTCTGTTCACTCCAGCCCTGCATGCTGTCTTAAGAGGCCTCATAAAAACCTTTTATTTTGTGCCGTTTCACAAGTTTGAGTGATCCATAGGAGTTTTCTCATCACTGGAGAGTATACTATTTTCTTGCTGAATTATGCTCTTTCATCATTGTAGATGAATATTTTGCACTTCTGTTGTCTATTTTGTCATATGGTAAGGTGATTGGCACAATCTTAATTATTTACTCCAAAGGTCAGTAGAACTTACAGTATACCTCAGTACTCAACCTTTCTTGCATTATGTTCATTGTAAATGATCATTTATTCTCAGTTATTCAGAGATACTGATAAGGTGCGCAAGTGTGCAAATCACGCAAAAATGTTATGAATTTGCGCAGTTGGAAAGTAGTGATACATGAGAACTCCCACAAATTAGTTCAAAGTCATGCATATAAAAATGCACTCTGTGCATTATACAATTTTTATTTAGCTGTTAAGATAAACTGAATAAATTAGAATCTAAAATAAAAAAAATGAATTAGTAAGGATAGGTATTTGATCAAAATACCTCTGTCCATTCCAAATATGCAGATGTATGTTAATACAAAAGGATGTTGGGAAATCCCACTGATTATTTATAACAGAAAAATGTGTGTACTAGAGGGGTTCTGCAATTTATGCCTTTTCCTCACATTTGCACATGCGCGAACTTTGGTCCATTTCTGGAAGGTGAGACTATAGTCAAGCATGGCTGGAGAGACAATTATCCATAAATTCTTTTCAACTTTAAGTTAGTGCTGGCACGAATGTACAAAATGAATGGCAGAATGAAGAAAGTATGGAGGACGATAATTCTAAAACAATGTCAAATGCCGGTTTAGATGAACCACCAAAGAAGAAACCAGAATTTGATGCAAAGTTTCAGAAATCTTGGCTGTTACAGTAAATATGGTTACAACACAACACCAAGACAGGAGGTTTGTTGTGTGATATTTGCAAACATGTAGGGGGGGGGACCTTTCATGTCAGAAATCGGTGTTCACATTTTTAGGATGTGAACTCTTGTTTCGATGCACCGAGTCGCCACATCACATGCATTTTGGAGCAGTGATATCCATGACACAATACCTGTCAAATGTGGAGAATTCTACAAAACAACCATAAAGAACAGTCTGCCAGCTTGCTGAAGCTGGCTAAGCTAGCTACGCGTATGCCCCATCCGATATCAGACTGTGAAAGGGGGTTCTTAGCACAGAACACTATTCATAAACAGATGAATGCTTATATTGCTAGAGCAGGAATCTTATGAGGATCTTGATTTCAATAGAGACCAAACAGAGTGGAGCATGAAGAAAGAGAGGCAGGTATTTAAGTGTCTGGTAAATATTGAACTATATCGTTCCCTCCTCCCCCATTTTTGTACTCTTCTCCCCACTTGTTTTTAGTGACAAGGAGGGAGATCTCCCTTCTGATACAATCCTGGCAGCATCTCTGGTAATTAGATCATTTTTGAAATTTTCTCTGCCATTTATTACATTTCTGTGCATCCACTTCACTGTAAATCTAGTGCAATTGCTTGATCTTTATATTCAGATATGGAGATAATCTTACATGTGGGAGACCTTATGAATTTACCCCTAGCCAGGAGGTGAATATTATTTCCACTGTCTTAGCCAGGAGGTGAATATTATTTCCACTGTCTTTCAGGAAGTTTATAATAAACATGTCACATTTTGTTGCTCAGGGTTTGACAGGCAAATAAGATCAAAATGGTAGGCTGTTTTTTTTACTAGAGTGACAGGCAACTCATTTAGAATATGTTTTAGGCCCGATCTAGAATTGGAGGGGCCCTGGGTGTTGGGCTGTCTGATTTTTTTTAGCACTGCCATTTATTTTGTTCTCATTAATTACAGGTAACAATGGGCAGGATTAAGTGTGTATGTAAAAGGCTTCAGGTAGTTGATATAATCACCCCACCTGCATGACCTCTGGTGGGTGTCATTCAGATCATGCATATGAAATCTGCACAGGCTAGCAAGAGAGCCAGAAAGTGGTCTTTAAAGGATGTGGATGCTATTAGCTCAACTGCTGATGCTGCCTCAGTTTAGAATTTTAGTCACAGTCACTTGAGGCTGAGAAATCGCCAATCAAGAAAAAGGCTGCAACAATGTTGTCCCCCAGTTTGCCACCACTATCTCCCAGTTTTGCCAGCACTAAACAGACTACCAGTCCTGTACCGAAACAGTATGGGGACTTACTTGGACCATGCTTAAACAACCGATCACTGCATGCATATTCAGTACTAGCTTTGGTGATCTGTCCCTTTAAAATCAGTAAACAAAAACTATTACCAGATCTCGGGTTCAAGCATCATCTGACCATGCACCTTGTTCACTCAAGCTCCAGCACCATATTGACTTTTGCTAGTGTCACTGGGACTGGATATGGTGATCTCACTTCCTGGCATACAGTCCCAGATCTGAGATGCAGACAGAATCCAGCACCTGGTTAACACCATCTCCAGCTTCATCCCTGTGACAAATGCACAGAACAACTGGCACCAGACTTGGTGATCACATCTCCCATGTTGTTCTGTACCAGACCTATGAAGACAGTATGGACTAGCACTGGACAGCTCCATCACTGGTCCCAGCTTTGTGTTGACCTAGCCCCTTCTCAACTTAATCCAACTGTGTCCATGGAATAATCAGCCTGCTGTGCATGCATTGAAGAAGTCTTCTGGCATCTGCCTCTGGAGTCTCCTGCTCCTGCGCCATCAATGGCCACGTATAGAATTCCCACATCCATCAACCTTTTAACCAAGGAAGAGCAGCCTTCATTCAGTTATCTAATTCTGGACAAGTTGTTGACATGTTGCACTGCTTTGGAAGGCAACTTCAAGACCCAAGTGTCAACTGTCCTTTCTTCTCTCAGCAACACTTTTGGTCTAATTTCAAAACATGCCTTTTACAAAACACACTGGTCTTCCACACCAAAGTCCCAGCCATTGTCGGAGATATTGCAGGCCTTGGAACGTCAAAACTATCCTCTGTATGTGTGGACTGGAAACCTTTCCTCGAAACACAACATCTGGTTCAGAACATAGTTGCTATTGGCTCGATGCACGATCATGGCAATGTTTTAGCAGGCTGAGCATAGTCTAGATCCAACTGTTGAGACCTCCACTGATAGGCATATGCCTGGGAATCGTCTTGCACATGAGTGTCTTCAGGACACCAGCAGGGCATTGAAGTGACACATGAAAAATACTGAGCTGATCAGAAGAGGGGGATCTCGTTTGTTTTTACTGCTCTGAGAAGGAATGGACAATATATCTGATCAGGCTCTTTCATCCAGGATCTATTGGGTTATCTGCTCAGCCTCCAAGGAATTAACTCAAGACCATGTGAATTTCTTATGCCTATCTTCTTATGAGGTTAGGGCAGTTGCCATCAGCAAAGCATTGGAGTGAAATTGTTCCCTGACTGACATCAATCAGACTATGGGATGGAGGTCTGATGCAATATTTTCAAGCTTGTATCTGAGAGACCTTTCATCCCAAAAGGGTCAATTTGACATAGTGGGACATATATCAGCAGTGCAACAGACTACCTTTCAGGTCACTCTGCAGCTTCATCACAATGCATGATTTGCAAGAGTGAGATTTGTTTCTCAAGATCACATTTATTCATTGCTGTGTCCTAATCCTGGCCTATATCTCACATTAGACTTGAAGCTGCTGCACATATGTTAGGAGATCGGAGCCAAGACTATCTCTGGAGTAGGGGATGTAACTTCCTCCACCTCTTAACTATTCCAGTACTGTCTTAGATTAGGTAGAGTATTTGAAGAAGAAACCAAATTTTGGAGTAAAATATGTTTTTTTGATAATACTTACCAATCATAATATGGGCACTCCCACTTAAGCCCTCCATGCAGTCACTTTCTTGGAAGACCATGCACTTCCGCTCCAGTAGTTAGTGACAATTGATAGGATTTTACACCAATCCTGCTATCCAGAGGGAGACCACTCTTGTCTGACTTCCATCTTGGCAAGCAGACAAAGTTTTAGCACTTTTATTGATAAACAAGCTGGGGAGGGCTGGATTTGCAAAATAGTGGATATTCTCATAATGTATTATGATCAGGTAAGTATTGTTGAAGAAACATATTTTACTCATAAAATTGGTTTGCACAGTGTTTGAGTGATTTTTGGACTTGGACTCTTTTGCATGAAATCTTATTACCACCATCATGCAGAAACTGCTTGACCTATGTAAATGAGGTTTGGTATGCATATTTATATGCATATGCATATGTTGATGAGCTGATTTGTTTCTGTACCATTTTGATACTTTTTTGAGCATTTTCAGGTTTTTAGACTGTCTGAACTTGGAAATTTTTATCTGTATTATGGGCTTATGTGTTTTTCAAACACTAATCTAGTTTTTAGTTCACCCTGGTGATAAGACCATGGGAGCTATGGCATGGTGTGTCGTTTGTTGTCTGTTCACAATTGCCAATCACATCTTGTTAAAAACTTCTCAACATAATAAGACAGAAAGCATCCTGGCATGAAGGTCTTTCAAATTTGTTCAAATGATGCTGATCTGCTATCAAATGTGGCCACCATTACTATAATAGAAAAACCTTGAAAGAGCTTCTTCTCCAGAACAACTCAACATAATTTGACCAAATATGAACAAAAGTATTATGGCAAGAAGCTCTTTCAGATTTGTTGAAATGTAGCTGATCTGCCATCACATATGGCCACTATTACTAAAAATAGAACAACCTATAAACAACTTCTCAAGAACTGATCAGCAGAATTTTACCAAATTTGACAGCATTCTGGCATGAAGGTCTTTTAAATTTGTTTAAATGACGCCAATTCACTTTCAGATATATGGCTACATTACTAATAATAGAAAGACCTTCAAGTGACTTCTTCTCCAAAAAAACCTAAACAGAATTTGACTGAAAGCATCCTGCATAGATGGCTTTCAGTTTCATACAAATGGTGCCTATCAACTATCAAACATGGCCACCATTGCTAAAAGTAGAAAATACTTTTAAACTACATCTTCTCAAAACCCGCTGAACGTGTAGTTCAAAAAGGTAATTGCCTCTCAAACTAAAATGACTCAGATTCTACCATTTCTTTTTTAAGTTTGATTGTCTTCATTGTAAGATTAAATGACAATTTTTCTGCTCGCGTAATGTTACCCTGGAGTGGAGCCCTTGGGTAAAATAACATAATCGTATAATATGGTATAATGCATCATCAGATCAATTAAGATCAATACTGTCTTGCTCTATTTATGATTTTAAGCCTACAGTATAAGCCCTGATCTGTTGGCACATTATGCAATGGCAGATCAAGGTCTAAGCTGTTGTAACAGTATACAAGGATAAATATTCTTCAATTTTAATTTTGTTCCCACAGCTTTGATGACAAGAAGGATTTGGCATTCAACTTTGCCTATGGTCTGGAGAGTCGGAGGTGGGATTTCGGCAGCTGTGAGAATGACATTATTATTCTCTACTCAGAAGTTGATGGCATGGTGAGCAAAATTAAACGAAAACAAATTTTAGGAAATGAATTACATTGAAACTTCCTAAACCATCCCTGCTGTAACTTGTCATTTTATTAAAACTGGCCACCAAGTTTGGTCCCATAAAAGTGCGGTTCTACTAAATAAATCTCCATATAGCTAACCTCTGTAAAAAGGCCAAAAATGTTTGGTCTCAATAGTGTATGGTTTAGGAGAGTTGTACTGTAGTTTTTACTTTCATACACATCACTGGCAATATCAGACATGAAAAAAATTACCACTTTATAGAAGATATCCACTTTGTCCTGTACTGGTCACATTTGGGATAGGCACCTCTTATACCCCTAGTCTGTGTCAGTTTCTTTTTAAAAGTCTTGCAAGCTTGTCTGCATTTTAATTTGTGGAAATTGGAATCCAGAAGTGTGAACAGAATAAATATATGTGATGGAGAAGAATTTCCAGGGTAGATTCATGTCATCATTAGGCAGAGAAAGAAAGCATATGAGGACAATGCTAAAGCTAAAATGCTCTTCCCTATTATTAGGCCTTCATCTTTTCATTGCAAAGTTCATATCAGGGAAAACAAAAATTAATACAAACCAATAGTACAACACAGTCACATGTCATGGAGTATGATTAGGGCTATATTGACATAGTTATACTGTTTACATAACAGTCACAAACTCAGTATATGCAAATTATTTGCAACATAAATTTGTTGCAAATCAGTAATTTAATAAAGCCTGCATTTAGCTTTCTTGCTAAATATGTCGACATTTTATGCATGTAAAGATTTTGTGATTTATATAGCACTATTGAAATCTGTTTTTAGCTCACCTGGCCATAAAGCCAAATGAGCTTATAGTATGGTCCTTTTTCTGTCTTCCATTCACAGTTGCTATTTAAAACTTCTTAAAAACCGCTCAATGGAATTTGACCAAATTTGAACAAAAGAATCCTGGCATGAAGCTCAAATTATCCACTGTCAGATATGGCCACCATTACTAAAAATAGAAAAGCCTTTAAACAACTTCTTTTCAGAACCCCTTGAACAGAATTTGACCAAACTTGACAGAAAGCAAACTGGCATGAAGGTCTTAGAAATTTGTTCAACTGATGCCAATCTACCATCAGATATGGCCATCATTACTAAAGATAGAAAAACCTTTAAATGACTTCATTTTAAAAACAAAACTGCTCAACAGAATCTGACCAAATTTGACAGAAAGCGTCCTTGCATGAAGATCTTTCAAATTTGTTCATATGATGCTGATCCACTATCAAATATGGCCAGCATTACTAAGAATAGAATAACCTTTAATGACTTATATTAACCAAATATGATGAAAAGCAAACCTGGCATGAAGGTCTTTCAAATTTGTTCAAATGATGCCAATCCATCATCAAATATGGCCACCATCACTAAAAATAGAAAAATGTTTAAATGACTTCTCAAAAACTGCTTAGCTGAATTTGACCAAATTTGATAGAAACATTCTGGTTAAAAGGACTTTCAGATACATACAGTTGATGCCAATTTGCTATCAGTTATGGCCACTATTACTAAATGAATGAAGATGAAGATACAAAAACTTGAGAAACCTTGAAACCTCGGATTTCATAACATATGCAATCGACAGCATTGGAAGAAATTTCAACAGAAAGCTTCCTACTGACCCAGATTTCTTGTTGAGTTAAGCAAGGGAAGTATCCTAATCACAGGTTTGCGATCTTGCAGAAAAAGTTTAAAACAGAGAAAAATTATTTTTTAAGACTAGTTTGTAAAATACCAATAGTTAGCATTCTAGACTCCTGTGCAGGAGTATCGGGTTTGATTCCCAGACCAGGCTGGGTTGGCTGCCATGTTTTGTCCTTAGGAAAGACATTTTACTCATTGCCCTACAAAAACTAACTAAAGTCACTATATGAAATACCTTAAAGCAGGCTCTTAGCCCAACCAAATGTTGTTCTGCATCTCTCCAATAAGCTGTGTGGAAATTTACTAATAATGCAATGTAACCAGTGCCTTTGATGCACACAAGTAAATGTATCTTAAGTATCAGAAATTCTTTACATATTTAATTACGTGCGAGAATAAGATTTTGCTTTAAGACAAACATATTTTATGTAAAACCATGTCCAAGTTTATGAATTTATTTGCAGAGAATTATTTCTAAAAACTTGACCACATTTTTGTAATTCTTTATTATTTTTGAAGCAAGTTTGGTAAGTTTGATTAAATAGAGTTTGGCTGTTGCTAGTATTGCCATATTAAGCGCTTGAAACATTTGTTGTTTATATGTTATCACATGTATTGTGCATTATTTTAAGACATTTCGGACTATCTATTTTCCCCCATTCTTATAATCTCGTATATGGCAAAGTTCTGGATTGTGCTGAAATAATCATATGTTCGGTATATCCCATTATTTCTTTGTTGAGAGGTTAAGAATAAGATTGGCCGATGTGCAATAGTCTCAATGAAAAAATATGAAACAAATTCAAGTAATCTATTGAGGTAACTTCTGCTCCTGTTTTATTAAATTTTTAACTAAAAGAAAATTTGTAGTCTCGGCGATTCTTGTAAGCATGTACTTCAGTGACACATTATTTAGCCCCATTTATCATTTATAAACTCAGCGACTTTTCACGAAGAGGTAGTCGAAATATGGATTACGGATTTGTATCCACTCAGATCATTCACACTCAGATAATTAAAGTGATGAAAATTACTACATATAAGATGACTCTAGTGAACAAGCTGGTAAAACCCACAAAACCCGAGATGAAAGTCAAACAGAATGTGAAACTTTAAATGAAGAATTAGATTCCACAATGGTGGAAGAAAAGAAAGAAAAAAAAACATTATTGCATCCTCAAGAAAAATTGCTTGAAAGCTGAAACTTCACAAAGATAGATGACTCTAATGTTGGAGGGGCATACAATTGTGAATTTCCACTTCTTCCACACTGTTATAGTATGGTCAGAGGCATCAAAGAGGAGAATCCTATAGTAAAGATGGTTATTTATTTGGTTTTCATGCAAATAACATGTAAAATAGATATCTCATTTTATTGTGAGGTTGGCCTGTTATGATCACATCATTGGGCCACTTTGTCAATGAAGGGCACCAATAGGCCACTTTTTTGTTAAACCTGGCCAAAACAATGCATTACCCACAAATGATTTTAAATGTATATTTTGTATTTTTTAGCTTTAATTTTTTTAAAAATAATAATAGTTCAATATGCTTTCTTCCTGAAAAACTTCCAGATTTATTTACTAATACCAAATAAACCCTTGACCTTAAAAGAAATGCAGAGAAATTCAGTTGTCGATCGAGGCTAATCAGATGGTGTCCAGTACCTCAAACTCTGAGCCACTGCTGCTTCCTTGCAAGCAGATCTTAATGGGTTTCCAAGTGGAGACTCCAAGGGCAGGGTCCCATGGTGGGTAAGAGCAGACCCGAGAATCCATGCTGACAGCATAGATTAACACCTCTTGTAATGTCTGCTAAGTATATATACTTTAAGGGTGGGGTTATGAACATATTCTAATTTATAAATTACACCAAAGTTCCCAGGGGCTGGGAGAGATCCAGGAGACACTGTTGTTTGTATAAATGATTTGTCCTTTTTATGCCAAGAAAGTGATCATATATATATGGTCTGGGAAAGAGATAAATTACAAAAACATTAATAGACAATGTGTACTCCAAGCTTTGCTTTCCCCTCTTCAACTTCAGTATGTATTTGAATTTGCAATCACAAGCTGATTTGTCAACTTCCCAGGTGAGCAATATAATAGCCAGTCAGAACTCTTGCTTTTTATGCTGTGATAATACAAAATTAAAGACGTGGGAATAATCTAAGAGGCAAAAAAAATTATATTCCAATTTTTTTTTTAGCCTTCCTTGGTGGAAACTCAGTAGTGTGACTTTGGCATCTGTGTGTGTCCATCCGTACATCCATAAGGCTATACAAACCATAGATTAACCTCAATGTTGAAGGTTTTTCTTTTCTTTAATTTCAGTACCATTTTATCCCACCCTCTTCATATTTAGAATAAAACTTCTATATGCACTTATCTTTATCTTGTATCATCTTGATTCATGGGCCATCATATGGGGTGAGGATTTATTTTTATCTTGCATCATCTTGATTCATGGGCCACCATATGGGGTGAGGATTTTGATTCATGGACCATCACATAGGGTGAGGATTTATCTTTGTCTTGCATCATCTTGATTCATGGGCCATCACATGAATGAGGATTTTTCACAGTGGTGGCACATTAAGCTTGAGATTAACCTTGGTGTTAAACCTTTGTTGTTTTTTTTCTTTGCCTATACTTATGTAATGTGGTGATTTTCTCAAGTACAGTTGACCACCAATATACTTGGTTGATTTTATCAAATCCTGAAGTATACTGATATTTGTGACCAGTGAAAATAACATTTTTTATTACAGTACTAATATTTGGATATGAACATAGTTGACATTCAGTTTTGCTGGAATGAATTTGGTATTTCAGATTTACACACTGACAGGCAGCACTGCTAGAGAAAAGCTGACAATGGCCAAGGCTGGTGAGATCCAGGGGGCGCTACTGCACTTCTTCCAACCTGGTGGAAATGTTGGTCATGGGTTAGCATCCATGGTCTTGAACTACATGTAAGTTACTTCTGTAAACAGTATTTCTCCCAGTGGCATCTGCCTTGTAAATCTACATAAGGATGATCATTTGTACAATGTTCAGCTTCTTGAAAAGTTGATAGTTGAACATAGCTAAGTGTCCAAGCAATCCAATAGCACTTAAAATTATTTTAGGTTGGTTTTCATTTTCTTATGCTACTCTAATTTGAATATTTAGCCCCCAGTAACGGTCATTACATAGAAAGCTATTGTGTCATCAATTGTCCATAAAATAATAGCTATATGAGTATTTAAAAATTCTTCCAATTTGCAATGGTTTAAGATCAATAACCCTTATTAAATACACAATAAAAAGTATATATCGGTTGGTGAAATTTTCAGTATAACACAATTACTAAGATTGCATCAATTTTCTGCAACAGAAACCCTGCATGGCCGCTGTTTAGCAATTGTAACAATAAAAAATCAATTTTGGGAATTATTTTTCTTTTCATTATTTATTGAGAGACAGAAGTTGCAAGCATGTCATTTTACATCTAGTCTGTCCGAGAGTTGATGATGCTAGCATACACTTTGGTGACAAATGACATCATCAGTATGATGTCATAATGTAAAGATCAGGTCATTTTGAGCTGCGCAGTAGTGTTAATTTTACAAAAGCAAACTTCCTTAAAAGTGGGGATCAGGCTTATTATTGGAAAATCCTTTTTAAGTTTAAAAATGTTATAAAAGTAGTGGAAGGGTTTATTATAGGAAAATTAAAGTAGTTGGCTAAAAAAAAACTTGCTATCAAAAACAGATTATTGTCTTGCTCATCAAAATTTAGTTTAGTACCCTCTTCTGATTTCTGTAAATCCACTTATGACTTTAATATGATGTCATAAATGGGCACTGATTTATTGAAATTCCTTCAAACTTAGACTCATTTATTGTCCAGCTGGAAAATGGCAAAACATAGGTATTACTTTTTGGGCATTGGTGGCAATATCCACAGCGTTATGGTGTTAGGCCAAGGGTTTTTAAATTACATATTCTACATTAGTGGCTGTATTCAACTGCAACTGTGATAGGGTATTACCATATGTCACAAGTTTGTACTGGATATGTTACAAGTTCCTATCTTACCTGCATATGCAGAATCATAACATTGTTCACACATTAATCTGCTTTTTTTAATGAGTAAACTTTACATCAGGTTAACAATGATTGTCTTTATTATATGTTCTTATCTTGTCCCATAGACAGTTTATTAGGTAACTGAACATTATTTTGTGTGTTAATATGCATTTTACATATAAAAAAAATTATATGGGTATATTAACCTAAAAAACACAGTAATCATTTGATAAAAAGCTTTCTTGAATAATCCCAATCTATAGCTCTACTGGTTAAAATCGAAAAGAACTTATGCAATGGCCTGTCTATCGACTGTCGTCCATTATTACATTCATTAGCATAAGTTTTTGTTATCACTACTTTTAAACTACTGAGAGGATTGCCATGAAACCTTTCACACATTCATTCCAGGGTCTAGTTTGTCCTAAATGAAAATGGTGTCCCTAGAACATCTAATATGGCCACCAAGGTGTGCATCTTGAAAATCTTGTTATCACTCTTCCTCCAGAATTGATGGTATTATTGACATCGGGTTTTCAAAAAGGACTGCTTATGATATCATGTTAGTCCTAAATTAAAATGGTACCAATCTGATATCCAACATGGCTGTCATGGTGGTCATCTTGAACAGATGGTCGCATCAACATGGGATTTTCACTTAGTGACTTTATGTGATATATTGTTGGTCCTATAGGAAAATTGTGCCAATCAGACCTCCAATATGGCAACCATAGCAACCATTTTGGGGTTTTTACTGAAAGACGTTTGATGATATCTAATTGGTCATAATTGCAAATGGTGCTGATCAAACCTACCACGTGGCAGCTATTATGAAAATTTTATTGCTACTCCTCTGGAAGGGATGTTTCTATCGCATGGATTTTTCACTGAAACATTCATCATTAAGTGTAGTTGGTCCTAAATAAAAATGATGCTGATATGACATCCAAAAATGGCCACCACATGGACCATGGTGAAAATCTTATCACATCTACCTCCCCTGAATGAATGGTCATGCCGACAGTTTAACAACAAGAAAAAGCAACAAAACAAATGCTTGCTGATCCAGCCTCCAAAATGGTTATATTGATTGCCGTCTTGAAAATCTTTATATCACTACTTTTTCAGAATGGATGGATTATGAGCATGAGTTTTTTACTAAAATGCTGTAGCAATATGTACCATATATACTCGCGTATAAACCGATACCAACAGCAAATTGCATAGACCCAGATCCGCCATTGCATAATGCGGCAGCAGATCTGGGTCGACTCAATTTGTAAGGACTAATCAGTAGAACAAGCAACATAGACCCTGATCTGCCAGCACATTATGCGATGGCAGATCAGGGTCTATGTTGATTGCATTTGGATTTGGCTTATACACAAGTATATACGGTAGCTGGTTCGGAATGAAAATGGTGCTCATCTGACCTTCAACATGGCACCACATTGGCCTTCTTGAAACTCATGATATCACTACTGTTGAACAGATGGTGGTATTGACATAGGGTTTTGACATGGTGGTATTGACATGGGGTTTTGACTAAATCTCTTCTTGCAATATGTGTAATTGGATCTGAATAAAAATGGTGCAGATCTGAATTGCACTTTTGTGAAGGAGTTTGAAAAATAGACCTAATTACCTTGTGGAAAAATCAAATGTCATTGCATGCATTTTTGTATTTAACTAAGCTGATGAACACAGTGACTTGTACTTATAGAAGTGAATTTTGACCAGTCTTTGTATTTAGTTGCATTTTGATGAACAAGTCGATAGGCATCACCCTGATATTGATTTTAAGGTCAAATGTCTTGACTCGGGTTTTTATCTGTACAGGCTTGTGAGCGTGATAATACAAACAAGTATTTAAATGGATTTATTTTTTAAAAAATCAAAAACAGTTTTTGGATATATATGAATGATACCAGTTCAATAACTTCATTTTTTTTCTCCCCAAAAATATTAATGATAGATTTAACCAAAATTATCATGTGGGTATATCTCAATGTTGTCTGAGACAAAAGAATTCAGTGCTCTTCGATCGATGTTATTCAAGTTAAAGGTCAAAGGACAAGACAAAGAATTTTGTACAGCACTTTCATGTATCTTGTGAACGTTTTTACTCAAACATGTAAGAAAATAGTTTTGTTACCAAATTTGGTATATTGGAGTTTCTCAAGTATATCTGAGATGATTTTAATACTCTGCAGTCATAAAGAATAAATAGACAGAAGAAACAGATGTATCGTGGATTTCTGTAAATTGTTTTTGGCCAGAAGAGCATCAGTTCCTTTGAGAGCCTCTGTTTTGCTGATTTAATATCTCCCACCACAGTATAGAGGGTTTTATATTTATGTCTCCGCCAAATCTGTCGAGAGGGGCATACAGTTTTACTCATGGCTGTCCATTGTGTCATGTCCTGTGGTTGATAACCATTGTGTCATGTCCTGTGGTTGATGTCACATACATCACAGATTTGTTTCCCTCTTATTAGCTTCATAGGTTGAAACTAAAGTTTTGATGTGGCTTTACATTAAAAAAAAACATTGTCAAATTTGATTTTCATTTTTTGGGGGCAATTTTTTTAGAGTTATGACCCCTGTTTGTCTTAGTACTTTGCCCTTCAATAACTTTTAAAGAACTTCATGATTTGAAACCAATTTGGGTGAGAAGCTTAACATTAAGAAGACCTAGGTCAAGTTCAGTTTTCATTGTTTTACAGCCAAATTCGGCAGAGTTATTGCCCCTGTTTGACTTTGGGTTTTGCTCGTTATTTTCCACTCAGTAACTTTGGAAGAACTTCATAGATTGACACCAAATTTGGAATGACCCTTTACATTAAGATGTATCTATGGAGGGGGCTTATAGCATTAAGTCTGTCACTAATTTGTTTCTGCTTAATAACTTTTGAAGGATTTAATGGATTACAACCAAATTTGGTGTGATGTTTAAAAAAAGGAGATCATGGTAAGTTATATTTTCATCATTTTCTGGCAGAATTTTATGGAGTTCCTGCTCTGTTTGAATTTAGAACTTTGCCCTTAGTTTTGTTCAGTAACTTTGAACGACTTTGCGGGTTAAAACCAAATTTGGTATGAAGCTTTACATTAAAAAGATCTAGGTCAAGTTCATTTTCATTTTTATCCAGCCAAATGTTACAGAGTTATGGCCCCTGTTTGACTTGGAACTTTGTCCTTAATTTTCCACTCAGTGACTTGAAGAACTTCATGGATTTAAACCAAATTTGAAATGAAGCTTTACATTAAGAAGACCTAGCTCCAGTTTGATTTTCACCATGTTCCAGCCAAATTCTATTGAGTTATGGCCCCTGGTTGACTTAGAATTTTGCCCTTTAATATTTCTGCTTAATAAATTTTGAAGGTCTTCATGGATTAAAACCAAATTTTGTGTGAAACTTTAAATTGAGAAGACCTGGGTCAGATGTCATATTTACCATTTTCTGGCAAAATGTAATGAAGGTATGGTCAATGCTTGACTTTGAACTTTGCCCTTTGATTGGATCATATTGGTGGGGGCCATCTCTATCATATGGACACATTTCTCATTGTGTAAATACTTGCCTTGAAGTTGGAGACATATTGTGTACTGAAAATTCTATTTATGGTAATCATTCTATGAAACTGTAATTTTAGGACCACAAGCTTCGGGTATTTTATAAGTCTTAAATTGGATAAACTGTTAATATTAAGAATTTTTTTGTCTTTGATAGTTTATTGGCAGCATTATTTTCCATGTAAAACATTGCTGTTTCTAATGCTGATTTATACAGTTTGAAGATGCAGGCTTTTTACTCATTGATTCTCTCTCCCGTGTTTACACTTTACTGTGAAACAGACAAAAATAGACTTCCTAATCATATATGTAACAGACCATCTTTATATTTTTTGATGTTTAGTTCTACTAGTCATAGACCAAAATAGCTTTTGGGATGGCCTGTTGCCCATCGTCCATCCATCTGTTAATCCAAGTTTGTTATTGCTACTCCTCCTAAACTACTTGGAGGATTGCCATGAAACTTTACACGCACACATTCATTCCAATGTCTAGTTGGTCCTGAATGAAAATGATGTCACTCAGGCATTCATTATAGCCAATATTGCTACTCCTTCTGAATGGATGGTCATATAAACATGAAGGTCTTTACTAAACAACTTCTTATGATGTCTAATTGGTCCTAATTGAAATGGTTCCGAGCTGACCTCCAATATGTCTGCAATGGTGGCCATTTTGAAAATATTGTTATTGATACTTCTCCTAAATGGAAAGTCATATTGACGGGGTTTTCAACGGAAGACTTGTTATGATGTCTAGCTGGTCCAAAAGTGAAAATGGTGTTGAATTGACCTCAGACATGACAACCATGGTAGCCATCTTGAAAATCTTGTTATTGCTACTTCTCCAAGATAGATGGCCATATCAAAATGGGGTTTTCACCATAGGGTTTCTTATGATGTCTAGTTGGTTCTAAATGACAGTGTTGCCAATCTAACATCCAATATGGCCCCATGGCTGCCATCTTGAAAATTTTGTTATTGCTACTCTTAAATGGAAAGTCATATTGATAGGGGGGTTTTCACCAGAATACTTCTTAAGGTGGCTACTTGGTCCTAAATGAAAATGGTGCTGATTTGACCTCAATTGTGGCTGCCATGGTTACCATCTTGAAAATATTGCTTAATCCTACTTCGTCTAGATGGATGGTCATGTCAAACAAGGTTTTTTTACCAAAAGACTTCTTATGATGGTTGGTCCTCAATGAAAATGGTGCCAATCTGACATCCAATATAGCTGCCATTGCAGCCATTTTAAAAATCTTGTTGTTGCTACTCCTCCTAGACAGAAAGTCATATCGACTTGGGGTTTTCACCAGAGCACTTCTTATGATAGCTAGTTGGTCCTAAATGATAATGGTGCTGATCTTGCATCCAGTATGGTTGCCACAATGTCCAGCTTAAAAATCTTATAACTACTCCTCTTGAATGGATGGTCATATTGACATGGGGTTTCTGGTGATGTCTAGTTTGTCCTAAATGTAAATGGTGCTCATCTGACATTAAATATGGCCACCACAGTGGCCAATTTCAAAATTTTTTTATCACTCAAGAATATCAGACACGGTTTCAACACTGAGCAGTTAAAAATAAGAAACAGTCTTATCTTGGATTCCTGAAAGTTCTTTTCATGCAGTACAACATCAGTCCCTTCAAGGGACTCTTGTTCATTCAGAGAAAAAATAATTGATTCCTGTCTTGTATTTAATACAAGTATATTAAAATCTGACAAATATATATATATATATATATATATATATCATTTAAAAGATATAAACTTCTGCATTTCCACTTCGGAAAATATAATGAATAGTCCGCAATTTAGCTATCAGACAAAATTAAAAGGGCATCTCTCCCTCTCTCAGTCTCGATGTTTGTATAGTGTTTTGATCAGTTAAAAAAGAAAAGATTATGAGATAAACTGGAGAAGAAGAGTCAACAAAAAATATTTATAATTTATGTTATTAATAGTATTATTTATTTTCATAACAAAATGTAAACAGATCTATTTTATGAGTCCAGTTGGTCCAGATGTAACTGTATTAGTGAATGATCAAGTATATAATTGTATATTTCAGTGCGGTGCTGAGAGATGAGTACCACATGCCATACTGGACAATAGATGTTAATGGAGCAGCATCAGTCCAACATGTGATTGTATTGCCTCTTGCTATTATAGCCCTCTACAGAGTCGTCCAGTTTCTGATAAATTAAAAGGCATATATGAGTTTAGTTTATTTTTCATATTGACTCAAAAACTTCCAATGCCAGAGGTAACATTTTATCAAGTGTAAAGTTGAAGAATCAGATGCTGATTGCTAACATAAAGTTGTCCAAGGATGGAAATTAGTTTGTTACTGATGAGAGTCAAATTGTGTCTTGTCTGCAGAAGCAAGTGAGATGTAGGGATTAATATCATTATTAGTGGTACTGTGGGTTGATATTTATTAATCTAAAAAAAAATTTCTGTTGCAGCCCAGGTTTTGCTTCCATAATAAAATCCACATTCAGATGAACACTTGTGCCTTGCTTAACACCACTGCTATCACCTTCTGCATTTCTACTGAAATGTTTCTAAATGTATTTGTGTGATATTGCTGAAATTAGACTGTAAACATTTACTGAACTGAGACAAATTTACCTATATGTCCGTTAATTTATATCTCGTTAATCAGTCAGTGTCTTTATTCATACAATTTTCAAGGTGTCTTTATTAATAAAAAGATGCTGTAAATTCTGAACCATTGTGTGTGTTTCATAATGCTTCTGGGTGATTAGGAGTGTCAAAGAAGGTCATGGATGCTAAAAATGATAATCTTTGGTGGCATAAACTTACTTGACTTCACTTTGATCAGATGGGGGGGGGGGTCAAGAGAGCTTATTTACACCTATAGCTACATAATCTGGAGAGTATTGTGAAAAGTCGTCTTCCATTGCTGCAGTCCAGTGACTTTAATTATGGTAACAAAGGGTTCAAGTTGAAGTAATTTCCAGTGGGTTAAAAAGCAGTGATGAAAAGCATAGTATGGGTGTTTGTCACTGTGGCAAGACACCAAATTTTGCAGAAGACATACATGTATTTCGAAACATTACACATTGTACTCTTTAGTTTTGGTGTTAAAAGGTAAATAAAATGCAAGTTTTTATTTTCTACTGATTGTACACAAAATTATTACTCATATGAATAGAGAAAACTTCAGATTATTGGTTTAGAAATATTTTTGAAAAGTATTTAGAGGTTACCCTTTTTTTTAGTTGATAGAATTTAGAGATAATTTTAGATTATCTACATTAAGTGCCTTCATTATCATAGCTCTTACCTTTTTAATCCTTGATTGAAGTGGTATTTAGAGATAGTTTTTGAATACTTTTAGAAAACTCAGATTGCAGTCACAACGAATTCATGTGTTATGAAGTTTTGTATTGCTTAAATGCTATATTTCGGCCAGTATTACATATTCCTGTAGCCTATAGCAGAAAGTAATTTGTCCTGATGTATTTTTACAGACCCTGAAATGGGTCATGATACCAATGAAACAAAAATGGAATGCAGAAAGTGCACAAATAAAATGAATGTGGTATGAAGGAACAGACAATGCAAATGCAAAACACAGTTTGCAGAATGATGGATGATAAAGGAAAGAAAATAAAATGCGAATGCATTTCATGAATGGTTTTGAAAATCTTTTAGCTGGATTTCAAGCTATCGCTTCATATCCACTGTTGAAAGCCCTTTTGCGTCACAATCTGGGATCAGTTTCTCTATTCTTTACACTGACAGTTTTCACCACTTACAAGCCATGAAATTGGTCTAACAACTGCCATTGATGTGATGACATCATCTCCAGTAGTTGTATCTGTACAATTTTTATTGCAAAATAAGAAATAAATTTGCTGACAAATATTCTACAAGTGAAATTTACATTTATTGCAGTTATGGCTAAATATTTATTAAAATAATTGTTAAAAATGCATTTTCTACTTTATTAAAGCATACTTTTAACAAGACAAGATATGAAAATAATAGTTCTTTCTATTTAATACTATTAAAAACAGAAATCCAGTATTTGGTAAATGCATTCCAAACAAAAAAAAGTTGAACCAAATGATGCATGAAAATGATAAACACAACATTATAATGCATTTCTGAGACCCTAAACAAAAAATGATGAGAAGGTAGATGAAATGCAACTGTGAAATGCAGAATGAATGCAAATGACGCACAAATGAAATGCAGATTTGGTAACAGTACTCATTTCAGGGACTGCAATTACTCGAGATGACTGAGAGAGATTTGTGGCTAAGATCTTAGTGAAGTGTCCATTTCATTGGCTTGGTCTGCAATAGTTGTGTTAGTTCACATGGCCTTAACGTCAAATGAACTTAAGGTATGGTCCTGTGCCCATCTTCGTTTGTTGTCTGTTAGCATTTGCTATTTTCAGGTTCTTCATAACCATATTTGGCAGAGGTCATCGTGTCTTTAAGGCTTTTCAAGTGTGTAACAAATTATACTAATTCACCTTCCAAAATGGTCATTGTTACTAAAAAATTATCTATAAAACACTTGTACGAGACCATGGAACAGAATTTGACCAAATTTGACAGAAAGAATGCTGATATAAATGTTCTTCCTACATTTATTTATACAGTGATGCGAGACCACTGATACAGATATTGACCAAATTTGACAGAAAGCAGCCAAGCTTGAATGCCTTCAGAGTTTTACAAAATGAAATCAATCTGCTGTCTGATATGACTGCTGTTACTAAAAAAAAATACAACAGTTAAACCATTTTCTCATAAATCTGCTTAACAGAATTTGACCAAATTTTACAGAGTGCATTTTGGTTCAAAGGCCTTTCAATTTTATACAACAATGCTGATCTGCCATCAGATATGATTGAAGATACTAAAGAGGAAAAAAAACTCAATCAACTTTTTCTCAAGACCAGCCAAAATGAAGAAATTTTCAGACCAGACTGAAAGCATTACACCAGCCAAGATTTCTTGCCCAGCTGCTATTGCATTTGGCTATAAGGCATCTGTCAGCCAGGTAAAGATTTCAGATCCACTTGAGTCTCTTGTCTAATAAATATTTTTGAAAAATGTTTATAACAAGATAAATTAGGAGTTTCCTGACTGAAATTTAATGAAATTGGTATACATTTTTAGGTACTTAATGATGATCAATTATTGAGAACAGCTATGCAAATATTTATGTCAAAAATATGTTTTTGACACCACCTTATGTAGTGTAAGCATGTATTTTACTAATATATTTTACAGGGTTGAAACTTATTTGTATTTTGTTTCCAACAATTGTGAAATTTTTGTATTCAAAATGTTATGTATTGCTTTTTTGTTTACTTTGTAACTTTCTAGTTTATGTATCAGATCTGACCTTTTTGCAGTCATGATAATTGCTTTTATAGAAAATATCTTGAATTTTTTAAAAAAATAATTTGAGACATTGATTGAAGGATCTAGATGGTTTCTTTTGTTTTAGACAGATCTTGTATTACTACTTGAAGCAAATACAGGCATCCAGTTTGGATATGAAAAAGCATCCATTTCTACATTGGCTTCCTACTATTAGCCCATTGCTAATGTTGCTCTTTTTTTTTCTTTTTTATTTAATTCTTAGGAGCTAAAACATTCCGATTTAGTTCTGAAAATCTGAACCTTAAAGGTTGATTTTGACATGTTTTGTACAATCTTTCATTATTGTTTGTATTGCATTTAAAAAGTGCAGTTATCAAATTCATGGAAGAAAATATATTTCTAGGCTTTTCTCATTTGCAACTGCTTGCTGGAATGTTCTTTTACTATTCATTATATTAGAATTATCTAAAGATTAACAAAAACTAAATCATTGTGACATCTGATATTATTAATGTTAAGCCTGTATGCAACCTTTTGTAGTCGTCTTTCAAAGTCTTAAAAATTAAACAACTGATATAAGACGTCAGGGATCACATACACCTTGATTCAAGTTATGTTTTTTGAGTGTTGATGTTTTGCCTTTTTTATTGATGTGGAAACTTGATTACATTGTGTTTAATAATTTTTATACCTTATTTCGCTATTATTTACCAAGCAATATTTGTTAAAGTTTGTGAGTTGAAGAGCATGAGTGTGCCCCTCTAATATGCTTACCATTTTGAATATATTGATATTATTAATACATACTAGCTAATGTGCAATATGATAGAAGTTGTGTAAAATATTGTTTCATATTGTAGACTAATATGCTTTTTGTATGCATGTATGCTTTATTTGTATGATGTAACATTTTTATCAAAATATCTCTATTTATTTGTATTGAACCAAATGTACAGAGTCTGTAAAGTATAATTGCAAATTTATATCCTACAGAAAATGTTTGCAACTTTGTATTTTCATAATCGTACAATGTTATCTACATGACCATATCAACTTACAAAGACATTCAAACTCATGGATTTGTAAATATTCTCTTGCACACAAAAAATATGCAGTAATTTTAGATCTGCTTGTATGGATGTACAAAGAGAACTCTAAAGTTTTACATGGCAGGGTTTGTCATTTTAATCTTACTATACATGTTCTAGACCATTTGAACTTCATATTTACCATTGACAGCAAAGTCACCATTTTTCAGTCCAAACTCCCTGGAAAAAAAATAAAGTTAACCTTTTACCTCACATAAGCGCTTTTGGATGCCTCTACCACATTCCGATGGAAGCACTTTTCGATGCCTCTATTCAGTCCACATGCAAGCGCATTTGGATGCCTGTGCACCATTTGCGTAGAGGTGCATTTCGATGCCTACAGTAAATATTGGCCAGTTAAGCTGGTCTTTGTAGCACCACCTATAGGCATTGAGGAAAATTATCATGACATCGGATCACATGGTTCCTATTTAAGATAAAGTTCTAATTTGTTGCTAAATATAGTAATGGGGTCAGATTCATCCCAATCAAAAATGGAGGCCACAGAATTTGTTTGGCAGTTTCTAGAAAGTTCAGATAATGAGAATTACTACTTTGAAGGCTTCAGTGAGTCAATGCTCTGATAAGTAGATTTTGAGGTCGTTGGAGGTCACGGTTGGTCACACAACTTCAATGATGTGACTGAATGAATTTGTGCATGCATCTGGGCCATAAATGCAACAGGAATTCAGTTAAATAAGTAAATCAAATACAATAATTATAAAAATATTAGATTACAATTTTGACATTAAATCATCTGTTACCCCTTCATTTTCTCAATGTCAATCATCTCTTCTCTCAATTTTATACTTTTAGTTCTGCCTTGCTATCATCATAAATTTTCTTTACTGTAGGTTCCAGAAACATGTTATATATTGTACAGTAACTTATTAAAATAAAGAAAGAAACATGCAGAATAAAGAGCTTAAAAAAATCAAATCATTGTAAGGATAGACAAAAAAGTTGCACACAGTTCATCTCGTATGACTTTTTCTTGGGTTTTGAAAGCAGATCAAAATTTATCCTGTGAAAAATAATGATGCTGCCATAAAGAACCGATTTTGCTCAAAAACCTTTCTTTAGATAACAAATGTATTAGAAGAATAAAACAGTCAAAATGTAGGTTGAACTGAGCATATACCACACTGCTATAAATTTCTCAGGCTGGCCTATTGATATGGGATCATCTAGGTAATAGTTGTTCTATTTATAGCACACTGCACTGAGTGGTTTAGGCATATGTATAGTGACATCCAACACAGCAGCAGATGCTATGAGGTCAATGGTTAAAAGAGCATATATAGTTTAGTTATTACTTCTGCTCATTCTTTGCCTTGAAGTCGACAACAAAATTCAGAGGTACCCTTTACCGTTTAACTTTATGCAGACTGAATGCCTAAAGCCGAAAATTGTATATACCTATCACCTCCAATTGAAAACATATTTAGGGTAGCTTTTGCCTAGCACCGAATGGCAAATGGAGAATAAATGTAGTAGCCAAGCATCTTTTAAAAAGGGTCAGTCATTTTTTTAAGTCATAAAAGTGCATCCACCCCCTTAAATTCCACAAAATATTAGTGCATCCCGAGATCTTTTTTAAAGCAGTTTTTGTTTCAGTCTTGAATTATATTTTTCATCTCTTCCCAATTGATCTCTTTTTAAATTGTATTGATATAGCTTCTAAATAACCAAAGTTTTGATTGTAAAGAAATTATTTGATATTAGACATTTACTGACTTCAGGTTTAATTTTTTCATTTATTTGATTAAAATAAAAACTCAGAGCATTAAATTATCCAAAGTCCTTAATCCATTTTATTGTTTACACAAAATAATGATTTTAAAAAAATGATTTTTCAACTTTTTTTTATTAACATCTCTTTATTGTTAGTTAGATAAAAAAAAAAGTTGTTACTTATACATGTCTGTCCAGAGACTTATACATTTGTGTGGAAACAAATAAACTATACTATATCATAAAACCTTCTCATAAATCAATCAATCATTGATTGTCCAGATCTTTAATTGCACAGAATTTGTAAACATTCAATTATGTTGTCAACTTATCATAATGGAATATTCAGGTTTTGACAGAAAATTGGCACGAACAAATGTGTTCAGTGGTAAATTTGATCTTTATAAAGGAATATTCAGCTTCCGACTTAAACAGCGATTTTTCCAATAAGAAGTATGCATATTTCCTACATAAGTTGTTCCCACAATGACATTGTCATTCCTTAGTATTTTTACCTGTACAGAGAATATGTCAGAGGATTGTATGTAAACATTGTATTTGTAGAAAAATTAGTTTTACTTGTAGGAAAATGTGTAAAAAAAATTGTTTTAAATAAGGTAAAAAAATAGATGTATATTTCTGACTTGTACATGTATACATCATGGTTTGACAGTGACAAGAAAAGTAAATTAACTCTCCCAAGTTAAAGGCATGATCTGTATGATGACAGATTTGCTACCATGACAAAATGGTTGGTAACGAATTTGGTCATTGTAATGACAGTTGGCTGTGTAGTTCTTGGTTCAGTCTTGTTACAGGTGGACTGTTCAAAGATACATTGGTTCCCCTCTAATAAAATCACTCCTTCTGTAACGAAACAATGGCTTTATAAGAGGGATGACCTCTGATGAGGGAGGAAAAATGGTAAAACTGAACTGATACAGGGTACTGTGACCTCTTATGCAGGGGTGACTTGTGAGAGGGCCTTATAAAAGGGGGACCACTGTATTTATCTAATAAATACAATTCGCACTAAGTTCACCATTATTAATTGAGGATTTTGTCGTGTTCCCTAACTGGAGGGGTCAATGTCTAAGTAGAGTTACAGGAGCAACAGTGGCTTGGTTCTTGTGCTTGTTTCGTGATCAAAAGTGTGCGAGTTCAACTCCTACCCAGACCAGGCCAGGTCTGCCCCAGTGATGTGTCCCCGGCAAGACAGTTGCCTTGGCACAATATAGCATTTTGTGTTAATGTGCTTTTAAATACCAATCAGTCAATCAACCAGCAAGCTTGAGCTGTTACAGAAAATATTTTGGCTGATAAGTTCCATCCACAATATTTTAGAAAAAAAATGCTTGTATAGGATACATGTGACCAAATATGATTAAATGATTCATGTGAATTTTATTTTTTAAAAAAGCATCACTCAAGACTCTAGTCTGTTAAAGATATCAGTTTATTCTTATTTACTTACAATGTTTTTCTTGCAGAATATCTATGACCGTTCTGTTTAGTTGCGATATTTAAGTTTGCCGTTCTACTATTTTAATCCAATTATCTTGTCATGTACCAGTAACCATCATTAAGTGAGGGAATTATATCTGAATTTTGTGTACATCATAATGGTAGACCAAATTAAAAGAAGTCTAGGTAGACATTACTATTTGTTTTTGTCAGCAAAATACAGCTAAACTTCCCCAAAACTTGCCCCTCTAACTCTGCTTCATATTTTTGTCCCATGTATAGATAGATAAATACCTCTGTAAGAGGACACAAATCTTTTGTGTCTGGTTTTACTATATGTCTTGTGTCACATAGAAACTCTCAAAAGCAAAGGAATAATTGTTTTTTTATCAAGAGTTCTAAATGAAAGGAATGAAATATTTGTATCTCAGTTTAAAAACAAATTTCAGTACAAAAGCTGTTATTTTACCATGTGCATTGTTCTTCTGGCAGTGAAGTGATCCATTCTTTGCATGACGTGTATGCTTGAATGTAAGCGCATTGTCAGTTACTCTGAATAAAAAACATGTACAGCAGAGGGTTCAGTTTAGTGCACCAGACTGTAATGGCAAGTGAGATAATGGTGTGGCCTTGCATCCAATGTGTTTTTCTGTCCCTCTTCACATTTGCTATTTTTAGCTTCTTCTCAAAAACCACTGGATCAATTTGCACCAAATTTTACAGGAAACATCCTGGCATCAATGCCATTATGTTTTATTAAAAACTGATGCCAGTCTGCCATCATATAAGAAACTAAGCTAGAGGAATGGTGAGCAGTTTGCCTTGTCTCCATGTTTTAAACCATCTGCATAAAAGGATGTGTGAATATATACTGGACGTCAGATTTGCACCATTTTTATTTAGGACCAACTAAAAAGGAGTCTTTTAGTGAAAACCCAATGTTGATACGACCATCCATTCAGAAGGAGTTATGATATGATTTTCAAGATGGCCACTAGGGCAGCCATATTGGATGTCAGATTGGCACCGTTTTCATTTAGGACCAACTAGAGATCATAAGTCTCCATGTCAATATGACCATCTCTCCAGGGGAGTAGCAATAACAACATTTTCACCTTGGCCACCATAGCAGTTATATTGGATGTCGGATCAGCACAATTTTCATTTATGACCAACTAGACCTCGTCATTCTTTTAGTGAAAACCCCACATCAGGAGGAGAAGCAATAAGATTTTCAAGATATCAGATTGACAAATTTTCAATTAGACCAACATGACATCATAAGTCTTTTAGTGAAAACCACTTTCACTTGGGACCAACTAGACCTTGGGATGAATTTTTAGCTCTACTGGTCACTGACCAAAAGAGTTTATTGGGATGGCCTGTTGTCCGTCATCTGTCCGTTAGCACAAGTTTGTTATTGCTACTTCTAAACTACTTGGCGGATTGCTACACACACTGAAAATATTGTTATTGCTACTCTTCCGAATTGATGGTCATCATTGATAAAGAGTTTTCACCAAAATACTTTATATGATAACTAGTTGGTCCCGAATGAAAATGGTGTCCTGCAGACATCCAATAATGACTGGCATTAGGAACATATTGAAAATTTTGTCACAAATTCTCCTAAATGGATGGTCATATTGGCATGGGGTTTTCACTGAAAGTCTTCTAATGGTTCTAACTTGTCCTAAATGAAAATGATGCTGATCTTACATCCAATATGGCTGCCACAGCAGCTAATTTGAAAATCTTATCGCTCAGGAATATCGGAGATGGTTTCAACACTCGGCAATTAAAAAGAATCAATGGTCTTTTCTTTAATTCCTGGAAATTATTTTTGAACTGTAGAGCATCAATCCCTTCAATGGACTTTTGTTATGTAAAGTCTCATGGTAATCCTGTCAGTAACTTCTTTGTTCTGATGACAAACTTGTGCTATCGGACAGATGACAGACATAAGCTCTTCTGGTCTATGACCAGTGAAGTATGTATGTATGTATAGAGTTTAATGCACATCAGGCTAAAAAGTACAGAGTGGCTTTAGGTATCCCAGAAAGGCATATAAACAAAGATTACATCAAAAAGCTAAAATGCTTAAAATAGTAAGTCAAATTCTTGATATAAATCACTCTTTTACAAGGTCCAATACCTTCTCAGCTGGAACATCATCACAGGACACATTCCAGGTCATAAAGGTTGCCTCCATTAGTTGGCTCTTGTAACATGCAGGAGGACACAAGTCTATTCTACATCCCCAGGCCTGCAGGGGTCTGTGACTCGTAGAGCTATATGTATATATGTATGTATATTTGGGTTTAATGGCACATCAGCACGATCCTGGCTATATAGTGCAGACCAAAAGTTCAGCAACAAAAACTGTAAAAGCAAAAAAAATGAGTCCCTCAAAGGGTCTGACACTCTACTGGGCAAAAGAATTTCCAGGAATTCAAGATACCGGTAAGATCATTTCTTTCTTTAAACTTTTGAGTGTTGAAACCATCTCTGATATTCTTCAGCGATAAGAAGATTTTCAAATTAGCTGCTGTGGTAAACATACTGGATGTCAGCTTGGCACCATTTTCATTTTTTCATTTAGGACAAAGTAGACATCATTAGAAGTCTTTTGGTAAAAACTCCGTCATAATGATCATCCATTCAGGGGGATTAGTGACAACAAAATTTTTAAGACGGTCATGGCAGCCATATTGGAAGTATGACTGGCACCATTTCCATATAGGACCAACTAATTATCATAAGAAGTCTATTCATGAAAACCCCATATTGATATAACCATCCATTTGGACTGGAGTAGAGATCACAATATTTTCAAGATATGACTTTCCATTCAGGAGGAGTAGCAATAACATGATTTTCAAAATGGCTTCTGTGGCAACCATATAGGACATCAGATTGGCACCATTTTCATTTAAGACCAACTTGACATTATAAGAAATCTTCTGGTGAAAACCCCATGTCAATACGACTTTCTGTTCAAGTCGAGTTGTGATAAGATTTTTAAGATAGCTGCCATGGTGGCCATATTGGATGTCAGATCAGCACCATTTTTATTTAGGACCAACTAGACATCATAAGAAGTCTTGTAGTGAAAACCCCATGTTGATATGACCATCCATTCAGGAGTAGTGATAACAAACTTTTCAAGATGGCTGCTGTGGTGGCCATATTGGATGTCAGATTGGCACCATTTTCATTTAGGAACAACTAGACCTCACAAGAAGTCTTCTGGTGAAAACCTAATGTCAATATGACTTTTCATTCAGGAGTAGCAAATGACAAAATATTAAAGATTGTTGCTGTGATGGCCATACTGGTTGTCAGATTGGCACCATTTTCATTTAGGACCAACTAGACATCATAAGAAGTCTACTGTTGAAAACCCCATGTTGACATGAACATCCATTTAGGAGAAGTAGCAATAACATTATTTTCAAGATGGCCACTATGGAAATTATATTGGAGCAGCACCATTTTCATTTAGAGTCAACTAGACTTTGAATGAATGTGTGTGTACAGTTTAATGGCAATCCTCCTAGTTTAGAAGGAGTAGCAATAACAACTTGTGCTAATGGACAGATGGACAACAGGTCATCCCATAAGCTCTTTTGCTCTATGACCAGCAGAGCGAAAAAAAATAGGGGGCTATACAAATAATGATTTACACAGAGTATTTACCCCAACAAATTTCTAATTAGTATTGTGGCTTTATTCAAATTCTTAAAATAACAATGGAATGATTAGCCAATTTAAAGTTATACTGACAGATTGACTTGAGTACAGTGAATATAAGCAAGGCATCTTCACACATCAATTCACATGTTGGGTCTTTACCCAAACAATGTCTTTCTTCATTAGCATGATTGAGTGACCACTTTAAGCAGTTAAGAAACCACAGTTAGGCCATTGCCCATAGAAAGCAGGTGACCATTTATTACACTGCTTTAATAGAGGATATTTAACGGGGGGAGGGGGGATGGTCACTGAGACCAGGTGACTGCTAAATAAACGTTACCATCAAGGTAGGTTTGACTGTACATGTTCTTTTCTTGCATCGTTTTTTTATTGGCTGTGAATGATAACTAAAATTCATGCTAAAAGATTTGATTACCTCCAATCAAGATACCTGAAATGAAAAACAATTCTTTCCTGCACCAGACATTCATCCCTCTAGAGAACATGATGGGGAAAAACAACGTCCTTCACGTTTGACCAAATGTACTGATCAAACTGCTTTGCAATGGCATATTAACATTGCAAAATACCAATGGCATATTAACAGTGTAAAGTACCAGTACATACATTAATGATTTTATCATCACCTATCTTTTGTACACATACTAAAATTCATAAAATACTAGCAGGAGGACAAACCTTTTAATAATGAATTTGCCTTATAAGTAAATATTTACAGAACATGGCACTCGATATCAATCAAGTAAGAATTTTTTATCAGCACTCAGTGCTGTTGTATGATATAGTTAAAGCTAAAGTATATCTCAGTACCACATACAATTATTCCAATCTTACACATAGACAGGTGAACACTCAATAAATAATACTGTTATTCCATACATTTTTATATTATTCATTTCCAAAGAGACAAAATTATATAGGGATCAAACACAGTTTGCAGTGTGCAAACATTTGCCAAAGCATGAAGGAAGACTTTGAATTCCAGGGTTTATGTTCATTCCCAAGTGATATGGTCTGGCAAACTTTTGCACACAGCAAACTTTGTATAATCATCCTTCTTATATGATAATATTCCTAATGAATAATTTTCAACAATAATGACTACCAAACAAAACAGTCCAGAATACGAGTCTTTCCACACTGATAAGAATTAGATCACTTAAGTCTTAAATAATCGCTGTTTGGGCAAGATAGTACACATGAGTGACTTGCTTTGCCATAAACTTGCTGCAGAGCACGTAAACATGGTAAGGGTATTCTTGGCTATTTAAGTTATCACATACTTCTGCCTCTCTAATGACAAAATCGCACATTCTGCCACTTTCTGCCAAAACATCACTACCACTCCATCTTGCTGCAACTCGTATTTGACTAGCCTGGAGTCGGCATAAAAAAAAAACTACTCACATAACGTGCACATTTTTCCGTTTTGATTAACAGCCTACAACACAAAAATGCACGAGTCAAAGCAACTAAAAGCTGCCCGATCATGTAAGAATTACCGTATATACTCGCGTATAAACCGATACCAACTGCAAACTGCATAGACCCAGATCTGCCGTTGCATTATGCACAGACAGATCTGGGTCTATGCAGTTTGTAGGGACTAATCAGTAGAACAAACAACATAGACCCTGATCTGCCAGCACATTATGCAACAGATCTGGGTCTATGCAGTTTGCAGTTGGTATCTAGTTATATGCGAGTATATACGGTAGTGTTCTGCACAACAGTTTCTCACTTGTAAATAACATTACTCATAAGCAGTTTTCTGCTTACACTGCAAGACAGAAACTACAGTACCAGCATGTGTACAAACATATATATATATATATATATATATATATATATATATATATATATATATATATATGACTTACAAATCTTTAAAACAGAACCTTCCCATTGTACATGCTGCTGTCACCACCTTTGTTACTAAATGCTGTTGGAAAAGTGATGCCTTGCATGACAAACAAGAAGAAGCACACAATCTATGGTTAGCATATGTAGACCTGCAATCACACCAAGATAAATAAGGCAAATCAAATATCATGATTAGGATAATTAAATTATCATGATATTGGGTCATTTTTATACATGCTATTTGAATACAAGTTAATAAATTGTGAACTCAGTAAATGAATTGGGTCAAACACACTTGGCATACTTGATATCAGAGCTGCCCTTGAGTAGAACACACTTGGCATACTTGATATCAAAGCTGCCATTGAGTAGAACACACTTGGCATACTTGATATCAGAGCTGCCCTTGAGTAGAACACACTTGGCATACTTGATATCAGAGCTGCCCTTGAGTAGAACACACTTGGCATACTTGATATCAGAGCTGCCCTTGAGTAGAACACACTTGGCATACTTGATATCAGAGCTGCCCTTGAGTAGAACACTCTTGGCATACTTGATATCAAAGCTGCCATTGAGTAGAACACACTTGGCATACTTGATATCAAAGCTGCCATTGAGTAGAACACACTTGGCATACTTGATATCAGAGCTGCCCTTGAGTAGAACACTCTTGGCATACTTGATATCAAAGCTGCCATTGAGTAGAACACACTTGGCATACTTGATATCAAAGCTGCCATTGAGTAGAACACACTTGGCATACTTGATATCAAAGCTGCCCTTGAGTAGAACACACTTGGCATACTTGATATCAAAGCTGCCATTGAGTAGAACACACTTGGCATACTTGATATCAAAGCTGCCATTGAGTAGAACACACTTGGCATACTTGATATCAAAGCTGCCATTGAGTAGAACACACTTGGCATACTTGATATCAAAGCTGCCCTTGAGTAGAACACACTTGGCATACTTGATATCAGAGCTGCCCTTGAGTAGAACACTCTTGGCATACTTGATATCAAAGCTGCCATTGAGTAGAACACACTTGGCATACTTGATATCAAAACTGCCATTGAGTAGAACACACTTGGCATACTTGATATCAGAGCTGCCCTTGAGTAGAACACTCTTGGCATACTTGATATCAAAGCTGCCATTGAGTAGGAATACAATAACCTTAGAGGGTAAACATATTTGCAAGTAATAAAAATGGTAATTTACATGTAACTAGAGGAATGGTGAGCATTTTGCACACATAAATTCACCCCTGGCTCTGCTGCACCCCACCACTACCCCATGATGGAAATGAGTCTACAGTCAAAAATAATGGCAAAACTCTTGTAAAAATTGTGCAACTACAATGATTGGTCAACATGCATGACTTTTGATGACCATAATATATACAAAGTTTTCAAAGCAATCCACTAAAAATTTTGTCATACATTGCATCCAGCTGTAAAGTCAAAAAGGGTAACAACTCTTACAAATATCAAGTAAGCATAAAGATTTGTCAATATGTGCATCTTTAAATGAAGATCACAATATGTACAAAGTTTCACATCAATCTGTAAAGAACTGCAACACAAATTGCATTCATAAGATTCTGTCTCAAACTGCTTTCAGCTGCTGGACAAAAAAGACAATAACCTTGACAAAAATTGCTGGAGCAAAGTGATTTGTCGACATGTACATATTCAGGTGTTGACCATAATATTTACTAACGTTCATTGCAATCCATCAAAATCTGCAGGACTATTGGTGCTAATGAGATTTTATCATACACTGCATAAAGCCACAATACAACATGGGCCATAACTCTAACAACAATTGCCGTAAGAAAGTGATTTGTCTATATGCACATCTTAAGGTGATGACCATAATATTTAAGAAAGTTTCATGGCAATCCATCAAAAACTGGGGGACTAGTGTCACTAACAAGATTGCATCGTACTCTGCATTAAGCTGCAAGACAAAAAGGTCAATAACTTTTAAAAACTTGTGGGAGCAAGGTGATTTGTCAATATGCGCATCTTCAGGTGATGACCATAATATTTACCAAGTTTCATGGCAATCCATAAAAAAAACTACAGAACTAGTTGCACTAATGAGATTCTGTCATACACTGCATTGAACTACAAGACAAAAAGGGCAATAACTGTAACTAATATTTGGGGAGGAAAGTCATTTGTTGATATTTGTATCTTCAGATTATGACCATAATATTTACCAAGTTTCATGGCAATCCAAGATTTTTAAGGCAGTCATTGTGGCAGCCATATTGGATGTATGACCGGCATCATTTTCATTTAGGACCAACTAGGTATCATAAGAAATTTATTGGTGAAAACCTCGTGTTGAAATAGCCATCCATTTGGGAGGAGCAGAGATAATAATATTTTCAAGATATAACTTTCCATTCAGGAGTAGCAACAAGAAGATTTTCAAGATGACTACTGTGGTGGCCATATTGGACATCAGATCAGCACCATTTTCATTTAGGACCAACTAGACATCATAATAAGTCTTTTAGCGAAAACCCCATGTTGATATGACCATCCATTCAGGAGGAATAGCAGTAACAAAATTTATAAGATGGCTGCCATGGCAGCCATACTGGATGTCCAAGTAGCACTATTTTCATTTCAGACCAACTAGAATATGGGACAAATGTGTGTGTAAAGTTTCATGGCAATCCTATAAGTAGTTTAGGACAGGCATGTGCAACTTCCTCCAGGGCACATAAGTGATATTTAGAGCCACACCCAATGATGTAAATAAGCAGATAAAACCAGGTCATGGGCCGTATCCAGTCCATGGGCCATAGGTTGCACATGCCTATTTTAGGAGGAGTAGCGAAACAAACTTATACTAACGGACGGACGAATGACGGACAGCAACTCATCCCATAAGTACTTCTGGTCTATGACCAGTAGAGCTAAAAACTGCGGGACTAGCACTAACAAGATTGTGCCAGATGAAAGAATGGATGGACCGACATGAGGATTACTATATACCCCTACATGCCAACACAAGGAAATTAAAATGTGCTACTGCCATTTATAATCTGCAGATATTCATATTAATATCAAATGTGTACACTTCTAATTCAAGATATGATTAATGAGACAAAATAAACATGAAGCATATGTACACTGATGTAAACACTTGTATTGCTACTGCATTTTGTCTTTAATCTATCTCTTGCTGTCCATGTCAATGGATGATGATTTGAACATACTTGAACTGTACATTAATAATCTTTATTTTAATGACTATATACAAAATATATTATTGCATTTTAATATCAGAGGGCAAACTATACACACAGAATGAAGCATCTCACCAGTACACTTGTTCTATGACATATCCCACTGTATAACACTTGAAAAAACTTTAACAAAAAACTTTCAAACAGTATGTTGCCAATATTATGAATCCCCATCTGTTAAATACAGGCTTGACAAGAACTTGGGTAAATCAGCATAAATTCATTTAGGACAAACTGGACACCATCAGAAGACTTTTGGTGAAAACCCGATTTTGATATGACCATCCATTATGGAGAATTAACGACAAGATTTTCAATATGTTCATTGTTACTACCATATTTGAGGTCAGATCGGCACCATTTTCATTCAGGACCAACTAGATATCATAATTAGTCTTTTGGTGAAAACTCCATGCTGATATGACTTTCTTTTCTGGAGGAGAAGCAATAACTATTTTCAAGATGGCTGCCATGGTGGCCATATTGGATATCAGATCAGCACCATTTTCATTTAGGAGCAACTAGACATTATACGAAGTCTTTTAGTGAAAACCCCATGTTGATATGACCATCCATTCAGGAAGAGTAGCAATGACAAGAATTTCAAGATGGCCCCTAGGTTGGTCATACTGATGTCTAAGTGAAAGTCTTCTGGTGAAAACCCCATGTCGATATGATGATCCATTCAGGAGAAGTAGTGATAAGATTTTCAATACAGCTGTCACAGCAGCCCTACTGGAGATAGTACTCAGATCGGCACCATTTTCATTTAGGACCAAACAGACATCATAAGAAGTCTTTTGGTGAAAATCACATGTCTAAATGACTTTCAAGATGGCTGCTGTGTTGGCCATATTGGACATTAGACTGGCACTATTTTCATTCAGGACCAACTAGATATCATAATAACTTTTTTGGTGACCATCCACTCAGTAGGAGCAGTGATAACAATATTTTAAAGGTGACTGCCATAGTGGTCATACTGGATGTCAGATTGCCACCATTTTGATTTAGGTACCAACTTGACACAATAAGAAGTCTTTTAGTGAAACCCCCATATTCATATGACCATCCACTCGAGAGGAGTAGTGATACAATTTTCAAACTGGTTGTCCATGCAGAACCATTTTCATTAAGAGCCAACTTAACATCATAAGTCTTCTTGTGAAAACCACATGTCGATATGACTATCCGTTCAGGAGGAGTAGCAATAACAAGATTTTCAAGCTGGCTGCTGTCGTGGCCATACTGGATGTCAGATTGGCACTGTTTTAATTTAGGACCAACTAGACATCATAAGAAGTCTTTTAGTGACAACCCTGTGTTAATATGACCATCCATTAAAGAGGAGTAGCAAAAAGATTTTCTAGATGGATGCAATGTGGGCCACAGTGGATGTCCAAGCAGCACCATTTCCATTTAGGACCAACTAGACTTTGAGATGAATGTATGTGTAAAGTTTCAAGACAATCCTTCAAGTAGTTTAGGAGGAGTAGCGATAACAAACCTGTGCTAATGGACAGACAGCCGATGTACAATGGACAACAGGCTATCCCATAAGCTATCCTGGTTTATGACGAGTGGAGCTATAAATTCTTTCCAAAGATAAAGGCATCATTAATATACATAGCTCTAGTTCATAACTGAACCATTCAAAGATCCTGATGATATAAACCCTATTTACCAAGAATTTTTAAAAAATTGGATGAGAAATAGTCTCCAGAGAAGAAACAAGCTTAGCAAATCAGATGCAAAAACACCTTATTAATATGGGCAGATATCACTTGCAACAGAACCTGTCAAGATATAAAATTAATTACCAATGTTGAGCAATTTAAATTCAGTCTCCTGAGTAGTAACAAGCCATCAGACACAAATTACCTTATAAATATGTGTCGATCTTGCTTATAATCAAACTCATCCAACATCTTGATGATACAAGGCTATTAAAACAACTCTGATAAACATCTGACCATAGTTACAAGAGTGTCAACAAGCTCTAGCCAATCAGATACAAGATCACCTCATTCATATTTATAAACTACTGGTGGATTACTGAACTTGTCCAAGAGCATGATGATATAAACCCATATTCCAAGTTTGATAAAAATTGAATGAGATATACCATTAGCTCACTTTATGTGAGAAATATAACATTTACCAGTACATACTTATTTACAAGTCAAGAACATGAGTTGCCAATAAAATTCATTGATGAGCATATTTTCTTTTACATGTATTGAACACCTTGCCTGCAAAACTAAAGATTCATTGAATCAAATGCTTTCTTATTTACAAGAAATAAATACTGTTTTGAAATTACCATAATTATTTACCTGTATTGAACACCCTTGTGAAAACAGCATAGGCCAAAATCTGCCACAGCATAATGCTTTGAACGCCCTTGTGAAAACAGCATAGGCCAAAATCTGCCACAGTATAATGCTTTGAACACCCTTGTGAAAACAGCATAGGCCAAAATCTGCCACAGCATAATGCTTTGAACACCCTTGTGAAAACAGCATAGACCAAAATCTGCCAGAGCATAATGCATTGAACACCCTTGTGAAAACAGCATAGGCCAAAATCTGCCAGAGTATAATGCATTGAACACCCTTGTGAAAACAGCATAGGCCAAAATCTGCCAGAGCATAATGCATTGAACTAACTCAAGATTTTGATGATAGAAGCTAAACATCTCGAAATATCTTCCTTAAACTGAGATTTGAAAAAAAATCTTTTTTATTGCATTGTTGGAAAACAATGATTTTGTCACATAAAATTCAGCATGCATCAGACATTAAAATACAGCCATACAATCTTGAATTTTCATTCAAGGAGAGGAAATTCTGAGGACTTCCTCAACTCTTTTTTTCAAGAATAAAGTTTTCCATGTGTTAAATTTTAAAACATACAAGTGATGTTTCATCATTTTCCACTATCTCTACCTCTTACAAAATTATTTATATTGTCTGAAGTATCATCAGCAAGATTTTTAAAAATCTCAATTTGAGGAAACAAATTGAGAATTTTAGTAAAATTGGGACCAGTGTCTTAGCTGTTCAGTTAGGTGTACATAACAAATACAAAATTTCAAAACAATTGTGAATCTGTCTTTCTTCCCGAAATTAAATGCTAAATACATAAACATGCAAATACATGTAGAACACACATATAACACATATACAGGAGACTAAAAAAAAGGAAGAAACCCACACACACTTACTAAGTATGATTTACCATTTTGATATGTCAGTGCTTGATATATTTGATGGATTATTCATGAGTCATATCTACATGCACTTGTGCATCTCTAGATATATGTCAATTAAAATTAAATTTTAGACTGACACATTATCTTTCATGATTATTATCTACAATCTAGTTTCACTCATCCTACTCTATCGATGTCTTTTAAAACAGTTGCCTACATAAATGTTATGTCTGATAAATGCATCTGATTTGTTCTTACATTCATTAAATAGTTGTGATGCATCTCATTCCATTAAAGCAACCTTTCCAATAAATATATGTCAGACAAAGAAGACTAGACTAAGTTAAGTTCATCTTGATTGTACAAACTTCACCTATCCTGACTTAGACAAATTTTTTTCTAGATACATGATCATCCGAATAAATGATCATTATAATAATAATAATAACAGCAATAATTTAAAGAACAAATTTAGATCTAGAGAACGTTCCAATGGTCCAGATGAGTGAAAATTCTGAAACTAACTGATGTATAGAAAACCAACATTTTCCTGTACAATATGTTGGACTGGTTATCACACAGACTTTTTATACAGCATAGAAAACATGCCATTCAGCAATTATTCATAATATTTTTAAAACCATCAACTAGGTAGAATTTTGTATCCAGAATCATGAACAGCATTACTTAAAATATCTAAGAAATTATCAACACTTGGTTATTCTAAAACTTCAGTACAGAGAAAAATGAACAGAGTAAACTACCAAAATGGAAATTGTAAATTGTACTGAGGTTTTCACCAAGTATTTTCCTATGGCAAGTCTTGCATATATTGCTGATGTCCAACAAGCCGCTAAGTCTTTATTTGGTTTTTTTTCTCTCATGCATCCATAATGGAGTTGCTGTGGCCTGAGGAACTCGTTCCACAGTGATGTACTCGTCAAAGTTTTGAGATGCTTTGTAGAAGTCCCTCAATTCCTGAATGGCTTGCTCTTCCATCTGAAGGAATATAATTGTACAAAGGCTTTAATAACTTTTTGGTTAATTTGTAAGAAAAATTACTCTTGTTGACTGTAACTTCTGACTTTCTGGTACATTCATTACAACCTTCCTTGTTCCCTATTTAATTTACATAAAAACCACATCCCCTATTTTGTCTAAATATTGAATTTGACATCTTCACAGATTAAAACAGGAGACACAGTCATTATGAAACCAAACACAACAAAACAAAACAGAAAGTGAACAGGAGTCCCTTGAAGGCACTGACGTTCTACTGGGCAAAAAGAATTTCCATGAATTGAAGATAAGACCATTTCTTCCTTTTAACTGCTGAGTATTAAATATTTTGTGATAACAAGATCTTCAAATTAGCTGCTGTGGTGGACATATTGAATGTCAGATTGGCATCATTTTCGTTTAGGACTGAAGACTGCTGAAAACCCCATGTCAATATGACCACCCATTAAGAAGGTGTAGTGACAGCAAGATTTTCAAGATAGCCATCATGGCACCCATTCTGGACATACAATTGGCACCATTTTCATTTAGGAACAACTAGGTATCGTAAGAAGTCTACTTGTGAAAACCCCATATTGATATAGCCATCCATTTGGGAGGATTAGATATAACAATATTTTCAAGACGCCATATTTAGGGTCAATTTGCATCAGTTTCATTTAGGACCAACTAGACACCATAAGAACTCTTCTGAAAAAAAAACCCATGTCAAAATGACTTCCAATTTAAAAGAAGTAGCAATAACAAGATTTTCAAGATGGCCAGAATCTTGGCCATAATGGATGTCAGATCGGCAACAGTTTAATTAAGGACCAACCCCATGCTGATATGACTTTCTGTTTTGGAGGAGCCACAATAACAAGACTTTCAAGATGGCTGAATTGGTGGCCATACTGAATATTATATGCGCACCATTTCCATTACCACTAGAACCAACCTGACATCATAAGAAGTCTTCTGGTGCAAGCACAATGTTGTTATGACCAGCTATCTAGAAGAAGCAATGATACCAAGATTTTCAAGATGGTCACTGTGGTTGCCATATTGGATGTCTCTTAAGTCTTTTAATAAAAACATAATGTTAATATGACCATCCATTCAGAAGGAGCAGCAATAAAAATATTCTCAAGATAGCAGCAGAGGCAGGTTTATTGGATGTATAAGCAGCACAATTTACATTTACGACCAACTAGACATCATAAAAAGTCTTCTGGTCAAAACCTCAAGTCAATATGACTTTTTGTTCTGCAGGAGTAGCGATAACAAGATTTTAAAGATGCCTGATGGTGTGGTCATACTGGACATCATACTGGACATCAGATTGGCGCCATTTTAATTTAGGACCAACTAGACATCATAAGAAGTCTTTCAATGAAAATCACATGTTGATATGACCATCCATTCAGGAGGATTAGCAAAAACAAGATTTTCAAGACTGCCACTGTGGTGACTGTATTGAACAGCAGATTGGCACCATTTTCATTTAAAACCAGCTAGACAATCATAGGAAGTCTTCTGGTGAAAACCCCATGTCCTTATGATTTTCCATACAGGTGTAGTAGCTATAACAAGATTTTCAAGATGGCAGCCATACTGGATGTCAGATTGGCGCCATTTTCATTTAGGACCAACTAGACATAACAAGAAGTCTTTTGGTGAAAATCCCATGCAGCTATGAAGTCTTCAAAGTCCATGAAATCGGGACAAGTAGCAACAACAAGATTTTCAAGATGGCTGCTATGGTGGCCATATATGGAACCAGATGGGCACCATTTTCATTTAGGACAAACTAGACATCATAAGAAGTCTTCTGGTGAAAACCCAATATCAATATGACTTTCCAGCGATAACAAGATTTTCAACATGGATGCCATGGTAGCTATATTGAATATTAGATCGGCACCATTTTCCTTTAGTACCAACCAGATATCATCATAAGAAGTCTTTCAGTGAAAAGCCCAAGCTGATATGACCATCCATTCAGGAAGAGTAGTGATAAGAAGATTTCAAGATGGCTATGGTGGTGGTCATATTGGATGTCCAAGTGGCATTATTTTCATTTAGGACCAACTAGACCATGTGATGAATGTGTGTGTAATGTTTCATGGCAATCCTCCATGTAGTTTAGGAGGAGTAGCGATAACAAACTTGTGCTAATGGATGGATGGATGATGGATGAAAAACCATCCCATAAGCTCGTCTAGTCTATGTCTAAAAATAACAACGATAAAGACAAGAAACTAGATTTGTCTTTGTACAATACTTATGCCACTAGAGCAGATCAAAAAGTCCAAGTAAAAAGACTTAAAAAAATTTTAATTAAAAAAAAATATACAGCTATTATTTCATGAAAATCTAAAAAGATCATCTACATATGCATTCAAACATGCATATTAAATTTAATTTGTCTACCTGAAGTGGTTTTTGCTTGATCAGGCTAACAAAGTTCTGTCAAAAAAGAAATGCAAAAGTGTAGAAAAAAATTAGCAAAAAATGCTTTAATGGCTTGAAAATCTACTCAGGTCATTTATGTATAAATACAAATATGCCTAACATATTCATTTCTCTACCTCAAATTGGTTTTTGCTTAATTGTGCTAACAAAGTTCTGTCAAAAAAGTCCCAAAACTTCAAAAGTATGAAGAAAACAAAATTGACACACTGTTTTAATGGCCTGAAAATCTAATTATGTCATCTACATATGAAAACATCCACAAAGTGTGGTCCAGGCATGTCAATATAACTAACTTTATTGTGCAGAAACTAAAAGTCTTCTTTAATTCACAGTGACTTTGACCATTGACCTTTTGGCCCCAAAACCAATAGACTTCTTCCTTACCTCAAGTGCAAGCCATCCACAAAGTTTGGTAATTTTTGATGGTGGAAAACTCTAGCTATTGTGAGAAAACCATTTTTCTTTTTTCAGTCACAGTGACCTTGACAGTTGAGCTTTTGAATCCAAAACTTACTGTGTTCTTCCTTACCCCAAGTACAGGCCATCCATTATTGTGCAGAAACAAAATTGGTAACAGATGGACAGACATGCAAACAGATGGAAATCCGAACATAATATGGTCTGCCTATTGGTAAGCATATGAAAACTTAATGAAGAATGTAATGGTTACATATGCATATAGAAAGTTAGCCCCCTTAGCCCCCAGTTAGCCCCCCTCAGTTAGCCCCCCTAGCGGGTAGGTACTATGAAACCCACTCCAAACTGTTGTCTAGTACCTAGACAAAAAGAAGGGTTGAGAAGCAGCAAGGCTGTACACAAAATATGTATATGGTTTTATATATGCTGACACCGACTCCAATGTCGATGTCGACACTGCCAGTAGTCCAATAACTCTCCTCTACATCACAAATGAGCGAAAAAAATGGATATTAAAAAGACCGTTGGATTTTGCTGGAAAAATTACTTGCTGCTAGAATATATGTTACTATGTTCTAATCAATGCTGCTCTATTCAATAACTTATAAAAGATGTTCCACGAACAAAAGTTTATAGTATAATTATTAAAGTTTCACCAATTTACATGATCTTTACTCAACCTTAACCTGCTTGTCACCAATACATATATGCAAAAGTGATGACATGCATTTTCATTGTGTTCATATGCAAATTGCACATTACTACACTATAACAATGTAAACAAAATCATCTGTGAAGTGACTTTCTTATTAGTTCATTTACAGTCCTACCCAATTATGTCGACATCCTCGGGCCCGTGGCAAAAGTCTCGACATAAGCGGATGTTGAGATAAGTGTGGGGGGAGAGGGGCTGCAAAAAGCAAATTTCTCTTTGACCCCCATACAAGTGAAATTCGTCTGTAAGAGGTGACCTATTGTCAGTGAGCAGGATTTACACTTTGAGAAAATAAACATGGAAATTTTGAGTAAATTAAGACAAAACCAGTGTGAAATACACTTGTATATTGACAACTTACATTTTTGTTACCTTTGGGTAATAAAATCCATAATGCATTAAGTACATGTATATGAAATATCCATGAATTCTAGTATAGGTCACATATTACAAAATTCATGTATTGGTAACGTCCTGTTAGAATACACATGTATAAAAAAATGGTAGTCCTTGTTTGATCTATATCCCACTGTCAACCAAAATATGTGACTAAACAATTCACTATGATATTCATTGTTGCCAGTAGCACGTGGCTGTATAGTTGTTATTTAAATGCTACATGTACTTAAATTGGTCTAGATTTTGGTCTGCTCAGGCAACAAAAGTAATCATCTTACTGAGGCCACCAAGGGGATGAGGCTATGTATAGGGAAATGAAAACCTGTCAACAAGTTATGAATTCTCTCTGATCGCAAAACATTCAATACATTTTCAAAAAAAGTCTTAATTAAGCACAAGCAGAATTTGTGTTTTACTCTGTGGTTGGTAGCTATCGTAAGCATAAATAAAGTTACTTTTCTTGCTACAGAAAAGGAAACTTTCACGACAAAATAAATGTGTTTTAATCACCGATCACTTTAGAAAATGCAACAATCTATCAGATTTCATTCCTTTTATTCAAGCTTGATGATGACTTCCTTTGATGAAGGGTGCATTGTTTTTATTCAAAATTGTAGCTGGCATGATTTGATGAAGGGTGCATGCGTTATTGAAGTTGCTGTGAAAGGCCAACTTTGGAGGACCAAACATATGCCTGTTTGTTAATCCGACAGCAACATTAAAGCCTGACTTCAACATCAAATAATTGTAGAACAAAGTATGGGTTGGAACTGGCAGTTTGTCGAAATAAATGATCAGAAAACAAAGGATTTGTTCAAGCTTGGACCTAGGGTTTCTGTTGACATATACATTTATTTTTTATGTCGACATCGACATAAGCATAACAAATTTGGTAGTAACAATAGAACAGGGGACCGGGACTTTGCTTTTTTGTTGACATAGGCAGTTTGTCAACATAAGTGATGTCGATATAAGTCGGTAGGACTGTATTAATATTCACCCATCCCCAAACCATCTGAAGAAAATGGGAGAATTTTCTGAATATAGAAGAGATTTATCAAAGAATTACACCCTATGTCAATGGAAATTAGGCATAAAATCATTTGTCAAATGCGAAAAAAGTTTACCTAATGTTCACAATTAAAAAAAATGTCCCCTCTCTTTCTCTTTATCAGATTGTTATTCATGCACGTAGACTGTGCAGTGTGGCTGCTATCTTTTATTATTACTTCCTCAATGAGATAATTTTATCTGTGGTACTGACTATATTGCTAGTTTATGGTACTGACTATATTGCTAGTTTAGGTTGCCTTCTTATCCAAAAAGAAAATGCAAGTACCAGGTCAGCTGTGATACCAATCAGGTTATTGTGCAGAATATAAACTCATGTAATAAAAGAACAGAAAGATACTGCAATGTTAACTGCATTGTGAGAAATAACGGAGTGAGCCCCATTTCTGTCTAAAAACCTGTATTAGTCCAAAGGGCTTCTTTCTAGCCTTGTTTAGAACATCTCTAAGCTCCATTTCATCCTTAACAATTTCTGAGAAGCTGCTGGCTGAAATAGATGGTGGACTTTGGACCACCTGATTACTCTTCTGCCAAGGGTTTTCTGGAGATCGTGCCATAGTACTGCTCTTCTGATCACTTCTCTTTTGATCTACTTTTGATGTTTGAACTCTATTTGATGGCAGTCCCAAGCTGCAAACATATATAATAATGCTATGTTAAAACTAATCTGTGACCATATTACAAGCCTCCTCAACTCGAGTGCACATCTCAGAAGATTCAGTTTTAATACTGTTTTCAGTAAATTGCAACCCATTTGAAGACTGCTATTAAATGTGCAGGATTTATTTAGTTCAAGAATAAAATATGATGGTTATCATAGGAACAATATTTGAGTTTGAGTGCATACCTAAACTGAGTAGTTTTGTGAATATAGGGTCTGCTCATTAGTACAGTGTTCCCTCGATTACCCACCCAGTTTCGTACAAGTATCAAAATGGCAGATGATCAAGGGTGGCAGATGATCAAGGTTCGTTTGATAGACAGATGAAGGTAAATTCCACCAGTGGATCATTAAAAAATTATGCACAGTTCAATAAAATGAATTTGTATTATATTAAGCTTCTCACATATTTACAGAATATTATAGGACAATGATTTTACTAAAGCTTACATTGGCTTCCTTTTAATTAATCTAATTGCACTCACAGTGATCTTTGTTGCTAGCATTAAGTTACACTGGTTATTATTGTGAATGGTTTTGAGGACAGTCAGCCAAGACAGTGACTGGTAGTAAGCACTGTGCCATGCACTATTGGTTTCTCTAGATAAGTAGAAACCATGTTCAGATAATACTAATCACCTTACTGGAGGTGGTTGATAACTGAAATCACCAACTTAATATGCCAGATGTTTGAGGTCTGTAACCATTATTTATATATCATTTGTACATTGATTAGACTTGGTTGTTGGCAAATAGCCATGGTGGCAAATGAAAGGGGGGATTAAAAAGCATATTAGTTGGTACATTTAAATTTATTGACAGTAGCTGAGGGTGGCAAGAGACTGGTGAGGGTGGAGCAAGATATCGGAGGAACACTGTACATCTATAAAGGTTTCATTGTGAAAAAATTAATATCTCGGGTTATACACTCTGGAATGGAAGGTTTAATAGAACCTGACAATCTATACTCCATTTTTGCTAACTGTATTGGGTGAGTGTAATTATGAACAATCCCAGATATTTCTGAGAAAAAAATATTATTAAAAAAAGCTATGATTCATTTGTATAGAGAAACCCACTAAGGATAGATCACTTACAATAATTGATAATACACCAGCATATGTATCTTAAATGCTAATTTAGGCATCTCATAGCACACAATATTATTCAATCTGTTTCATAATTTTCATTACCAATTTTCATTATCCGATGAACACTCTTGTAAGATTCCCTTTTTATCACTCACCTGAGAGGACCTGCAGTTGGAGACAGAGGACTGCTGGAGACAGCAGGTGTCCTGCGTTTGACAGGTGATGTTGCAAAGATTTGTTGCTCTTCAGTCATCAGGTTCCTAAAGGACTGGACCATTTGGTTCATAGAACCCCTAGTGAGGAAAACAAGAGGTCCAATTGGGCCTGAGATTGCTCATCTAGCTGACATCTGCCTAACAGTCAAATGCAAAAGCTATATCCTGATAAAAATTCTTTCTAAAGATAAAGGCATAATTAATATGCAATATCTTGTTCTTGCACATATTCAAAGTTATCCAATATCTTGATGATATAAACCTATTTACCAAGTATTACTGAAATTGGATTATAAATATTGTCTCTGGATCTAGCTCAGCCAATCAGACACAAGGTATCTAATTAATGTATGCCGATCTAACTTACTAAAGAACCTGTTTATGACAATGATAATATAAGCTTAAGGTGGGGCAAAATCCAACTGGAATTTGGTATCCAGGGAGATAACCTGCTCATTTAATCGGATACAATATTACCTCATTTATATGCACAGATCTTGCTCATAATCAAACTCATCCAACATCTTGAAGACATCTGCCTATTTATCAAGTTTGATCAAAATCATATCATACACTCAGTCTCTAGTGTGGTAAAAGAACCTCTGTATCAGATGCAAGATCAACTCATAAATATGCATCGGTCTTGCTCATAATGAAAATCATCCAACATCTTGATCATATTAACCTATTTACCAAGTTTGATTAAAATTCAACCATAAATACAGTCTCTCGAGTGGTAAGAAGCTCAGCCAATCATACGCAAAATTACCTCATTAATATGCATTGATCTGGCTCATAATAAAAACATATATCTTGATGATAAAAGCCTATTTACCAAGTCTGATCAAAAAAATATGATCAGAAATAGAGTCACTAAAGTGTTGACAAGTGCAACCAATCAGATGCAAATGAAATCATTAATAAGAATGGATTTTGTTCTAATTGTACTCATCTGAGATATTAATAATCTAACCCTACTGACCAAGTGTGATCAGAATTGGATCAGGAATACAGTCTCTAGAGTGGTAAGAAGCTCAACCAATCATACGCAAAATTACCTCATTAATATGCATTGATCTGGCTCAAAATAAAACATATATTTTGATGATAAAAGCCTATTTACCAAGTCTGATAAAAAAAAATGATCAGAAATAGAGTCAGAAAAAAAAATGATCAGAAATAGAGTCACTAAAGTGTTGACAAGTGCAACCAATCAGATGCAAAATCACGTCATTAATAAGAATGAATTTTGTTCTAATTGTACTCATCCAAGATATTAATAATTTAACCCTACTGACCAAGTGTGATCAGAGTTGGATCAGGAATACAGTCTCTAGAGTGGTAACAAGCTCAGCCAATCACATACAAGATCACCCCATTAATAAGCATTTATCACATGCATTATCACACTTAAGTGAGATCTTGATGATATAAGCCAATATTTCAAGTTTGATCAAAATCAGATAAACAATTTGGCTTCAAGAGTGGTAAAAAAAACTCAGCCAATAAGATGCAAGATTGATTAATTAATATATCTGAATCCTGCTCACTTTCCAAATCCTCCTGGATCTTGATGATATAAGCCTATGTTCCAATTTTGATCACAATCAGATCATAATTATGACTTTCAGAGTGGTAATAAACTCAGGCAATCAGATGCAAGATCACCTCATTAATATGTATGGATCTCAATCAATATCAAACCCATCAAAGATCTTGATGATATAAGCATATATTCAATGTTGATCAAATTCAGATCACAAACATGGCTTCCAGAATGGTCACAAACTCAGCCAATCAGATGCCAGATTACATCATATATAAGTATGGATCTCACTCATTACTGAACCCATCCAAGATCTTGATGATATAAGCCAATATTTCAAGTCTGATCAAAATCGGATCAGAAATATGGCCCCAGAGTGGGTAATAATCACAGTCAATCACATGCGAGATCATCCTCATTAGTATGCAAGGATCTCATTCTTTATCAAATCAGTATAAGATCTTAATAAGATCTTGGATATAAGCATATATTTCAAGTTTGATCAAAATCACATCAGAAGTAAGGCCTCCAAAATGGTAACAAAGTTATCCAATCAGATGCAAGATCACCTCATTAATATGCATGAATCTTGCTCAATATTGAACTCATCAAAGAGTCTGATGATATAAACCCATGTTTCAAGTCTGATTAAAATCAGATTAGAAATATGGAATACTGAGTGGTAATAAGCAGAGGTTGACAGATGGACAATGCGTGTCAAAGGACACTGGGCCATACCATAAGCTAAAAATCATTAAATATGGGTAGAACCAGTTCTCAACAATACTTTTCAAATGACTGAAAATAGTTGGTCATCAATGCAGCTGAAAGGGGGTTTGGGTGTGGGGGAGAGCTGAAGAATTTACACCAAACATTAATTTTCAAAGTGTACTAGGCGGTTATTAGGTCGAATGCGGTACATATATTTCTAATAAAGATCTTCCTAGAAGTACATATCATTCTCTTTATACTCTTACTAGACTACAGGAACAGAAAAAAACCATATCCGATTGATTTTTTAGGTAAAATCTCTATTTCTAACAGAGAACAAAAATAAACAAATCCAGTTATTTTATTTACTTACTTAACTCATTAACCCCTGGAGATTCTTTTCATTTTCGCCTGAAATGGGGGTAGGAAATGCATTTTTGGGGTTACTTCTGAATGCAGCAAAACACATCTGCTTAAGAAAGTTTTTCGTTTAGCCAGATGCTTAGGTGTATCAGAAACATTGTTTTTGATTGGCTATTACGCTCGCGCATGTGCAGAAGGGTAAAAGTTGGACTTAATTTTTTTTTTTTTTTTTTTTTTCTTATTGGATTTCCGATTTTTGTGTCCTGGCCCCTTTTTACTCCAAATCTCAAACTTATCCTACTTTTTGCAAAGGGTTCATCTGTCTGTGTGCAGTTCAGACCGGTCTGCTTTAGATCGAAGGCCAAAAAGTCTAAAATCCGGACAAAAACTCCGGTACCAGAACTGGAAATTTTTGACCTAAAAAAAATCGAGGTCTCAAAAACTGCATTTTTTTCGCTGTATTTTTTAATGCGAGTAGAAAGTCGACATTATTTGGTATCATTGTAGAGCTACATCTGTCTACTTTCCTGAAATACCATCCACTTTAGTGTATCCTAAATGATGTTTACGTTACAGAGCTCGGAAGTAGGGTACAACCTCATGACGCGTAAACGGGGCGCCAGGGGTTAATGAGTTAACAGGATTTTTTATTTTTTTACACAAATCAAAGATAATTACCCTCAAATGTTTGATTTTAGATTCAAAAAATCATTGCCAGTAAAGCCGATTAATAAAAACTATGCAAAATATGTAATTTATGGGCTTATATCATCAAATTGTTTGATACTCTTACATGATTATTCTTTATCAATTTATTTGTAGAATTCTAGTTTTTTTGTATGCTCACAACATCATCATCAGAAGATCAGAGAATAATTCTCATTTTTAATATCGAACAAATCTATGAACCAACTTAGTTTTTTCACATTATGTCATTATTTGGCTCAACTACCATCTGATAAATATTATGGTGGTCAATGCACGTGTTTTATGTTAAATATCACCCAAAAATGGAATATTCCTGGCATAATTAACTTTTTCAGCATTCCACTAGTATTTGTCACATGACATCATGACATCGGCATGTAAATATGGTGTCATAGGGGTACCCATTTGAACTCTTATTGCTATTGTAACATTTTATAACTGAGATAAAACTATCCATTAAAATTTATTTTTTACCAGATTTTAGGGCTGTTTAGAGCATAAAGTAAACTCAGTCCTTTTTTAAATCCATTTTCTTATATCTATAGAATTTAAATGAATTTGAAACTGCAACTACTATCTAAAGAAATAATGAATGGCCATCTACTCATGCTGAAGTAGAATGAATCTGTATTTCTTTACACTTTGATGGAAAGAAGCAATTACTTTACAATGAGAATTTTTACACTGTCCTATTTTCATCTTTTTCTAATTATAAACATTTTAACCTCAATGTGAAATTGCCTTGAGAACCCAACGAGGAAATGTTTTATCTGGAGTCTATAAAACCAACATTTGGATAAATTTTCAAATACATCGAAGAAAAAAAAATAAAAATAAAAAAGGATTAAAAATTAAACTGCAGTGAATACATGTATGACCAGTGTGAAACAGATTTAGGAAATGAAGACATTATTTCTTCAAGTAAGACTTGGCAAAACAATTTTAAAAAATGTTTTAAAGTCTCTTATATCTTAAAAAAAAACAAGATAATATTTGATGAGGGAAATGCCTGCATTTGCAGGTTGGAAAATAAAAACTGCTGATATCTCTTACCATGGGCAAGCTGTTTTGATTGATTGGTCTGATAATTGCTGACTAGCAGTGTTCTTTCTGATGTCCTCCTGTTGCTGTTGTTTCTGTTGTTGTTGTTGTTGCTGTTGTTTTTGTTCTTTTTGTTGGTGTTTCTTGACATCCTTCCAGGAAAACTTGGCTTTCTTTTCAGACCTAAAGAAAACATGACATGACTGTAGAAAAAGCAATTTTTGAAGTAAAATACTCTTCTTTGAAAATATTTACCTGATCATAAATCCACTATCTTAAATATCCAGACCTGCCAAGCTAAAAAGATGTTTACCGTGTCTTTTGACTTGTTTTAGCAACAAAATGCCTGCTTGCTGAGAGGGAAGTCAGAAGAGAGTGGTATCTTGTTGGTTAGAGAAATTGAAGCCAGATCCAATAAATCATCTCTTACTTCTGGAGCAAATGTGCATGCTCCTCTAGGGATGTATCTATAAGGAGGGCTTGGGAGGGTGTGCTCGTGTTATGGTTAGGCAAGTATTATCGAAGAAACAAATTTTACTCCAAAAAATGGTTTCTTATTCAAATATGTTACCCAATTATAACATAATGGGAGAGTAGAAAAGATGCTGAAAGAGTTACACCCCCTTATCCCAGAGATGGCTCTGGCTTCAGTCTCGTAGTATATGAGAAGCAACTTTGAGTCTAGTGTGAGATGCAGGCTAGGGTTATCATAGGTCTATGAATGGACATGATCTTGAGAAAAGGTTTTGCTCCCACCAATCCAGCATATTACCCACTTCAGCCATGATGCCAGGGCTTGGGTGGTTATATCCTCTTTCCAGACTTGACTGGAAGAAAGAGGCATTGCTGGGCTGCCTGACACTTTTCCATGTGCTTTATGTAGTGTTTGAGTGCATGGACCGGGTCCTGTATTCCAGCCTCCTTAGACTCATCGATGGAGGAGAAGGAATGGATGACCATGTGCTTTACGTAGTGTTTGAGTGCATGGACCGGGTCCTGTATTCTAGCCTCCTTAGACTCATTGATGGAGGAGAGGATATGGATGACCACTCTTTGATGGCCGACTGATAGCAGCCTGTTTTTTCCTATGAAACCTAGTTGTATCATCATGATCAAGGCACCATCTGATCTGAACTGTAGATGGTTCAGGTCCACTTAGAGTGCATGCAACTAGCTGACCCTGCATGCTGAAGCTAGAGCTATCAAGAAACACGTTTTGTATGATAGCAGCTTCCAAAAGGTGCTAGCTAAGGGCTCAAAATGATTTCACCTGAGCCATGTAAGTACCCACGATCAATTCCACCTAAAAAATGGGGTGAGTGATTTTGGGCCTGTTAAATTCAAAATGGATATCATGGCCTATATCTGCTTTACCATGATGCCTGAATGTGTCTGAGATCATGGAGTGATAGCCTTTGACTATAGTGGGGGGGGGGCTAACTTTTTCTCCTTGAAGAGCCAAAGAATAAAGTTAGTCAACTGTTGGACTAGGGCACTCCAAGGGATGACAGTATTGCTGTTTCACAAGTCCCTGAAAACCTGCCACTTCTCCTCATACAACTTCAAAGTGGAAGACCCGCTAGCTTGTGAGACTCTCTCCATGACAGAAGGCTTAAACTCTTTTCTTCACAAGGTGTGAAGAAGTATCCTCTCTGGGCATGGATGAAACACTTTCGAACATGGCTGTCTGAGCTGGTTGGGTCTTGTGAAGAAGTATCCTCTCTGGGCATGGATGAAACACTTCCAACCATGGCTATTTGAGCTGGTTGGGTCTTGGGGGAATTTTCCTGGGAATGTCTATCACCAGAACAAGCAGATCATTTACCCAGAACTTGTCCCACCTGAGAAGGGCTATCAGAATCACTTTGCATTTGTGGCTCCTCACTGTTGAATTATTTTCAGTACCAAGACCGGTGGTAGGTGGGAGGAGGTAATTATGGCTCCAAATTGACTGTGAGTGCATCCACAGCCTATGCCTCTGGGTCCAGGACTCAACTGGTGAGATGATGGTGGGCAGTTTGTGATTCCACCTCATTGCAAACAGATCTATTGTTGGACAGCCCTAAAGTGCACAAATCCACTGCAAGATCAATGGGTGGACAGACCACTCTGCGTCTAGGGTCTGGCCACTTCTTGACAATGAATTGGCTCGGACAATGAGCCTGCCCAAAATATGTCTGATTTGGGCCTTTATATTCATCTGTGTGCACCAGTGGAGAAAATCCCCAAATCAGTAATCATAGATCTGGTGATTTTGTCCCATCCCCGCCACCAAACAATTGTCCAATATAATTAGGCTACCTTTCCATAAAATATGTTCTTCCAGAAATGAAATGCATATACTATGGCTTTCATTTCTAGAATGTTGATGTGGCGAGGTAACTCTTCTGACCCCATTTGCCACTGACCCTGGTCAAACTGGGCAACAGATGGGCTCCCCAACTTTATGAGCTGGCGTTTAATTCCATACAGATCGTAATTTCCGGTTGGGGTTTTTCTAGAGTAATTCCTGCTGTAAGCCACTGTTTGTTGCGCCACTGGCATATGAAAGACACTACTTCATCCAAGATTGTGATTTGTTTATCTAGTTGACCAGGAAAGGGGCACCATTGGGGTAGCAGGGACATTTGCAAAGGGCACATGAAAAGCAGCCAAGGAGAATCAAATCTGCTGCCACATTGAGTAGGCCAAGGAGTTGCAAAACTCTCTTGCCACAATCCACTCCCTGTCAGAAATTGATTCTGCAATATCGACATCCTGGGCCATGTGCAATTGACGGAGGCAAACAAGGTTAAGGTTTGTAAAAGATTTCATGTCCAGGTGGACAAAATACTGGGATGACTTGTCCCAATTGACCAGAAACTCTAACTGAATCAAACAGGCAAGGAGATCATATCTGCCCTTGACCAAAGATAAATGTACCATGTGTTTTTGAAGGATGTCATTGAGATATGCCTTTGTTGCTGCTGTAGAGGTCAACCTGAAGAGAGAGATGACACAGTTGATGATTTTGGTGAAAGCCCATGGGATGATATTGAGGCCAAACAGGAGAGTGTGAAATTGGTAAATGGTTCTTGGAAACCAAATTGAAGGAATTTGCATGAGGATGTATGAATAGGGATATGAATGTATGTGTTGGTTAAGTCTGAACTCACTGCAATTTCATCCCTTTTTACCAAAAATCTGAATGATTTTGTTGGTCTTGGGTACTAGAAACAGCCTGGAGTAAAATCCTGGCTTGTGAACTATCTCCACCACCAGCTTGCCAAGTAGCGACCAGATCTCCTTCCGTAAAATGTCTGCCTTCTCCAGATCAAACAACAAGTCTGTCATGGAAGGGAAGTCAAGAGGGGAGGGGTTGGATAAATGAAATCCGAAGCCCCTCTGAAACTTTGATAGCCAATTCATTCTTGGGAAACAGGTCAATCCACATGGTTCGAAAATGAAGGAGTCTGTCGCCCACAGGAAGGCTCTCTGTGTGTGGGCAGTGGCAAGTCAACATCAGTTTCTATGAGGCTTGGTAAGGAGAAACCTAGTTTGTTTCCTTTCCCCTTTATCAGACTGCCTCCAGAATTGAGGGACTTGCTGCCTCCAGAATTGAGGGACTTGCTGCCTCCAGAATTGAGGGACTTGCTGAAGTTGGATTGAGGACAAAATTGTTGTCTTTGAGCATTATTCGGCCTCTTGTCATTTTGCCAGCAATCGTCTCTTTGCTGAAGCTGAGACTGATCTGGCCTGAAAGTAGGTGCAGGCGGCAATGCAAGTTGTAGAGGCAGATCTTGTGCTGCCTGCTTACGTACTTCCTCAATTTTTCTGCCAAATAAACAATGGCGTGCCAGAAGGTGTCGACCACAGAGCCAAGGCATGATGTGGCTTTAGGGAAGATGAGCGCAGGCAGGCATCTCATCTCACAAGATCCAGGTTAGATGAAGCCGTCAGGGCATTAGCCATAGCGTGATGTGCAGCTCTGTTAATCACCTTTGCAATGCGGGCCAGGGATTCCCACACATGGTTGCTATCTACTTTTTTATCCAGTTGAAACATTGTTAGTGATCATGTTTCGCACCAACTTCAAGGATTCGTGCAAGAAATTTCTGTCTACATTATAACACAGAGCATTGGTTATTATGACTGCCACAATGTTTTTGTCCAAGGATGGCAGCTCAGTGATGAATGTTGGCAAATGTGTGCAATACCAGTGTGGAGACAACAATGCTGGTAGCTGGCTTTCTGAAAGAAAGCCTTGGAATTGCCTGGGTCATGTATTTTATTAGTCAGATGGTCAGAGATTTCTTTAACCTTCTCTAACTGTGGAAGAAGATGGAAGGATGGCTGTTCATCTTCATCTTCCAAATCCATTGATGTTTTGCCTTATCAGTCTGTCTTGCAGCTGACATTGCTGGGCAATCTGAAATCAGCAGACCTCTGAAGATTTCCTCCATGGACGCTTTAAAACTGTATTCTATATGCTTCATTATAGAATCGGTGTACAGTAAGTCATCAAGGTTATCCCCACACTCACTGTGGGAGTTGTCCTCATCTGGCATTATGTCAACATCCGAACTAAACATTTTGGAGGGGGGAGAGACAAGACTGTGCCATCATTCCTCTGTATGGTTTGTCATCTTCCCAAGGTTAAACCATAAAGATTTGAGTTGGCGGTTGCATCAGCAGCCGGGCAAGTGCCACGGTTTGTCTTGCCAGAATGAAATGATTGTAAGTGTGATGGCTGGTTGGCTTGACTATTGGACTATTGTCTGGATGGATGGCCCATGATCTCCATGTATTTTCTATGAGAATCATCAATGGTAAAAATAGGATACTAGGTGTATGGAAATTGGACGTTGCCTTAGCCAGTACTGGATTCTGATGGAGCCAGGAATGGTGATCAATCTGTCCAGTGCCAGTCTATCATGTCCACATGAGTCCAGTATTGGATATTTTGGAAGTCTTGTTCACCAAATCTGGTGCCAGTTACATTAGGCATCTGTGACAGAACTGGGGATGGGTGCCAGACACAGCCTGCACATTGAGATTATGACTGGATATACTCAGAAACAGATCACTGTACCCAGTCCTGGTGGCAGAGGGCATAGGTCCAACATTTGCAGGAGCTGGAATGGATGTGGTCCGGGGCTGGATGACATTTGGTGACAAATCCAGCACCGACTATCGATGGCATAATCACCAGCCAGTATTGGTGTCTGCATGTGGTGATGGATTGTCTAGGACTGGTCTGTGTACCACTGTAAGTTATGCAGGTACTGGCCCAGTAGTCTATTCAGTTTTGGTTCGATCTGGTTGTGGCACCCTGGGAGATGGCAGGACTGTAACTGTATGCTAGATATTGCCAGACATTTTCTGACTGTGATGTCAGATATTGCCAGACCTTCCTCTGGATCGTTAATCTTTCTGCCTTGAATGACTTGGTCATAAATGAGAAGTTGGCAACTGAGGCAGCATCTGCAACAATACAGATGGTGTACACATCTATATTGGAGCAATATTTCACCTGTGTCAACTGCTTGGCCGTAATGGTCAAATAACTCTTTTCAGACCAAAAAGAAAAACATCACAAGTATGGTTTGATACAGATAAGATGATTATCTTCAGCCAGCTTGAATTTTTTTACACACCCCACATTTAATCCTGCCAACTGTTGTTAACACCTGTAATCAAAGAGACCAAAACAATGGCATATACAGACCTTGAAACATGTCATTTTACCAGTGAAACAAAGACAATGGCATATACAGACCTTGAAACATGTCATTTTACCAGTGAAACAAAAACAAAGGCATATAGATACCCTGAAACATGTCATTTTACCAGTGAAACAAAGACAATGGCATATACAGACCTTGAAACATGTCATTTTACCAGTGAAACAAAGACAATGGCATATACAGACCTTGAAACATGTCATTTTACCAGTTAAACAAAAACAATGGCATATAGAGACCCTGAAACATGTCATTTTACCAGTGAAACAAAAACAAAGGCATATAGATACCCTGAAACATGTCATTTTACCAGTGAAACAAAAACAATGACACATACAGACCCTGAAACATGAAATTTTACCAGTGAAACAAAAACAATGGCACATACAGACCTTGAAACATGTAATTTTACCAGTGAAACAAAAACAATGCAGAATTAACACAAATGAAAAGCATAATGAACAAAAATGCAAGGATCAATGAAATTTGAATGAAATGCAGAAAACAAATGCACAACACTGAATGATAAATGAAAAAGAATGAAATGTGAATGCATTTCACGAATGGATTTGAAGATCTATTTAACTGTATTTCTGGTTTCCACTAAATTTTCATGGTCAAAGGCCATTTTGCATGATGATCTGGGATCAGATTCTTAACGCTTACAATTTTTCACTACTTACAAGCCAAGACATTGTTCTAACAATTGCCACTGATGTTATTGATGACAATGCTGTCTTTTAAATGCATTGTATATTTTATTCAAACACACTTTTAGTAAGACAAGATACAAAAGCAATAGTTCTGCTTCTTTTAGGTGACATTAAACAAGCATCACACTGAGCTTACAGTGAAAAGGATGCTAAGAATAAAGATAAATGCACAAAAGAATTACAGATAATGATCTTATTACAAGGAATAAATGATTATTTACTTGATATAACTTACAAAAAGGTAGAATACTGAGAACTGTAAATATTACTGACCATAGGACAGGCAATTAAGTGGGCACTGATTACCTTATTTTATGATGAACTTCTTCAACTAAAATGCAAGTAATGGTCTACCATGTAGAGCAAAATTTAGTAAGAAAACTGGAGTATACATCCCTGAGATGAAAAATTCCAAAGAATCACTCAAACTGGTGAAGAAGCACAAACTGGAATATATCTGTACAAGCAGAAGTAGTACCATATGTACTCGCGTATAATCTCCGTCCAAATGCAAACAACATAGACCCTGATCTGCCATCGCATAATGCACTGGCAGATCAGGGTTTATGTTGCTTGTTATATTGATTAGTCCTTACAAACTGCATAGACCCTGATCTGCCAGTGCATTATGTGATGGCAGATCTGGGTCTATGCAGTTTGCAGTTGGTATCGGCTTATATGCGAGTATATACGGTAACTGGCAACTGACAGGACCAATCTCATCAGATGATTTTTTAGCACTTTTGTTGCTAAAAGAAGTTTATAGATGTGGTAAACAGCTTGGTAGGGCTGGATTTGTGAGGAATTGGATGTACTCCTAGCGTATTATGATTGGGTAATGAATATGAAGAAGAATCTGTTAGGTCAAACATCTATCATATTTGCTCATATATAACATGCCCAACTTCGAACAGCAGAAACTCAGATCTGCCATTACATTATATGCCAGCAGATCAAGGTCTATGCATGCTTTACAGTCTACTTATAAGGTTAAGTTAACAGCTGACACATGATGAGACAACAGATCTGGGTTCATGCTTTTTACTATGGATGCATATTACACATAGATAAGTACATTTCTAAAGCAACAAACAAAAAAGCCACAGCAGTTAACCCTGAAGTCTTAAGGTTGTCTATTAATAGTTGATTACTTATATTTAAGATTTGAGGAACCTGGGAAACTGATATACTGACCTAGATTTAACTTGGCATTGTTGCTATTATTTTCAAGATAAACATGGACACCAAAAACTATAGCTGTTGAAGAGTCATGATGTCAAAACAACTTCATTATGTCATGATTCCTTGAATGCATGTCACTCATATCATACAAATATTTGGTGGATGCTGAAGTTGACTGATTTTATCTAAGTGTTTCTTTAAAAAAATCAAGAAATAACATTTAAATGCAGAGGAAGGGATCTCATTGTTATCTAAAATGACTTCAAATGAGATTTTTCTATGAATTTGTTTTATTATATGAATCCATTTCTTAGTGAGGTGAACTCAGGATTCATCCACCAAATTGTTCATATAGGAAAGTATCGGTATAAATACCAATCAATCTATTTATCGAGATGACTACATTTGTCCCTCTTGGAAAGAGACAAGGATGTTCCAAATGAATAAAATCATTTACCTGCTCTGTAAAAGTAAACTATTCATTGGATTTATTAAACAATTTCTGCCATATTAGATAAGAATGCCTGTAGCTGAGGGGGTTAGAGGATTGGTCTACAAGGAATATCTCTGAACCTGGGAGTTGTTGGCAAGCCCACAAAACAACGTGTTTTTTTCACATGCCTTATCTAAAAATTGAGCATTAAGATCCACAACAACAACAACCCTTGTTTATCTTTAGACCTGTGTGGCCACATGTAAAGAGGACTTAACTTTGTTCGATTGTAACTAACCAAACAAAGCAGTAAAGAGACACCTACCCGGCACCCTTTATTTCAGGAGCCAAATGTTGCTCCTCTTCTTCCATTATGTCTCTGAAACTTACAGCCCCAGTAGGGCTTTTCATACCCAGAGGTTGTTTAGGGATCTGTGGGGACACACTGGATACTGGAGATTTTGGGGACCAGGCTTGAGTGTGGCTAATAGGGCTATGGAGTCCCTTTGGGGTCTGACAAATGCATGGCTTGATCAGTGTCACTTTCTGCTCTGTGGGGATGTGAACTGCATTAGTGTTGACATTTTCCTGAAAAGCAACAGGTGTATCAACAATAAAGAACTCTGTAACATACACAATAACTTGCATAGTATATGACTCTGTAACATACTCAATAACTTGCATAGTATCTGATTCTAATATAACTCAATAACTTGCAATGTACATGTCTGTAATATATTCAGTAACTTGCATTGTACATGACTGTAATATACTCAATAACTTATATAGTACATGACTGTGGCATATTCAATAACTTGCATAGTACATGACTGTAATATACTCAATAACTTGCATAGTACATGTGTAATATACTCAGTAACTTGCATAGTATATGACTGTAATATACTCAATAACTTGCATAGTATATTACTGTAATATACTCAATAACTTGCATAGTACATGACTAATATACTCAATAACTTGCATAGTACATGCCCCTGTAATATACTCAATAACTTGCATAGTACATGACTAATATACTCAATAACTTGCATAGTATATGACTATACTATACTCAATAAATTGCATTGCACATGACTCTGAAACATACTAATAATCTGCATAGTACATGACTCTGTAACATATTCAATAACTTGCATAGTACAAAGAACAATTAAAAACTATCAACATACATGAATTAATAATTCACACTACACTCCACATATGTTGATTTTTGGCATGTAAAACTTGAATGGAAAGTCATCTGGCAACGAAAGGCCTCTATATTGTTATGTATATTGAATTTATAATATATGTCCATGAGGTAAATTGTACTTTAGTGGTCATTAATTTGTAAATAACATGTTTACTGCATTTGAGTTTAAGGTCAAATTTGTTTACTTAGCATTTAGTAGTTAGATTGGAATATTCCATGTCTTGACATGAGAAAAGTCAGGTACACCAGTTAATTTCCATTAGAGTTACTCATATTCTAGAATATTCTGTCAGGTGACTTATCCTTATATTTATACAGGTTTGGTAAATGAGATTTCATTTCTGTACTAAACTTCATATTATTAAGATCAATCTATTAAGGAATTTATTTTAGTAATCAGATGCTACAGTTGTGAAAATCAGAGAGAATTCAGAAAGAGGAATTATTTATTTTAAATATTCATTGGAATTACCAAAAGTGCTCATTCTCATATTAGATTAATACTTGACTTTGGGATTTATGTGAATTTATTCCAAGATATTCTGGATTACATCATTCAGGCATATCAGAACATTCAAGACTACTAACACATCAGGACATTCAAGACTACTAACACATTAGGACATTAAAGGCTAGTGGAATTCATTTGGAATTCATTTGGGACGTTCTATATTTAGGACTTGTGATTACGACACTAAGGATTATTGGATGATTTGGATTTTAATTCACATTAGTGTAAGTATCTTTTTTAATTTTTGTTTTAATTGTCTAGAAATATATTGCTTGTTGATTTATTTACACTGTTGGTTTACTTTCCTTCTGTTACATTAGTTTAAGACCAAGTCATAACAATATGTTGATATACATTTTAAGTATCCCGTTGGGTATACATAATATTTATTCTGTGTATGTATGCACAATGGCATGGTAAAGATTAGGCCCCAAAAGATTATAAACTGCCACTCATCCTGCAGAACAAAAGATGACTACAGACTTTTGCTTTTATTTCTAGAAAAAGTTACTCATCCTTACCCACCCACCCACCACTCATCAGGATGAATGGATTTTTATACCCCTGAAGATGACCCATATTCTTTAAGCTAGGTGCCTAGAAACTCCAGAAAAGCACAATACATGTATTTTATAATTCATTTAAACTGATGAAGTAAAATGGAGTCATGCTGGTTAACTAAATAAGTCTAAGAAAAAGAAAAAGTTCAGGAATAAAAAAAAAACATGGTTCTGTTTCACACTGTGAAGTTAATGCTGTTTAATAATAAATGAAGATGGGTTTATATGCTGTGTTACTGCATCAAACAGATAAGGCTAGATATTTATGATACTTTAACATTTAATCGCCAAGTTATGATGCCAAAACAACCATGATATTTACTGGAAATCTTAACTCAATACTGTAGCCAGAAAGCTGGCATTTTCTGCCAAAACAAATAAGGCTTGGTTTGGAGTTTTAAGGCACAGCAAAACATGAAGAGTTATATTGTGCCGAGGCAACTGGAGTAAATTGCCTTACCCAGGAACAGACCATGGTAGCTGACCTAAGCTGATCTGATGGTAGATTCAAATGCAAACCCGTTTTGGTTTCAAGTCAGGCATGCTAACACTGAGCCACCTTGGCTCCTATTAAAATAAAATAAATCATTTCAAACTTTTAAACAAGAAAATTGCCCCTAGCCTTTTTATAAGTTGCTAGTCTTTTTATAAGTTGATTGTATCAACATCCTAAAATGTTTATTATTTAACATGAAATTTTGGAGATATGGAATCCTAACATGATAACTAATAAACTAGAAATGTGCTCATGGAACATGGAAACCCACCACTGTGCCTGACAACTGACCTAAATCCAAAACTTAATCAAGATGTAATGGATGGATGGTTGGATAGACAAGGGTAACACTATATGCCCTATCGCTGTTGTGGTGAGCCAAAAAACTTACTGAGAGTATATCCTCATTGGCACTGTTTGATAAATTGTCCATCAACTTACTGAGGGTATATCCTCAATGGCAATGGTTGATAAACTGTCCATCAACTTACTGAGGGTATATCCTCAATGGCACTAGTTGATAAATTGTCCATCAACTTACTGAGGGTATATCCTCAATGGCACTGGTTGATAAACTGTCCATCAACTTACTGAGGGTATATCCTCAATTGCACTGGTCGATAACTTGTCCATCAACTTGCTGAGGGTAAATCCTCAATGGCACTGGTTGATAAACTGTCCATCAACTTACTGAGGGTATATCCTCAATGGTACTGGTTGATAAACTGTTTATCAACTTACTGAGGGTATATCCTCAATGGCACTAGTTGATAAACTGTCCATCAACTTACTGAGGGTATATCCTCAATGGCACTGGTTGATAAACTGTCCATGAAACTTACTGAGGGTATATCCTCTAAGGGACTGGTTGATAAACTGTCCATCAACTCAGCCAGATCCTCATCTGACTTAAAGCTGACATCTGAGCTAATTGAGACTTGTCGCTCTGTCTTGCTCGGAACAAAAAGGCTCCCCTTCTCTCCCTCTTCACTGATACTTCTTGATTTTTGTCTCTTTCTCTTAGCCTTAGGTTTCTTGGGAATGGACAATTCTGAGACTCCTGTTGGGGATTGCTCCTCATCTTTGTCTGCTAGGGATTCCAAAAAGGTTTTATCTGGCCCCTCATTATAGGGAGTGATTATGCGACTAGACATGTTGGGTATCTAACATATAAAAGAGAGACAGACTAATTAGGTTTGTAAAATGTGCTTAAAAGGCAACTGTAGAAAATAGTACAGAAACTAGTGTTGTCCCTAGCCTATTTTACAAAAGTGGCACACAGTGACCTCCCTAGATCATGCCCTGCCTATTCTGTGATGCACCATGCCATCCTTGGGGCTACTCTATCTTAAACATTAGGAGGTTCAATATATGGCATATGGTACCATTCAACATGTGCATCAACTTGGCATCATTCAACTCGAATTTTCACTTGCAGCGTAAATATTATCTTAAAAGGAGCACCAGCGGAGAGCATAAAAATACCCTCTCCTAAAGACAGGGTACCCTCAGTAGAAACTTTACTGTGCTTAAAATGCCCTGCCCTGACAAGTGGTTTGGGGGACAAAAATCATTTGGTTTGGTTTGGTGTTTAATGGCACAGAAACAGAAGTAGGTTATTTATTGATGAGGCAATTGAAGTAAAAAGACTTGCACAGAAATATACCATAGTAGTCAACCCAAGTTGACCCAATGGCAGGATTCGAACCCACACCCGCTTGCAAGTTTGACATGCTAACAACTAAGCCACCACTGCTCCTGCCTCTATTAGTCTACTCTTACAACATGCAGGTGAGCACACTGGGCCTATTCCACATCCCGAAACCCACAAGGCATGGTCAAAAATGAACAAGAAATATGTTCACACAAAAAGTGCAATATAGAACAAAAGTAATCTATTTGTGTAAGACAGTGTTTAACTCACCATATTACATCCACATACAAAGTTGATTGACTATGGCAAACAATTCATCAGAAACTGACCTAAATGCAAAACTCAACTGGAGTCACTGGGGCATGAAATATAGACCACAGTGACCTAATTTTGGTATGGCAGTATTGTACTCACTTAGACAAATCCATACATAAAGTTGCATGCATCTGTGGGCAAAAATACAAAAGAAACTAACTTAAATACAAACCTTAACTGAAGTCATTAAAGCGTGAAATTAAGGTCACAATTACCTACTTTTGGTAGAATAGTGCTATACTCACAAAGACATATCTGCATACAAAGTTGCATGACTCTGAGGCTCACATTGCCAGAGAAACTGACCTAAACAAAAAACGTAACAGAAGTCACTGAATCATGAAAATTATGTCATAGTGACCTATTTTTGATGGAATTGTGTTGTACTCACCAAGACACATCTACACAAAGTTAAATGACTCTGGGGCTCAGTGTCTGAAAAACTGACCAAAATGCACAACTTATCCAAGGTGTTATGGATGGACGACCATATGTATGGATGGACAAAGGTGACACTAAATGCACCTTTCACATGTATGGTGGGGCATGAAAAAATGTATAGCAAAGAATATTAGGTTACTATCTTACTTCTTGAAAACAGAAACTGATGTATGATCAAGACAATTGGGTAATTTGAGTAAAGTTGTGTGCAAGTGTGTTACTTACTTTGACAAACTTGAAATTTATCTGCAAATTACTCAATAACAAGATCTAAAGTGATAAATAACATTTTCATAACCATAAGTGTAATCAAGTTTACTTTTGTTTTTAATAATCATCAACACATAGCTAGAGTTTAGCTTCTCATTCTAGTGTTGATAAAAAGCTAAATCTGGGCTGCACTGTGACCCTCGAGTTAAGAGAAGGACTCTTTTTCTTATTTGTTATCCAATCCTATATCTCTTTTTCATTTCATATTTGGCTCAGGTTCAGTGACAGACACAGTTTACATGTACAGTTTTTTTGTTCAAATTTTACCTCTTTTCTATTAAGAATAAAATATTTTTAAAAAGCTTTCTATTCTCTCAGCCCAGGAAACCAAATATTTACTTCAATAGTTATCTATAGATCAAAATAGCACATCAAAATTTGTCCATGTAGTATTCTGAGAGACAAAGGAGAGTATAAAACTCACTGAATTTCTGTAGTAGGTTGTCAGATCTGACAGTACTTCATCACTTGAAACATCCAGTGCTCTGAAACAAATGAGACAGCATTATAAAGATTAGAATTTCATGGGGTAGAATATTATAATTCATCTCATGCAATGGTGTGAGAAATTTCATCTGAGGATCAGAATCTGCTGGTTGGAATGAGACTTCTCTAAATTACTGCTTATAAATTCCAGTCCTGAGTGTTGGAATTATTCTTCTCTCATTTCAATCTAGAAATACAGTACATGCTGCAGCTAAAAACAAGACTGGCAATCACTGGTATGGATGGAGTCATACAAACATAGTACTGTTTAAAAAAATGTTTATTTCATTAAAAAGAGCTTAATATACAGCAAAGAATTTGCTATCAATTAGAATCTGATGCTTACATAATGGTAAAACTTGCCTTTACAATATTTAATTTACCAGAAATATTGCAAATGTCAATGATGTCATCTAGTGTCATCAAGTCCATCATGTGTGATAGATTTTTCTCACATTCTTACATGTGTATGATCGTGTCTTCCAGTGTAGCTAAATGATGGGGAACAGCTCTTTCTTTCATCATGTGATCTTCTAATGTGATTACAGAGCACACAAACCAGCAAGAACTCCCTAATTTCCATCATCACTTGAGCATTCATTTACAATAATCAAGATAAACATTTATTGCAACATATTAAAATCCTAAAACATGTAGTGATTTAAGTTAGTGTCCTGCAAAACAGGTCATTATGTACTGACTGAACAACAGTGTCCTGCAAACAGGTCATTATGCACTGACTGACCAAGCTTCTCGCACAGATTTTCAGTCTGGTTTCAGGTTTAAAAAGCCATTGTTGTAATTGTTATTTTTTCTAGATCAAAGTTAAACCAAGGACTATATCAATATTTTTAGTCTGTCTCATCTTAGGAATGAAAGCAGACTTTATTTTGTGACCTGTTCATATCTGTATCATTACACAAGCTAACATAGTACACATTTCAGGCACTGTGTATGGTCATTACCTCAACAGTTATGAACACCATTATTTGAATACTGATATGTGTTTAAATATCATTTGAAGTTTACACTGAAAATTTCAGTGTAAACCTTACTTTTCATGCTCTTTCTTCAGGTGAGAAATTTTCAGTGGGTGTTTTACTATTTTAAAGTTGCATTACTATTCACAAGATGCCATTTTGATTCCATCCCAAATGTTTAATTCTGAAATGTGAAAAAATAATTCTTCATTATGTATCAGTGTAGTATAGGAAAATTTCACCCTTGGGATCAGAATTTTGCATCAGTCACTTGGCAAAGCCTCGCATGTGACACAATATTCTGATCCTCAGGTGGAATTTTCCTATCCTGCACTGATGCATATAAAGGTTTATATTATTCACACGTTTTTTCTCACATGAACTGTGCTACTCATACACAGGAATGACAGAAACAGATGTGTCAAATGCAGCCAATCACTTTTAATACAAAACAAAAGAACCCGAAACATTTATTTACATACCTTGAAATGGATAATTTTAGCAAATCTACATTTCATTTGTGTTCTGTTTGCATTCCATATGCATTCTGTCTGCATTTCATTTGCATTTCATTCAGGTTCACATTTCACCTATCAACTTGCTGTTTTTCACTTATTCTCTCAGAAAGGTATTAAAATATTAAGTTCAATGCTTCCATCCATCATTTCCTTTCATTTTCACTCAATTGAAACAAAATGGAAATGTAGTTACCAAATTCAGGTTTTCCATTTTTTCAAGTGTTAACGGGAGTGAACCATAGCTTTTGTTTCTTGTCATATTTAAAAGTATGCATTTATGAAATAACAAATGCATAAAAATTAATTTACTATACATTGAAATATGACTACAACTGAAATAAGTTAAAAATATAGCTGTAGAATATTTGTCATTCAGTTTTATCTGTTATTTCATTTCATTCAAATAGAACAACCAGTGATTATGTCATCAAATCAATGGCTATTGTTTTTTGTGTCTGCCTCGATAAAAACAGTTGTGTAAAGAATCTAATCCTGGATTATCATGCAAAAGGGCTTTCAACTATGGAAATTTAGCAACAGCTTGAAAATAATCAACTTTCAAATCCATTTATGAAATGCATTCACATTTCATTGTTTTCATTTATCATTCATCATTATGTATTTTCTGTTTCTTCAAAATGCATCAATCATTCTGTTTGCATTCATCCTGCAGTCCATTTGCATTCATTCTGCATTCTTTTTGTGTTTATTCTGCATTCCATTTGCATTTATTCTGCATTCTTTTCGTGTTCATTCTGCATTCCATTTGTGTCCATTCTACATTCCATGTTTGTTTCATGAGTCTCTCATGGACTGATGCTCTACTGGCAGAAAAGAATATCTAGGAATCCAAGGTAAGTGAATTTTTTCTGTTCTTTAGTTCTTTTGAACTGCTTAATAGTAATATCATCTCAGATATTCTTGAGAAACTCAAACATACCAAATTTGTTGTAACAAAAATATTTTGTTACATATCTAAGTTAACATGTTCACAAGATACCCGTAAGTGCAGTACAACATTCTCTGTCATAGGCTTTGACATTAAACCTGATACCTTGGATAGAAAATCACTGAACTTATCTCAGACAATGTCAAGATATACCCACAAGCCAAGTTTGATTAAATATATAATTAATTTTTTGTGGGGGGGAATATATTAAGTTATTTAAGTGGGATCATTTGAGATATTGTCTGAATATATTCACAAACTGTATTTATTGAAAATAAATTCAGTTGTTCGTGCTATCATACTCAAAAGCATGTACAGCTAAAAACCAGAGTCATGGTCTTTGACCTTAAAATCAATGTCTGAATTCTGACTATGAACTTGTTCACTGGAATGCAACTAAATGCAAAGACTGGTAAAAATTCACTTGTATATGTACAAGTCACTGTATTCATAAGCTCAATGAAGTTCACAAATGGAACCAATGACCTCTGAATTGACCCAAGGCCATTTAGATCTGGTTTTCAAAACTCCTTCAAAGAAGTGCAGATATGCTGGTGATCTGATTTGCAACATATTCATTCAAAATCAATTAAATATTGCAAGGAGAGTTTTAGTTATAAACCCATATCAATGCCACCATTGATGCAAAAGGAGTAGTGATAACAAGATTTTCAAGATGACCATTATGACATCATGTTGGAGGTTAGATGAGCACCATTTTCAATCAGAACCAGCTACATACTGCAATAGTACTCGAGTGAATACCTGATGTCGATATAACCATCCATTCAGTAGAAGTAGCCATACAAAGATTTTTATGATGGCCTTAAGGCAGCCATTTTGGAGATCAGATCAGCAGCATTTTAAAATAGAAACAACTATATACTGCAAAAAAGAAGCACTTTTATTTAAAAATGTCAGCATGGCCGTCCAATCAGAAGTAACTGTTATGCAATTTTTCACATTTTGGGAGGTCATATTGGCATCATTTTTATTTAAGGCCAACTACATATATTGAGAAGTATTTTTTTACACTTTAATAATTATAATATGCACCTATCTGTATTAGGTGTTCCAATACATATCTTTCAACAACATCATCTTCAAAAACTGATCCCAAGCACTCTGCTACTGAAAATGGAGTACCTGTAGAGTTATAAATCAAGTTATGAAACATGGGAAAATATACTTTAATTACTTTTGTGAATACAATTAACTTACTATTACGAGGATTTTAACATTGCTTCTTTTAATGCCAATGACATAACAAAGATTATTTTTAGCTTTACCAATTTTCTGTTTCTATTTCTTTTAATTAGTCAAATTTACATACAGTGAAGTCTTCAAAATAAATTACATCAAACCAGTAAAATGAATTCATTATAAAGAGAATTTTACAACTTTTGAAGATGAGATGTATTTGTAACTATTTGGACCTACTATCACTTACCTAAATATCCAGACACTAAAAAATAATTACTTTCCTCCCTGTCCGGATAATTTGTATGCTAATAAAACTTATCAATCTTCCACATATATTGTCTGGAAAACTAATATCATTATTGTCATGACTGTGTTTCAATGAGCCCAGCAAGGACAATGTCTGGGTAGGTAAACCAGGTCGCATTATATCCTTGCTTGCTAATAAGAACACTTACATGATAATGTTTTTCCATGTTCTTTTACAAATAAAGAATTCTGGTTGCATTTCTGGTGTTTGTTTTTCTTTTTGTTCATAAAACATACAAGTTTATTCATCATATACATGTAGTGCCATTGGGTTATAGGTCTCACTAGAAACTCTGTCTATGAACGTGTTTTATAATGTAAAGATTGTCTTTGATAACACAATTTATCACTGAAATAATAAATTATACATTTATTTATATCATCTTACCTATGAAACTTTGCAAGATATTCCATATTTTCCTTCATAAATGCTTGAAGGAATCTTTACACTAACATTCCAAATATGGTGATCACTGCCCTAAATATGTAATGGAGTCAAATCAATTAGACTTGTTCAGCAATTTAACTGCACAATAGTGCTATTTGTACTCTGGTTACAGGTATAAAAACAAAACCTACTATATTCAATTTGAGGTTACATGCCACTGAATAAAACTGAGATTACAAGAAGTTGTGAAACTCGCATGTCAGAAATGGTGACTGTTTTATCAAAAATAAATGTAAATCTACTTTAGTTTATAGGAAAAGGGAAAACAAAGATAATTACCCACATACATATTTAAACACTTTATATCACACAACTTAATCCACTTTAGTGAGAACAGGAATCGATGTGCATGACTGCTTTGTCTTCATTTGTATGCTCTCCAGCAGTAAATATAAAATAAGACTGCAATCATATGTTGGCTCAATGTAAAACTGATGACCATTGATTTTACAGTTATTAAAGTGATTCATTAATTAATTCTGCCATCTGTCTCAAGATGAAAAGTTGTTTTCTTTTATCATTAACTTTAACAACTTCACACCTCGATTGTCCACGGAACTGTTTGATCACGAGTTGTGGAGCATGTCAGCCATTTTTATTCCTGCCTATTGACAACATGTTTAGGTAATCCACATGATAATTAGGGTATTCAAAGCAGTCTGAAACAGATATTCAGGGAAGACACTAGTGCATAGCAGACATTCAACAAAGCAGACCTACTCCTGACATGGCTTAAAACACTACCAGATCTGAGTCCATTTTGTTCGCTTTAAATATTAGAAGAATGATCAACACAGACCCTAAGCTGTTGACACATTATGTGATGGGGATAACATTGGTAGTTACCTTGCTTCCAAAATGGTAGACAGGTTCAGCGCAATAAACTGCTTGCACATGGCCTTCAGTTGACTGGCATTGTACACACAGGAAAACTCCAACAGCTCTGCCACATTCTTTATTGTGACTGTAACAGGGGAAAAAAATGGTTAGACCATGACTTCTTTACGATAACTCACAATTAGGATGAAAAAAAAGCAAATGCAATTTTAATAATGCAAACAAAAATGGGGCTTTGAGACCAATCTTTGAGAAAAGAATGGTATAGTACTGAGTCAATCATAAGCAATAATTTAAACATAAATTAAATATAGTTATAATTAAAAATGTAATGTTTAATAAAAAATGTTAACATATACACAGTTTACAATAAATTAAAATAAATGAAACAATGCTGTTTAATCGAACGATCAGAAATTCAACTTTTCCACCTATCTACCTGATAGACTTACAGAACAGCTGACTGTTGTTATGATGTGTATGCCATATCTTGCTCAACTTGTGATTGTTTCATTTGATGTATGTGTTTTAAGTCTTATTATGAGAGAATTCAGTATGTAATTTGTTGTTTTTGTTGAATATATCTGACAATTTAGGTAAAACATCCCTATGATTGTCATATTGTTTCCTGCTGTTATGTACATGTATATGATGACAAAAATCAATAAATAAATGTAACTGGCTGTACTGTGTGGACATGCGCATGGGATGCTTTTGTATGATCTACAATGACTAAGAAACCATATGGTGCTTTACAAACTTTAAATGCTGTTCTTTACAATAAAATGTTACTAATCAAATGTTTTGTTAACAAACATGACTTTCAAAGGTAAATAATGTAGTTTAAATAAGACTGTATCAGTATTTATCAGTAAATCAACCTGTTGTGTGATGTGCACTACAATTAATTCTCATCAACTATGACTTTTACCTATTGATGCCATATTCAATGTGAAAATCATACATACTTTAAGAGAAATATCCCACTATACAGTCCTCTTAAGATATAAAGATATATTATTTAATTGGAATGGGAAGTTTGTGCTTCAATGACAGTCACGTGCATGTTAACACATTTACCAATTTTGTAAACATTTACAAGCAGTAAGCTAAACTAAACTATTATACGTGTAAATGTTGCAGCGTTCATCATAATCTCTCTTAAAAACTGATATCATCGAAGATCATTCTTCACGGCTACCATGATTAAAAAAAAATGAATTGCTAGTGCTCACAAGCCATTATAATATTCTAAGTCAATCAAGGGCCATAACTGTGTGAAATATAGTCCAAATCTGCTGATCAACAAACTCATCTGAGATCTTGTCAAAATAAAGCTTTTCTGAAAATTTAGTTCATATCAAACAAGATACAGTCATCCATATCCCTCTCCCTGCCAAATTGTCTGTTAGGAAACTAAAGGTTTTGTCAAAAATTTCATATTATAGTGAGTTGTTGTTGACAAAATATACAGGGAAGTGACAGGCATCAGGTGTGTGCACATGTTTAATCTGGGTCAAATTAATTATTGCTAATATAAACTGTATAATTATACTCAGTTATAAGTCAAATCCAACTGCAAACTTCACAGACCCATATCATAATGTGCCAGCAGATCTGTGTCTGTCCAGTTGTTAGGAGTAATCAGTAGAACAAACAACATAGAGCCTGATCTGCAGTGCATTATGTGACAGCAGATCAGGGTCTATGCTGTTTGCAATTGAACTCGACTTATAAGCAAGTATAAATTGTAGCTCCTTGTAAAATTTTGATGGGTATCAGTAATTTTCGTTTATCGTCTCAGAAATGCATTCTGATTTTGCACTTATCCCTTCCAATCATCATTTCCTTTAACTTCTGCTCATTTCAAATGCATTTAGAAAAGTCGGAATTTCTGCTGTTGACAGTATTAAATAGAGCTATTGCTTTCATATCATGTCATTTTTGTTTATTGGTAAAATTACCTATTTCAGGATCTGTAACAAGAAAAGTATCAGTTGGCATTTATTTTTCTGTGTATCATTTTCATTGAAGAATTCCATAAAAGCATAAAGCACATCTTGACTACAGATCTGATATTTACAGACTCTGAAACTGGTAATTTTACTAAATCGGAATTTTATTTGTGTGTTGTTTGCATTCTGTTTTCATTTCATTTATGTTTGCATTTTTTTTTTCATCTATCATCTCCTTGTTATTCTTTTCATGGCCTGAGAAATATATCCAGATTTTGCATTTTTTGCTTCATTCCTCACTTCCTTTCATTTTCATTTATTCGAAACTTAATGGAAATGCATTCACTGAAGTTGGGTTTTCCATTTTTGAGAGTGTTAAAGGGACAGATAGAGAATTATATCTTTCATACCTAGTCTTATTAAAAGCATGCCTTCATGAAATAGTAAATGCACAAGATGCAAAATTCAGCACTGAATTTGCGATAAATAAAAATATAACCACAACTGCAATAAGTGTTACAATATAGCTGCAGAATACTAGTATGTGAACAAATTTTCATTTATTTGACATAATACAAAACAAGATATGTGAGCTATGTTTGAAAACTTTCTTCTGTACCTTTATCCGTAAATTTAGAAAATGACATTCGATTATTTTAGAGGCTAGCAATTTTTTAAATGCACCATTTTAGTCTACACTGTATTCAAGGCTGCTCTCTATCAGTGGCTGTTCGTGCCATAAACAAAGTGATTTTCATGAAAAAGATTACTTTGTTCATCACTTTTTTGGTGAATCTATCATCAAGCACCAGCAGAGGAGTGACATTTTTACTCTGAAGTCAGCCGCTACACATGTTAACAATGGACAGTCAGGAAGGTGTCGAGATTCAATGTTATTTTTAGCACCGTTGTTTCCAAAAGAAAAATTAACTTCTGAATGAAAATGTTTTTTGTTGTTTGTGGAAAAAAAATGAACTTTGGATATGTAATATGGACTGAGAAATCCAATGTGGTAAAGTTGTGATATTTTCACATAAGATTGGTTTCAAGGGGTATACAAAACAAACCATGTAACATTTTTATTCTTCCCATTAATCTTTTGACACAGTGCATATAATACAAGTCTATTGCAGTAGCACATAGCTATGACATGTTTACAAAAGCTCTATTACACTACAGGCTTTCTTTTTTTAAAAAATGCATCTTTCTTTGCAATAAAATGTGTTTATTATATGCAAAAATGAGAGAGAGAGAGAGAAAGAGAGATTATGCACCGTAACTATCGTAGCTTTTATCACTAACTCAGAAACAGGCATTGATCATTAGAGAGTATGCATTTTTTAAATGTGTTGCAATTATCTTCTATTTGGAATTTGTCTACTGAAAAAATTTAGAAATAAAATTTCTGTACCACTCTTTATTCAGAATAAGTAAATAAATAAATTACTGATTAGAAATTCATTTTGTATTTAAAAAGAATTTATATAATTAATTGGGTTATTAACCTGCTATTAGTGTGCTTTTCTTATTTTCATATTATTCTAGTTTGGTTCTATAGTCAAATCTGGTCATAAATAACATATGAACTTATAAAACTTCAGAAACTTTAACAGACAGAAAGTCAAATGAGCCAGCATTACCGCAATAATCAAACTCAACACAGTGACAATATTCGCAATGACCTTATAATTAATATGAAAGGTTCAAAATAAACAGGAAATAATTGGGATTTACAACCTCTGAAGCCAAAACCTCTTCCACCTCCAGTTCGGAGTAGATAAATAACTTCTACCAGGGATACCTGTTTAAATTCACTAAAAATATGAAGCCATGTATTAACAGCAATCAATGCAATTAGAGATAGATTTTAGAGCCTTGGCAAACACATGGCTTAGCAAATTTTGGGCAATATACAAGGCTTTATTGCTAGATATGATATGTTCAGTTTATGCATAATACAGTACAAGTTAAACAAGGAAAAATAAAACTAGGAATAAGAAGAAATTCCACTTATATAAAGCTAAAACTGAACTGATGTACAAAGCTAGAGGCTATTGATTCTACAGTAAATACAATCATATCTACCATAGATACCCATTTTACAACTAAATTTGCATAATAGCAGGCATTTTGGTTGAGTTGCAAAACACAGTGATGATATGATGGATGTCCAGGAGAAATTAACTGCTACTGCAATATGGAACCAAAAAAAACCAACATTTCTTTTCCTCATCCACACTTACTAACTGGTCTCACCATTTTTTCTATGCTGTGTACATGTATATCTTCAGGCATTTAACCTTGGATTATTATTGCTTTTAATTCAACTTCGGAGTTCAAAGTTTGTTCACATGACTTTTAACTTAGTTTTGGTTCTAAAAAATTCAGTGCCTTTTGGGCAATTACGGACATAATTTCAGTAATATCACATTGTTGACCTAATTGTTAAACCCTGTATAAATACGCATTTTGTACATGTTCTTTGGTGACAAAATGTTTTATTTGTATTCATGTCAACTTCTTAAAAAGGATAATCAGGTCAAATTGTAACAAATTAGTAACTAAACTGATAAACAATATTCACTTCACATTCAGGAACAGTTTTGCAGTATTTGTCATGTGGACTGAAAAAATGTACTGTACCAAATAAATTGTATCTGCATCAACTGAAAATAATACATACAAGTTTATTTCCTACTGAAAATATATAAGTCATTATGCTTTTTCATCACTTTCAACCCGTCCATTTGGTAATATTAAACTCATCTGATGACCAAAACAGCAATCCAAAAGAATAATTTTTAAGTTGTTGGTTATGGAATGCAGCATCACATGCTTCATTGAGTCTGTGTAAAAGCAGTAGGTGTACGATAAAAGTAAACACGGGTCTAGTTCATGAGAAAATGTGTTGCACAGACATGTACATTTGGGTCGCAAGTCCCAAACAGGGGCTGGATTAGTAGAGGTTGTATTTTGGATAGTGCTGTGTATATTTCATTGTGTGGGAACATGTTAAGCAAACAATTTAAAGTGACTAGGTGAGTGAAAAAATAAATCACAGCATTTCTTGCATTTTTTATTTTAATGAAACCTGCAAATACTTACGTGTAATTTCTTATTCCTTTTGTTTGTTTAAAAGCAGCATCTCTCCCTCTCTCTCTTTCTCTCTCTCTCTCTCTCTCTCTCTCATTAAATTACTATCATTAAACTTTTTAGATTTTGTGAAGCACCTAAATATTCTCAGGATTCTTTGCTCAGATATTTATTTTTCATCTCTTGCAATACACATTTGTGAATATGTTTAAGTGGGCAAGTCTTTGAATATTAAACGGCATTGTGTACAACTTATAAAAATCATTCTGCACTGTCTACTGCAGCTCAGTCAACAGATAAGTTCCACATGATGTAGTGGATGTCAACTATTACATAATTATATTGCTGCAACTTTCTAATTGGGGCAATAAAACTTAATCCATTCATTACGAGCCATGATGTTGTCATCCATGACAACCACTATATCTGGTCCATGACAGAAACAGCATGGATGGATTAATTTCCACCACGGGAATGTGAATTTTCTGTAATCCACGATGCGTGTACTGTAGTATACATTAGTTGTCCTTTCCAGTCACCTCCTTAAATCAGTGGGGATAGAGTGAAGCAAGAAATAGCATATTCAAGTTCTAGTATTACTGAAAATGAAATAAAGAATAATGAAATGATCTCAGTATTTTAAAATTAGATTTAATACTTATTTAAACTGATCCTTCAAGTGAAACTGTTGTCGAAAAATACAATCTTCCTGAAACACATCTCATTTTATCCACACATTTTTAATCCATCTCATTTTATACACACATTTTTAATCCATCTCATTTTATACACACATTTTTAATCCAAATGAATAAGAAGACTGTAATCTACTAGAACTACTGATTGAAGCACAAGTACTAATTAAAGAATATGTGTATACACTAGTTACAGCACAGTACTGAAGTTCACACTTCACTGATTTTCGGACAAAACCACTGAATAAACATCATGTCAATCAAGTTGCATGGTACACACAAATGTTTGTCACAAAAATAATCCTGAAGTTGCAGAATTAAACAAATGCAGCTTTCTCAAAGACTTGGATAATTAGATCTGATTTTTCAGACAATTTCTCGTGAGCCACAATAATCCATTTAGCATGAATTGGCCTAAGTGAAGATGTTTTAAGGTTCACTGATACAGAACACTGATCTTTACCAGTGACCTCTTCCTTTTCTGTAATAGTCTCCATGAGCTATTTTGCATACCAGTTGTGAAAGTGTGATTTAACTTCTTCTTTGTCTGAGCACTAGGACGAAAACATTGCATATGGGACTGATCCTGACAGGTGTTTGATTTTTGGTTATACTGGTGGTAGTATTGTTTTAACCATTCAAGGGACCACATTTGGTTGTCAGAAAAGTTCTGTTCTTTTATGTTCTTCATTTTGGGTATTTGTAGAAGTTAATCCATGACATAAATTTCTTTTACAAATATGCACACTTTGACAGATGCAAATCCAAAAATTTAAGTACCCATGAAAATATATTTTTTACAAAACCATGGAAAGTTATACTCACAAAAATAAATGAAACCACAGTATCATTGAACTAATCCAAACTCTTGTTAAGATGAAGCTTCACAAAGAATTTGACTGAAATCAAGCAAAATGTGTGAATGTTAGAGAGTTCACAAGCCACTGGGATGCCTATTCTAAGTTGCGCACGGGCAATAACTCTTAAAAATACAAGTAAAATATGCTGACCATCGAACTCATCCAATCTCTTCTTGAGGTGAAGCATCACAGCAAATTTTGTTGAAATCAAATGAAAAATGAGGATGTTAGAGTGTTAACAAAGTTGAGCATTATCAATGACTATGCAAAGATGATCAAGGGCCATAAAAAAATCTAACAAATATGGGCAGAATATGCTCATCAATGAACTCATCCAGGCTCTTGTTGAAATGAGGCATCACAGGAATTTAGGTTAAAATCTTCTAACAAATGTTGAAGCTAGAGTGTTCACAATGTTGAAAATGTAAATGCCTATTCTAAGATGATCAAGGACCATAACTCTAAGAAATATTGTGCACATCATCAAACTTAACAGAGCTCTTGTTGATTTGAAGCTTCAAGGCAAATTAGGCTGAAATCTAAAAATTATTGTTTAACAAAGTTGTGCATTAGCAACGATGATGATCAAATTGAACAACTTTGAGAAATATGTGCAGAAATCTGTTGAGATGAAGCTTCACATCTAATTCAGTTAAAATCTAATAATAAATGTGGTTGCTAGTGTTCTAAAGGCATGGATTGAAGCACAGAAGGATGGATGGATAAATGGATGGACAAAGATCACTTCTATGTCTGCATCTTTTAGTAGTGGGGGGACCAAAAAATTAACACAAAAATTATCATCCATTTTTACCGCAAAAAAATTTAATGAAAAATTACAGCAATAAAAATAATCCATTATATGGTGAGATATTGTTCATACTGAGATAACATTTAATGGACCCCTATAGTTTGGTTACAATTATTATTTCAAGAAAAAGACAGCATGGATGATAGCAGGTGAATGGTGAATGTCCATCCAAAGTACACCTCTCCCTCGATAACTCGTGCTGGATAACTTGTGAAACCACTTATAATGTGGGGTCAGGCGTGGATCCCATATTTTTTCTAGAAAATACCAAAAGAATTGACCCCTTTTTGTTGAACATGAAGAAAATTGCATTCAAAAATGGGTAAATGAAACCTTGATATATTGCTCATTATATCATTGAAAACAGTGGTTAGTGCCTGCAAATTTGAATCAACATCACAAAATTCTCAACTTTTAATAAGAAGTCATACATTTTGTTACATTTTCTTTACAAAAAAAATTCTCAGTACACTGTAAATAACAATATTCAATGAATTTTGGTCAATAAGATTGTCAGTAATGCCTACTGGTGGCAACACTTTAAGAAATAAATACCAATTAAATAAGTTTTGTCAAGTGAAATTTGTGTTTTAGTTCTGTCTTTTAATTAGATTTCACTGTAACTATCATAAATGTGATATTCCATCTTGCATTCAAACATGAAAAAATGTTAATCTACTGTCACAGTTATCTCCTGGAGCATTTCTGTGAGAAGCTAATTAAATGCCGACTGTGTTTTTATCTCAGACTTGTGAAAGTATTTGTTGTATTGTTACATTGAATTAAAAGCGAACCTGCTTTGTATTATCACATTAATTATGTCTTTTGTATCAAATCAAATAAAGCGGATGGAATAAAAAGAGGTAGCAGTCACAATCATGTGTCAGGTCAACTTATTTCAATTGACCACTCAAACACTGTTGTAAATATTATTATGTTAGTAACATAATTAAACTACCTTAAATTATCCTACTCATTCACAAATGTGATCAAAGATAGCAAGGCAACAATTTGAAAGGAGTACTCGGTGAATGAAAAACTTTGTTTCACAGATATGGTTCATTATGGAGAAGGGAGTTCCAAAGTTTGTAATGAACTTAAAATTCCTGAGTTGGCACTCAAGGATGAGCAGAAGTTTCACTATTACTTGCAATGAAATGACAGCATCAATATTTTATTAATAGAATTAAAAAAATCGAGTTTCAAGATTGACGGTTGTTTCACATAATAAATGTCCCTAGTTTTTGAAAAAAAGAAATCTTTTTTGGCTGTGCAAAAAGCAGTGAAGTAATACACATGTTTTCACAGGTACACAAGTATACATGCATGTGATGTGTGTTGAAACCTCTTGGATTAATGATGTATTTAACGATCTTTCAGTAGTTGGTTATTTTGAAAATTAAAAGTAATTTATACAGAAAAGTGAACAATTTCATTAGAAAAAGCTATTTATTGACAATTATTCCCAACGCAATTATAAAGCGAATATTCAGCTATTAAACTGTGCACCACTACCCCCACCCCAGGTCTTCTTGATGTCCAGCCGGGATAGCACCCCCATCTTCATTTTTTTAGGTCTCTTGGTAACTCACGGCATTGCTTATAGTGCAGTCTATGTTTTTGGACCCCGTTATGTGTGAGTTATGGACGGAGAGGTGTACAAGAATAGAAAAAATCATTGGTACTCACTAAGATTAGCCAAGGCCACTTCACAAATTTCTTTCAGGCGTACAACAAGCATTTGATCTGCAACTACCAGAATGTTACACAGTAGTTCTGCATTTTGGCAACCTGTAGAAGAATTTGAATTCTCAAGTTTTACTATAAGATAGCATCACCTTAAATTTAAAATTAAAAGTAATGCTAAACACAACAGCATTCCAAAAAAGGAATTGAATTTTGGAACTAAGGACAAGAGACATTTGCAAATACATTTGAAAACAAAATGAGTATGTCGAACTTCATAAGTAAATACAGTATGTTACTTATAGGGATGCTATGCTACCATGATATCAAAACAAAAAGTAAATATATCTCTAGTATACAGACACCAAAAAAAAGGTACCATACACACTTGCATACAAGTTGATGCATGTTTAAGTCAAACTCTTGTTTAAGTATGCAACAATGGTAATTTTTTATTACAATTTTTAATTGGTCAGGGTTAATTTTACCATTAAATCTGTGAGAATGGGTAGCTGTACCAGTGTTATTTATATATATGCTCCATTTGAAGTCAATTACCATACACACTACCTTGAGTTTTAAGTTGAGTTTATCTACTATTTGACTTTGATTTTGTGCAAAAGAGACAGAAGTTACAGTCAAACCAAACAGGAAGTATTTACTCACCTGTGATTACTGGTGCCTCATCTGTGTACAGGTAATCCAATAAAATCTCCAATATTTCCCCAGGTATGGGCAAGGTAAGGGCAGCACTTGCTGAGGTCTTAAAAGGTGAAAAAAATTGTCTTTCAGCCAGCAAAGTTAACAAACTTTTATATCATTTTCTGTTTGCAAATTTAGTGTCTACCAAATCTAGTGCCTTGAGCCCACTGGCTATCAGAGTGTTGATTCTGGGTTACTATATATTTAATACCTGTAGCCCAATGTGCTACTACAAGGTACCTAGTGTGTTTGAAATTTAATACCTGTAACCCAATGTGCTACTACAAGGTACTTAGTGTGTTTGACATTTTGCGAAACAACACTTCAAGAATATTTCACAATGAAGATGAATGTGTGTATGTATGTATGTATGTATGTATGTATGTATGTATGTATGTATGTATGTATGTATGTATGTATGTATGTATGGATCGATGGATTGATTGATTAATGGATGTATATATGTATGTATGTATGTTATGTATGTATGTATGTATGTGTGTATGTATGTATGTATGTATGTATGTATGTATGTATGTATGTATGTATGTATGTATGTATGTATGTATGTATGTATGTATATATGTATGTATGTATGTATGTATGTATGTGTGTATGTATGTATGTACATATGTATACATATGTATGTATGTATAGAGTTTAACATCATGTTGGCATAATACTGGCTATATGGTGCTGACTAAAAGTTAAGTTTTAAATATGTAAAAATAATGAATTGCAAAAACAAAAATCTTTAGGAAGATAAAGCTTTCCAAATAACTATAAACATGTGGTACTACATGATAAAAGATAAAAAGTAAATATGTTAACATTCTATAAAAGGTATATAAAAAAAAAAAGGTACAAATAACAAATCCTTAAAATACTGGGTCAAAACAAAAAACATGAACCCAATTCTTTTTTATTATGAAAAATGTGGCATATAGGTAGAATGCACTTGCATATAATGCATTGGAATAAAAATGCATGGCTGGTATTGTTAAGTATCCCATTCAACTGAGTACAATTTGTTTTGTCATTTCTATTTTAAACATTTCACTTAATGTTGTTTTGAAGCTAATTAAGATTTTTCAAAACGCCTTTTTTGCAAACAAAATATTATATTTAATTTCAATTAAAATCTGGTCTTGCATATAGCATACCATCAATACTGCATTTTCACATTACCAATAACAAAGAAGAAATATATAACTGTCTGCTTATTTCCTACCACACTATAATGCAGCATAATGTAAACATGTATGACACTTACATATTCACTTACATGTTTTTTATTTTTTATTTCTTTCTTTCTACAATGCAGTGTTGCACCTTGGCTGAGCTGTCAGGGGGGCATTTTATGTACTTCTGTCACCAATTAATAATCAAGATATGGTGATTTGTTTAATTTAGTGGGACACTTACCATTTAGGGTGGGAAAATGTCACCTGGGTTCACTCAAGGTGCAACACTGCAATGTAACAATAACTGACCTCCATCCATCCACTGGCCAACATGCTGTGGAAATACTCCAGCCTGGCTACCAGTACACACTTGTGACAAGGGAAGACAATGCCATCTGATGACTGTATACTCACATCATATACATCCAGCTTGGAGTCCCTGTAAATATTGTGCAGACTGATATTATTGGAGTCCCTGTAAATATTGTGCAGACTGATATTATTGGAGTCCCTGTCAATATTGTGCAGACTGATATTACTGGAGTCCCTATAAATATTGTGCAGACTGATATTATTGGAGTCCCTGTAAATATTGTGCAGACTGATATTATTGGAGTCCCTGTAAATATTGTGCAGACTGATATTATCTGCTGCGATCAAATGGTATTCGCTATGGCCTTCATCTTCAGGGGGTTGATATACATGGAGCACTCCCGACAGTGTCAAATACTGCTCACTTGAAAGAAGGGCAGGAGGTGGGCACAGTGGCTAGTTGTGCTGGCATCCATGCAGATTGTGATGTCCAGCAGTTGATCCTTCAGTAAGATGCCTGCCATGAACTGGAGGGAGAGGGTCCTCCCATTTGCAGAGATGGTACCTCACAAAGTTTACAACTTTGATCACTGGGTGCTGTAGGCAAAGTTTCGGCCACCATTGAGGATAGGAAGATGATCTGCAGGGATCTTGTAAACCAGTGGAGCAGGGCAGGAAGGTTCACAGCTGCACTGAGAAGATTCAATAGGCAACGAGATTCCCAAGCTAAGATACCAATCTCCAAGTGCAGGGGAGCACCACTTAAGTGATATCCAAGGCACATTGTTTGGGAAGACAAATTTGAAACCAATGGGGGTTTTGAACCCTATACCAAGGTAAATGAAGAGTTGAGACTGAATAAGATAGGATTTGTCCTTGTTGACATGGAATCCAAGGTGATGCACGAGTGAAACACAGGATTTTCTGTTTTGCTACAATGGGATGCACACTGTGTGCTTATGCCCAGCAAGGTCAACCTCCCAAAAGGCAGTAGGGACCAATCTCAAAAGCATTCATGTTGAACTTGGAAGCCCAAAGATTTTGACCTGCAGTGAAGAGAAGCTGGGTCATTAGGCCAGTACGATGTTTGCCTCTTTGTTAGCTGTTTTCTGACCTCCTCTATCTGGCCATGTAATATGAGGTTGGAAGATAGAGGGTGTGATCTGAGGCTGGCTTTGTGATGGTCTTTTGGCAGTGTGGATATGGATATGAATGCATTTCTTTCTGTGAGCCAGAACTTAACTGACACAGCTATGGAATGAGAGAGAGCTGAACTGCCGTAATGAGTATATGAGCCATGGGTGAGACTGATTCCCAGATGTGGAAGGGGTCTAGACTATCTTCAGATTGCTGAAATATAGCTACCTACACCAAGTCGAGCATGGAGCCAATTTGAGAAACATGTCAAAATGGGTTTCCAGTCCATGCACAAAGAGCAAGGTTTCAACATCTGTCTTGTTGACAGCTGGAACTTCAGTGTAAAAGACCAGCATGTGTAATAGCCGAGTTGAAGTTGGATGGGAGTTGCCATTGTTAAATAAAGGCCTGTTGATGCTTGGCTCTTGAAGTTCCCTTTTAAAGCAGTGCAAAACATCATCAACTCAATCAGAATATACGCTGTTTTTAAAAAGGTTGGTCTTGTATTCTTTTTTTAAAGATCAATGGATGTGGGAATTCTGTAAGAGGCCATTGATGGAGCAGGAGGAGACAGAGACCAAAAAACTATTCAATCCATGCACAAAAGGCTGGGTCTTTCATCTACAATGTCAGATTGTGAAAGGAAGATGATGTTTATGAGTGCATGTCCTCAAACTTTAAAAAGTGGGGTGGAAAGGAAACCTCCTACAAAGGTAGTGATAACTAAACTGGCAAAACACGGTATCAGGGACAGTCAACAAAGCTGGAAGTCCATCCATGCTGTGGAATGGTGATCTCCAGGTGTTCACTGGCATGGGGTGTCGGGGAAGAAGCAAAAATAAGGCAATATATGCTAAGTACTTTCAAAAATCTTTGATTAGTGAGATCTTTGATTGGTGAGATCTTTGCAGATTAGTGAGATCTTTGATTAGTGAGATCTTTGCAGAGTCAATTGCATTTTATAGTTAAGTTTACAAGAAAAGACTATATTACCTATGAAATGTGACTTTTGATTGCCATCCTCTCCTCCCCAAGGGGCTGCATCCCTGTCATCATCTCATCCTCATGAAATATGATACCCAATATGATCACTCTCCACTGGTACAGATGGAGTTCATGTTACAATGAGAAACAACTGATGAACTGAGAGATGGACATAAGGACACACTATCGGACAGACATGACATATCACAATATTTTTATAAAAGTAAACAGATATGGATGACATCACAAATATCCATACTTTTCTTATTTTCATCATGTGGCAACCACTTCCCCCCACCCCCCACCCCCCACCCCCAGCCCCTTTTTCTCTCTATCCCCAAGTCGCATTCTAGATTTACAACAATTACTCTCACCTGCTCATCCTTGTGAAACATCATATTAAATATGATTAAGCTCCAGGTTCAGGTTACACGAAGAATCCATATTAGATCAGGGTTCAATCTAGATTGCATTTTTGCACCAATGATGCAACAATATTTTTGATGATCCACTCATATATAAAAGACATGTCCACAAAGCACAGTATCATAATGATCAGTGCTAATGTTGCATGTCTTTGCACTAGTCCTGTTCTGGGATATGAATTCAGCCCTTTACTTGTGATATGCATTAAGTAGATGAGCATTTGACTGACAGAGACTGATGGTTTAGCTAGACTGGTTGCACTTGCCTTGTGCTAGTGACTTCATGTTTAACATAGTGATAAATGATCACCAGTGGCACCTCATGCAAATAACATCTTCATGAGAGGTGATCTGCAAATGTACTGATAACTTTTTGTGGAAAATTGAAATAAATAAATTAAAGTGATGCTATCTAACTCAAATTGACTCAAGAGACTTCCCTGTCTTCATCCAATCTTCCATCCAAACTAAATAAAATGAACTTTTGGAAAGAAATCAGAGTGGTCATAAAGTCAGCAGTATAATATTTGCTTTATGGCATGCTATGGCCTTTGTAACAACATTATCAAAAACAAAATTTGTATCGCTGACTCTCTCAGGACAAAGACAGTGTAAAAGTAGTGGTACTTTTTGAATTCTCATAGTTGATAGATACACATGAAGTGATTCTGATATACGTCATAAAACTAACACATCAGCAGTGGAAAAAGAGTAAAGCACTCAACTAAATTTAATTCAATATAAAAACATGAAAAACCTTTCAACTTGTCTAAAATTGGCCTTGCTATCTTTTACAGGCACTGAATCATAAATATCAAATTTTGCTGTGAATTAAATGATGGATAGTTGATGAAGAAAGAGTGCATCAATTGCATAGAGTGAAATTACTAAAAAACAAAAAAAAAATATTGGTTTTTGTAAAACAAAAGGCCAGAGAGGGCCTGATATTGCTCACCTGACTTACATAACTTAATGGTTCGCCATTTCACATAGCATTGTAAGAACAAAAACCTATGTAAAATATCTGCCAATCTTGATTTAATGTTGATTTTTTCTATTTTATTATAGTCTGATAAAACATCTTTCATATGATAAAGGCATAATTAATATGCATTTACTTCTCTTATAACTGGATTTATCCAACCTATTTACAAAGTTTTATTGAAATCGGATGAGAAATATAGTCTCTAGAGCAGTAACAAACTCAGCCAATCAGATGCAAATCACCTCATCAATATATACAGATCTCACTTATCATCAATATATACAGATCTCACTTATTATCAATTTATACAGATCTCACTTATTATCAATTTATACAGATCTCACTTATTATCAATTTATACAGATCTCACTTATTATCAATTTATACAGATCTCACTTATTATCAATTTATACAGATCTCACTTATCATCAATTTATACAGATCTCACTTATTATCAATTTATACAGATCTCACTTATCATCAATTTATACAGATCTCACTTATCATCAATTTATACAGATCTCACTTATCATCAATTTATACAGATCTCACTTATCATCAATTTATACAGATCTCACTTATTATCAATTTATACAGATCTCACTTATTATCAATTTATACAGATCTCACTTATTATCAATTTATACAGATCTCACTTATTATCAATTTATACAGATCTCACTTATTATCAATTTATACAGATCTCACTTATTATCAATTTATACAGATCTCACTTATCATCAATTTATACAGATCTCACTTATTATCAATTTATACAGATCTCACAATTTATACAGATCTCACTTATTATCAATTTATACAGATCTCACTTATCAATTTATACAGATCTCACTTATTATCAAAGACCAAGATGATATAACCTTACTTAACAAACTAGAGCAAAATCTGATTGGAATTCGGGCTCCAGAATGGTAACATGCTGAACCAATCAGATACAAGATTACCTCATAAATATGTTTAGATCTTGCGCATAATCACATTCTCCCAACATCTTGATGATATTTTATTCAGTCTAATAACCAAGTCTGATCATAATCCATCAAAGATACAGTCTCTAGAATTGTAACAAACTCGGTCAATCAGATGCAAGATTACCTCGTAAATATGTTTAAATCTTGCTCATAATCAAATTTACCCCACATCTTGATGATATATTATTAAGCCTATTAACCAAGTCTAATCATAATCCATCAAAAATACCGTCTCAGCCAATTTGATGCTAGATCACCTCATAAATATGCATAGGTCTTGTTCAAAACAAAACATAGCCAACAACTTGAAGATATTAGCCTATTTACCAAATTTTATCAAAATCAGGTCAGAAATAACATCTCTCGAGTGGTAAGAAGCTCAGCCAATCAGATGCATGATCATTTCATTAATATGTACTGATCTTACTTATATTCATTTGACAACTTGATGATATAAGCCTATTTACAAAATCTGACCACAATCAGATAAGAAAGAAAGTTGCTAAAGTGTTGACAACCTCAGCCAACCAAATGCAAGATAACCTCATGAATATGCATGGATCTTGATCATAATTGTACTCTTTCAAGATCTAGATAATATATGCCTATTTACTAAGTTTGAGCAAAATCAGCTCAGAAATACAGGTCCTAGACTGGTAACAAGCTCAGCCAATCAGATGCAAGATCACCTTTTTAATATGCATGCTCATTATCAAACCTGGGCAAGATCTTGCTGATATATGCCTTTATTCCATGTTTGATCAAAATCAGATCAGAAATATGGCCTCCAGAGTAGTAATGAGTTCAGCTTATCAGATGCAAGACCACATCATTAATATGCTTGAATCTAGCTCATTATCGAACTCATCGAAGATCTAGAAGATATAAGCATATATTCCAAGCTTGATCAAAATCAGATCAGCAATATGGCCTCCAAAGTGGGAACAAGCAAAGCCAATCATATGCAAAATCACCTCATTAATATGTGTGGACTCCCACTCATTATGGAACTTGTCCAAGATGATATATGCCTATATTCCAAGTCTGATCAAAATCAGATCAGAAATATGGTCTCCAGAGTGGTAACAAGCTCAGCCAATCAAATGCAAAATCACCTCATTATTATGCATGGCTCTTGCCTTCTGGCTAGGTGAACTAAAAATAGAAACTATGAAAATTATTGGCCCATCAGAATATGACCTGACCCCTATAGAAAATATCATGGGGCCATTGGTCCCATACCCTGATTCCTACATTCAACTTGGTTACATATGAAAATGTGATCTTTGAGTCCCCATCTCATGAGAACTGCATCCAAGACCAGAAACCTTCAATTATCATCCACTCCTTCTAGTGAAACATCATACCAAAAAATGATCATCGTCCCTCAATCAGCGTGGACAAAGTTCCAGTTATGAGGAAGAGTCCATATTACATATGAAAATGGGGTATTTGACCTTCCATCCCAGGGGTCCACTTCCTGGAACTAAAACATTAGTTATCATCTACTCATTCTCCTGAAACATCATACCAAATTTTATCACTACCCTTAAAAATTGATAGTTTTAATTCATTTAAAAACAGTGACTGACAAACAGATGCATGGACAGACTGACTGAATGAGGGACATTAACAACCATATCTGAAAGTGCAGGTATAATGATGTAAAATAAAATCCAAAAAATTACGGACAATACATGGTGATATATGGTGAAAAAGGTTCTAAGAAACACATATAATACCTGAATCTCTGTTTATCAAATTTAAGTCTTGGCTGCTGCAGCTGCTTGCCAGTGGATACAATAACTCCACCGCTGTATCTAACACACTCAGCTCTGAAAGCAAGATGACAAAATTCTACAAGCCAGTTTGAATGATGTGTAAAATAAGTGAAAACTGTAATACATGCATAGTTTTTGCAAGACATGTAATTGAAACTACATGTATACACAACTACCTACCTATATATATATATACACACAGAGTGGCCATTATATATATACACACAGAGTGGATATTATTTTACCTCAGTTAAATCCCTGTAACATCAGGTCATATTAACTTTAAAAGACCATTTTATTTCCCTTCATATCCCTGAGTGTTTGGACTACTAGACCAATTATTCAGACTCACTTTTCTCTTAAGATATGACTTTACTGTGTTTGTATTAGTTCAGAAAGTTGTTTCAGATTCTGTCATTTCATGATAAGGTAATTTCAGTTTTCTTCTGTATAATAAAACAATTACTGCCCTTGTTTTGAGGTTGAATGACTTTGATTCAATGTGAGGAACTGCATAAATGGAGGCTTATAGTGATTTGACCTTTCAAAATTTCCAACAGGATATATTAATTGGCTTCTTAAATCACCTACCATACATATTCATGTATAAACCGATACCAACTGCAAACTGCATAGACCCAGATCTGCTATCGCATAATGTGCCAGCATATCTGGGTCTATGCAGTTTTTAAGGACTAATCAGTAGAACAAACAACACAGACCCTGATCTGCTGGCGCATTATGCTACGGCAGATTAGGGTCTATGTTGTTGGCATTTGGACCCAGCTTATACGCGAGTATATATGGCAATCAGTATCAAACAAACATTTATTTTCATTTATGATTTCTCTATTAAATGTAAATAAATGTATTGAACTTCCACTTCTGTATGTCAAATGATAAACATTTACAAAGAGTCATTCACTAAATAAGTCTTTGGCATTTTCAACAAAGGGACCTAATTTATTAATATTAACTGTATCTTGGTGAATTTTGCTATGAATGAACTAAACACAAAGAATTCTTTTCACAAACAAAGCTTATCAAATTTACATCGTGTTACCAAAATATTTAAATGGATGATGTCTCAATGTAAGAATGAATAAAAGAAATGGTGAGCAATTTGCTTATGTAAATACACCTCGCCTCACCAGCATCCTACCCCTAACCCCATGATGGAGATGAGCTTAAAGTAATAAAAAAGGGTATAAACTCTTCTGCGAGTACAATAATGGGTCAACATGCATATCATCTGAAGAGAACTATAATATGCACTTAGTTTCAAAGCAATCCACTGAAAATTGCAGGTCCTTGAAAAAATTCTGACATATTGCATTCAGCTGTAAGATAAAAAGAGCAACAATTCTTACAAAAATCACAGAAGCAAAAAGATTTGTCAATATGCACATCATTAGATGATGACCATAATATGTATCAAATTTCACAGTGATCCATGAAAAACTGCAAGACAAGTTGCATTCACAAGATTATGCCTTACATTGCATTCAGTTGCTGGATAATAATGTGAATAACTCTAACTAAAATTATGAGAGCACAGTGATTTGTTGACATGTGCATCTTCAGATGATGATCATAACCTGTAAAAAGTTTTGTGGCAATCAATTAATAACTGTGAGACTATTTGTGTTCACAACATTCTGCCATACACTACATCGAGCTCCAAGTAAAAAAGGGCAATAACTCAACAAAAAAACGCAGAAGCACACTGATCTGTCAATATGTGCATCTTCAGGTGATGATCTTAACAGTTCCCAAGTTTCACAGCAATCCCCTGAAATATGTAAGACTATTTGCATTCACAAGTCTGTTGCATGCCACATCCAGCTGCAAGTCATAATGGGCAATAACTCAAACAAAAATCAGAGGAGTATAGAGCTTTGTTGCTATGTGCGTCGTTAGATGATGACCATAATATGTACCAAGTTTCACAGTGATCCATCAAAAACTGAGATTAGTTAAGTTCGCAAGATTCAGTCATATGCTGCATTCTGCAGCTAGACAAAAAGGGCAGTAACTCTAACAGAAATTGCAAAAGCACTGTGATTTGTCAAAATGTGCATCTTCAGATGATGATGATAGCATTTACCAAGTTTCATGGCAATCGATTAAAAAATGAGACTAGCTGCATTCACAAGATTCTATCATACATCGAACTGCAGTCAAAAAGGGCAATAACTCTTATAAAAATTGTGGCAGCATAGTGATTTGTCAACATGCACATCATTAGGTGACGATTATAATATTTACCAAGTTTCATGGCAATCAATCAAAAACTGCCGAACTATAGTATGGACCTGTTCCATTATGAATCGTATTATTATTATTTATATTATTGATGTTGTTGAAAATACAAATAATTCCTAAATATAAGTGTAAATGTCTGATAAACATATTGATCATTATTATTAAGAGTATTTATTTTAAAATCAGATTCAATTTCTTAATTTTAAAATTATAAAAAAAAATATCAGCATTATTATAAAATACTATTTCTACTTTTATTTGTGTTCATTAATCTGGGTAAAAAAATATTGTCATCTGAATATTTTAATTATTATCCGAGTTACTACTTATTCTGCATGCATATGTATATTTTTTGCTGTCTTCTATAATAATAATAATAATGTCTAAATTACTTGCTATTTTAAATGTACTTAATTTTATGATTTTTACAAAATTATTATGAAACCATTTTTATTCAGACTGCATTATTTTTAACTGTTAGGCATATAAGTATGAAAGAAATAATAAAGTCTATATTCTACTTACCGTACATTTCATGATTCAGATAATTTTGTTCACTGTAGTTTTGTAACCTTTATTTTAATTTTACTGAGTATAGCAGATGGTATCATGCACGTTGTATACTGTATAAATGCACCAACTTTTATTTTTATGTGCGCAAAGATCTGCATCGCAACGATGCACCTTATGACGTGTATTAGACTGTCTTTGTACTATAAATAGCATATCCTTAACATTGCACTCACCATTAACAATTTCATTTTCCCGAATAAAAAAAGTGTATGCAGACGGAACAAGGTTTGGTTTAAAATTTTTTAAGGTATAAAGGGATTAAATAATACTCAGCTAGATAGTAATTTTAGAAGACTGAAGGTGGTGTACGATTCATAATGGAACAGATTCATACTATAGTAGCACTATCAATATTGTGTGCCAGAAAGAAAGACGGGCATATGGTATGTATGTATGTACTGTCATTTTACAGCACCTCAGCACAATAGTGGCTTTTTGGCACCAACTAAAGGTAAAGTTCGAAACATGTAAAAATTAAGAAATGCACCAAAACTTCAGGAAGATAAACCATTCAGACAGACAGACAGACACAAGGATTCCTATACAAAAATGTAGCCTAATGAACAACACTGAAATACCATATTTGACATAACAGCTTCATTGTGCACTTAAGAAATTTTCATAGTGTTTTTGAATTGCCTATGGAATTTCTCGTTCCCCAATGCAAGTATTTTTAAATGCCCAGAATGGAAACATCAGAAAAATCAACCAATGGATTTTTTCACAAAACTAAATTAATAAGTGACAGGCACTTCAATTAGTCTCGCCCACACAGAAAACAGTCAACTGGTGCTAGTTCATGAAATGTTGTGCATAACAGCAGCACATACCTCATTTAGACATGAATTTACACTTCTGAAAATTGATTGACACTATAAAAGTGTTTTTAAATAATTTCCATTCAGAAAGAGAGTCAACATGAGTTTCTGGCATTTATTAACTCATATCATACTTCATTGGTTTGCCAACAACTGCCTTTTGCCATGTGTTTACTAAAGTCTAATTTTATGTACCAATGTTTACCAAACTATATCAATTTGTTTTAGTGATCGCATCCATTAATGATAGTAATATTAAAATTTCACTGCAACATACATGTCGATATGCAGGGCGACTCAAAGATCAATACAAATTTTATTCAATGGTTATTCTTGTTGTGTTTCTTTACCTCATCCTCTTCATCTACATGAATTAAACGAGCTTAATGATATTATTTGTAACTGAATTGTACAAGAGCTCATTTTTAACGAGTTTTGTAAGTAAATGCTTGTTTTTGAATGTTTACTTTAATAAAATAAACTTCCTCAAAACTTCTATGCAATACGTGTCTCTTACTACAAACACTTATGATATTTTGCAAATTTTACAAAGATACAAAAGCAAAATTTCACTCTTGCTCTCTTTCATAATGTCTGCATTAGAAAAATAGAGTACTTGTACTCACTTGGAACACACGTCACAAGAATATATGTTAAGCTTAAATAAAATTTCTTAGCATTTAGTATTCACACATTTAACTCGCAACAAATAACATTTGTAATGTACTTTAGTCTGATAGCTGCACAATTATTTGCCGTTCTCTTCAAGTGATTGTGACTGTCTCTGTACAATACCGACTGTTCATTTATAGACAAATAAAGAATGGAATAGAAAAGATTACAGTTTCATTATGCTTACTAAAGAAATACTCTGTGTAGTTACATTTATCAAATTTATTCAGGCTACTTATTTCACCCATGATCTTTCCAATTCAACTTGTCAGTACTGGTTCAATCTTGCTAAATAATTTTTTTTTTACATATTTTTTGGATGGATCTATCCTGTATGTGCCATTGCATTGTTAAAATCTACTCGATAATATTGTTTGGGTTCCCATCATGCGTTTCTAATTCTAACTGTTGGAAGGAAACAATTTCCAAGTCCACATGAAATTTCCCACATTTGGGCAAATTTTGTGAGCTTTAAGCTAATCATAATAAGAGTACACACCAATAAACAATATCCCCATCACACTATATACATGCAAGACGAGTTAGGGAGCTCAGTAGGTAAAGCATAGGACTCGTAATTGAAGGGTTGCAGGTTCAATATCTGCACAGACAAGCCTGGGTCAGCTGCCTCAGTGTGTCCTTAGGAACAACACTTAGCTCCCATTTCCTCAGCATGATACAGCCAATAATGTGTTAAAAGTTCCATTAAAACCAACAAAAACAAAAAACCAAAAAGCAAGAAGAGTTAGTTATAAAGTATATCCAGATTTGTCTTTCAGACTGCTTTAACCCATTAAGTGAAGTGGTAATCAGACATCAGACATGCATTGTGGTAAATTCCAAGAAAATGGTGATGTTCTAGGTGGGTTTTAATAGCTGCTTCCTTTCCAGACATGCGAGTATTGCCTAAAGCATGCATAGTAAGGGAAATTTCAGGGAGTTTTTACCAAAAAGTGGAGGATGGCACTTTATAAGGCAAGTGCAGGTAGATTTGCCTTTTAAAGCCTGCATTACAATATGCTTACTTTTTGGATAAACCTTTGATTCCAAATCTCTTGGCTACTTCTTGCAACATTTTAACAGGGCTTTTAAAGTTGGCACTTTGCTTCCCATTCTCTTTCTGAGAATCTTTATTCTTTGTCTTATTTTTCTGATGGACTTCAAATGCTGACATTTTCTTTCCACTTTTGCTCAAGTTTGGCACTGGGATGGCTGAGTCCAGGTCATCCAATTCCATATGGAAAATTTCCTCTGTCTCACTTTCAATCTCCCTCATCTCAAATTTGGAGTCAATATTTAGGAGTTCACAGGAGTCAGTGTACATGAAGAGAAGCACCTGTTCAAATATCTGGGGATTGATGTCTGACAAAATTACATTGGATATTTCCTTCTCATCATAAGTATCCTTTTGGAACAGGTTGTTAAAGTATGTACTTCGACTCTGAAGTATAAATCTATGGGCAGGCCAGCTGTGTCCCTTGCACTGTAGAAGTAAAGATAACAGGTAAAGATAAATGTACATTCAGTCATGAATTTCAGATGACAAACCTGAATTCTGATACAACAGTACATCTACAAAAGTTCTATATGGTTATTTGCAGTAAAAATGCAAATTGAGTAGGAAATGAAAATTTTATGAAAATATTACCTTACAATAATGAAATAAAGTTACAGATATAAAATCACAAACTTAAGAGAAAACTTGCGGAGAAAGTGCACACTATTTTTCAAAGGCTTATATCTATGGCACAGAAATAATGTGTGAACACTGCAGGGCTTTTCTTAAATCATGTGATCTCAGACAGTTTTGATCGATGAATTTTGTACCCCATTTAAGCAAAATTTTAATTCTGCTTTTGCTATTTGAATTCAGTCATAGAGACCTATTTTTCAAAGCTCTGATTGTACTCTAAGCCTGAAGTCAACGAGAGGATGTGGAGGTTACTCCAATATGCATTCAAATCACTTGAGAAGCTACAGGAAGATGCAATTGTCTACTACTAGTTTCAGTCAGCTACCAGTGCTAATACATCAAAATTATTTGAAACATTGTTTTTATGAGAGGATGGATTTCCTGGTGGTGGGAGTGGATACACCTAACACATTAGGACTGGGCAAAGTTTATTGTTTTTATGAGAAGAATGGATTTCCTGGTGGTGGGAGTGGATACACCTAACACATTAGGACTGGGCAAAGTTTATTGTTTTTATGAGAGGAATGGATTTCCTGGTTGTGAGAGTGGATACACCTAACACATTAGGACTGGGCAAATTTAGAAGAAGACCAGGGTTCATTAGCTTCAGAACACTACTGTGAAGTCAATATTTTTTGTGGGGCACCAAGTTTTTCATGGAGTATCAATTTTCATGGATTTTGTGGTTGATACAAATGCAAATTTCAAGACCCAACAAACAATAGTTCTTCTGTTTAAACATTAGGACCGCTTCCTCAATCCACTTATTTACATACATACTGAAAAAAAATCGTAAAAATTGAGACCCATGAAATTAAATGAATTTACAGTAAGTCTTGCCAGTAAACAGTGATATAACACTGCCAGTATCTGCCAATGCAGGCAAGACATGAATCCTAACATAACAGGTATACTGTAATATGTACAAACTTTAGGCAGTAATATTTACCGCTGTTTAGCTGAGTACAGCCACTTGTTTAGAATGACTTTCAAAAACCTGAACACAGAATCTTAATGATTACCATAGCTGATTTGTTTAAGGCAGTAATATTTACCACTGTTTTAGCTGAGTACAGCGACTTGTTTAGAATGACTTTCAAAAACCTGAACACAGAATCTTAATGATTACCATAGCTGATTTGTTTAAGGCAGACTCAAGAAAAAATGTATCTGGGATGGAAAAATATCTCTAATCCCTCTAGGGCCTCAGAGACTCTGAGAGCTATCTCTGACACTCTGCTGAGATTTTACTCCATAGCTTCAACAGAACTAAGAAAGATGACTTTTGCATTTAAAATTATTTCTTAAAATGGCCAAATAATTATTTTCAAGCTTGAATAATTTTACCTGTAAGATGACATCATGAATAGTATCAAACTCATCTGCCTCCTCTAGAAGGATCCTGAAGTTGCAGATCATCTCAGAATGACAAACCACAGGAACATCTGTAAGGCTGAAATGAAAACAATCATCAATTCCATGTCCTTAGCAAGTTTGCCTTCTAAACTGCTAGATTTGTTCACATCATGTCAGACCTTGATCATTCCTGATTATTTAGAAGCACTTATACCAACCTCAAATACACTTCCAAGTTAAGAGGTCACTTTACTACAAATAACGTTATTTATTTACTCACCCATCACACTTGCAGCAAACAAATATGTAGGTGAGACAAAAAGGAAATTTCATGTGAGAATACAATAACACTTTAGGGATATCCACAATAAGAAGGATACTCTGGTCTCTAAACTCTTTAACCTACATGACCACAACATTGACTGTGTTTAGTATCAGATAACTGAAATTATTCTATCTAATTCAGAGCTCTCTAGTAGCAACATTAAGCAGAAAGAAAGAGAACATTACTGGATACACCAATTACATACTCTACATCCAGTAGGGATCATCATCTCTGTTTAAATGGGAGTTCAGCCATTTTAGTTTTAGGTTTATTTATTCCTCCATCCAAACTCTGATGTTTAGGCCCCAATGTCTTTTGGTGGAATTATCTACTCTCTCTGAGAAACCACATTCCTCCTATTACTGACCTCGGATTCGAGGCACATGTCATATACCATGATGTCACTCTTTCCCAAAATGACAACTTCACATAAATGACTCACCACTGTGCCATATGTGAAGCGCAGTATAAACTCCACCAATCTCTAAAGCAAAATATAAATATTGTCCATATTGGTTTAAAAATGTCTTTTGACCAATGTCAAAGATGTACAAAGGAAGGAAGATCTAACCCAGCATTTTCAAAAATGCCATCACAATCTGATTGATGCATCCACCAATACTGAACAAACTTCTGCTAATGGATCCCAAAGTCAAGTCATTGGGAGTTCGGAAACTGTCATTACAAAGTACCATACAGTAAACTGATTCCTTTTTCCTCCGACTGTGTTTGATACTTCAGATTATTATGCAATCAATTTATTCTATCAAGGTGTTTCATTTGAGATTTACTAAGACCACTAATGAATTGGAACTAAAAAAAATCGAGATGAATTTATTTGATTCGGCTTGCTACACCCCAGACTGGATTTGGGAAACAGCCAGCCCATTCATTAATCCTGTGGACAACCTGATGATCCCACCATGAGCTGTGTTGTATCAACAATACAATACACCAGCAGATGCCGAATCAACAAGAAACTGATATAATACCACAGCAGTTTTATGCTTTGGGATTCAAACATTTGCTATTTTCTGTTTACACAAAACAAAATATAAATTCTTTTTGATTATTTAATCAATAATCTGAGAGAATTGTTTAGCCACTTCTTCTTTTACCCCCATTTCTAGATAAAACTTAATTTTGGTTTTGGTTTTTACTGCTAATGAAAGTCAAATCTTGGCTGCATTAAACAATAATGTAATTTGAATCCCAGCTGCATTAAACAATGATACCATTTGAACTGAGTGCACCAGCTGCAAACCCTGAGTTGTGATATTACTGCCCACCATAAACTGGGGTTGCTCATGTCACGTGGACCAAAAAGTGACTGTTCTGGCTGCTGGGGGGGGGGGGGGGGGGAGGAGGAGGGGTATATACACCTCATACTGACAAAAGATTTGGTGATCAATTGAACCAATGAAAAAACATGAAGTTTTCTTTCTGATCAGCTACAAGGATAACGAAACCAATCAGGGACTGGGGGTGACCAAACCACCCCAGCAGATAGGAAAGAATGCCTCTAAATTCCTTCAGGCAGTACCTTCCTTGATCATTCCTGGACTTAAATTTTAATCATTTCATCAAATGTATTTGACTCAAACACAGCGGGGACAAACTTTAAAACTGTTTTGGTTTGGTTTGGTGTTTTACAGCACAGCAACACAAAAGTAGATTTAGTGCTGAGGCAATTGGAGTAAGTACTGTGCCCAAGGACATACCATGGTATCTGACTCAGGCTGAACCGATGGTAGGATTCAAAACTACACCCTTTTGATTGTCAATTTGGCACACTCAACACTGCATCACTGCAGTTCCAACCTTCAAAACAGAATACAGATCTTGAATACCTGGCTGTGTGTCATAATACATTGTTTGTACTGACCGATCATAATTGGCTTAACCTTCTATGAAATAACTTGAAGTTAATTCTTAACAGTATCCAACTTATTTTTAATATTAGTATTCACTTACCCTCCCATTTGTTTCTACGCCCCTGCCGATTTTAAAAACAAAAAGCATCAAAGATATAAAAAATACACAAAACTTAGTCATTTTCTTCATCAATTTATAACTACTAGCCTGATTGATGGCAGGGGGTCCCTAACACTCTCAACTTGTTGGCGTTTAAAACCAAATGGGAGCTTCTTTAGTAACATGGCTGCCATATTTGCATGGGTGAGTCTATTTTTTCAGACAACATATGTGATGTAGTTCGCCATCTTCAATAAGCTCTGAATAATTCTTTACATTCCATAACTTGAGGAGTTACATCCCTTTCAATACATGTATACAAGAGTTACACCTTTCTATTTGCTCAATTTGCGGAACCCAATTTTGTTACCTTTAGACCCAACTATTTTCACCCCCAAAAGTCTGGCAGACTCAGTCTCAATTGAATCATAAAAGGTATACTGAACCATGTAGGTAAAGATATAAGCAGAAATGAAAAATTAAACTGTGGGATCAAACAGGACAATATATTTACCATTGTAACCAAGTATTGCTTGGAATAATATTTACCATATTACATGCTTGGTTCGACTTCAATGAAATGTTAGGACTCAAATGCCATAGGACTAGACCCTACATACATTTTATTCAGAAGGCCAGGACCCGAGGATGAAGAACAGAATTGCCAGCCCCTGGTATTGTATGCAAAAATAAGTTCAAGACTGCTCTATTTGGATATCTTTGTCACAGATTTTTATTGGAAACCTGCCTTGGTAAGATCTGTGTTCAAAACTACCACCTGCCTCATGGCCCACAAAAAGCAATTTTCTTTAAATTAGACCAGTACAATTTTCAAGGATTGTGCTACCTGTTTCAATGGTTGCTGGCTCAAAGTCCAGCAAGTTCTGAAAGCTAGTTCTGAACACCAGGCTGAGATGCTCCTGTGAAGCTCAATCAGTTGATCCCAGTCTCTGACATTCAAGAGGATACACATTTAGTAGCTGGAATCATCTATAGTTTCTGCCATTATAAATACTACAGCATCATTTCAATTATAAAGGGAATCTTCCCATAAGATCAAGAAACATATATGATTGGCCTCTATGAAAAATATATGGCATACCAGGTTATCTGTGCATATATAGCATACCGAATTTATCTAAAATTAGGGGGTTTCAATTTCAGTGAGTCATATTTTAGCAATTGCAGATACAGAGGTTTAAGAAATGACAAACATCAATTTTTTATTTCATCAAATTTATGTCATAGTATCAATGATATCTTGTCCCAGGAAGGAAGAAATATTTACTTTGGATACTATCTATACTCATTGCTGAGTCATTATACCACATATGGTGGGAACAAAGACTACCAAAGACTTCACACTGAAACAAGAGTCCCTTGAAGCAATTGATGCTCTACTGGCTGAAAAGAATTTCCATGAATCCATGATAAGTCTGTTTCTTCTGTCCTTATGTTTTTTTACTGCTGAGTGTTAAAACATCTTTGATATTCTTGAGAAATTCCAGGATAATAAATTTGGAAACATATAATTTCTTATATGTTTGAGTTCACATGTTCACAACATACTTATAATGCAGAACAAAATTCTTTGTCATGACCTTTGACATTGGACCTGATATCATGGATAGAAAATCACCTAACTTGTCTCAGACAATGTCAGGATATACCCACATGCTAAGTTTGGTTACATCTATAATTCATATTTTGGTGTGTGTGTGTGGGGGGGGGGGGGGACAAGTTACTGAACTTGCGTCATTCAAGGTAGTCTTCAGATATATCCACAAACTGAGTTTGATAAAATTCCATTCATACTTGTTGTGTTATCATGCTCACAAAGCAGCATAGTTAAAAGCCAGAGTCAAGATCTTTGACCTTAAAATCAGTGGCAGAGTGCTGACTATTATATCCTTTATTGGAATGCAACTAAATACAAAGTCTGGTCAAAATTAATTTTGAATATTATGTATAGTTAATAGTGTTCATAAGCGCAACTAAATCAGTCAGTAAGTGGGTGCTTACGGAATACCCCCTTCTCTAAAAATAATAATCTACAAAATCCATTCTTATATGTGATATAAACTCTTGTCATCATATAAATGTAACTAAGTTTCATGAAATATTTCATATGGATAGGAAGATATTAACTGTCCTGAGTGTGATGGGGAGATATAGACACATTTCTTTTTAAAAAATGGGAACAACTCTTTAAATGCTGATCAGCCCATTCCTTTACAAGACACCGTGTCTAGTCATGATAGTCATTAAGTGAAACCCCGTGTGGATACAACTATCCCTTAAGGAGGAGTAGCGATAAGATTTTCAAGATGGCCACCATGGATGCCATGTTGGATCTTCCAGGTGCAAAAGTTTCATTTAGGACCAACTGGACCTCAGGATGAATGTGTGTGTAAGGTTTCATGACCATCATCCTAATAGTTTAGGAGGAGTAGCAATAACATGTGCTAATGGATGAACAGTGTGTGTGTGTGTCTTCACAATGTGTGAAGAAATTATACAAATTTTGGCAACAAGATACCCAAGTAGGCCCAAGACTTCTGCCTGACATCTGCCTAATAGCCAAATGCAAGAACAGTTGGCCACCAAGAAATATGAGTTAGTAGGATGCCTTCTGTTGAAATTTCTCCAGTACTGTTGATTCCATATATTATGAAAACAAATGTTTAAAGGTTTCCCTAGTTTCTGTATCTTCATCCATATTTGATCACTATCAACATCATTTGTCCAATTTTGAAAGGCCCCTATCCTAGGATGATTTGCGTCAAAATTTTTCAGATTCTGTTCAGCATCTATATATATATATATATATATATATATATATATATATATATATATATATATATATATATATATATATATATATATATATATATATATATATATATAAAGTTATGTAAATGTTTTTCTACTTTTAGTAATGGCAGCCATATCTGATGACAGAATGGCATCATTTGTATAAATCTAAAAGGTATTCTAGCTAGGACACTTTGGTCAAATTCTGTTAAGTGATTATTTTAAAATAAGTTATTTAAGGTTTTTCTAATTTTAGTAATAGTAGTCATATTTGATGGCAGATTGGCATCATCTGTATAAATGTGAAAGGTCTTCATGCCAGGATGCTTTGGGTCAAATTCTATTCAATTGTTTTGGAAATGAAGTTGTTTAAATGTTTTTCTATTTTTTAGTAACAGTGACCATGTTTGATGGCAGATTGGTATCATCTGAATAAACCTGAAAGGTCTTTGTGCCAGGATGTTTTCTGTCACGTTTGGTCACAATAAACCAGTGGTTTTAAAGAAGTAATTTAAAGGTTTTTGAATTTTTTAGTAACAGTAGCCATATCTAATAGCCGATTGGCATCATTTGTACAAACTTTAAAGGTCTTCATGTAAGGATGCTTTCTGTCAAGCTTTATCAAATTATATTCAGTGGTTTTTGAGAAGCACTTTTTTATTTTTAGTAATGGTGGCCATATTTGATGGTGGATTGGCATTATTTGTACAAATCTGAAATTTTTTCATGCCAGGATGGTTTTTGTCAAATCTGACCAAATTCTGTACAAGAGCTTTTAAAGGTTTTTCTATTTTTTGTAATGGTGGCTGCATCTGCTGGCAGATCAGGATCATTTATACAAACCTGAAAGGTCTTCATGCCAGGATGTTTTGTGCCAAATTTGGTTACAACTGGTCAGGCAATCTTTGAGAAGAAGTTTAAAATAGCATTTGTTGATGGACAATGAACAGGTTTTCCTATTTTTGGTAATGGTGGACATGCTTTCTATCAATATTGGTTAAATTTTATTAAATAGCATTAAAGAAGACATTGTTTAAAGGTTTTTGTATTTTTAGTAACAGTGGTCATATCTGATGGTGGATTGTCTATTTCTGTATAAATGTAAAAGTCTTCATACCAGGATGCTTTTCTGTCAAATTTGATTAAATTTTGTTCAACTGTTTTGGAGAAGTCATTTAAAGGTTTTACTATTTTCAGTAATGGTGGCCATATTTGATGGTGGATCAACATTATATGTACAAACTTGAAAGGCCTTTATGCCAGGATGTTCAGTGCCAAGTTCTGGTTGCAATTGGTCAGGTGATCTTTAAGAAGTTGAAAATAGCATTTGTTGCTGGACAATGGTCAGATTTTTCTATTTCTGGTAATGGTGGTTATATCTGATGGCAGATTGTCATCATTTGTATAAACTTGAAATGTCTTCATGTGAGCATGCTTTCTGTAAAGTTTGGTAAAATTTTATTCTGTGAAGATGTTTAAAGGTTTTTCTATTTTTAGTAACAGTGGCCATATTTAATTGCAGATCAGCTATTATTTTATAAATTTAAATGGTCTTCATGCCAAGATACTTTCTGTCAAACTTGATCAAATTCTGTCTAGAACTGTTTTTGCTATTTTTGTAATGGTGGCCATATTCCATGGCAGATCAAAACCATTTGTAAAAACTTGAAAACCTATATGCAAGGATGCTCTGTGTCAAGTTTAGTTGAAACTGATCTGGAAGTTTTTGACAAGATGCTTATAATAGCATTTGTTGATGGATGACATATGTTTCTATTTTTGATAATGACAACCATATTTGATGGCAAATCGGCATAATTTGTACAAACCTGAAAGGTTTTATGCCAGGATGCTCTGTGTAACAACTGGTCTGGTGGTTTTTGAAAATTTTAAAATAGTAATTTTTAATGGATGCCAGATGGTGGACAATGGACAAGGGCCATATCATCACTTTACCTTATGGCCAGGTGAGCTAATAAATTATGATGGGATGTATTTTAATGATCTCAACCTGAGATAGCTAAATCACTCCATTTATCCACCACTAAAATTGCCCAGATTTGCCTCTTCATCATCACTAATCATGAAAACTAAATTTTGAAGTAACATTATTGCAGACAGACTGGCTGATCTGAACAGAAATTTAAAATGAGGGCTAGGTATCAAAGTGGCCACCAGCAAAGCCAAAATATTGAATGGTCTAACTGTTGACTTTTCAAAACAAGTCATTTAAGTGAAGGGACATGTCATGTTGATGTTAATTTTTGCGTGGATTCTCCATAAACTGCTGCTCCATCATTATAATAGAAACTATACCAGGCAAATAATATACTACACAAAGCAGAACACTCACTTGCAGTTTGGCAGTGACTGAAGTACTGCAAAGTTCCGACCTTTTCTATCAGCAGTAATATAAGTCCCACGATTCACATTGGGAATTCTTACTACTTGCACATCTTCTACTTCATCTTTGAGTAGCAAATCCATTAATGTTATCATCCCAAAGTCATCATTACTCTGTTCTGAAATAAAAAGGTTTTTAAAACAGTTTTATTTCTGCAATAGCCATGTTAGCTGCTTGACAAAAAATATAATCTACAGTCTTTCAATGAAATGAAAATATTATTTCTCTTACAACAATACAAAAACAAGAGGCCTGAGTGGATCTGATATCGCTCACCTGGCTTACATTAACAGTTGACCATTTCACTTAACAGGCTCATGTAGTATTGACAGAGCACAACCTATGTAAACAATCTCCCAAACTTTATTACAATATGTTGATTGAATCAGTTTTACCATATCCTGATAAAAAAAAGAAATTTCTAAAGATATAGCCATGATTAATATGCACAGTCTCTTGCTCATAAACAAAGTCATCCAAGACATAAACCCATTTACTGAATTGAAACTGGATTATAAATATAGTCTTCTGATAAAGAGAGGTAGCAAGCTCAGTCAATCAGATGAAAGGTATCTCATTAACATGCAGATCTCCCTTATTATCAAGCCTGTCTATGACAATGATAATATAAGCTTAAGGTGGAGCAAAATACAATCAGAATTCAGTCTCTTGAGTGGTAACGACCTCAGCCAATCAGATACAAGATCTTGATGATATATGCATATATTTCAAGTTTGGATCACAAATATGGTTTCCACAGTGGTAACAAGCTCCATCAATCAGATGCAAGATCTCACTCAATATTGAACCCATCCAAGATGTTGAAGATATAAGCCCATATTTCAAGTTTGATCAAATCAGATCATAAACAAGGCTTCCATAGTGGCAACAACCTCAGTCAATAAAATGCAAGACTACCTCATTAATATGAGTGCATCATACTCATTATCGAACTTGTTCAAGATCTTGATGATACAACCATATATTCCAAGTTTGATCAAAATCAGATCAAAATTGTGGCATACAGAGTGGTAACAAGCTCAGCCAATCAGATGCAAGATCACCTTATAAGAATGCATAGATATTGCTCATTATCAAACCTGTCAGAGAAGCATACATTCCAAGTTTGAACAAAATTGGATCAAAATGAGGTTTCCAGAGTGGTAACAAGGTTAACCAATCAGATGCAAGATCACCTCATTAATATGCATGAATCTTGCTCATCATCTAATTTTTCTGAGATTTTGATGACATAAACCCCCAGTTTGATTGAATTTGGATCAGAAATATGGCCTCCAGTGTAGTAATAAACAATTGTTGACAGACAAGCGATCCATGGCCACACCATGAACTCACTTAGCTTTACAGCTAATTATAACTATGTTTGACTGGTATTTTGTTTATTCCAATTATGGAGCCCTACTACTGCAATATAGTGGGGTTCCTCTGTATGCCCACACAACACTGGAAACTACCTGTTACAATCACAATGAGGGTTTTTAAGAGAATTTGTATTATATCACATATTTGCTTTAAAAAAAACTGAGAAATATGCCTTTTCCCTAACTTAATCTATAAAAACATTACCTTTACTACAATGCTGTGCATCTTTGGTCAGTGTGTTCTTCTTGTTTGATAACAATCCCAGGAAGGCTTCACCTTTTTCCGTAATAATAACAAGGTTTGTGTCTGTTAGTTTAAAGTTAGACACAATTAGTTGTCTTCTAATGGCCCAGTGAGCTCGCCTAAGTGTCTGGTTAGTGGTACGCCACATAAACACCTGATTATGGACATGATAACATACTGTAATTTCAATGACATGATTAGATACTGTAATTTCAATGACATGATAACATACTGTAATTTCAATGACATGATAACATACTGTGATTTCAATGACATGATAACATACTGTAATTTCAATGATAAAACTGCTGAGTCATTTTTAATAATTTTTTAAAGAAAAAATCCAACTCATTGCCCATAGTGGTAGTAATGTCACAACCTTTGGATTCATCTCTTGGAAAAATATATGTGCATATAATTGCAAAAATTATGGTATGTATTAGTGTGAAATCAGACTCATCAAGGTCTCATTAATATAAAGCTTTATGCCAGATTTGGTTCAAATGCAACAAAGGTAAGAATAGTTGCTTGGTTGTTATGGGTTTAACGCCATTTTTCAGCACATGATAGGCTATACATGGCGGCCAGTATATTTGGTGGAGGAAGAACCAGAGAAAACCCCGGGGAGAATCACTGACCCACGGGAAGCTACTGGCAAGCTTTCTCACATACCCACGTTGGCCAAGCCCGAGACTCGAATCCAGCAGACACAGGTGAGATGTCAGTGATCTGTAAATGTGAGCGCCTTAGACCAATAGTTATGCTGCGGAAATCAAAGTCAGGAGGTCGGGCGCTCAGGGGGTTGTAACTGCTGTAAATGATGTTGTGGAATTCTAGAAATCAAACTCATTCAAGGTGTCATCTCTTAAGCTACATGCCAAATCAGGCTGCAATTCAACAAATGTTTGTTATTATATCTTACAGAAACCAAGTTAGAAGGACAAGCAAACATGGGGCCATAACTCTTCTAAACATGACCAAAAAGTCATATAAGGTACATATAAATCTAAAGACAAAATTTATACCAAATTGCACAAGCAACATCCCATGTAAAGATATGAAGTTAACTGTCAAGGGCCATAACTCTATTCATAATGGACTTGATAGGATAATACCCATAACAAGTAATCAACGGGCGATGAGACCATGTACACACCAAACTGCATCAGAATATGTTGAATGGTTCCTGAGCTATGTTGGTTACAAGGATCTGCTGTGGTGGAGATATTATATTGATTGAAAAAGAACAATAACTGCTTCAAATTTGGACCTGAAATGACAAAACTTTTAAAAGGCACATCTACCTTAAATAAACAATTCAGCTACTATATGGCATCCAATTAAGTGTAGAGGTTGAAGAGCTATGCTGGTTACAAGCAACATCCAATGTAAAGATATGAAGTTAAGTGTCAAGCTATGTGACTCTATTCAAAGTGAAGTAAATTATACAAAACCCATACAAGGCACATCTACAGTTATGAGACAATGTATATATCGAATTGCATCTGAATATGTTGAATGATTCCTGAGCTATGCTGGTTAGAAGGATCTGCTGTAGTACAGATGTAATGTTGATGGTAAAAAGGCCAATAACTCTGTCAAAATTGGAACAAAAACGACAAAACTTTTCAATGGCCCATCTACATGTAATAAACTATTCAACTACCACATTAGGTGTAATGGTTGCAGAGCTATGTTGGTTACAAGAAATATCCCAATTCAAGATAAGAAGTTAATTGTCAAGGGCAATAACTGAATTCAAAATGAAGCTGTTGATACAAAACACATAAAAAGTACATCTAGGATTATGAGACAATGTACACACCATATTGCATCAGAATATGCTGAATGGTTCCTGCATGATGCTGGTTACAAGGATTTGCTGTAGTGGAGATGTAATATTGATGTTACAAAGTAAATAACTCTGCCAAAATTGGACCTAACAAGACAAAATATTTAATAGGTATATCTGCATGAAATAGGCAATTCACCCAATAAATGGCATTCAATTATGTGTAAGGGTTGCAGAGATATACTGGTTACAAGAAGAGGGAATGGACAGACAAATGGCTGACAGACAGTTGGATTCCCAATACTACAGTAAAACCTATCTTAAGAGACCATCCCTTCTGCCAACAAAAATGGTCACTCAAGGTAGGTGGTCTCTCCTATTAAGTCTGTGCAGCATGGCCAGTTTCAAGGTCAAAATTTATCTGAGTTTCAGAAGACAAAATACCCATAATTATGTATAATTACTGATGCATATTTCTATAAATACACTGAATTGCAAAGTTAACTATAAGATAACACTTACTTATCCTGTGCACAGATTGTAAAGTTAGCTTTGATAACACTTACTCAATAGATTTATTCACAACCAAAAGTCAAAACCTAAGTCACGTAACATAAATAATAAATGGATCAACTCAATAAATAATGCACTAAAGTGGACAGATGATGATATCTCTGCTAATATCTATGTTGTAAAATTGTATTCATGAATGAAACTTAACAAATAGGTGTATTATAATACACTTAACTGTTGATAAGTGAGACTTAACTGATGATAAGCATGTATAAAATATACACTCATATGATCTGAAGTATTTTAAGGGTTTTATGACAGGTGTAGAATTAATTACCTTTCCTGATGTACTAAGTAACCCAATGATCAGTTCTGACCCTCCTTTCTCTCTCAAGATCTCAGAATCAGTGTGGTCCAGATGTCCACCACTCACTTGAATGTCTTTTATCTCATGCCACCTGTATTGTCAGTTACAGAACAACAAAATAAAACTCTTCTCATCAGTAAGAACCACCATATTGTCTAATTATTTGTAAACTTGTATTAAGGTTTGTTTTTTCATATATATGAAGGGTCATAAACAAAACACAGTGAATCCCCTAAAACCAGAAACTCTGTATCCCACAATCCCCTTAAGATCAAAAGTTTTGTTTGGTCCCAAATTTTTCCTTATTTAATACCATCGTTTTGTTCCCCATAAACCAAAACCCTCTAAACAAATTTTGGTCCCACATTTCAATTTTACACAAGAAAAAAAAACAACAACAAAACCAATACTCACTTTCAATTTGGAAGTCTTAAGAAAGTTTCTAAATTCCTTTAAATATTGACATATTTGGTCCAGAAATAGCTTACTCAAGTAGGTTTATCAGTGAGTCAATGACCCAGAAATCTCCCAAGGGCACACAAGGTCAAAGCAGTTCTCTACATGCGCGCAAACAATAGACTAATCTAAAGTCTTTGCACCTTAAAGAAATGGCCAGTTTTTAAGGTAAATTGCTAAACACTTTTAGATAAACCAATTAAGAAAGATTATGTTTATCTCCATGTTATCTCATCGTGATTGATGCTATTCATTTGCATAAATGATCAACAGAAATAATTTTTGCTTCTTATATTCAATACCCTGGGTTTAATAACCAGGCCTGTAGCTTTGCTTTTGATACTCTGCTGATGGAGACCAAACACAATAATGTTCTAAAAATCAGATTCACTTAACTGATTTTTAAAAGAGAAAAATCATTACATACTAGCATTTAAGTAACCAAGACTTGTCATTTTGTTTTCACTTGCATGTCAAGGTGTCAGACTGATAAGCTCAAGTCATAAAAATGCTTCCCCTATTTCACACACACACATATGAACAAAATTCTCTCTCTCTCAAATCACTCGAAAATCCATGGTGTTTTTTTATATAAGAATTAACAGGTTTCTTTTGTCTTAAAAATTAAGGCTGGAATCAATGATGATGTGCTTATCCATCTAGTTATACATAAAAAGACATCTTTCATGTCTTCAATACCTTCAGTAAACAAAAAACCTCCTGAAACTGAAAATTTTATTTGGTCTAAAGGGTTTTCAGTTTTAAGGGGTTCCACTGTATTACCACATATATGTTTCAGCTTTTTCTTAAGTATACTAATTTCCACACTTTCTATACATACAAATTTGTGTACGAAAAACTGAATACAAAATTATTTGCTTTTACAGACTGAAAGTGATATTAGAGGGTACAAAATATTACAACACAGTATGTTTGACAGCTTAGCAAACAAATTTAGAAACTTTTGTACATGCATCAAATACAGGTTTGCACATAATACCAGTAACAAAATTCCTGAAACATCTTTGACATTTTCCTGTGGACATTAGAAATACAGATATGTGAGGTTGCCAAGCAGTTTCTATAGGAAAGCATTATAAGACCAGAACTAGTAGATGTGTCAATACAACATGGAGGTGTAACAATATGATTTTCAAGATGGCTGCTGTGGTGGCCATGCTGGATCTCAGATCAGCACCATTTTCATTTAGGACCAAGTACACATTATAAGTCTTTTAGTGAAAAATCTCATGTTGATATGACCATCCAATCAGGAGGAGTAGCAATAACAAGATTTTCAAGATGGCCAGTGTGGCGGCCATATTGGATGTCAGATCAGCACCATGCTCATTTAATACCAACTGGACATCATAAAAAGTATTGTGCTGAAAATCCCATGTCAATATAACTTTCTGTTCAGGAGGTGTTGCGATAAGAAGATTTTCAAGATGGCTGCCATAGAGGCCTTATTGTACTTCAGATCAGCACCATTTTTATTTAGGATTAACTAGACATCGTAAGAAGTCTTTTTGGTGAAAACCCCATGTTGATATGACCATCCATTTAGGAGTAGTAGCGATGCCAAGATTTTCAATATGGCCACTGTGGTGGCCATATTTGACATCGGATCAGCACCATTTTGATTTAAGACCAACTAGACATCATAAGAAGTCTTTTAGAGAAAACCTATGTTGATATGACCATCCATGTAAGAGGAGTAGCAATAAAAAGATTTTCAAGATGGCTGCCATGGTGGCCATATTGGGCATCAGATCGGTACCATTTTCATTTAGGGACCAACTAGACATCATAAGAAGTCTTCTTGTGAAAACCACATGTTGATATAAGCATCCATTCTGGAGGAGTAGTGATAACAAGATTTTCAAGATGGCTGCCATGGTGGCCATATTGGACGTCAGATCAGCACCATTTTCATTTAGAACCAACTAGGCATCATAAGAAGTCTTTCAGTGAAAACCCATGTTGATATAACCATCCATTCAGAAGGAGCAGCATTATATATATGATTTTTAAGATGGCCGCTGTGGCAGCCATATTGAATGTGCAAGCAGCACCATTTTCATCTAGAACCAACTATACCATGGAATGAATGTGTGTTTAAAGTTTCATGGCAATCCTCCAAGTAGTTTAGGAGGAGTATTGATAACAAACTTGTGCTAATGGATGATGGACAACGGACAAAAGACCATCCCATTAGCTCCATTGGTCTATGACCAGTAGAGCTAAAAATGACTTAGCAAAAACAAAGTTTGTGGGATGGGATGTGACATGATGAGACAGATGGGCATGGGCAACACCATATTTCTCCATAAATATGGAAGGGGAATAAAATATACTAATTTAAATTTCAGGATGGAAAACTACCAAAATTTTCCACTGTCCAGAATAGAGATTTTCATAAATTGCACAGAAATTGTGTTTTTTTCCCCTACATTTCTGACATAAAAATTATCAGCAAGTAGCATAAATTTTACTCGTGCTGCAAAATTGTTAATTTGTTCCAGGATGCCAGACTATAGATTTTTACACCTACAATTAAATGATATCTTTATGCCTTCCTGATGTGGTGGGGTGGATATGGTCCTTACATCAATTAATAAAATTACTTAGTGTTACTTATTGTGAAAAGAAAAGTATAGAAAAAGTTAAAATCTTGCAAATTGGTGTTTTATGCAACTAAAGTGTCCAGACTATAACAGTCAAAGATTTGTCTGTAAATGGTCCAGTATTGTCCATTTAAAAGAGTAATTGTAGCCGATAGTCAGTGGTTCACAAGACACAATCTCTCTTTTGTTATTGATGTTAACTTATAAAATTGAAAAACAAAAAGATTTTTTAAAATTATGATTCTTAATTACACTGCCCTAAATCTACAGAAATAAGACTAAGGTTGTTGTTGAGCAAAATATTGAGTCAGTCATGGCAACTGTTTAATGAAGACTTTAGTGTTTGAATGTCTTGCATATGGATGTCAATTACAATGCTTTTGATTGCACAGCTGTAACAGGCCTTGGTTGTTTGCACTATTTCAACTTATATGGGATAGACTTACTTTGAAGCAATCTTGCGGCACTGGTATTCGTGCAGCACAAATATGTCTCCCTGTCCAGTTAAACAAACAGTGGCAGCACTGGAGCAGCATACAGACACTATGAGCACATCCTTGAGATTCAAGGCTGAGACTTGTCGAGGCTGGCTGATCTTCTGATCGGCTTTTACCTTTGGATGTCCTGGCAATATATAGATAGTTTGTTTAACAATATACAAAAAAATCCATGCATAGTGATCACCCTGGGGTCTAGCTAAAAGTGGCCTTTACAGACAGAAAGCCTTTAATTGGAAGGTCAATTAACTGGGCAACTTAAGAGATTAAGGAAGAATGGAGAGCAAGGATTAGCACCAAAAAAAACTTGAGGTGGTAATTAGCATCCACAGTGAAGACAAAAGAGCTTTTTCTTTGCTGGTTGCTTTACCTAAACCAATAAAATAAACTTGGAACTCTCAAGATTTAAGACGCATTAAAGATGCAATGGATTTATGCAACACGACAATAAATATAAAAACCATTTGTTAGAACCATTTAGGGTGACCACTGACCACATTGAGCAGGTGATCAATATAGCAAAAAGAAATGGGTCCAAGTAAATTTGACCATTAAGAGCAGGTGACCATATGGCAGTGAACACAAATACAGGTTTCACTGAAGAGTGAAACCTCTCAAGACCGAAAGCCAACAGGGGGCAAAGAAAAAGTTTCATTTTTAGTGGTTTCCAGTTTACCAAGGTTTTCAAATTTCACCTAAAATGAGATGCAATTAGTTATGTCCTATTAGTTAAAACATAATGTGTATATTGAGTAATGCCTACTTTATGTTTGTTGATATATTGATCTTGTTTCTGTTGATATTTGTGGTGTAAGTGTTTACTCTAAGTTGGTTTCAACATTTGCATTTGTACTTTTATGTAAATTTACATGATTTGATAAAATGTTACTATCTGGTAAATATGACAAAACATTGTTGCAAAATTGTTCTTTTGCTGGTCTTTGTCTGCAAAAATGTTAAAGGTGAGGGCATGAGCCTTGTTTCAAGCTCAAAAGTCAGTTGATTGAGGATCATTTAGGTGTACTGTATCAGACATAGTTCGATGATTGGCAAATAAACATAATCTCCTTTGATCTGCACAACCACTGGCACTACATTACAAACAATTAACTTTCAAAGCTGTCACATTAACCAGGTGTAAAGACTACCGATTAGCCTGTTGCTTACATGACCATAATCTGTGCTAATGCATGTGCTGGGCTTTGTTTTACTTACGCTTGGCCTTTGGCCATTTCCAGATCTATGGCCGACCTAATAACTCCAATCTGGCAGCTAGCAAGCCATATTGTTTATATTTGGACTTGGCTTATACATGAGTATATACCGTATTTAGGGATAGACATCAGGTATAGAGTTTATGGTTTTCCAAAGACCTGAATGATTTTCAGCTGCTGGTCAATTAATTATGCGATCATTAGCTGACAACATGGCTAAGCCACATGTGCATGATGGCAGCTTTTATTTCGTGATTTTTTTTTTTTTTTATAAAAGCAGTGCCTGATAGTAGTTGCAACAACCTTTTTGCTGTGGTATTACCTCTGATGATTTGAAATTACTTATTAGGTAGGTATAATAATTCATCAATTAGGGTTATAAACTTATTTCAGCAAAGACATTGTTTGATGCAAGGGTGAGTATGCCAGTTGATGGACCAAACATTGGTGGGCTACTGTTTGAACTGGACTGAACAGCAATTGCACACAATGCACTGGAGACAGCAAAAAGATTTATTAGCTTTATTGTTGATGGTTCAATACAAATTAGAGTAGCAAATATCAGCTTCTTGAAGAGCTGATGTCTTTAAAAAAATTAAGATAACAAAGTACAGTGCACGACTGTTAACATATTTTAAATGAACATTCAGAAATAGAAACTCGTAACAACTTTATTCATTTAAAGACAGACAAAAGTGCTTCAACAATACTTTCTTCAAATCATACAACATTCTCACCATATTAACAAACCAAACTCTCATTTACTTTGGCAATAAAACTTTGTGGTAATTCATAAATCATTTGGGAGAATTAGTGAAAAGGTTGTAAATTTATGGGTGCCATGCCACAACTGCGTTATAAGTGAATCTGTTTATAATGAAGTACATTATAGTGGGAATAGCCATAAAAGTCAACACCCTACAAAGTCTGCAAACTGGGGATGGATCTAAATTCCACAACCATTGTGCACATCTGCAGACCACCCTTGTTCATACTTCAAAAGTCTCAAGTCTCTATCTCAAAAGGAACAGTTGTGCCAAATTACTGAAACATGCACACACACTATGCACACATGAACATCCAGACTGGCAGAATAACATAATCCCAACCTCTTCTTTGAACAGCATGGAATAATTAAAGTTTCCCTCCAACTCTTATAGTATGCTCTAGTAAAGATTTCAATTAAGTAAGTACAGTAAATCAAAATTTAAAATAGAAGAAACATATTCATTTTAGCTCTTTTCATGGACAAAGTGACAACCTGTACAGATGTTAGATTTCAGTACCAATATGACAACATATATATCAAGTGGAAAATGTTCGATTACAGTTTAACTTGAGTGAAATATTATTGAAATGAAAAATATTTTTTGGTGAATTTCACATCTTTCTTCAAAATCTACATATGAATTTAAAAAATCTTCATCTGATTGAATATAATTTCTGGAAATTGTTTGCATGATCTCACTGAAATCATGCCATAAATTCAGTGTATAAACTGACAAAATTTCACATTTATGATGTAGCTTACATTATTTAGTATTTACCCAACTGTCCTGCATTAAGTCCAAAGGTATAAACTGCATCAGATGTGTAGATCACGGTATGGCAACGTCCTGTGCAAACACCTAGGATGGATTTCCCTTTGAAAACTTTGGCATTAACCTGTAGTTATAGTAAAAAGTTCTTTTCACCTTGTGATGGGTAATTATTGAAGTGAGATTTGTGAGTGGCAAGACCATTTGTAAGCACATCATAATCAGAACAAATGAACTATTTTTTACAACAAGAAAACTTGTCGAATTTAGAAGAAAACAGTGAGGACAAAAGCAGAATGCAAAATGAAGAATGATAAATGAAAACAGAACAAAACACGAGTGCATTTCATGAATGGGTATTAAAAATCTATTATTTTCAGGCTGTTGCTAAATTTTCAAAAGCCTCTTTGCATAATAATCCTGGATAAAATTCTGTACACTAATAGACAATATTTCACTCCTTACAAGCCATGATATAGTTCTTTTTGAGGCAGACATAACAACCACCGCTGATATGATGACATCTCACCAGTGGTTGTATCTGTACAAATTTATTTGAAAGAATAGAAATAAGAAATAAAATGTGCTGACAAATACTCTACAACTATATATTTACATTTAATGCAGTTATTTTATGTGTAAATTCTATGCTGTCTTTTGCATTGTATGCATTTGTCATTTTATTAAATCACTTTTAATAAGACAAGATACAAAAGCCGAAATTTCCTCCCTTTAACACTCTCGAAAACAGAAAACCTGACTTCAGCAAATGTATTTCCATTTCATTCCAAAATGAATGAAAACAAAAGGAAATGATGAATGGAAATGATAAACACAAAATTTGAATGCATTTCTGAGAATGTAAGTGAAAAACAACAAGGTAATAGCAAACATGAATGGAACACAAATAAAATGAATTTTTAATGCATTTTAAATGCAAATAAAGTACAAATAAATTGCAAATGAAAAGCTGATATGGTAAAATTACAGTTTCAGGATCTGTAAGTAATAAAATATCTAAACCTGTAAGAGGGTTACATGAAATGGGTTGTCTCACAATTGAACCACACTCATGTAACCACATCATGTAACCACAATGCAACTGTCTTGTAAACCTTTATAAAAAAAACACTGTAAAACATAATCTTAATGTTGAAGTCACCACTGTTGCTGCTGCTAGTGGAAAAGTGATATATATATGTCACCACTTACTAACACAGGCAAGATAAAAAATGTACTTGGTGTTTGATAGAGTGGGGGGATTGGTGGGTAATAGAATGTGTGATTATGTAATTTCATTTTGAAACAGCCCTGATTTAGAAACTAAACCTATCTCAACTTTGAGGCTATCTTTTTACATTTCACTTCTCAAACAATAGTTTGTTACTCGAGAGATTTCTCACCTGTTTAGGTACAAGAGACTTGTCTGGGGTGGGGAACTGTCCCAGCTGATAACAGTCATTCAAACCACAGGTGTAGACAATATTCCTGTAAAGGTAAAAATACACATCAAATTCATCATCTCTACACACAAAAACTATATAAATAAAATTACAGACTAGAAAATAGATTAAAGGTGATACTATGAATTTGTTTTTTTTATGGGTTACCAATTTCACTTATTTCATTTTTTCACAACGCAAGAATTTAAAGATGATTGTGTGTAAAATGTTGCAGCATTAAGCATACAAATTTTTTTATATTGTTATATAGCTAAGGCTCCATGCAATCCAAAATCACTTAACAATTCATAGGTTAGTGTACATTTTCTTACACTACTCATATTTGAATATCTATTCCCATGTCAAGATTATTATATAGAAACGTCAAGTACCCTATCACAAATTGCCCATAAAATAATAGCTGAATGGGCATTTAAATCTTCATAATATTTGCACAGGTTAAAGATCATAGACTTCCCTCTTACTGAATACACAAAGAAAAGGTACTGTCTATACTCGCGTATAATCCGATACCAACTGTAAACTGCATAGACCCAGATCTGCCATCGCATAATGCACCAGAAGACCTGGGTCTATGCAGTTTGTAAGGACTAATCAGTAGAACAAACAACATAGACCCTGATCTGCCGGCACATTATGTGCTGGCAGATCAGGGTCTATGCTGTTTGCATTTGGACCTGGATTATATGCGAGTAGATATGGTATGTTGCTGGTGAGTAAATTTTTCAGTATGATACAACTATTGAGATCGCATAGGATTCCACAACGGAAAGACTGCATGTCCAATTTTTATGGCAGTTCATAAAATGGCTAAAGATTTCCAAAGGTCTGGTATACTTTTGTTGACCTTTTCATTTTTCTTTCACAAGATTGTTATTGCAATTATCAAAATTGTATAAGAGTTGTTCATTTTAATTATTTTATAGGAGATTGAAGTCACAACCTCAACATTTTATATCGAATCACTGAGATTTCAAAGAACTATGACACTATTTGGTAAGAAGTGATTTCATATCAATGACATCATAATGCAATGATCACATCATTTTGAGCTGTGCAGTAAGCATTGACTTTAAAAAAACAAGGACATGGCCAACAATGATCCATCTGTGAAAACAACAGGATTCCAATATCCATCAGTGGAATACCCTTGAATGTAAAAACTGACAAAACAACAGGATTCCTATACCCATCAGTGGTATATCCCTGAATGTAAAAACTTACAAAAATGTATTTTTTTCTTCAAAACCACGAACATTTAATAATCACAAAGATACATGAATTCAAAGAATGAGTTCTACAAAATTAACCTGGAATATGTTGTCAATTGTTCAAGACTGATAATGATGACTATTCTAACAAGACTGATAATGATGACTATTCTAACAAGACTCATAATGATGACTATTCTAACAAGACTCATAATGATGACTATTCTAACAAGACTCATAATGATGACTATTCTAACAAGACTGATGGTTCAAATTAAAGCTACTCAAACTAAACAAGGATTAATTTTCTCTACTGTCTCTAAACTTTTATCCTCACTTAAGCGATACAAAAATGTGATGATTTTGAAGAAAAATATAACTAAAATATTATTACTAATGGCCAATTTACACCATACAATTAGATGTATGTATGTACGCATAACCATTTAACAGCATATCAGCACAATAATGGCTACATTTAGAATGCACTTCTAAGTATAAGAAGGCCAGCATGGAAACATCTTTCCCTGTATGACTTCTTCCATCACATTCTAGACATTGTAAAACATTGGTACAAATAGCGTGATACTGTACAAAACTTGAAATGTGTTCATGGAATATGAATGCCTACAACATATAATACATAACACAACTGGATGGATGGACAAGGATAACACAATATGCCCCTTCATGGCATGGCATCAAAACTCCTAGAGTGGATCAGTATATATATCGTCCACCCTCCTAACTTTGTTCCCATCCTTGAATTGTGCACCATTTTTCTCGCAACCTAAGGTGCTTGTTTCGAGATAATGATGCCATCAACTGTCACCAGCATTCTTCAAGAGTGACAGGAAGTATTTAACAAGTAAAATCAGACAAAATGGGATTTAAACAGGTAATTTAATGTAATTTTAAAAAATCAGAATGAAAATCTAAATTTTGACAAATGCCTTCTTTGTGTCAGACATTTTGGCTTTGAATTGTGTATTATATGCTAAAGATAGGTCCACTGGTTTTGTTTACATTTCTTGAACAGGAAAACCCACTTTGGGAATTTATACAATGGCAAAGCCAATGTAAGTATTTGGTTTTAATCATGTGGGATTCTTATACAATGTAAGAAAAATTTACACTGGAAATGTATATTCACTATGGCCTTTTTTCGTTTCAGTATTATTTCATTGGAAAGAGAACTATTTTTAATAAATTTTATTTTGATTTCAAAAACACAGAGATGCTATAAACTAATAATATCCATACCTTGGTCTAACTGGCACATTCCGGTCATATGCCACGTGACTTTTTAGTCAGTGGCATGAACCATGGATGCACTTCCAGAAATAAGTAAACTTACACATGCTTGGAAAAACGGTAATTCTGAACTAATGTACATGAATGCCAACATGTTTTTAACAATGATTAAATGAAGTAGATATAGTTGAATACTTTCGATGGTTATTTGAATAGATTCTCACAATATTATAATGAACATTAAATTCATGTTAAGGGCACGAACAATGGTGGATCGAGGATATATATATATATATATATATATATATATATATATATATATATATATATATATATATATATATATATATATATATATATATTTGTACATCATGATAAATACTCAAGTTCCAATTGGCTAACTAAAGAGATCAACTTTAGAACTTTAGGATAGTATGCATTTCCTCTTGTCTGAGGGAATATATACCTGACTATGGGAATTGACCCTATTGCCACTCCACCCATCTGTTGACCACAGTTAAGAACTGACCAATCACATGTCAGCAGTGATTGCTGATAAGTCCTCATTAACTACACAATCCCTAGACACTAAGAAAACTGTGTTTCAGTTGAATTATATAGTAACTTTGAACATCAAAATAACATCAACAAAAATTATGATGAATTTTGTTAAATTTATAGGTTAAACTCAATGTAATCATTACTATTATACTTGAAAATTTCATTAGTAAATATTTAACTTGAGGAATGGTGAACAATTTTCTAATGTAAATATACCCCCACCTCTCTTGCATTCCACCCCTAACATATGATGGAGATGAGCCTATAGTCAAAACAAGGGCATGCCTCTTCTGAAAATAGTGTGAGTACAATAATTTGTCAACATGCATATCTTCTGATGGTGACCAAAATATGTACAAAGTTTCACAGCAATCCACTAAAAACAGCATAAGTAGTTGCACTCACAAAGTTCTGTCATATACTGCATCTAGCTATAAGTCAGAAAGTGCAATAACTCATACAAAAATCAAGGCAGCATAGAGATTTGCCAATATATGCATCTTTAGTTGATGACCATAATATGTACCAAATTTCACAGTGATCCATAAAAAACTGCATGACAAGTTCATAAGATCCTGTATGCTGCATTCAGCTGCTGGACATAGAGGACATTAACAAAAACTGCAAGAATACAGTGATTTGTCTATATTTGCACCTCTTCAAAAACAAAAACTGCACGAGTACTGTGATTTATTGATATGTGCATCTTCAGATGATAACCATAATATATACCAAGTGATCCATCAAAAACTGCAGGACTAGTTGCATTCACAAAATTCTGTCATACACTGCATTCAGCTGCAAGACAAAAAGGGCAATAACTCCAACAAAAAATGGTGGGAGGACAGTAATTTGTCAATGTGTGCATCTTCAAATGATGCACATAACATGCACAAAGTTTCGTGACAATCCAGTCAAAACTGTGAGACTAACTGTATTCACAAGATTCTACATACACTACTTCAGACTTCAAGTCAAAAAGAGCAATAACTCTAACAAAAATCACAGGAGGAAAGTGATTTTTCAGTATGTGCATCCTCAGATAATGACCATAACACTTCCCACGTTGCATGGCGATCCACTGAAATCTGAGACTAACTACAGTCTCAAGATTCTGTCATACAATGCATTCAGCTGCAAGTCAAAAAGGGAAACAACTCTTAAAAATTGCAGGTGCAAAGAGATTTGTTTATATAAGCATCTTCAGGTGATGACAATAATATTTACTAAATTTCATAGCAATGCAAAAAAACTGCAGGACTAGTTGCACTAATGAGATTGAGTCATACACTGCATTAAGCTACAATGATGTAGAGACACGAGGATTACTATATACTTCCACCTCTATATTGTTGGGGTGTAACATAAAAACAAAAAATGAACGGAGGAGTTAAAGTCTTCTGCAGTAGCATTAATTCTACCTGTTCCAGCAGGCACTATTGTGACATGTCGGCATTGATGTAACATACTATACTATTACCTTCTCCATCTGGAATTGTCCTATTACAGTGTTGTGTGGTGGAGTACAGTGGCATTGCCTTCAACTAGGGTACTACACCCCACCAAACAACATGATAGGAGAACAGTTCCCTTGGGAGAAGACAATAATACAATAATAGCAATCTAATAGATGGAGTTTTTTATGTATATGTTTATGTCTGTTGTAGGCATATACACATGTAAGCAGGTAAGTAATTACCCTTCCATCAACATAACTGTATGATCCCTTGCTGCTGCCACCTGTTTACATTTCTCATCTCTGATGGTCTCTACAAGCTTTGGAACCTAGTGGAAAAAATACAAAAATGTATGTTACTTCTAAGGTGAAGATTCTGAGGGAACAGGACAATGTTCTCACCAGGCCAAAAATCTCTATCAGTCCCACTACTGATTCGTGGCAATTTGTAGGCTGCCTATACAACTTTCCATTGAGCCCTGATACAGCTTGTCAAAACAATTATTCATATTTACACTGTAATTTCCCATGATTAGCATGATCACTATATACAGCTGCTTTGTATACAGTGTGTTGGTTGTACCAGGTGTCTATCACTACTGATACACACAACTGCACATGTGTTGGTAAAGGTAAGCACCTGTTAAAGCAGTATTTCTGGTTCTGTCTAATATAATAAACTGTTTTTTTTTTAAATTTAGTTAATTATGCAATAATTCACTAAGGAACCTAAATCTGAAAGATAAATATATGCAGCCAAAAATGACCTTCACCTTCCCACGTGAAATAAGACCCAGCTATGTCCTCAAAAAAGAGATGGAAAAACGTGCTTTTCAATTACTTATCCACTGATAAAATGAATTCATTTTCCTTCTGGAAATAGATGATCTATTAACCGAGTGTTTATCTGGAGTTTTGGCAATAGCTAAACATACCTTAAATGTCACCTATATTAACCTATCACTTGTTCTAAAAAGCCAATATTTCAGAGACCAATAAACCAAAATGCAGAAGAAATGAACCTATTTTAAATAACCACCTATCTTTAGAGACTTTTTCCAACTTCCCAGAGGTGGCTGCTTAAGACAGGTTTGACTGTATGCAGTTTGGATTTTATATTTATTGTTGTGAGATATTATACATGTGTGTCATAGTATGTAGAGGGAGACAACTTATACTGTATATGTATTTCTAAAGAGAGATAACTTACATCTCTATTGCAATACATGTACACCGTGCAGCCAATCACAGAAAAGGAATGTGGATGAATAAGGAGAAAAAATATACGGAAATAAGGAAAATAAAAAAGTAAAATAATACAAGGTAAAAAGAATTTTTATTTGCCATATTTTTCATAAAAATATATTTTTATGACAATAGTAGATGGTTCCTATACTAATATAATAATAATTTTAAAAACTGTATATCTGTTGCATACATTAAGTTCCCTTTAAAACATATCATAAGTTTCTCTACTATTTATCCAACATAATGATACCGTACTTTATGGCAGTTCCAGTAAAACATACTTGGGACCCAGAGAAGGCACTTTATATATGGAGTTGTCACCCATCGATGAGATTTAGAATTCTGTATCATTTTCATATGAACTCTTTGAGTAATCTGTGTACCCTGGCATATATGTTTTTAAAAACTGCCATCCCTGGGTACCATGTATGTTTAAATGGAACAGCCCTTATATAAGAAACTAGAATATTTATGCTCTTATACAGTTACCAGCATGCTGAACTACTAGAAACATTGTTTTGCACAAACCCAGACAGCTTCAAAAATTTCTGCCAATAACCCTATAGGGTGAAGAAAGAATAGCAAGCACTTCATGTAGACCATAAAGGGCATGTAGTCTCATTTCCAACATATCATAATTGTCAATTACTTTCTTTCTAGTAGCACGTACAAGTCAGCTGCACATTTAAAAGGGTCTTGATTGCTAAGCCCTTTTAACTCTAAATTTTCCTTTATGCCACTGACAAAGTTTTAGATTAGGGTGGCTAAAATAAGCTATTAAAATTAGTAAATTTCCGGAGAAGAATGAATAAAGTTATTTATTTATAAAAGAGTTACATGTAAATCATCAATACAAGAATCATCTGGCAAATGTCCAAAACTTTAGTTGTATATTTTTTTTTCTTCATAGTACATGTATGTGCTCAGTAAAATGGCGAAAACACAATTGTAAAACAAATACATGTACAATTTTCATGTAAAATACGAACAATATCTTTAATTATTTCAAAAGGGATCAACAACACATTTCCCTATAGCATAAAGACAGTATACCTTTAAATCATTAACTTTTTTCTTGATTTTGGCATATTAACGACATAAAAGTTTGTCTGGATTACTTCACTGCTATATGCATTGTATTTAACCGTGTCCTATTAGTATAAATAAAACTTTTACAAATTTGGTTATGACTAGAGGGGTCAAAAATAAGTGAAATCGGTGGTCACTGAGGAAAGATAGGTGGACTCAGAACAATCACTGCCAATGAAGTCCAGGTTTATTTTAGCAAGTTTTGGCAATGATCGTTGTTGGTCATAAAAGCAGATCAACAAGCTTTTAATTCATGCCCCACACTTCCCACACAAATACACCAGTTATCTCACAAAATTCAAATAAATATTTTATGGTTCTGACAATTTTGTGATATGAAGAAGTAGGGCTGTATCAATATACTAATGCACCAGTATACTGCAATATTTTTTGCACGATACAATGGTCTGCAATATGCTAATGCTGTATCGATATTTTTCAGCAAAATATTTTTAAACAAAAGTTAAGTAATAGCAGTATATAAATTTTTTTTCTCTCTATTTTAAAAGCTTGAAGCCAAGAGCTCTTTAATTTGTCACTTTTGGCAAATCTTCCTTTTCCTGAGATTGTACTATAAATGCCATATGCTCAAATCTCATTGACATGGATTTAACTGCTTTAATCTTAATCTCAAGTTTAAGCAATAAAAACACATAAACAGTTATTAAATGTTTTGCTCTTCAGCTCCTTTCATGCCAAGAGCACTTAAATACTACTTGTACTGACATATTTCAAGTTATTTTTGTTTAGAGACTTTGCAATAAGAGTTGTTTCCCTACTAAAATGGCAACACAGTGTGAGCAAGAATATGAACTTGTTGCAAATAAAGAAGCAAAGTCTGCCAGCAGGAACCTTTTTAAAATTAAGAAATAGAAAGATTCTACTGACACTGATAAATCAGTGGCAGTGCACACACTGTGCAATGCAGAGATAAAGCATTGCTGGGTTAAGAACAAACTTGACCACATCCATGACCATTCATCATCCTGGCAAGATCAAACCAACACCCCGAATTGTAATGAAAATTATTTTCTACAGGGCTCAGGAAAATCGCTTGTCCACTCATCCTGACCAGGTAAAAATTTGCTGGGCTGAGTAAAACTTTACTACATACTGGTCATTGGGACAAGCAGATGCAGAATAGCACCTTGAGAATAAATCTGAGTGCATTTTCTACCTTTAACATGCACCAAAGTTCAACATCGCTTAATATTTGGTGTGCTCAGTTATAAATAACCTATGCCTAATCTGCCTACTTGTTGTCAGTCTAGAACATGTTGCAAAGGAAACAACTTTGTCCTTTTACACAGGTACCTTATGCAAGCTTGATACTAAAATGGGTACATATTATGAACATAATACGTTACAGTTTCACACTTAGCCCTTGATTTCTTAATGGTGTTTGCATATACAGTGACACTTTTCAGTAATTTATGCACTATTCTGATGTGGAGAAAGATTCTCTTTCAGTGAGCTATCACACATCTTTATGAGTCAGACCTCTGAGAAGTTATAAGACAAAGAATGTCCAAATTTGTGCGATTTTTCATCTGGTCAGGTAATGTTACAGTTGCCACAGGTAACCAGTATTTTCAAGACTGAAGCTTTATTCATGCATTGTCATGCCAAAGGAAAAATACCAGTAGATATTTCTATAAGCAAGTATTATGTTTCACAAGAAAAATGTTGCCAACATACATTCAAAATGAGTATTTTAAGTGTCTCAGCCGATTCCCACCAACTTTCACACAATCCATACTGTTGTAATCTATTTATAAAGCAGATAATGTCAAAACAACTGATTGGTCAAAATCTTGTTGGGGTAATGACCTATAAAAGTTCCAATTCTTTTCGCCAATCAGCAATCTTCCTTTTTACGGCGCCCTTATGTTGCTCTCTAGAATGGAGTTATGACCAAAATGGTTCATTTAGTATGAAAGTTGGTGGAAATTGAGATGGTTGGAATTATTCTTTCAAATGCAAGTTACTGACATTTGTCTTATGAAAAGTAATTCCATACTTATATAAATATATGCTGGCATCTTTACTTTGGTGTGACAATGCATTAATAAAGCTGTACAGTCTTGAAAATACTGGTAATCTTGGAGAAGCATAACAAAGTCTGACCAGATGAAAATCATAAAATTTTGACATTCTCTGTCTTTTAACTTCTCCCATATCTAATTCGTACAGATGTGTTATAGCTCATTGAAAAGGAAGATTATGACACCTAGATTACAGCAAGGCTTCACTATAAATGTGAATACCACTAAGAAATAAAGGGCTATGTGTGTAACTGCAAAGTCTCGAGCTACAAACCGTGTCTCTTATTATATGTTTATCCAAGGAGCCATGTATTAGAATATATTATCATGATTTTGACCCATTTTATTATCAAGCTTGCATCATGTACCTGTGCTTCTTTTGTAAAAGCGTAAACAGTGAAATGGAGAAGTGTACTGTATTGAGTATAATGAGGACATGGACAAGTAACTCTTGCAACTCACTCGTCACAGGGATGAGTGCTTGGGAAATATTTTCCTGAGCCCTGTTTCTAGTAAAACTTTAAAACATATTGAAAGTAAAGTTATACAGCACATTATTTGATAAAAATATTAGAATATCACAATATCAAGTTGTAAATGAAACATACTGCACTGACTCAGATGACATTTTAACACAAATACTAGACTAAGTACTGTATATGATTTTTTTAGAAAAGTAATTTCATTTGTATAAAAATGATTAAAAAAAACTGTTAAAACTTCAAATTATTTTAGATTATTTTACTCATTGTATATAATACAAAATATTTTTCGTGTCTGACAATGTAAGAAATTTTCTACAGAAGGCATTGCTGCTTGACCCAAGGTCGAAGAACAAGCCTTCTCTCAATGAAGAACAGAATTTTGAAATCTACACCATATTGCACTGGATGCAGCTGCGACATACAAAAAATGTCTGAAGCCAGTTCAACCCATTCTTGTTAAAACAGAGCCCTTGAATGGTCATCCTGCTGTTGATACACCTCCATTTCCCTCACAGCCAGAGGTAAAGCTTCCCATTAAGACTGAGGCCACTTTCATAGAAGGTAAATTTTTTAAGATATTTAATGCTTATAAATGATTCTGATTTTATTTGATGACTGTATTAAGTTTCCAAAATATTAAAAATACAGTATTGTTGTAAATGCATTACTTCCACTCATTTATGAAAACAGTTATGCTTTCCTAACATGCTGGATACATTTTATCAGCAAAAATTACATTGTGTTTAATATGAAGTAAATAAAAGCACATAACATTAGCTTTAACTTTGGTTTTTTTTCATTTTGAATAATTGTGAAAAAGATTTAATATAAAGCAGCATAAATTATGAACACCTTCAGATTCTGATTTAACTAATGAATACATTAAAGTTTAATATGCTTTCTGGCACATTTTACAGAAAGCGATCTCAGCATTGCCATATCATCAAGAGTGAATCTCCTCAGGATCAGAGCAAGCAGACATTTTCTTTAGCTTCCATATTTGTTGATAGTGATTTGCAGTTAGTCAGAGTGGAAACAAAGTCTGTCCTGCAGATAGCATGAGATTGAAGCATCAAAGAAGGAAAAAAAAAGCATTGGCTCGGAAGAGGATCTGCTGATTTGGTGGAATCAACATGGTTATGAGTTCCCAATTTTTGGTATGTTTATACAATGAGTGCTTTGCATTCCTACCACATCTGTGCCATCAGAGAGGGTGTTCAGTACAGATGGAGATATCATAAATTCTCTGCGGGCATGCTTATTGAAAGAAATCTTAACAAATATGAAACCCAGGGGAGCAAGCAGTATCAAGCAACTGGGTTTTTTCTAATTGTTACGATTTCTCTTAAAGTGCATCTGACTTACAGTTTAACCTATATTTTCAACCAATCATCTACCTGGATTTTGTAAGCTAAGAGCTGCCGAACGCTCTTGATTGTTAAGATGATTAAGAGACAATGGTGCACATTCTTTGGAATTAAATGTAGCTCTTAGCTTATAAAAACCAGATAGCTGATTGGTTGAAAATGAAGGTTAAATTCTAGGTCACTTTTACAGTCAAACCTGTCAATAGTGGCCACACATGGGAAAAGGCAAAATTGGCCTTTGTACACAGGTGACCCCTGTACACAGGTTAACCTATTATATTGGTTTTTGAACAAATACCATGTACCGAATATCATAATTGTTATTATTATTATTATTATTATTATTATTATTTTATCAAGATTGTTTAATGGGCACTATTCAACAAAATCATAAAATACGCATATATGTTGTTCTCTCCCAAATTTATATTCCACACAAGGTTACTGTATTCTGTTCACTTTAATCCATCCTAGAAATTAAATCATCACTGACTTAAAATAATCACCGATCTGTTTGTTTTGTGCATCATGACAAAACAATAATTACACTATTGATTGACAGCTTACATATGACTGTAAAACAGAGGACTGACTCATTGGTCAGCCAGCATCTATAAATTAGGCTTGGAAACAGCTGTTCATGCTTAAAAAGCATTATCTGGATTAGCCAGTTGCTCAACTTGCCGAGATCAAAAGACAGTTGGCTTATGTGAGAAGCCTGTGATGAATAGGAAATCAAAAGAAGCCGTTTCTTTGTGACCCATGAACTGAAACTTCGTCTACCTTCACAGACTAGTTTTCAATATTGAATGACCCCTGACCCTAATGAAAAGGGATGTAACTCAGATCTCTTCTGCAAGACAAACTTGTATCTTCAGAGATTGCTTTAATTCACAGGCAAAAAGATGAAGATATCACACTACCCCTGTCACACTGGCACAAAAGGCGACTTCCATTTTTGCTGCAATAACACAACTACTTTTCCCACCATCCAGCAAACGAATTGCTTTGACCCTCCACCCTGATGATAAAAACTGCCTCGCTTTCGAATTTGACTTATTGACACCTTGGAGTTACATTGTCAACATGACTGGAGTAGTACAAGTGAAATATAAAATGTTTTCACATTGATTCACATGATATTCCTTTATCTAAACAATGCTTTCCTTAAGAAGCAAAAATTGAGTTTGCATAGACTGAGCGGTTAATGTAGATATGTGCCAGTGACCGCTTAAGGCAGGGAGAAACTATTGTTTGGTTAGGAAACACCTGGCTACTGCCCACAGAGGGCAGGTAACCATTACACACAGGACATTTATATAAGATCTGAATGGTCTTTGTGAACAGGTGACCGCTGAGTAAAGGTGACCATTAAGACAGGTTTGACTGTGCATTTAATTCAAGAAATGATTGGCGGTACCAGTCAAGTTTTCATGTTAAAACTACTTGTAATGCAAGACTCTGTATAAGTTATCCTTTCGTGTTACCACAGTGTTCACTTCAAGGTTCTGGATGACTCTTGTCATCTTCATGACTCTCTATTTCATAATTTACATAAAATTCATGATAAGAGTGATTTTAGTTATGGTATGAGTTCAGTTACTGCTCATATTATATTGCCATTATTACTGTTTCATCTTGTTTTATGATCACCCATTAAAGATTTGTGAAGAAATTATAGTCATTTTTTGATATTACAAACTTGAAAAAAGACTGATCTTAAGTTATCTTTAATGTAACATTTAATTCAAGATAGAGTGATTCCTGTCATTCATGTATAAAATACATTTAATTCCAAAGTTTAGTCATCTGTTCCTTTTCAGTTACTATTTCATTTTCATCTTGAGATAATCACAAAGCAAAAGGTTTGCAAAGTTGATCTCCTTTTTTATTCTGTTTATGGGTTTATTTCTCTTATTTTTTGTTGTTAAGTTTTCTTCATTTAAAAATAAACAATAAAGATTTCTTTTATGATTTACTGATATAATAAAGCATGTTTGACATATTAATTGTATAAATAAAACTTATAAGTGAAAAGAAATTTACAAACTTAAGTATTTTACTACTTAAGGAACAAAATAAGCAAAAATGAATCTTTCCAATATGCATTGATACATACTGCAATACAAAAAGAACATATCGAAATATATGACAATAATTTTTTTTTAGGCAATACATAGTGCAATCAAGAAGCTTACCAGGCAAGTGGCCTCATTGCCATGACACAGACGACCTCCTTGACCATGTCCACATGTATAGACCTGCCCCTCAGTGGACAAAAATACTGTGTGGTACTTACACATCACCACCTACAGATCATGATAGAAAAGAAATTTATGCAAGTGCTCCGCTGAAGATGATGTCTTACCTGTAAATAATTTTGCTTACTAAGTAGCACACTGTATCTCATAGCATATCAGGGTAAAAAACATATAACATCAAGTACTATACAAATAAAGTTACTGTTAAATACAGCCACTGATGTAGAAAATATGACTTTCAAAAACTTTACATAGCACCTTAATATTCTTGATGAACACAATGAAGCAAATCCCAGAAAATGTACCTATTGAATAAGCAGAATTATCTGTATCAATAAACTTTTGTGGCTTTGTTTCATGAGAATATAATTTTATACGTTCACTGTTTGCCTTAACATCTAATCGACAATACTATTTTTCATGGTAGATTAAATCCTCCACAAATTGTTCTGATTTTATGGTACGTCTCGACATTCACAGGTGAAAAACAAACAAATACAACAAGAGTACATGAAAGCCTGTCTCATGACCTTTTCCTACTAATAACCTTGACCTTTAAGATAGGGATTGGACAAGTGTATGATAAGGTGTTTTCCAGAGTAAAGTTTACAAATATCTGTAAGGGTTAAAAAGTGATCACTTGGATAAGGAAACAGGTCACTGACTTATTATTACTGTTGAATGTAGGATTTTATAAAGGATTAAATCCAACACTGTCAAGATGTATATCAGGCTAAAGTTTCATTAAATATCTTCATCGGTTCAAATGGTATACCCATACATGGATAGGTTGAGGAATTATGTTTCCCACTGCTGTGACCTCGACCTTGCGGCAGTGGGCATGTCTATGGTTTGTGACACACTGTCAAGTCATAATGTATAACTGGCTAAAGTTTCATTAAAATATCTTAAGTGGTTCAAAAGTTGTACTCCAAACAAGAATAATAGCCAGAGCTACATCGTCCCTTGCTGTGACCTTGAGTTTAAAGTAGGTGGGTGGTTATGGTATGTAACATACCATCTATACATGATATATAAACGGCTAAAGTTTCAATATAATATCTTAAGTGGTTCAAAAGTGTATAGTTCAAACAAAGATACTTGCTTTGGTTTGTTTTTGTGGGTTTAATGCCATTTTTCAGCACATGATAGGCTATACATGGCAGCCAGTGGCAAGCTTTCTCACATACCCATGCTAGCCAAGCTGAGACTCGAACATACGTGGACAGAGGTCAAATGTGAGTGATCTGTAAAGGCGAGCACCTTTAACCACTCGGCACCAGGGGCCCCCACAAACAAAGATACAAGTCAAAGAATTACATTTTCAACTGCTGTGACCTTGCCCTTGAGGCAGGGAATATGACTATGGTATGTGACACACTGTCTATTCATGATATATAAATGGGTAAAATTTCACTGAAATATTTCCAGTATGTCTGGACAATCATACAAGTCACAGAATTACATTTTTCCCTGCTGTGACTTTGATCTTGAGAAATAGGGTGTGGCTATGGTATGTGACACCATCTATACATGATATATAATTGGCTTAAGTTTCATGAAAATTTCTTCAGTCGTCCAAAAGTTATACTCCAGACAGGGAGACAAGTAAAAGAATTACATTTCCTCTGTCCATAATCTGGAACTGTGGTAGCTCAGTTGTTAGAGTTTAGAAGTTGTAATCCAAGAGTCAAGGATTTTCTACCTGACAAGACCAGTCTGGATCAGCTGCCTTGGTATGTCCTTGGGAAAGGCACTTAGCTCCCATTTCCACATATATCCGTATCGATGAAAGTATTAAATTTCCAATTTTTTATAATTATAATATATACCACAAAATGTTTCACCGATTTAAAATTTAAAAACCATTTTCTTATTTGACATTATTTATTTTGTTAATTTTAATTTGGCAGCAAGATTTAATTAGAATTAAAATGATGACATCATGATATATGTCACAATATGCATGTAGTTCACATATTGTTCACAGGTATGATGCAGCCTTTCTGCTTGAAATGGCTCAGACAAAAATCATTTCTCTTATTGACAGTCTGAAAGACACACAGACAGATAAATAGATTCATATATATATATAGGTGGATACCATAAAACCTGTCTATAAAGGACACTCAAGGGATTACAATATTGTCATTTATTAATATGTCCTTTGTATTTAAGTTAAATTGTCATTATTGGACAAGTGGCCTTGATATTGATGTTCAATTTGTTATTTATTGACATGTATCCTTTGTATAGAAGTTAAATTTGTCACTTATTGACATGTATCCTTTATATGGAGGTTACATTTGTCACTTATTGACATGTATCTTTATATAGAAATTAAATTTGTCACTTATTGACATGTATCCTTTATATGGAGGTTAAATTTGTCACTTATTGACATGTATCCTTTATATAGAAATTAAATTTGTCACGTATTGACATGTATCCTTTATATGGAGGTTAAATTTGTCATTTATGGACATGAGTCTTTTATACGAACATTAAATTTGTCAATAATGGACAAATTTATCAAAGTGTCTTTGATATGAAGTTTATCAAAGTGTCTTTGATATAAAGGTTAAATTTGTCAATAATGGACAAGTGTCCTTGATATCAAGGTTAAATTTGTCATTTATGGACATGTGTCCTTTATATGGATAAATTTGTCATTTATGGACATGTGTCCTTTATATGAAGGTTATATTTGTCATTTATGGACATGTGTCCTTTATATGAAGGTTAAATTTGTCAGTTATGGACATGTGTCCTTTATATGAAGATTAAATTTGTCATTTATGGACATGTGTCCTTTATATGGATAAATTTGTCATTTATGGATGTTTCCTTTATATGAAGGTTAAATTTATCATTTATGGACATGTGTCCTTTATATGGATAAATTTGTCATTTATCGACATGTGTCCTTTATATAAAGGTTAAATTTGTCTTTTATGGACATGTCTTTTATATGAAGATTAAATTTGTCATTTATGGACATGTGTCCTTTATATGAAGGTTAAATTTGTCTTTTATGGACATGTGTCCTTTATATGAAGGTTAAATTTGTCATTTATGGACATGTGTCCTTTATATGAAGGTTAAATTTGTCATTTATGGACATGTGTCTTTTATATGAAGGTTAAATTTGTCATTTATGGACATGTGTCTTTTATATGAAGGTTAAATTTGTCATTTATGGACATGTCTTTTATATGAAGGTTAAATTTGTCATTTATGGACATGTGTCCTTTATATGAAGGTTAAATTTGTCATTTATGGATGTGTCTTTTATATAAAGGTTAAATTTGTCATTTATGGACATGTGTCTTTTATATGAAGGTTAAATTTGTCATTTATGGATATGTGTCTTTTATATGAAGGTTAAATTTGTCATTTATGGACATGTGTCCTTTATATGGATAAATTTGTCATTTATGGATATGTGTCCTTTATATGAAGGTTAAATTTGTCATTTATGGACATGTCTTTTATATGAAGGTTAAATTTGTCATTTATGGACTTGTCTTTTATATGAAGGTTAAATTTGTCATTTATGGACTTGTCTTTTATATGAAGGTTAAATTTGTCATTTATGGACTTGTCTTTTATATGAAGGTTAAATTTGTCATTTATGGACAGGTGTCCTTTATATGAAGGTTAAATTTGTCATTTATGGACATGTGTCTTTTATATGGAGGTTAAATTCTATGGTAAAATTGAAAGAGATTCATAACAGTCTTATATGAGCTGGTATCTTTTAGATATAGGTTTCCACTAAAGCAGGTTTCATTGTAGATAGACACATAAAGAGAGAGATTTAAGTAGCATGGTTAATACAAAATTCAATTTAAGTTGTCATACCAGGTTCAAATGCAGTGATTGAGAAGACAATCATTATAAGAGGCTGGTCTAGTGGCTTTTGTTATCTGTACCTAATAACTTGCAGATTTGATTAAAGAGTTAAACGGCGAGCTGTTTGAGCCATCTGGAGTTTTTTTAAAATCAATTCTAGGGATTCTATTCGGACCTGATAAGTAGTCTAAGCTGTGACCGGTGTTCAAGTCAACAGAGTTCAAGCCTGCAAGATTCCACAATAAATAGCTTCAAAGAAGCAATTTGTATACGTGTGTGCTTTCAATATAGCTCTTTTCAAATAACTATATATTACAGTTCTTATCACATCAGTGACAGCAGCTTGCACTTTTTCAGTGCACTGTTTCTATAAGTGCCACCAACACAAGGTTTACCATACCTTAGTGTATTTATGTATTTATATGTAACAAAGTTTGTTTTAGATCTCCATCTGTTATCATATAAGTTACATGTATCTAGAAATTTATCAAACAGAAAGTAGACTGCAAACCTGTCTAATGGAAATACATAGTTTTCTAAACTCATCAACGGGCTCTGGTCCAGACTTTCTGTGCTCTGTGCTGTGACCCAGAGTAAAGTTAGAGTTGTCTCCCCAGGTGAATATTTCACTGGGATCTGAAAACAAGAAATTACCTATTATTAAACATGTTATGTTCAGTCAATTTGCTGTTTAAAGCACCCAATTTATTCTTACACTTTGATCCTGTTCTGACATTATCTTGCAGGGAAAATCTAAATTATTCATAAGTAATGCATCATCTCATGTCTACTGTACAAGTCACAGGACACTGGACACATTGAGTTTTATATTAAATCTGGAGAACAACTTTTCTTCAATTATTCAATAAATTATACAATATACTCTTACATAATTAACATACTGAACAACATCGTCAGTTGCCTTAAATATATTTATGGAATGCAAACAGTTAATGTCTGTACAACATTTAGCACAAAAGAGATTCATTTAGAACATTTTATCTTACCACACAGTTTTGAGAGTACTTGCATTATTTCTTTAATATTTCTGCAAGTAAAATTAGATTGAACATTTTTAAAAATAATCAAGAATAACTGAAATTAATTTGAACATTTCAAGTAATGGGTAATTTCTTTGGTCGAAAAGGCATCATGCTTTTAGTATTTCTGAATAAACTGTTTGAAGAACTACCTTTTGGTGCTAAAAATAGTCACAATCAACCAAGTTAAATTAACACAAAGAAATGGCGGTAATTGTAGTTGATGATTCACACATGAAAAGGCAATTTTTTTTAAACATTTTAAATTCATAAAATAAAAAGCCATTTTTTCAAAGATAAAGTATGTTTCTTTGATAATACCTGCCTGATCAAAATACATTAGGAGTACATCCACTACTTTGCAAATACAGCCCTTCTATGCAAGTACAGATGTTACAACTGGCTTGGCTTGGTTTAGCAACAATGTTTCAAAAAGGTCTGCTTGCCTAAAAAGGAAGTCAGATGAAAGTAGTCTCCCCTTGGATATAGGGACTGACACCAAATATCCTCAGTTCAGTCAGACTCCTGTTTCCTAACATATATGAAGCATCTTCGTTATATATAGAATATGGACTAAGGTTAGAATTTGCTTACAGAAATAGGTGGTTATGCAACCGATGAAGAATTATTTTTCTCTAACAAATCCAGCATAAGCAGAATGACCTGTGTTATTACAAAGCTGCTGAGGGACCTAGCCTGTTACACTGCCACTATCAGCCCAACCAGGTATTTGCAATGAGAGGTCTCTGAGGTAGACACTAGAAAAGCTCAAATCTGACCGCCATCACACGTATTGGATTACTGAGGTGAGAGAGCAGTTCTGCTAAACAATAGGTGGCAACCACCCGGACATCATGGGCCACAATATGTAAGAAATTCATCTGATCTTGGATTAGTTGCCTACATGATAAGCAGATAATCCATAGTATCCAAGACGACAGTGCCAGTGAGATAATGTCAATGATTGGTGGGAATTGCTGAGATCTCACTCTTCTGGTTGGCTCAATGAACTTCAGGTACCACTTCAGAGCCCTGACGAGAACCTGTGGATTTGTTGCTCATGAGTGAAAGCCTGTTCTTAGCAATAAAAGCAAGAGTCATTATGAGAGAAACTGAACCATCTTGACTGAACTGTAGATAGTTCAAATTGACTTATAGGGCATGGAGCTCGGTTATTCTACTTGCTGTAATCAAGACAACTAAAAAGCAGGTCTTATACAAAAGGTGAGTGATTATGGTGCTGGACTGAGACTCAAATGGTGCCTTGTTCAGCCATTTCAGAACCCACAGTAGGCTCGATATCAGAGGGGGGGGGGCACCCAGGTGGCCAAGTGGTCTAAGGCACTTGCCTTTTACAGATCACTGACATCCTACCTTTGTCCGCATGGGTTCAAGTCTAAGCTTGGCCAATGTAGGTATGTGAGAAAGCTTGCCATTAGCTTACTCTGGGGTCCTCCCAGGTTCTTCCTTCACCAAATATACTGGCTGCCATGTATAACCTATCTTGTGCTGAAAAATGGTGTTAAACCCACAAACCATAAACCTCCATATCAGAGAGAGGACCAGATCTTTCTGTCTGGAGAAATCAAAGTTGATCAGAAGGTCAGATAGCCCTTGGTGGTGCTGGATAGCTTCCTCTCTTTGAATTGCCAGAGGAGAAAGTTGGCTATTTGTGGTACTGAGACTTTTAATACAGTGATGTGATTTTGTTTGCACTACTTGGAAAAAACTCTCCACTTGCCTTCGTACACTTTCAAGGTGGTGAGCATTCTTACTGGAGCAATCCTGTCCACCACTTGTTCTGAGAAGAACTTCCATCTGTGAGCTTGCTTGATATAAGGCATGCATACAGGTTCAGCATTCATGGGTTTGGATGGAAAACCTGCAATTGTGGTTTCAGCAGGCAAGGAGAAGGTGAGATTTTCCTGGAAATCCCCACTACTATATTCAAAAATTCATTAATCTTTGATTTTTTCAACTTGAGGAAAGCAATCAGGGCAAGTCAGCACTCTGATTCCCTCGCTTTCTGCAAGACTCTGGGAATCAGAGGCATTGGACATAAGGCATTTGCATCAAGACCATTCCTATCAGGGAAAGGGCATCTACTGCCCAGGCTCTTGGGTCTGGTAATGGGGGAGACAAAGGTTGGGAGCTCAGTATTCCACCTTGTCACAAACAAGTCTACCCAATGGCAACCCCAGCAGGTGCAGATTCAACTGAAGAATGGGTAGTGAATGGACAATTCACAATGAATCAGATTATTACATCAAGACAATGAGTCCACTAGGACAATAAGCCTGCCTGGAATGTGGCAGACTTGAAGATGGATTAGTCAACACAATGACGTCACCTTGGAAAATCCCAAACCAGAAGGCAGTGGTCAGGAGACATGGTTCCTTGTTGCCTCTTGATAGTTGCAGATAGTCACGTTTTCGGACAGAATGAGAACTCCATTCCCATATAACATCTCCTGCCATGACTGAAAGGTATTCAGGATGGCCTTCATCTCCAGCAGATGGATATGGAATGACCTCTCCTGAAAGGGACATGTTCTGATCACCTATATAAAGGACAGCAGGAGATGGGCACTACAGCCCAAAGAGCTGGCATCTGCGCAGATGGTTATTTCCATTGAGAGTTAAAGACAAAATCAGACCATTTTCAAGAAGATGCAACAATTCATCGTTTAGAGTTACAGGCCCCTTGCTTTACATTGATATGAACAGCTAATCCTTTATGATGAAAGGCGGTAAGACTGATACTTCAAGTATACAAAAAATCCTAATATGATCAATGGCAGCTGTAGAAGAAACAAACATTCAATATTTAACAAAAGTAAAAAATGTTCATCCTTTTTAAAGACAATAATCAGAACACTACTACTCAGACAGTCCAGGATGCTTCTGAAGTTGTCCCTCTATGACTTAGGTACACTGTAGTTCTTGCTCAGTTCAGTGATACTAAATGGAATGCCAGGGAAAATCTCTCTCTCTCTCTCTCTCTCTCTCTCTCTCTCTCTCTCTCTCTCTCTGTGTGCAATACACAGAGCTGGCAAAGTTACTTCAAGAGTTTTATTTAGATTTGCATTATATTTTCAGCAATGAAAATCCAATTACTAATCAAAACTCTGCTACTTTGGTGTTCCAGAATATTTTTGAAGATGTCTCCTCAATGACTGAGGTACATCATGGTCTTGACTCAGTTCAGTGAACCAATTTGAATGCGTGGGAAAATCTCTAGCTCTCTTCTCTGTGCACAACACATGGAGCCAGCAAAGTTACTTTGACAGTTTTTTTTCTTCAATTTGTGTTATTTTTTCATCTATGAAAATCCATTATCTGAAGATATATAGGCTTGAATGTTGACCAAAACAAGAACTATCACACGAAATTTCAAAGGAACAGCTGACTGCAAAAATCAACTTCATGTTTTTGTTTTTAAAAAATATTTCATCATCTATGTATCTTTCTTTCTTCCAACTTGCCAATTTGAGGACTGTCAACATGGCTCTGATTTTTAATTCAGGAAAATCAATCTAAGTAGGGGATGAAAATAGCTGATCAAAATAAAAATATTCTTACATGACAGGATTCTGAATGTCAGAGAAGGAAAACATAAAAAACAACAGAATCAAAAACAGAAGTAAACAAGTTCAGGATTGCAATTATAAGATTTTAATCTCATATTTTCTGCATTTATCATGGTATAAATTCTCAGTTGCCAAATTACAAAGCTTACACAACACCCTTCAGGCATTTGTAACTTTGTGATTCAGCAACTGACAGTTTAAACCATGCTAATTGCATAAAAACAACATGAAACTCCTAATTAGTGATGATATATAACCACACATTTGGACTTGTTTATAATGTCATACATTATCTTGAAGTTGAAAATAAGTGAACTATCTCAAAAAAATGTAAATCAAAATGCCATTAATCTGTGCCCCCAGTTGTTTTGAAATAACCTATACCACTTGTTCATCCAAGTCCTCACTAACTGAACTCTGACCAATGCAAATTTCTGCCTGCATAACTTACATCTACAAATTCATCTTGCTATAACTTTTCTATTTTTTGACCCATGATTTCAAAATTGTTAGTAGTAACTCAGCAATGTTGCTAAATTATGAATGCAAATTTTCACAACAAAATCTTTAATTTTAAAGAAGTTGATATTATAATAAATAGGTACATCAATCATAGTTGATATTATAATGAGTAGGCACATCATAGTTGATATTATAATGAGTAGGTACATTATAGTTGATATTATAATGAGTAGGCACATCATAGGTGATATTATAATGAGTAGGCACATCATAGTTGATAGTATAATGAGTAGGTACATTATAGTTGATATTATAATGAGTAGGTACATTATAGTTGATATTATAATGAGTAGGTACATTATAGTTGATATTATAATGAGTAGGCACATCATAGTTGATAGTATAATAGGTACATTATAGTTGATATTATAATGAGTAGGCACATCATAGTTGATAGTATAATGAGTAGGCACATCATAGTTGATATTATAATGAGTAGGTACATTATAGTTGATATTATAATGAGTAGGTACATTATAGTTGATAGTATAATGAGTAGGCACATCATAGTTGATATTATAATGAGTAGGCACATCATAGTTGATATTATAATGAGTAGGTACATTATAGTTGATATTATAATGAGTAGGCACATCATAGTTGATAGTATAATGAGTAGGCACATCATAGTTGATATTATAATGAGTAGGCACATCATAGTTGATATTAGAATGAGTAAGTACATCATAGTTGAGATGTTAATGAGTAGGCAGAGCATAGCTGATATGTCAATGAGTAGGCAGAGCACAGTTGATATCATAATGAGTAGGCAGAGCATGGTTGATATTATAATGAGTAGGCAGAGCATAGCTGATATGTTAATGAGTAGGCAGAGCACAGTTGATATAATGAGTAAGCAGAGCATGGTTGATATGGTAATGAGTATGCAGAGCATAGCTAATATGTCAATGAGTAGGCAGAGTATTGCTGATATCATTATGAGTAGGCAGAGCATAGCTGATATGTCCATGAGTAGGCAGAGCACAGTTGATGTGTTTTTGTGTAGACAGAGCATAGTTGATGTTTTATTGAGTAGGCAGAGCATAGCTGATATGGTAATGAGTAGGCAGAGTATAGTTTATATGATGAGTATACCGAGCATGGTTTGATATGATAATGAGTAGGCAGAGTATAGTTGATATCATAATGAGTTGGCAGAGCATAGTTGATATGATGATGAGTAGGCAGAGTATAGTTGATATGTCACTTGTATTCTTTATCTTACCTGTGGGAGAGTATGATATGCGAGGTGACTGATCTTTTATAATCAAATCAAGAGGCCCTAGCCCTTCATGGTCTCTGGTGTACAAATCACTATTATTCTGCAAAATAAAAAGAAGAAAAAGATCAACAGTAGCAAATGGAAAGTTTCTGAAAAACTGTAATACTTTGGCTTTTAAATAGTGAAACTGTAAAAAACATAAAAAATTGTTGGGACTAAGTGAATCACTGTTTGGAAGGTCAAAAATGTGTAAATGTTCAGCCATATTCTATCAGTTTATGCTAATCACTGTGTATAATAAAGCAACAAGTACACAATTAGTGCTCTTCCAAAGCTTGTTCAAGTTTAATCAAATGTTCATTGGTTTGTGATTTGTGAATTACCATATAATTATGTAGTACTTTCTTTTGCCATGATAAATCTATGCAAAAAAGCACTGCAGGTAATGTGAATTCATATATTTCTGTGAGTATACATTTTTGTGGTTTGGCAAAAATTTAAATCTTTGTAAGTACTTAAATTCATGGATTGTGGAAGGAGTTTCAGAGTTGAATCATAGTTCATTAAGCCTTTAAATACATGGTTTATAGCACACACAAAATACAAGAAAAACTGGTACATCACAAAAGTGAATTCAATATGTTGTGTATTCAAACTGAACAACAATTTGGGGTAGAGAATGTCATGGAACAGACATACACTGACAACTCAGAAGGCATGTGGAATGATGCCATGATATAATAACTGACTTTCGATTTTGGTTCCTCCAAAGATTTATCAACCCCAGAAAAATTATATTGAGAGGTGATAGGTGAATATAATTTTTCTGGCATAAATAAATTCTTATAGCAACTGAAATCAACAATCAATAATTGTTTTATTATATTACTTTTCATTTTCTGGTATTCCTCTGACTTACCTTTGCCTTAATATAATAAGATCAAACTGAATCAAAAACATGGCCTTCACACTAGTAACATTCAAATGTGGATGGACAAAGGACACATGGTCATACCACAGGCTCACTAGGCATTATGGCCAAGTAGCTTACAGCCAGGTGAGCTAAAAACTGCAAATTCATTTGCATGAGTCATTAAAGAATTTTGTTTTACCTGAAGAAGAAGTCTAGCAGCTGCAAGCTGACCATAAAACAAAGCTCTGTGCAATGCAGTCCACCCTGACTCAATGTCTTTTGCTGTAACATCCCCATTCTTTTCTGCTAAGAGCCATTCAACAATGTCTGTCTTTCCACATGCTGCAGCTACATGCAACGCTGACCTCCCACATGAATCTGAATACTGGGCTGCATTATGACATAATCTTGAAAAAGCTTTTATCTCTTTAAATGTACATTTGCTAATGGCTGCATTAAATTCCTGTGCATGTTTTCTAGAGCGGCACTTTGGCCCACATTCAGGCTCAAATCCAGGCATTGTAGGTAGAAACAATTATGAAGAATGATATGCTACATCTATTATTATTTCAATATTAATACTGAGAAAGTCAATATACAAGAGTCAATACTGGCACAAATAGGAATTTAAGACTGGATTATGAGCGTAAACACACAAATGAGAGGAACATTTTGTTAATTAATTATTGTTGACACAAAGGAGTTTTGACTGATAAAAAGTATTTTGTGTCATATAACTCAACAGTACACTGACTCAAAATGTACATTCTACGGTAAACCATACTGTTTATTGAGCAAAAGTATTATTGAGGGAGGGTGCTGACTAGCCCTTCTCCATTCCCTCCTCAACATGCCCATAAAGGGCACACACTGCTATCCTTCAGCAAGCCATGATTGGGTAGAGACAATCCTAAAAAGAAAAAAAAATGGAAAATTATTTTTACAAATAGCAAAGTAAAGCCAGGAAAAGATGGGGCTCAAATCATGGGTTTTGGCATGGGATACAACAAAAACCTGAGGATTAAATTATTAACAAACATAGGAGATGAAAAATGTTACTGGATATACTCGCTTAAAAGTCAAACTGCAAACAACATAGACCCTGATATACAGTTGCATAATGCACTAGCAGATCAGGGTCTATTGTTCTTTGTTCTACTCATTACTCCTAATGAACTGCATAGACCCAGATCTGCCAGTGCATTATGGGTCTGTGCAGTATGCAGTTGGACTGGACATATAAGCAAGTGTATATGGTAATGGATATAGAAGATTTTATTATACACTGCCTTAGGCAACAAGACAAAAAGAGCAGTAACTCATATAAAAAGCACGGGAGCAAAGTGATTTGTTGATATGCGCATTTTCAGGTGATGAACATACTATTTACCTTGTTTCATGGCAATCCATCAAAAACTGCAGGACATGTTGCACTAACAAGATTGTGTCATACTCTGCCTCAAGCTACAAGACAAAAAGGGCACAACAACTCGTATACAACTTGCAGGAGCAAAGTGATTTGTCTATATGCACATCTTCAGGTGATGGACATAATATTTACCAAGTTTCAAGGCAATTAATAAACAAGAGTCCCTTGAAGGGACTGATGCTTTACTGGGCAAAAAGTATTTCCAGGAATTCAAGACAAGACCATTTCTTCCTTTTAACTGCCAAGTGTTGAAACCATCTCTGATATTCTTCAGCAATAACAAGATTTTCAAATTAGCTGCTGTGGTACATAATACTGGATGTCAGCTTTGCACCATTAACATTTACAACAAAGTATCAGAAGTTTTTTGGTGAAAACCCCAAGTCATAAAGATCATCCATTCAGGGATAGTAGTGACAAAGAGATTTTTAAGACAGTCATCATGGCAGCCATATTAGATGTACAACTGGCACCATTTTCATTTAGAACTAACTAGGTATCATAAGAAGTCTATTGCTGAAAACCCCATGTTGATACAGCCATCCATTTGGAGAGGAGTAGAGATAACAATATTTTCAAGATATGACTTTCCATTCAGGAGTAGCAACAACAAGTTTATCAAGATGGCTGCTGTGGTGGCCTTACTGGATATCAGATCTGTGTCCCTCCGATGATATGCCCACTCCGAATATGTAAGTTATATAGCATCACAAAGTAGATTTGTTTGTATGGGTGCAAAGTGTGGGTAAGTGAAATTGTTGATTTAAAAAATACTAATTACCGGTAATCTGTTCAATAATTTAATAAGATTTCTTGCAATCAGGCCATACATCACATTTTAAAATGTGACAACATACTGCATATAAGTCTTCAGGTCATAACATGTTTTACTTAAAATATAATGCTGGGATACATTTATCAGGGACAAATTGAAGGCCGAAAAAATATTGGATTATGTGAGCAAACAATGTGAGAAACAGCCATGTATGAGGTTGGAGTTCATTCATTTAATAAAATGAAGAAAAATATACTAATGTTGATACAAGCAATTCGTTTTGTTTAAGAAACTTATCTTAACATTATCATCTTCGGTATTCCTCTGCTCCCATCGCAATTCAACCAACTGAAATGTATGTCAATGGAACTTGAAAAGGCGTCCACTTGCTTGTGTCAGAATTTGATTCCGTTAGGAAAAAGACATTAGAGTAAGCAAAGTCCAACTAGAGCAATTAGACTTTATTTTGTGAAAAAGTGTCACTATGGGCTGCCAAGTGTGCGAGATATTCCTGAAAATTTGGCCTCTAGTTTCCCTGTCAGTCAACCGGTGATCACGCTACACAACGCCATTTATTTAAGCAGTAAGACGTCGATCCAAACAACATAAATATCAGGGTAGAAGTCTTACATTGTAGGACTAGGTGGACGTCTTACATTGTGCGGCAATATCGCTAAATTTCCCCCGATCATCCAATTAAGGGAACATTTAATCCGGTCATGATCTTGATCACAGAAATGCTTGCAATTTATTAGACACTGTAAGCCGTAATAGTACTAATAAATTACACAAAACGGATTCATGCATAATGCAATCAATGAAACATACCTAGAAATTAATGCAACGAATTAAAGTAGGTCTTATTATACATAATGAAAATCCTGATTATCAACACGTTTTTACTCCATAAAAATAATTAGGCTTATTCCATTAAACAGACGTGGAAATAATTGCAATTAATCACATTATTTTTTTTTTTTACATGGAATCAACCTCAGGATTATAAGCATTATGAAAAGACACCGAACTTATTGCGATGAATCAAAAAAAGGTCTTCTTATACCGAATAAATCTAAATATTATAAGCACAATCCTGCATAATAATAAGGTTGATTCTGTCAAAAATGGAATGTCCATTTTAATACATGAAGTTTCAGTGCAATATTCATGGTTAACAGATCTTCCTTAATGCGGGCTAAAAATCCACCCTCTCTACTACATCTTTATCTTTTTTCTCTCATTTTGGGAATGGTCACTGCAAGTATGCGCACGTATGCAAGATCTCCTGCAGTGTATGAAAGTGCATATGCATACCTCATTTAGGACTACATGTTAGATCATGTTATACTTGTAATTCGTGTAATAAAAACTCAAAGTGTTCACAACCTTCCATGGGAGAAAATACTGATCACAATTTATTCCTACATATTTTCCCCTAAAGAAACTCTTTTTGCCAGGAAACTTCCAGTTTCGTGCACATTAAACTTCATTTAGGAAAAAAGAATGTACTATATAGGTTATCGCAAAATTTTCCATGGAGGATAATTAGAGAATACCCACATAGTCGCTATATTTACCAAGCGTATTTAAATATACCCATAGCTTGCATAAAAAACTCAAGCCCATTTTTAATATAGAATGTCACCCAAATAATTTTTTCTGGGAAAACTTCCCTTTTAGTGGACTAAAAAGTTAGTATATGGAGAAACAACGTACTCTATAGGTAATCGCTACATTTTCCATGGGGGATATTTAGCGACTACCTATATAGTCACCAATATTACCCTGCCTACCGAAATATACATATAACTTTCTTCAAAACTCTTAATTGTATAGCTTTCACCCCAAAAATACCAAGCCCCCTTTTTTACATGAACTGTCCCCCAATTAAACCCTTCTCCCGGGAAAAATTTCCATTTGAGTGGACTACAACGTTCGTCTTTACAGAAGAACGTTCTATATAGGTAATCGCTAAATTTCCTCCGGGGGATAATTAGCAACTACCTATATAGTCGCTAAATTTACCCTGCCTCTTGAAATACACCCATTACTTTCCTCAAAACTCTTATTTTTAGAACCTTCACCCCCAAAAATACCAAGCCCCATTTTTATATGGAGTGTCCCCCAAAGCAACCCTTTTCCTGGGGAAAACTTCCCTTTCAGTGGAGTATATCATTTGTCTATAAACAAACAACGTTCTATAAAGGTAATCGCTAAATTTCCCCCGGGGGATATTTAGCGACTACCTATATAGTCGTTAAATTTACCCCGCCTCTTGAAATATACCCATTACTCTCCTCACAACTGTTATTTTAAGAACCTTCACCCCCAAATATACCAAGCCCAATTTTTATATGTACCAATGTTCACGGAATCAACTTCATTATAATGCAGGAATGTGCTTATAATAATGAGGTTTATTCCGTGTAAGAAAAATTCAATTTTTCTTTCATCACAATGACTTCGACGTCTCTTTCAATCCTTCTAATCCTTATGTTTATTCCATTTAAGAAAATGTAATGTGCTTCATTGCAATAATTTCCACGTATATTTTATGCAATAAACCTTTTTATTATGAGGTAATGTGCTGATAATAAGAAACCAACTTTTATTTGCTGCATTATATTTTCAGGTAGGTTTCATTTATTGCATTACGCATGAATCCGTTTCGGGTTGTTTACAGCTTACAGTGTATAATAATTTCCAAGCGTTTCTGTGATCGAGATCACGACCGGATTAAATATCCCCCGCGGGGGAAATTTAGCGATATTGCCCATTGTGCAACTAAAGAAAAACCTGAATAGGAAATTCGTTGCTAAAGTTCAGAGTATTTATTAACAATCCGACACCATTCATACATTTCGAATGCCGTGTTCTGTGTACGTGTGTGAAGATGTTGGCAGACTTGCCCGTCAGACGTCAGCAAGACCGCGGATCAGTTTCACAAACATCATAACAAGCGACAAAGTTATGCAATACATTGGACGATTGACAGCATATGAATTTATCAAGCTCACATGACAACGCTGGACAAACACAAGTTTATTTACATACCAAACTATCTGTGACAACTGTGGATAACCCAATTGAATTTGAAAACAACAAAGAAGCACATCTGCATCACGATGACAATTCTCGGGAAATTTGCCGACAGGAGGCAGACATTTTGAATCGTGGTTGGATACTCTCAAAACAAGGCACACTTCTTTGATTTCCCTTCAAAATATATAATAAATCATGCCTAAATTTAGTTTTCTTACAATAAATTATATTGATGTTTCAAAACATGACTAGTATTGTTTTTATTTAAAACGTTTAATAAATATATTGCTTAAGAGTAACGCTTAGTCATTTGGATATATCTTGGTTATTTATGGGAGACATAAATATGCTTCGAATGTATGGCGGCGCAGTACTCGACAGAAAAATCATCATTTTGTACGCCGGAATTATCGCCGGAAAAATAGAAACGCAATCTATTTGGATTACCTCGGCTATTTCTACGATTGGATTCACTGTACGATTGACCAAGATATTACGAATTTAAAAAAAAAACAACTGGTTAATTCATTCGTATCTTCTCGGTCAATTCTCGTTTCTTAAATAGCGGAAATGATCCAAATGGTAGCTATCGACACAACATCGGCTATTTCTGCAAGACAAAAATATGCCTCAGATGTATGTCGGCGCAGTAATTTACAGAAAAATCATACATTTTGTTTGCCGGAAATTTCTCCGCAAAAAAGAAACCTTAATCAATTGACTGTAAGATTGAATGAGATGTTACAAACGGTGAGAGTTTAAATCTACTTGCACCACTGCTATTGAAAAATACATGCGATCATTCGGAACATCCTCGTCTCTTTTCGATGCGAGTCGAATAACTTCGACTCTCTGAAAGAGACTCGGAGGTGACCGTAGTGATACTTCCTAAATTGGTCAGTTTTTGGCGGACGAACATAAGGCTAGATGTGCGAAGAACAGTCTTATAACACGATAGGTGTTGAAAATAACACTCGAAAATTTTTAAACACTCAATGAAATACCTGCACATTTATTTTTTAATGTTATTCCTGCAACTTTCTAATAAAAATTTGAATAAATCATTCCTTTTCAATTGTTTGCGTTGCTGTGAGTGACGACACCTCATCTATTCATTGTGACGTTATGAAGTTTTTATAACGTAATAACAAGCACGGGCTTGATAGTAGTTCAAAATGGCTATTATTTACATCCGAGGGTTTTTTCTAATATAGGATGGAAAAGGCCGATGATGTTCCAATTGACATTCGATTCAAAGTCATTCGGAACATCTTCGTCTCTTTCCGATGTGAATCGAATGACTTCGACTATCTGAAAGAGACTCGGAGGTAATCGTAGTGATACTTCCCAAATTGGTAAATTTTTGGCGGACGAACATCCGGCTAGATGTGCAAGAACATATTTTTACACACTCATTGGTGTTGAAAATAACACTCCTCGACATTTCAAAATTCAGTGAAATATCTGTACTTTTAATTTGCAATGCTATTCCTGCAATTTTGCAACGAAAAAATTAAACAAATCATTTGGTTTCAATAACCTGAAACTATTGCTTACGTTGCTGTTAGTGATGACACGTCATCTAATCATTGCAACGTCATGAAGTTATTATGACGTAATAACAAGAATGGGCGTGAGGGCAGTTCAAAATGGCCATTATTTAGATCCGAGTTTTTTTCTAGCATGCCACAGAAAAGGCTGAGGATATTCCGATTGGATTCGCGGTATGCTCCATAGTTTGACATCGAAGTTGCGAACGAGCGCGAGTGTTACTATTTATCCGGGCGTTTAATATTTCTCTCGCAAATATAAATGAAGGCTCGTTCCGCTGGTGCACGGCCGCCTATCTATATCTCTCATGCATAAGATAAGCTTAATTATTTTTTTTCTTCAATTTATCGAGATCAACTTCGGAGACCCAGTTGGCACAATGTGACTCTAGACTGGGTTCATACGAGATAAAGATCTGACGACTGACAACATGATAAACCAGGGTACTTGACCAATCTGATCGCCTGAGCGCTTGGATTGACTATACAAATATGTTTAGGAAAGTACCCAAATGATCCATAAAACAGCAATAGTACTTCAATTGACTAAATAGTTCCGCAACCTCCAAAAATTCCAGTAAGAACTCAATAAATTTAACTCACGATCAGGTCAATAACGACTGAATTAAGTATTTTTTTCTGTGATCAAGTGGTGGCTGATCAAGGCGGGGCGCGACCCCGCCACCACTTCCCCCAACAACCCCCAACAAAATAAGCGCGAACAACCGAAACGTCTCCTAGAACAAGTTTTCTTTACAGTTAGATGGTTAAAATATGCCATGGACACGCTTAAGATGCAGGATGTTCCGGGGGCTTCGCACAGTGGACTCCCACTAGGGATTTCATCCCACAGACCCCTTGCCTACTTGTTTAACCCTCCACCCCACCCCTCAAACGATATTTCTGGATCCACCCCTGAATAGCACGTAAACAAAATTTCTATTTATGGCCTTCATTTGCTTCGTTTGAATTTTTTTGGTCTATTTCAGTGTCTTTTGTTCTAAAAACTTCAAAGGTTTTTGAAGGATATGTCCGCCCAGAAAATGTTCGAACTGCACCTTCTGTCGCACATGTTGCATAGCAATGATCCAAAACATTTTACACGAAACCTGAAATATTATATGAGTTGGCGCCAAATAAAAAGGCAACATCACTCGGCCGGCAACATTTTGGACGAAATTCTCCAAGAAAGATGGAGAATTAATCGATGTCCGTACCATCTGTCGGGAATGTAATGCAGAGGTGAAGTTCACGAATTGCAGATGAGTCGACGAACTTGACTGCTCACGTTTGACTACATTATCCCATCCTAGCCGCCAACGCGGCCAGAGTTGAGAAGATGCAAATTAAACAGGAGGTAATCTCATTTAGCTCGAACTCGCCCACATCTGAGGATGGTTCCCAATCATTGTTCACTTAAAGAGATTGAAAAGAAATCAAAGTTATATGAAAATTTAACTTCTAGTTCACTCTTTAATATTTATTTGCACTTTCGACAGCTTTTCCCGATAAATTTCAATATATGTGTGTGTGTGTGTGTGTGTGTGTGTGTGTGTGTGTGTGTGTGTGTGTGTGTGTGTGTGGTGAATACATCTTAGTGAACACATTCACTGCGCGACCGTTAGTTGAACTTTGTCGATTCGGTGTTCTTAGTACGTTTTTGACATATGCTGTGATCATAAACTGATAATTGTTTTGATAGCGATTTATTTTACATCTGATGATTGTTATCATTTCTGGTCAATGATTTATATTGAGATGATTGTTATCATTTCTGGTCAATGATTTACACTGAGATGATACTAAAATGATTTATACTGAGATGATACTAAAATGATTTATACTGAGATGATACTAGAATGATTTATACTGAGATGATACTAAAATGATTTATACTGAGATGATACTAAAATGATTTACACTGAGATGATACTAAAATGATTTACACTGAGATGATACTAAAATGATTTACACTGAGATGATACTAAAATGATTTATACTGAGATGATACTAAAATGATTTATACTGAGATGATACTAAAATGATTTACACTGAGATGATACTAAAATGATTTATACTGAGATGATACTAAAATGATTTACACTGAGATGATACTAAAATGATTTATACTGAGATGATACTAAAATGATTTACACTGAGATGATACTAAAATGATTTATACTGAGATGATACTAAAATTATTTATACTGAGATGATACTAAAATGATTTACACTGAGATGATACTAAAATGATTTACACTGAGATGATACTAAAATGATTTATACTGAGATGATACTAAAATGATTTATACTGAGATGATACTAAAATGACTTACACTGAGATGATACTAAAATGATTTATACTGAGATGATACTAAAATGATTTATACTGAGATGATACTAAAATGATTTACACTGAGATGATACTAAAATGATTTACACTGAGATGATACTAAAATGATTTATACTGAGATGATACTAAAATGATTTATCCTGAGATGATACTAACATTTCAAAAATGTGCTATGAGTCAGATTATCCATATGCTTTTCCAATCGGTGTTTGTGAGAATTCAAATGAACCAAATCAAATCAATGTTAGACGGACGTACAGTAGAAAACGTCAACAAATAAATAAATTTAATGAGTTGTGGCTTTCTCGCTCAGTAGTCTTGCTTAAAGTACATTAAAATGCGTTAGCTATATATGAAGTACTCGAATAATTAGGCTATACCTAGCTTTGAAAGCTTGTAATCACAAATTCGACACAATAATTAACAATTAGGAAAAATCAGTACAAATTAATTAGATGTGGACTCCACACGAGAATTTATATTAAATACTGCGTTTTAAAATACTGTAATACCATGATGTCTCATGTTTTATTTCAATGTCCCATTTTGCGTCATTACTTGAAGATGTGGTTAGCATTTAGATCTGTCCTAATGTCCTCATATTTGTGTTAAGATAATGCTTTTCGTTCCTTTTTTGCTCTGTCCATATTATCTTTGCAAAAGAAAAAAAAATTGAAGTGATTCTTAAGAAACTTTTGTATCTATTGTATTTTCTTATTTCAACAAAAAAGTATTAGGAACTTATATGGTGTTAGCTATAATCTCAGTATTTTTTTTTTGATAAGTGGAAACATATATTGTACATGTACAAGTTGATCTCACCTGTCATGTCAAATGTACATGGGTTTTTTCATGATGTGCGAAACCCACAAATGACAATACCTGTTCTGTAATTTTATCTTTATGAGCTTTGAATAAATTGTCTAAATGTATGTATGTGTCAAGGAACTACTACTGCTCAATGAAATATAAAACTATTGATCTGTATTATTATACGTATATCAAGTGGATGAGCTTCAGGTTTACTTTAAACACGAAAGATACTGCTGTATTTTACTGACAACATGCAGATTTATTTTCGGAGAAATTTTAAATTCTTTCTTGGTATTTACGCTGTGGACATGTTTAGTGTGAACACTAATTCAATACTTATAAATGCAATCTGCTTCAGTACCTTGGTTTTGGCATGTCCATGTTTCAGTGGAAAGCAGCAGTGGCCTGGGACGATGCTAACACTGTAATGTCCGAATCGTTGATTTATTTATTTTATTTTTTTGCATTTTCTGGGCCGTCAGTTATCATAAATATAGAGCTGATAACTGTTCAATAACTCGTTTGGGGAAAAAATTTCAATGCTTTCAAAGCTGTTAAAAGGCATTTGAGAGTATCCCCGTATTGGAAGTCTGCAAGAAAATGGCAATTTCTCGAGCTATTAACCTTCTCCAATAATAATAATAATAATAATAATAATAATAATAAATATAATAATGACTTTATTTAAAGAGGATGACACAATTAGCTCAAGAACTACTCTACCTTGAGGCCCTCATACAAAGGAACATATTTATATATAAATATACAAACAGACACACACACACACAGAGACACACACATGCATACATATACAAACCAGCATGGGTATACAACAATATATTCACTTTTTTCCTTTCTGCCCCCACACGGACACTCACCTATACATACAACCCACATAGTCAATATACATGCAATATTCATTCTCACTCAAATTATACTTTCTAAAGTTTGAAAATATCAACAGGGTCTAAAAGCCTCTTGAAACTTACTTATTTACTCAAAGATAAAGATTTTCATGATTTTTATACCTTTTTGTCATATTTTTTGTTCTCAAGCTTGCATCAAATATTTGTAATATCAGAAGTCCATCGTTAGTTAAGGACTTCTGGTAATATCACAACGAGGAGTCCGTGTTACTCAGCTGTTTTCATCCGGTAGTCTCGTGAAACCAGACTTCTCGCGCCGATATGAGTATGGCAAGTCATCAGGGCTATAACATGGAAATGCTTCTTGATCTCCAGGCTCAATTACGCAAACTAGAGAGAGCCGATCAGAAGATACTTTTCAATCACATAATCTCTTTAGGTTACGTAATCGAGCTCTCTATTACGCGCTATTGAATTCTCCACTTCGCGAAATAGAAACGTTGTTTGAATCAAATGATCATGTATTCAGGACAACAAGAATATACGATCTCGAGAGAGCCAATCGGAAAAGTCGTTTTAATCACATGAATGTATTATAGAGAACAGAAATGCGCGTCCTTGAGGTCCGAATACACGATCTTGAGATCGCCAATTGGAGAAGTCGTTTGAATTAAACGATCACGTATTCGAGACAATAGGATTGCGCGTTCTCGGGGATCAAATATGCGATTTCGCTAGACCCAACTGAAAAATTTGTTTCAATCACGCGGTCTTTGAATAGAAACAATTTTTTCTTTCACATTGCATACACCCTACACTTAAAATAAAGAGCAAATAAACTTCTAATGACATTGATTAAAATTTCGCACGTAGTCTACTTAGTGTTACTAAAATGTTTCCTGTAATTAGCCAATCGAACAAATCGTTGCAAATGATCCCGATTCCATTCAACCGCGAATATGGTTTGATGTTCAGAATAATGTCAACCGAAAGAATCATTTGCAATAAAGAAGAATTTATTTCCCAAGCACAGTCTTCTGACTGAGTAAGAATGTGCGGTACAGATTAGCTTTAGGAAGAAAAAAATATATAAAATGCAAATAATAATAAAACAAGCAATCGGTATATCTGTAGTGCATATAATAGGTTTTCAATCCAGTCCCGGTTATTATACTGAATCATCTCGGTTCACCCGTTACATCCCAAATCACTCCTCTAAAGTAGGGAAAGATTACATATCTTAAACAGTTTAGCATATCTAAATATATATTTTCACACTTCACAGTTTCATGTTTGCTTATTCAAAGGCGTAGGAGGAGTTTTATTGAATTACCAACAGACGTAGGCACGATGACAAGTCTCAGAGCAATCAAAACACTCTCTCTCTCTCTCTTTCTTACTTTCTCTCTCTCTCTCTCTCTCTCTCTCTCTCTCTCTCTCTCTCTCTCTCTCTCTCTCTCTCTCTCTCTCGCTTCGTATGATATCCTTTCCGGGGAGGGGAAGGGAGGTTTCATATCACCACGGGAAAATTTCCATCCGTTATTTGCTGTATGATCAGAGACTGTGATGTAGTCATGGTTGTCGCTACAGTTAAAGTTACTAGAAAGAAAGAAAAGAGAGAAGGAAAGAGAGAATAGTCATAATTTGTAAAGCTCGAAAAGCGACCATGGAATGAAATTACCACCCCTACTTCCCTCCCCAAATTGCACATACACTCCTTGTTGCTTTTATAATGTATTCCACATTGACTTCAAAACGCATCTACACATGAAGGTTTATTACCTTACCACCAAAAATGCACGAGAAATTCGCCTAAACGCAAAACGTGATTACAATTTTAAAATGTGAAATAAAGAAAAGACGACGTTTAGTATGATTGTATCGTACAAACAAAGATGCATTCGCATACTTCGGACGGTATGATGTCATAGGGCTATAACTCGGTTAGTGAAGGATAAAATGAAATCTTCACAAGACCTACTTGACCTGTAAGCCAATAAACTTGGAAAGTTAGGATGGTTACCAAATCGGTAAATGGCTACTAAGCAATGTCGGTGATAAACAGTGAGAATATTTAAAAAAAAAGAAATGTACAGAAAAGTAAAATCAATGTATAAAAAAGTATGCTGAAAGAAACGAAACCCTGAAAGGAAAGATTTGACCGCTAGTCCTTACGAACTACAACGAAATCGTGAAAGGAAAGATTTGACCGCTAGTCTTAACGAACTACAACGAAACCCTGAAAGGAAAGATTTGACCTCTAGTCATTACGAACTACAACGAAACCCTGAAAGGAAAGATTTGACCTCTAGTCATTACGAACTACAACGAAACCCTGAAAGGAAAGATTTGACCGCTAGTCCTTACGAACTACAACGAAACCCTGAAAAGAAAGATTTGACCGCTAGTCTTTACGAACTACAGGGCATCAATTTATCAAATGGTTGATGAGCTGTTCTTATCACGGAAGTGTGGATCGACACCCATACCAAAGGACAGAATGAAAAGTTGATTACTATATTCTTTCCGTTTGTTGATCAGGATCCCTACAATAAATAGGTAAATAAAGAGATGTACAGACATACATAAAGTACGAAGGACAGACAGACAGACTTGATTCGAGCAATGTTTGAACAATATAATCCTTAATATTTGAAGGTGTTCAACCCGAAAATAAACTTCCTTCACGATATAATCGACCATGTAATAAACCGTTTTAACCGTGAATTGAAATAGCATATACAAATGCAATAAATATATACCAAACGTCACTTTCAAATCGCTGATTCAATCGACTTTTCCGATTGGCTTTCTCGATACCGCGTATTCAAACCTCGAGAACGCGCATTCCTGTTTTCTCAAATAGACGAACCTGTGATTCAAGCAACTTTTCAGGCTGACTCTCTCTCGAGATCGCGTATAAGAGATTCGAGATCGCGTATTAAAACCTCGAGAACGCTCATTTCTGTTTTCTCGGATAGGTGATCATGTGATTAAAACGACTTTTCCTATTGGCTCTTTCGAGATGGCGCATTTGAGTATCGAAAATACGCGATTTCTAGGTCTGAGATGCGAAACGGTCCTGTTGGAGTACCAGGTACTTCGATTACTCGAAGTGGATGTTTGTATTTAGCAAATTGGAGAACTCAGTAGCGCTTAAATCTTAATGGAGAACTCAGTTATGTTACTTAAAGAGATCGTATGATTGAAAAGTATCGTCTGATTGGCTCTCTCGAGTTCGCGTCATCGAGTCTCGAGATCGTGAAGCGTTTTTATTATTATGGCCCCTGTGGCTTGCCATATATGACGGTCTGGGCTGCGTTCAGTAAGTCTAGCGTTGGGTACATTTAGGCTAGCGCTAGGCTAACAGTTCTAGTTCTACGAGCTGCTGGCGAATGGTACTAGGTGTCAAAATCTAACGTCGAAATAGGTCCGAGTTCAGGAGGCTAGCAATAGGCACTGTTAGCGTAGAAGGCCACTGTCAAAACTCAACGGCCTGTCCTCTCAGGTGAATATTCTACATGGTGGACAAACACTCACATCGAGTAAGCATAACAACGAATTTTCCGATTTTGAAACAGTGTTTTCAAAGATTATAAAATAAACATTACTTTCCCTTATACAAAATACATTTGTAATTCATTCGTAATCTAAATACATATCAGGCGTACAACATTCAAGGTACTTTAACCGCATATCTATGTTCTCCTGGCCAGTATTACATATCTCAGTTTGCAGGCTCTTTTGTGCATGAAACATACTTTGCATGCAGTTGTTTGAATCTTAGAGTAAATACATGAAGGTATGATCATACACGCTACTATGAATATACCTTTTGTAACTCAGATCTTCAGTGTAAATATTACTTTATTTGTGTATGTAAGATGTTTGAACTTCAACTTCAGTTATATTTACCAAAATATGTAAAGGTTAATACATGACTTTGGCTTTATCATCCACTGAATCATCCCGAGACTCCAATATCGAACCGAGAACTATAGCCCGAGGTCCGATTCTGGTCGAGGGCTGATGCAGTGGATGATAAGGTCAAAGTCATATATTAAACCTTTTTATTATATATTTTACAAAAAGAAAGGATAATCAGAGTCCTTACAATGATATACAAAACGGACAGAGTCCTTACAATGATATACAAAAAGGACAATCAGAGTCCTTACAATGATATACAAAAAGGACAATCAGAGTCCTTACAAGGATATACAAAAAGGACAAAGTCCTTACAATGATATACAAAAAGGACAGAGTCCTTACAATGATATACAAAAAGGACAGAGTCCTTACAAGGATATACAAAAAGGACAGAGTCTTTACAATGATATACAAAAAGGACAGAGTCCTTACAAGGATATACAAAAAGGACAGAGTCCTTACAAGGATATACAAAAAGGACAGAGTCCTTACAAGGATATACAAAAAGGACAATCAGAGTCCTTACAAGGATATACAAAAAGGACAGAGTCCTTACAATGATATACAAAAAGGACAGAGTCCTTACAAGGATATACAAAAAGGACAATTAGAGTCCTTACAAGGATATAAAAAAGAATATTTCAGAGTCCTTACAAGGATATAAAAAAAAGAATATTTCAGAGTCCTTACAAGGATATTCAAAAAAGTACAGAGTCCTTACAAGGATAAACAAAAAGGACAGAGTCCTTACAAGGATATACAAAAAAGGACAGAGTCCTTACAAGGATATACAAAAAAGGACAATCAGAGTCCTTACAAGGATATACAAAAAGGACAGAGTCCTTCCAAGGATATACAAAAAGGACAGAGTCCTTACAAGGATATACAAAAAGGACAATCAGAGTCCTTACAAGGATATACAAAAAGGACAGAATCCTTACAATGATATACAAAAAGGACAGAGTCCTTACAAGGATATACAAAAAGGACAATCAGAGTCCTTACAAGGATATAAAAAAAAATATTTCAGAGTCCTTACAAGGATATATAAAAAAGGACAATCAGAGTCCTTACAAGGATATACAAAAAGGACAGAGTCCTTACAAGGATATACAAAAAGGACAGAGTCCTTACAAGGATATACAAAAAAGGACAACCAGAGTCCTTACAAGGGTATACAAAAAGGACAGAGTCCTTACAAGGATATACAAAAAGGACAGAGTCCTTACAAGGATATACAAAAAAGGACAACCAGAGTCCTTACAAGGGTATACAAAAAGGACAATCAGAGTCCTTACAAGGATATACAAAAAGGACAGAGTCCTTACAAGGATATACAAAAAGGACAGAGTCCTTACAAGGATATACAAAAAAGGACAACCAGAGTCCTTACAAGGGTATACAAAAAGGACAATCAGAGTCCTTACACTTAATGTATTTCTTTCTCATGGTGTTAATTGTTTCTCTCTTACGTTACCAGATCCGAGTTATTAATATGTTCAAAATCAGTAACAAAGCGACGAAGCTTGTTATAATAATAATTGGTAAATTCTTTCTGAAGTTACAATATTTGTTTCAGATCATTTCTTTCGTCTGGTTCATTAATGTAGAAACCTTGTCGAATTTGTAATTAAAATTCCACAGTTCATGCAAAGAATGAGATATCTTCACAGGTCAAATAGAACTAATTTATTTAAGATGAATGACAAACTTATTTTTATCTCCATCAAGTGATATAGTGTTCGTATTTTTTACATACGACCCATAAGCATTGCCCATTTCCAGAAATGTGTACCAACAGTAATTTATTGGTTTTAACTTCTTGTTTCTTCCAGTTAATTTTGTTAAATTTCTCTATGACATTCGAACTTATGAGTTCAAGACCATTATTACTTAAATCTAAAACTCAATTGTCCAGCATTCCAACATCAGCATCAAAATGAAAAATGCTGTTTCCTTGAAGATTTATTTGTTTCAGTTTTGAAACACCTGCAAAAAATGTCTTCGGCAAAGTATTCAAACAATTACATGATAAAGTAAGAATTTCTAGAATCTTGCTGCTTGATATAATATTTTCAAAATCAGGAGTACTGCTCATGTCAATCAGATTGTTATAATTGTGCCGTAGTTCCAGAAGAGAAGGAAAAGATCGGAGTAATTTCGATAAATGTTCCATCGAATTTCTAGAAGCGGTAAAAGCGTTTAAATTTAACAACTTGACGTTTAAACGCAACTGAGCCATAACATTTCTGAATTGTTGATATAGATTTATTCTGCTGGATAAGATTCACATGGAATGTTAAAAACCACGTTTATGATGCGTAAATGGGGGCCAAGAATCAGGTAATGAGTGCGTATGCGTCTGACAAACCAGCAAATATCCTTACATTTCCTACAGTTTAAATTGAAATGTTTTGACAACCACACTGCCTGTGAGATGTACATGTATGAAATGTCTATTTTTGTTAAATTAAGAAACATGTCTGCTCTGGGATGTCTTGGAATCCATATCAAACTCATTCGAGATGCATTCAAGACTTGAAGCGACGAGTAAGTAAAATTGTTGTCGAATGATACCAACTTCGTCTGGCTGGCATTCAAAACTTTGAGCGGCTTGTTTATGATTGACTCTGTAAACTCTCTTCCAAGAACGAATGGCTCGGTTAGAAACGACTGAAGTCGAGATATATCTGACATTTGAAATTTCAGCAATCCGTATCGGAGTGCTCTACTGACATACTCAATATATAGCTTTAGGTTGTCACTCAGGTCCAGAACTTCAAGATTAGGGCTGTCTAGAAATACACCAGACTCTAGAAGTCCAAGGTTATAATGTATTCTGAGAACCTTCAAACCTGTCAAGCCACGTAGAAAATTATCAGATATATGTGAAAGCTCAGGCCAGCCACCTATTGTCAATACATGCACATTATCCCAGCAGGAGTGTTCAATAAGTTCCTGGTAGATTTAGCTTTAGATTCCATGTACATGTGCCTACCTACCCACATATATGTGCCCACTTAACTTGCTCTGTATTAGGTCGTCAATCTTTCCATCTACTTTTCTTACAAACCAACCATGTATCGAATCATCTATTATGACGACCACTTGTAAAGCTGCAACGTTTATACATGTAAACAGCTTCGTTTCGTTTACTGCCTGTAAATGTTTACAAAATCCATCCTTGCAGTTATATATGCATACACACCTTGATAGATATATACAGGTTATCAGTACGCATCTGATACAAGATTTCAGATCAGCCTCGAGAAAAGTAGCCTTTATCGTGAGTTGTATATTGATAGATGTATAATAAATATCTATATACATAAATATAGTACATACCGGTACATATATACCTGCATAATATGTTACGACTAGGGGTAATGTAACAAAAGAAAATACTCAAACAAGCTTTCAAGATTTAAAACACAAATATTTAATTTCCTAAAATATAAAAATATTTCAGCAAACAATAAAAGTGAAAGAATTAAAAATAACTTACAGTATAGAATATCCTTAAAAGTCCTAAATTGTTCTAATGTTCACTGATCCAGAAGTTAATCCAAATTATTCCGAATGAAGAATGTTCTGAATTAAACCACCAAAGTGCTGGCGTGCCAACAAGAATCAGTTATATTTAAGTGTTATTAATTCCAAGTAATCCTTGTGAATATAGAATATCACACAAGTTCTAGAGATATTTCCGATAATTCCAACGGCGCTGTATAATTCTTAAATATCAGTAGTTAATCACAAAAATGTACTGTCTGGAAAATATTTCTGAAGTAGCAGTGCTAAATCCAAAATGTACTGTATAATAATATCTCTGAAGCATAATATCACATACAAAGAACCAATTTCGTTAAAGACCTCTCAAGCTGACGAAACTATGTAGAATGACGAACGCTGCGATTACATCTTATTATATAGTTTCAGTACTGCGTCATTGAAACAAACACAATTCTTATTCCGTCTCAAATCAACACCTTAATATTACGATCTTACTATCTAACTTCTGGTCAACAAAATGAATCATTCCTGAATTGGGAAATCCAGGTCAGGTCAAGTGCAAACCCCACGCGCTGAATCACCTGACATGACTAATGCTTCAAACGATAATATTGATTTTCCCAGGACCAATGTACTGGGTCACATTGAAATTACCGTATATGTGTACTCTGCAAAACGACACCTATTAGACTATTATACAGAGGTCATAAACTAATAAAACTATACCATTATTTAAAAGAAATGATACATAATTCCGTAACAAATACTAGATTAAACTTTTAATCAAATCATGCATGCACTTACCTAAATATCTACATATACGTGCTCACTTAACTTGCTCTATCGTAGTCCATCAATATATGTATGTTTCAACCCATCTATATGTCAACTCAACCATTTATTTATAATTCTAAAAAAAACTAGATGTCAGTTTTATCTCAGTGGTCAGTCCTTGAGAGAGTTTGGCGGTAGAATGATGTGTGTGTGTGTTTGTGTGTGTGTGTCCTGGGACTCATATCAGTACAGAGAGGATACGTCAAGATCGTCGATACAAGGCAATTTTTAGCCGTAAGTTCCATGTTAATGTTCAAGGATAGTGATGCACATGAACAATGAACGCCAGAATGTCCAAACGAGATATTTACACTGCTATTTGACGACGGCCCATCCGGATCACTTTTGGATAAACTGATCAAAACCTAGAATATATATCTAAGAAATTAAAGATCGCTTGTAATTTTTTCTTTGTAAAAAAAAAAAAATCGCTAGACTGGACATTAGGACAAAGGGCTTTCTAATCATAATAAATGGCTGATTACAAATACTAAAGTCAAGTGGGATGAAAAGGGGAAGGTGCAATTAGATCAATTTTCAAATTATCACATTCGGCTCACAACCTGGTCTGTGTTGACATATGATGTAAATAGAGAATAAAAGATTATATATTTAGCGAATTAAAAATACATAATATATTTGTAGAGCATGAATTTAAATAAAACCTACAGCATTGTAGCAGTAGTAGTCATGGTAGTATTAGTAGTAGTTATAGCAGTAGTAGTGGCAGTAATATAATTATAATAATAATAACAAACAGGAAATCATATCTTATGTACGGCTTCCGTAAATTATGAACTTTATGACCAATGGGGAAAATATGTTGAAAAACATTGCAAATAAAAGAATCAGACTCAAAAACTATCCGATACACGTTCCAATGCTGTTACCAAATATTACTAAATTCGATCCAATATAACACTGTCCTGTAGTAATCCCAAAACAACTTCCTACACGAGCATATTAATCTTTTGTCATGTGGTCATTTTTTCACTCCCTCGGAAGGTGTACGAACCATCATTTCGTAACAACTCCAGGGTACGACGATAGTGGTTCGAAAAAGCAACCGTGCACCTAAATTTGTTTTTAAAAATCCGTTTGAAAATTTTATATTTTGGCGACAAGTAAAAGAGCAAAATATAGCAAGTGGCTTTCTTTCTACAGTAAGTATATATAGTGTTTCTACTGGTGTAATGTCGTTTTGCCGAAATATCATAGAATGAAGATGCTTATCGCGTTATCCATATAAATCCGATTGCATTTAATGTGTTCATATAACATTTCACTATGGATAAAGAAGACTTTCTTCCATTTAGACTATACAACGAATTATCAAGAAAATAGTTTTCACTGGCAAGAAAGAAGCTTCCATTTATGTGTACCTATCGTACGCTTTCAATTGACTATGGTGCACGACTACTAACAACTTAAAACGCTTGAAGCTGTACGACGGGTTGCTATCATCATTTCTTATTTCTTAAACATTATAGTGTTAAGCTTAAAACGTACTCACAGACTTCAAGTGAGCAACAAGAGCTAAATACATACTAACACGGTTTAGCTTTGCAGGACATGTGATATTTTAGTTTTGCTATATCCCAATTATCAACATTAGAGTTGGAAGTATTTAACACTCCAAGAGGAAAATTGAGTTTTTCCATGTGTGATGGGATAAGGAAGAACGATCGCCAACGTTTAATTATTGAGGATGTATAGTGCATCAGTATATTTTCCCCAAGCTTTATCACATCCCTATGGAAAAAGATGAAATTTGAATTTGTCATGAAAGACACTTTCAAGATTCCTAGGTGTCTTCAAGTATGACCATTGGTATAAAACTATCAAAAGGTATATTTTAAATCTTTATAGACGACGTATACATGAGTTTGGGATGACGTATACATGAGTTTAGGATGACGTATACATGAGTTTAGGATGACGTATACATGAGTTTAGGATGTAAGCTCATGAGGTAAGCTCCTCGTGTCCTTGAGTGATGGACCTATTGACCTTTCTCCACTTAGATTGATTGATTGGTTGACGTTATCTTCCAAGTTTCTAAATTAGTACAGCAGACATGTACACTGCACTCTAATTTAGTCTTGTCAAAACTCAAAGAGTGCAAAATAATAAGTACTTATACACTCTACAATTTTGAAAGCAAGTAATCTTGTGCACTTACGGAAAGCATTAAAACTTGCCCATAACTTTAATATCGATGTTCTGTAAGGGGTTGGTGACTGAAATAGTATGACCTTTTGCATGTAATATTATACGGGAAACTCCTTTTTTGATTGTCGAAAGTAAATTTAATCCTCGTTCCCCTTAACCTTTCCCGCCCTATCTTATCTGTCCCGCCCAAACATAACAATCAAAATTTCTAACACGGGTGGGTATGGTCAGAGGAAACTTGGACAAAGATAATTGTACTTGAGATCTCTTTTCATAATTCATTGTTTAATTTTGTTTCTTTTCTTTTTTTGAATAAGAGAGATTTTATCACATTTATTTGTCACGGGAAATATGAAAGGATGAATGGAAATGCAATAGCGCACGCTCATACATAATAGATAAATTTAAACACACAAACACGTATGTCAATGGTATAGTCTATCGAAACTGAAACATAAAACAAAGCACAACAAACCGGATGTAATACTACTTCCTTAAGGAAAATTAACACTTTCAGATCATTGTTAAATTAAAATCAATGAAGAAACGTTTCCAATTCATGTAAATGAGCGACACATCAACATATATATACAGATTTCAATATCGCAATGTTTTACGTAGCTGAGGTTTCCTTAAATTTTCAAGCACCTTGCTATACTATTGGTTGTTGAGATTCTTTGAGTCTCCTTCGTCTGTAAAATAGTAGTGAACTAGTAGAGCCGAAGTGATATGTGCTATCTTTCAGTTTAAACAATCTTTATTCAAGAAAATATCTTCACATATAATTTAAAACAATGCAATATCTGTGGATTGAGTAGAATCTATCTTTACGATGACAAAACAGCATGCTTGCTAAGGATATACAAAGAGAAATAAAAAAATCAGTGATAGCAAAAATTAAATTATTTAAATCGCTATTCGATATTTCTTTTGTAACTCCTACGTCATAATAAAAATGAGATAATGTAGTGATAGTTTACACAAGGGAAAACATGATGCATGTATCATAACTTGTCATTTTGGTAGTATATGTTCCAGTGGTGTATGTAGAAATGATAGATACTGAAGCTCTCGCATTTCGTATATTGTTATTGAGTCAACAACACATACATATAGCAATTCGTCGATGTTACATACTACAGGATTATTTCTCGTTGGGGAAAAAATTGCTTCTTTCATTTTCTTTACTCATCTTATCTCAGACTTAACAACTGCTGAATTCAAAGAAATTTTCAAAATATAGTCTCAAAGTATATCTTGGCCAATCATGTAACCGTGGTGTCTATGTGTTTTGAGTGCCGAACTCGTGATCAGACGAATGTGGTTCCAATTCTATCCAGACCAGGCCGAGTTGCCCACCGTGCTGTGTCTATTGACAAAACACTTTACTCCATTTGTCTCAACGCGCCATAATGTATCATGTGTTGATCTGTGAAACACAAATCAATTAAATCAACAACAACAAAAATTTGAGAATTAAGGTAAGTAACTAGCTAACTATATACAAACACTGAATAACTCTAAATAATTATTACATTTATCACTCAAGCATCTAACATAATTAACACCAATAAAATCAGCCTAAAAAAATGATGAGGACAATCAAATAAAGTCGTCTGATTGGTAAAAATAATGTATACAGGAAATAAAAAATTTGTATAGTTTTACACGTAATCATCCGCTAATTCTGGTAATATATTATCCCGCTTAGCTGTTACAGCAATGTCCAAAACTTGCCGAATAATCACACTCCAATCCGGATTTATCGTAATCTCATTATTTCTGCGTTTCCATGTTGCGCGTGTTCGAGTGTTAAGAACTTTTCTCAAGAGGGGCGGCATCTTTTGTTTGAGGACTTCATCTTCCACTAACAAAATGAAAGGTTTTTCCTGAAGTTCGGCCTGTTTTAATTCATGTTTACACCATTTACTTTTTATAAAATCTGACGTGACCAGTAAAATGACAACGTCGCAAAGAGAAACACATCTTTCAATTTCTGAAACTATAAATCTCCCTGGTCTGGCGTCCTTTTCTCCTAAACAGACAACATCATCTTTGCCAAAATATTTTGCCAAACCATTCACAAACATGGGATAAAAATAATCTTTGGCGACATCTTCATCTCTCCCGCAAAATGACAAGAAAACAGGATATCTCTTGGAGATTTCATCATGACAGTGATATCGATTGTAATCATTTACATACTCCTTTCTTCTGGTACGAAATTTTGATCTCCTATGTAAACATACTCCAGTTATTACCATGCTGAAAATCAATAACATGCCAAAGATACTTCCCAGAATAATAAATGGTAACTGTCTTTTGAAGTTGCAATAGTTATTCAGGTCATGCATGTTCTCTTCATCTGGTTTTTCTATATAGAAACCTTTTCTGCATTTGTAATTATATTTACCTTCGAAACTAATATTGGATTCCTCTATCCATGTCAAAAAGGGGATATGTTCACACGAACAGTCAAAGTTATTTCCTTGAAGATTTACAACAAAGGTACTTTTCTTCTCGTAAAAACGTACGTCTGCTGTATAATTTCTATGCAATTCATAGGAATTGCTCCCGAGAAAACTTTTATCCGACAGTGACTTACTCCTTGCAGTTTCTTGCCTTCTCAAGTTAATTGCTTTCAAATCCTCCATGACGTTCACATCTATAGATAGAAGACCGTTGCCACTTAGATCTAATAGTCTCAAACTGTACAGTACTCCAACATCAACGCCAAAATGAACAAATATGTTTCCTTGAAGATTTATCTCTTTCAGTTTCGGGGCACCCGCGAAAAATGACATCGGTAAAGTATTAAAACCATTATATGATAGATCAAGAATTTCTAGAGCCTCGCTGCTAGCAAGAATATTTTCAAAATCAGGAGTAGTGCTCATGATTATCAAACGATTATGATCTAGACGTAGTTCTAGTAGAGAAAGAAAAGATCGGAGTAATTTCGGGGAGATATATTCCATTAAATTCCTAGAAGCGATAAAAACTTTTAAATTTAATAACTTGACATTTGAACGTAAATTCAGCCATCGAATATCTGAATTGCTGATATCAATTTCTTCAGCTGGATAAGATTCACATGGAACGTTAAAAACCACGTCTATGATGCGTAAAGGAAAGCCAAGACTCATGTGATGAGCGTGTATGCGTCGGACAGACCGGAAAATATCCATACATATCTTGAGAACGAACGTAAGGTTAAAATTAAAAAAATTTGAAAACGATACCGGCTGAGACATGGACACGTATGAAAGGTCTATTTCTGTTACACATGGAAACATACCTGCTTTGGGATGTCTTGGAATCCATATCAAACTCGTTCGAGATGCATTCAAGACTTGAAGCGACGAGTAAGTAAAATTGTTGTCGAATGATACCAACTTCGTCTGGCTGATATTCAAAACTTTGAGCGGCTTGTTTATGATTGACTCTGTAAACTCTCTTCCAAGAACGAATGGCTCGGTTAGAAACGACTGAAGTCGAGTTATATCTAACATTTTCAATTTCAGCAATCCGTATCGGAGTGATCTACTGATATACTCAATACGTAGATGTGGGTTGTCACTCAGGTCCAGAACTTCAAGATTAGGGCTGTCTAGAAATACACCAGACTCTAGAGACCCAAGGTTATAATGGATTCTGAGAACCTTCAAACCAGTCAAGCCATGTAGAGAATTATCAGATACATGTGAAAGCCCAGGCCAGCCTTCTACTGTCAATATCTGCACATTGTTCCAAGAAGAGTGTTCAAATTTGGTAAGATTGAAAAAGTCCGGTCTGTTTACCCTTTGAAAATGTACAGCACTAGTATTTCTGGGGAGGATCAAAGGTGAGATGTTGTTTCTCTCATCCCCGGGAACAAAGTCACATATAATTCTTGCAGAAATGTCGCCGTTTTCTGTAAAGCATGAGCAAGGAACGGGGCATACCAGTGATGTTTCTCCACGCCATATGATGCAGAAGAGGAAAGTGGGCCAGATGCCAATACTCATGAAACTTTGAATAATGAATACGTGTATATTTGACATGGCTATATTAACAATCCCACTATGAGGAAACCTGTCTTTATGGCGGTGAAGAGTAACTAAATTGCCATTCATATCGTAATTCATATCTTGTTGTACATTCTTCCATTTTGTCTATATCCCGTTTGTGTTTTCTTATTTTTGTTTTCCGTTGTAAAACGTGCACAATGACGGCACAGTTGTCCTGCCGTACAAAGTGATGTTATGTATACACCTGAAAAAGAAATTAGTATGATAGCATTACAGCTTGTATCAGACATTGACACTACTAATATGCGATATCCGCATAAAATAAATTAAATAAGTTCCTGGTAGATTTAGCGTCAAATGCACCTACCTACCAACATATGTGTGCTCACTTACTTGCTTTATATTAGTCTATCAATCCATGTATGTTTCCATGTAGCTTTCTATCAAACCAACTATATTATCATTATTATCATTCCAATCATCTATTAAGACGACACTGTCTCCTGCCATATATATATATATATATATATATATATATATATATATAGATATATATATATATATATATATATATATATATATATATATATATATATATATATATATATATATATATCAGGACATAACCACTTGTAATGTAAAATAGCCCACGTTGTGACAAACCTGTTTATCAAAAACAAAATTCCCTTAAGAGCGACAAACAATTTATAATTATGAAAAGCTAGTGGTCAGACACAGCACGGTGGTCAGTCCTTGTTAGAGTTTGGTAGTAAAAAAACATGCGTTCTGAAGCTCACATCAGAACAGGGAGGTGTTTAACATTTGTCGGAAAAAGACAATTTTAGCAATAAGTTTCATGTTGATGTCCACGGAAGGTAATACACAAAAGCAATTAACGTTAACAGTCAAATATGTAAATAAGACATTTAAACCGCTATTTGATGGGGGTCCGTCAAATATGTAAATAAGACATTTAAACCGCTATTTGATGGGGGTCCGTCGCACACTGACAGTCAAATATGTAAATAAGACATTTAAACCGCTATTTGATGGGGGTCCGTCGCACACTGACAGTCAGATAACTGCACTTGTTTTAAAGACTGCAATTTTGTGGAACGTGCTTTCATATTTTGGAGCCTGTTTTCTTTCCTCAACATGAGAAAGTACTAGACAGTACTAGTTATAAATTATAATCAAACATTTGCTGCAATGTCATTTGGCAAGCCTAATTAATTGGTTATTTGAAGTCACCGACAATAACCATCAGGAAATATCATACAATTTTACAATTTTTGATAAGCAGTAATACTTTACTCGACAATACATGTTACATTGGATGACCGTCTGGTGAATGACACGCCATGATGTTGTTGCAAATGATTTAAGCGAGTCACAGAACAAGGAAATACCGTGTATTTGAAAATTAATAGAAATTGTCGCTTTCCTTTAATTACTGGTAAGAAGAAAGAAATACTATTAATTATCAATAAAAGCAGTTGAACTTTAAGATTAATCCCAATGGCACGGCTATCATGGTGGCCATTGTTTTTCTAACGGTCAACTGATTTATTTTTACTGATACAGTCATATTACACATTAGATGTTGACAATTGTAATATATTCTAATAGAATAGCCCTCCTGGAACTTACACTGGCTTCTTGTTTGCCACTTTTTCAATAATAATTTTCCTAATGCCTTCTGGCTGATTCTGTAAGTTCATGATGGCTCCTGTCAGCGAATTAATGTAGCTTTTGTCGTAGATATTTTAATATTTCCCTATCTGTATTTCAACTGCTTAGGGCATATCTAAAACCTATGTATATTTTAAGCTGGATTCATCAGATGAAAAATGAATATAATCGATAGATGAATAAGTCATAATTTTTAGCGGCTTACCGATATACAGTTCAATCCAAATAATAAGAAATTCAGGGACCGGGACATTTATTTCTTGTTAGCGGGTTTCGTGATAAATGGGTTTTGTTAATTTTTTATTGAAAGCGGCCAGAAGGTAATACACTCGAACGTTATTTCTTTGCAATATAAGATATATTGATTTTTAATCGACATCATTGAGTTTCTCTCTCGCAAAATTACTGTTCGTTATTAAAATTGTAATGAAACTGTTGCGTTTCATTTAAAGCTTTAAGACTTCCAACTAAATAGAATGATGAAAGCTCTCAAACTGTAAAAGAAAACAATTAAGGCAAACAGAACTTCACCGTACATACTATTATCTGCTTCGTTTGATGAGATAAATAAACTTATTGTCGATAGTGCATCTGGATAAGGGTCGAAATACTTTGCGATTATAGTTTTACATTTTGTTCCCAGTCAAACTGATTTACTTTAAACAGATTGAGATTTATTGCACCTTTTATATTTGGCGTCTCCATATTAAATGGAAAATATATATTGACGGGTTTGAGATTGATTTTGTCACAGATTTAGCAACCTTTATGTATGATATACTTAAGGAAAATATGTTACATGAAGTATAACATTAGTGCATAACGCATGGTGTGGCAAAAGATGTATTCAACAAACTGAACCTTTTATGAACTTCAGGCTATTTAACTCCCTTATCCTCGTATTTATGAACTTGTCCGTGTTTGTAAAAGTGGGCCATAATAGCGTACTTGACCCACTGAGAAATATCTAGGATATATATATATATATATATATATATATATATATATATATATATATATATATATATATATATATTGGATTTTGTCTACTGCTAGTGTTTCTTTTTGTTAAGAACTGAAAGTAACATTTCCTTCTTAAACACTTGCACATAAAAATGCCGCTATTTTATTCAAATTTGTCTTCTGTTTCAGTTTCCAGTCAAGTTGACTTTAAGGATACTGTAACTAAAAACCTTTTTAATATGGCAGTTGCAGTATCTGGAATATTTCAAAGTCAGATTTATAAATTGACAGTTGCCTTGGAATTACGGAAAATATGTCATTTGGACGTTGCCGTTTAAACTCGAAAGGCAGCACCTCCTTCGTGTTATGTTTTTGGTGGATCAAATTAGTCTTGTTCAGGGAAATCTTGGGAATGGATTGCTATTGTGCAAGACATATCTATGCGCCAAAACTTTCATGGGTTGAGAAAGGTTTTTATTTTAAGAAGAAACAAATTTTGTTTAGCAGAAATCCCATGCAAAAATCATTACGTGCTATGACGAACGGCTTCAACAATACAAATAAACTTGCCGAATTAGTGTATGAAAGACACATGTTGATTGTTTGGCAGTTTGCCGAATCATATAATGGTTTTAACATAAACCAAAACTTTCAAAATGCTTGTAAAATAATTATTTAACAAACTATCTGACAGGAAATCAGTGTTGTCAGTTGACCTGAGCAAGACCTTATCAACATTTGTACAATACAAACAATGTGTAAATGACATTTATTACTTAGTGTTATGATGAACTCCTTTTCAAAACGTTATTATTTAAATAAATCTGTAGCTGTACGATTTAATTTATTGTCTTATTTAGGTCATATTCACACCAGAATGTCCATATTATCAAGTTAAGTTTGTTTTGCAAAGATGGCTCATCGAAAAGAAATTTCCATTGTGGCGCACTCATATGCCGTCAGCAAGACATTTTATGTAAAATTATAAATTGACTTCTCTTCTTGTGTCTCTTAGCATACGTGTTAGTGTTTGTGTGTTTGTCTTTGATATTTTTTTTCTTTCTCTTATTCTTATACCAGAATATTTTTAATTGTCTTAACAGAGTGAAAGTCGTTATAGATATTTTTAAAAAAGTAGGTAGCACCTTTGAAGTCGGATGGTTAAATCACTGATGTTTGTATCCATTGTGACAAAAACATGAAAGTTTATAGATGTTGCTTTTTCACCTTTATGACACATGCTAAAGAATACCTTACTAAACTAAAGCCGGTGTGTATTACGGTGCTTGTTAATAGTAGAGAGTGACAGGGGAAATATCAATCGTTGAATTCACACATAAAGCGTAAAATAACAAGAAGGTGTCTGGGTTTCCCTAGCTGATATTTAAGTTTAAAATTAGATAGATTACGTTAGACATGACTAACCAAAGAACTTTTGGACAAAAATTAGTGTCTTTAGTACTTGCCTCTATATCATGAAAACTGTGTTTGACCGTATATGTAACGTCATCTAAAGACGGCATTTCCCAAAATATATCCATATATTTAAAAAAAAAAATAAAGAAAGAAATTATATTGGATGCAGTATCTCTGGCCAACAACAATCTGATTTAGGGGTTCATGAATCAAGATAGAAGCCAATTTTCTGCGTCACCAATGTACTAAATAATGGGAAATCGTGAGTCACCAGGTATTGATTATATTATGCTACACACTCATGTGACCCAATCGCTAGCTTTCACAAGGGTCCATTGTGGCGCGTAGTCGCAGTTATTCTTGTTAGATTTGATCAATGGAATCGGTTGTCGCATTCCTGACTGCACGCCATAAGAATAGTGCCATCTCGGACTAACCATGATCGGCATTATCAACATACCAATCTCACAGACATTTTAGTTGGTTGACAAAGATATTGCTTAGAAATAGCTCATTAGATACAAATAAAAGTATACGACAAAGACACCGATCTCATGAATGTTAAAGAAATGCAAATTAAAGAATTAAATTAGTAGACACGAAATATTATGATATATTAGTATGTCGGAAATATAAAGAAAATAAACGTAAACGATTACGAACTGAAAAATAACAAAACGTAAACTCAAAATGTATTTAAAAATTCTATCTGATATATTTACAAAGCACGAAATTGTACAAAACAAAGAAAATGTCGTCAAAGTCGGGAAAATATTTCAAAGTTTAAAAAATGTTAATTTATTTATGGGTAGGTAACATTATAATTACAAGAATCTAAATCGAGATACTGTTTTATTCAGTCTATAATTGTGCTCTCGTTCCTGTCAACTATTTCACATTTGCACTGCAGTCCATAGTAAGTGTTCAAATTACCAATTGTTCCTTGGATAAAATAAGTTGAAAGGTAATTCAACGCTTTTTGTAAGGATATTTGTAGTGATACGGTAATTGAGCCTGTTTGGAGAGCTCTCGCGTAAGTTTGATTTATTTTCACATGCAAAAGCAACAATATTTCTGCATAAACCCCAGCCCTCTCGGAGGTAGGAACAATAGATTGAGTATTATTTGTGAAGGAAAATGTGTTCATTTAATGCATAAATCTTGTCAACTTTTTGTAAGTGAAATATCACAAACTATGTCCTCGTCTCCTTTGACGCAATCCTACCATATATATTGACCATTTGAAAGGTAAAATAAGAATATATTAATTTGTTAACCAATCCTTCAAAGGTCTATTCATCTGTTCTTTGATTGAATTTGCATAGTCATTTATGTCACACGAATGTCTCAGCAGTTTCAAGCACAGTCGAATTGTTCTTTCTTTCTTTCTTTCGCTTACAATCAAATATAAATGCTGAGTTAATTGTGAACGTTGAAAACCCGGATAGATACTTATTTTCAAAGTTATACAGCTCAGTCAATGGCTTCCGTATAAATTGCTGTCAGCTGTAAGCCTAACGGTCAGATCGGAGGAAGAGTTGAGTTTCAAATCTGTTAAACATCATGTTTTTGATTATTGTAGAAATTTTTATAAACTTTGCAGACTTAGTATTTTCCCTATCTCTAAGTTTTCTCTAAAATAAAAACACGAAATCGTCTTTCTAAGTTTTTATACCCCCCCTCAAAGTTCATACGTTCGTATATATATATATATATATATATATATATATATATATATATATATATATATATATATATATATATATATATATATATATATATATTCTTCATACATCTATGAGCCCATAATTAGTAATGCGTGTAAACTCCTCTTTAGGCCTAGGTTTATTTATACAATCACATCAATTTTACGATAAATACAATTAACTATCAATAATAAATTGTTATGACTATTTTGAGGACGACAATACCGTCGTCATTATAAATTCCCTCTCTCACTGTTTATGATTGCCTGGAAATTGTTAGCAAGCACAGACTTTCTATCCATACGTGTGGAGATATCTAGTTACAATACTGACGTAGAAAAATGTTTAGATTAGTGTAATCTATTTGACGAGGTGATGATAACAGAACCTGAAGCAGCCTGCTCAGTTTGACTCCACTGAACTACCTTTGTTGTAGGACTGAATATTTAATATCTTATCTGACATCATCAGAACTCATGAATATTAATGAGTTTGTTTGGTAGATGTTACCTCCCTTGGACATTGTTACGCTTACATATCTCGAAAAGTCCTTAATAAATGTTGACAAAATTTCAGTTCTTTTTGTTAACATGTTCGCTTTCTGTTTTACACGCTTAGTTTTAATCGTTTGTGTCACTTTAAATATATATGATCAGTTCCAAAACTTGAACTTGTCCCGATTAGTTCGATATTAACACTAAGAACGGACTCCTTGATCGAATATTTATCACCAGAGCCTTTCAAAAATAAAGTCGTTGATTCAAACTTGTTTAACACCGAGCAATGAAAGTAGACAAATCTGCTTAAAATCTTAAACTCGTCGCTCAGATACCCTAAGCTGAAGATGATAAGACCATTCCATTATTATTATTGGTGGTGGTATATACTGTGTCGTCTTTATGGCGAGCTCATAGCGCCGCTAGCCAATGCAAGCTTTTATGATGTCGAATATATCAATATACATATTTGCTATAGGGTATGCTTTCAAAACAATTGCGTGACTCAACCCTAAGTTTCTGGAGAAATCAGAACAGTGTTGACAGTTGGACAAAAGCCCAATCTCCAATCAATTAGACTGATTTTGATCTCTACTCAGTAGCAAAGCAACGGCGTAAATTGTAACAAAACTGTCAAATAGTTTGGAATAAACAAAACAAGGAATATTATTGTTTACGTACAAAAAAGAACAATAATCGGACCAAGAATAGTTCTTGTAAAATATCCTTTTGATCAGTAAGTACTTCATTTTTGGAATTAATTAAAGATTTCATAAGTTTACATATAAAAATCATATTCTCTAAAGTACAGAAGTATTTAGTCCCATTTCTCCTCCATACCCCCATTTTAGCACGAGATCTTATCATACTAGCATTATTTATTTTGTCGTTTTTGCTTCAATTCATTCTCTTTTCTTTTGGCATTTATATGAACGTTAAAGATTAATGATGAAATTACTGTTTGAAGTAATTTGTCGTTATTCTCATTTGTAAGATCAATTAGATTTTACCTCTAATCTGCATCAGAAGTACCTCAAAGAATAGTGGATCATAAATAGATAATTGTTGATTAATGTCCATAATAGTATGATTCTATGTACCGTCTTAAATGTCAACTTTATACTCAATTGTTTAATTATTTATCACTTGTTTGACTAATTTAGCATATTCCTTGGCTATGAGTTAAATGTTATTGAATTTCCAAAACACTTTTCCTTTGACAAAATATCCAGATTTAAAGTATATTGCATCAAGGGAATGGTCTGTTCTATACCCTGATCTAATATTGGCACACCCTATTCCAGGTACAAAGCCTTTGGAAATAACGATAATTCTAATCTTGTTTTTTTTTTTATTTTGGTTTTAATGTATACTGAGTTTTTTTAAAATTTATTTATTTATTTATTTTTTCATTTTCACCTCCCGCCTTGAATTACAAAGGATAGAGATAATGCTACTGAAAAAGAAAACTGGCATATTTTCTTTGAAATGTACCTATTTTATCTCTTATATACAGAAGATTATAATGGAATTAATAGTATGAATTACAAAACGGACACGTTTATTTTTACAATAGTGCACACGTATTACTAATACCTGTTTTGACCTTACTGAGTACAAATAAATATATCTCAAGACAAACTCAAAACTGTTAAACGAGTATGTTCTCTCTCTCTCTCTCTCTCTCTCTCTCTCTCTCTCTCTCTCTCTCTCTCTCTCTCTCTCTCTCTCTCTCTCTCTCTTAGGACACAACGGACATGCTGTTTAATGGAAAGAGTACAGTTGACAAGAGAACATTGTTCCATTTTTAAAATATTTTTAACCTGGCAGCGATGCAGGTTTTAGGACTGGAACATCTTTGGTGATCAACATTGATGACTTTTACAATTATGACAAAATATTCTATCCTAAAGAAATTTGCAAGCAAGTGGTGGACATCTTTTGGATACCGATACCAGAATTTTCTGATCAGACCCCAACTCAAGAGACAGAGTAAGATAGTTACCAATACTGTGTATGCAAGGATGGTAAGTAGATTATATATTTTTCCAGTGAACTAGTGAAGACAGATTCCGTTTTTAAGATAGAGTTTAAATTGATTTAATATTAGGGATATTATATTTGTAACTGTTTAATGCTCGTTAAATATTTTGTTGAAATTTGTTTATGGTTAAAAATGAAAGATATATTATTTCCAGATCTGGGAGAGGATGAGCCAATGATACAGTGCCTAAACAGAAACTGCCCTAAAGGCTCCTTCTTCCATCTGTGTTATGTTGACCTGGAGGAAGACAATTTGCCCGGTGAGTGGATGTGCAGTAACACATGCAAGAATATGAAGAGGAGAAGATTTATTGTGTATGATAATTTGTGAAAAAAGAGCCAATGGTAGAATGCTCAAACCAAGAATGTGACCAGAAGTGGTTCCATGGTTCCATGTTTCATGCAAAGAGATTAAAGATCTTCCAGACAGTGGTAATAACATAATGTATCTCTTCATTAGTGTTCATCTCAAGGAAATTTACCAAACGAAAGGATGGGGTATTATTTTATATCATGCCCCAACTTTTTTACTTAATAATAATGGTCATATAGCTGTAATTTGGATATTATTATGTTCTAATTTTTCTCAAAGAAAAATGTCAATATGTGTGCACGTGTTTTTATTTCCAGACGAAAAATGGTTCTACTAGGAAGATTGCAAGAAGAAGTGTGGAAAGAACTCAGAAAAAATTAAAGAACAAGAAGGACTCAGGAACTGAAAAAGCTGTGGACAGAAAATTAGAATATGTAGAGACAATTCTCCTCAGAAGGATGGAAGATAAAATAAAAAGAGATGCTGTCAGAGACAAAGATAGCCCATGCATGGTGTCCTTTTGGAAGCAAGATATGGTGAAAGTTCATAACAACAATCACAGATAGTACTTTACCCTGGGGCACAATCTAATTTACAAGTAAGTCATTTTATATTTGCTTCGGAACGTTAATGTCTTTATATCTCTAACTGGATCGAGCAAACTACAACTACTATTCTATGAACGAACATCTTCTTACATTTTGGTGTCTAATATATTTTGTAGTCACTGTTGAGAAGCAAACACAGAATGTTAATTTGGGAGGTGAAAAACTCGTGTGTAAGCGTGTATATATAGGCATTGTAAAGATTATGGTGCCCCCTCCCCATGTAATTCAAAATAAAAACAACACTAAACCGTAATTTCTCATTTTTTTTGTGCCCCTGCTTTGCTGGTGCACTAAGCACGTGCTTAGTCTGCCTATTGGGTAATCCAGCACTGTATATATATATATATATATATATATATATATATATATATATATATATATATATATATATATATATATATATATATATATATATATATATATGAGTGTGTGTTTGTGTCTATGTGTGTAAAAATTTGCTACACTATTCTATCCCATAAATAAAACAATATTGAAGGTTAGTTCATGTTGACTTTCTTTTCTTTATAGAAAGTTTGCCATCGGCAGGTTTTCAGCTGAGTGATGCCACTTTGGATAGACACAGCAAGTTGGCTGGTGGGATTGGCCAAATTTTAGACAAAATATATTCTAAAACTGTGATTGAATTTGAAAGCTGCAAGCCCAGAAAATCAAAATTTTAAAGGAAAAGATATTGAAGTATTTATGAGATCAATCAAGGATTGGAATCTTTAAAGAAAGATCCCTGGAAGATACCATACGGCATTTTAAATTTCAGGACAGAACCAAATATAAAGAACATGGACAGATACACTGTTCATATAAATATATTATTCTAAAAAATTGACAAAAGTAATAAAGTTACAGAAAATTCTTGAATCAATATATGATGTAAAATATTAACAGACGTATTTATGTATGTATGTATGTATATATGTATGTATGTATGTATGTATGTATTCTCTGATATTCATTGTAAATGTAATTAACAATGTTCATACTGATAATAATGTTCATGTTATCAGTTGTGGTGTAAAGTACTAACATGTCTGTATGCATGTGTTTATGTATGTATGTATGCACTTATTGTCTGATATTCATTAGTACCATTGTAAATATTAAATATCATTGAAAATAATAATAATAATAATGATATATTATTATTATTATTATTATTATTTAGCATTATTTTTATCCTTTATAAGTCATTACAGCTCCAAGCAATGTGTGGTCTTTTTTTAAACGTATTTATCATTCTCTCTCTCAATCTCAAATTTCTGACATGACGGCTCTCTCTCTCTCTCTATCTCTCTCTCTCTCTCTCTCTCTCTCTCTCTCAAACTTCTGCCATGACGGCACGACATTCCCGCAGCTCCGCCATAAACATTAGTCAGTTTCCCGATGATATCGGCCTCGCCACTCTGCACCATAGCCACTAAGTATCGGCCTCGCCACTCTGCACCATAGCCACTAAGTATCGGCCTCGCCACTCTGCACCATAGCCATTAAGTATGCGCCTCTGCTATTCAATTTAGGATATTATCCCTATCCCTACCAGCTGGGCGGACACGTATGTATGTTGAGAGCTTAACAAAATAGTTGTAAATATTTGGCCCCTTTACTTTGTTTTATTGTGAGGATTTGCTAAGATCAATGTAATATATGTCTTGATTGTAATTTGATCTAAGTAAAATTCTTCATAAAGTGAAGTGAACTTTATTTGCATTTAACCAATTGGCCATCAGCAAGTATATACATATACATTTAAGTTTGTTACAAACATTGATGGTGTCACGTTTAATACATAAAGGAAAACAAGTCTATCGAATTTACAAACATTCCATAAATACAAAGATATATACTTACGTATGCATACCCACATTCTCAAGCACACTCATACATACATATATCCACGTGCACATTATATATTTATATACATATACCTATACACACGTTTACATAAACCTACACACATATATGCACATACATACATATTCACCGAGAAAGTGAGATAGCACGCACATAAACATACATACCTGCATTCATGTATACATGATGTATGATATGCAGTAAGAATACAACACGTTGATGTGTGACCTGTCAACTACTCCAGACTATGTTTGTTGAATCACATGCGCGCTTAAATACAAGCTTCTTCGGGAGAAGATATACAAAGTATTATCAATATATAAGTAGTATTCACAATGCTTTACCTATTAATATTATAAGAACATTATACATGAAATATGAGAGATAGTAATGCATGTATTAACCAATGAAATGGAGATGAGACGAAGAGAAAAAAAAATTATAATAACTAATAACGAACTAATTAAATCATGTAATTTTAAGTCGCATTTATCATATTATTACGTTCTGTTAGTGCTCTATGAATATAATTTCCCAGATTTATAACCTCGGTAGTTTTAGTGGAACTGAGTAATTTAATAAATTTCAACATACTTGGTCCTTTCCAAAAATAAGAGTTTATATACTTCTTTCTTAGCGGCAAATAAGATTGGCATTCTAAAACAAAGTGATACTCATCTTCCAGCACGTTGCAAAAAATACAAATTCTTTGATTTAGTGGGGTGCAATGTGGTCTCTTCCATCTCCCTGATTCAACATGTAAAGTATGGGCAGACATTCTTATTTTTGAAAGGGATTTTCTAAATTTTGGCACTGTTACTATATCTAAATATTCCTTATAGCCAAACTTTTGTGACAAATTTCTATATAATCTTGCTCGTGAAGATTCTCTGATTCTTGATTGCCAATTTTTAAATAACTGGTCAGATAGCCGTTGTTTAACTAAGGATAAGAAAACATTTATATTCCCAACAGCTTGATTTATCCACACTTCCCCCAGACCCAGACTATTTAATAAATTCCGGACTAACAATGCCCAATTTTTCTTTCCAGGACGGTTTTCTATGTCAGTAAGCACTAGATTATATATTACCGATATATATTTTCTATTATCTGAAGAGATTATCTTAGTCCAATATTCAAGATGCGGTAATATCTATTAATCTGTAAGGGTGTCCTCCCCAATTCACCATACACAAAATCATTTTGGGTAGATTTTTACCCCAAGAAGAATTTTGCAAAAATTTAAGTGCAACCGTTCAACAGCATTTCCTTAAATGAATCCCCATACTTCTGATCCATAATTAAGAATTGGTGAAATTAATGTGTCAAAAATGTCACACTTTACCTTTGGGGGCATATTTCCGAACTTGTATAAATATGTATCCATTGCAAAGAATGCTTTTGATGCTTGAGCACTTAAAGTTTGTTGAGCAAGTATGAAAGAACCCCCTGTTGTAAAAACAATTCCAAGAAATAAAAATTTGTTTAAGCCTTTATAGCTGAATGAAGAATCATCTGCTATTCTTCCTCCCTTGCGGAAAATCATAATTTTTGTTTTGTTTGTATTAACTTTAAGGTGCCACTTATTACAATATGTTCTCAAAGCACTTAGTCCCTTTTGCAGACCCTGTTGTGACTCTGAAAGTATTACTAGATCATCTGCGTATAAAATCATAAAAGTGTGTTATCATGTGATTTTGCAAAGCATAAAATTGACCAAGCACATTGGAGCACCTCCCTTGTCAAATCTTCAGTTTCGGAGGTGCATAGTTTTTGCACTTTGTCAAGCTCTTCAGTTTCGGAGGTAAGTAATCTTGCGTGTAGTCCGCAATCCCATAATGCCTAAATGGAAGTGTTCGGTTTTGAAAAACACCGGAACTTGTGAATTTTGAGTCCTCGCTAAACGGTTTCCACGCGTAGTTCTTGCCTTGGGGTAATGCTGCTTTCCACGCATGCGTAAGCAATTCAAATCCGAGGTCAAAAGCCGCTGATTACACAGGTGTTCTGTACTGACAGCGATTCATATTAAAAAGTTAGAGTGCTAAAGGATTTAATACCATGGATCAATAGAAGAGGGATTATACTTATCGTCTGGATGCAAAGGTCAGTCAACATAAATGTATTAATTAGTAACAAGCGCCCTGATAATCCGTATGTATAACTGCGCGGACTCACCAGAAAGGATTACGACTTAATACGGTTGTTCTGCGTCACCAGTCATGTCAGAAAAAAAGGCGGAGAACAACTTGTTGGTCTAATAAAAGGGTAAGCAGATTCGTGATAAGATATATCTATTCATTAAGGTTGTAGAAAACACAATAGTAGATCTATGAAAACGCAGACGGAGAGTTAGACAGATTATGGAACTTACCTGGGAAATTACTCTGTTACTACTTCACACACTGTTTTCAGTAACTTAAATTTAACGGAAGTATTGTTATTTCCGTTGGAGTCACGTGCGTGTCACTTACTGGTTGGTCAAAATTAGAACAGTAACAGTCTGGTACATGGCGGAGAAAGTTTCCATTGAGATGAATGTTCAAATTGTCGCCTCTGGCTTACAATACTTAAAATCATTTGCTGTTATCTTTTTCGTATTCTCGACCTCGACAAAACTTCGTATTTCTTCCTCCGATAGCAGTTTGAACATCGTGTCTCAATTGTAAAAGAAGACGTTTTGTAAGGGAAGTAACTCTTTAATATCAAATTTCGTAAGACCACAAAATATACCTCCCTTCCATCATGTTTTCATCGTCCAATACGGATTTTTGGCATCCTAGCTAATACACGTCAGTTAGATTCAGAAACTGTACAATATGTATTTATAATAGCCAGTCACATGGTATAAATGAAAGATTATCATTGGCTACTCTACAGTAGGTGGATAATAAATATTCATATTTACATTACATTGGTTACTCGCTATTTTACTCTGTTCAGCGGAGCATAAAGTATACCATGCTACAGGCAAAGTTAAATTTTAATGGAGTATGTTACAGGTACTCACCCTTAGTAACTGGATCCATGCCAGTGTTATACTTCAAAGACACTTTGATACTGAGATCTATTATAGTAAAATTCCACTGTATTTAATTCAATAACCTATCTGTTTACACTGAGATGCAAGTGAAATAACATCACACATTTAATTGGCCCAATAACTTGTAAGAAATCTGGTGCTATTTGCATTACATACTGTAGCATACTAAAAGGGGGGGGGGGGGGCCGACGGGGCGGTTGCCCCGTGCGCCAAAGGTCTTGGGGCGCCAAAACAGCCATACAAATTCGGGCCTTGTATTCTGGCCCTTTGGGCCATCATCGTCGCCCAGGGCGCCATGTACCCTTAGTACGCCACTGATTACGTACTCTTTCTATATATCATTTTGAATTTTAATAATAGAGCTTCACGTGCAAATTCCTTAAATTATCAGACATTTAGCGGCCTTTATTACTTTAAGGGAAGGAGCTTTGGAGAAGTGGGTCTTTACTTTCGGATAACATTAGGTCAGAAATACTCTCATTATTAAGTAGCATCGTATATGGAATTTTACTAAGAACTCTTTGTATCTCAGTTTTCGTGATAACAAAAATGTAGTCCAAGATTTGTATTATGTATCACTTAATAAGACAGGTAACGACTGTTATTATTTTGTATTTCAAATAGTGTGGTTCTTAAGCTATTTATTGTAGTTCCCAGAGCTGAATGGATCCAACAAGAATTAGAGCGAAGAGGAAAGGTTGGCAATGAGGAGACTGTGGAGGAAAATGGGATACCTTGAGTAAAAGCCACAAGCAAGGGAAAGTCTTTTACATAGACACCTTTGATCTTTATCACAGAAGTATATAATTAAATTCAAAGAACAAAATAAATAAATTTAATGTTTTAATTTACCTGTTTTTAATTTACTCCAACATTGCTGCCCTCTTACCCAGAATTTTATTTTAGATCATACGATGTGCTGCTGCATAAGAGCCCTTTTCTCAGGTTCAGTTCTATAAATAGGAGACATCCACATGATAAAAGCAAATTTCAATTAATCTTCTAGTTTGTTGACAACAGGTAGTTAAATGACTGCAGGTTCTGTGTGTGTCCAGTAGCTATTAAGCCACCATTCGAAAAATGGAAGAATTAGGCAACGCGTGCGTTAAAGAGTTTCAGTCAGCAGTCAGGGAAACAAAAGTTTTCAGCTGGCAATGTAAATTTTTTAAACTGAGGTGCGGCATGACAGGGAAAATTATCATGGAGGAACATAGCAACAGCTGCTGTGCTGTTGTGCAGTATATCAATTTTGCCAATCTGCATGATCAGCCACAGGGATCACTCTGAAACCTGACTATGAAGCAGCTGTCTTCATCAGATGGAGGTAAAAGAAGGTTGAATTATGCAATTATGCAAGCCTTACTATCAATGCATATATATATATAACAAAATACATAGACTTTCTTTAATTAATCCAGACACATTAAAGGGCGAGGGCCTTGGACTTACTATTAACAATTTCTGAATGTTAAGTATTTCTAATTCTAATAGCACATCAAAAGTTGCATAATATTACCAGATTAAAGTACACCTAGCATATCTACTCGTTATGCCTGTGTCTGAGGTATTCAGGAAGGAGAGAGATAGAAGATGAAAGTACAACTTTATAAATACCCGTAATTTACATATTCAACAATAAGTCCATCAAACTATAATTCTGTGTCTTTATATCTATTTAATAATCTACCAATACACACTTCAATATATCTCTCTTCCTATCTATCTATATTTTGTATATTCTTACATTTTTCCTTGTGTAGATTTACAGGCATCCATCCTTCTACATTGTATCCATACATACATAAGTTTAGAGATATATACAGATTATCAGTACAGTATCTTGATCTGGTTGCAGAGAAACATACAGATTATCAGTACAGTATCATGATCTGGTTGCAGAGAAACATACAGATTATCAGTACAGTATCTTGATCTGGTTGCAGAGAAACATACAGATTATCAGTACAGTATCTTGATATGGTTGCAGAGATACATACAGATTATCAGTACAGTATCTTGATCTGGTTTCAGAGATACATACATATTATCAGTACATTATCTAGATCTGGTTGCAGAGATATATACAGATTATCAGTACATAATTTTGATCTGGTTGCAGAGATACATACAGATTATCAGTACAGTATCTTGATCTCGTTGCTTGTATCACGTCGAGTTCGATAGCGGAAAGTCTCGTTAGATTCTATGTCCTTCCGCTATCAAACGAAACGCGATACAAGCATCCATATCAAGATGTGTATTGATAATGAGTTTATTATATACCCTAAACAATTAATTCATAATAAACAAACAAGTTTTTATGTTGTTGTTAATCTTTTCAACTCACATGTAGTCCATTTACACGACCGTTATTACGTGACGTCATCCTTGACAGCGAGGAAGCTAAATCTGTGTCAGATGTGCATCTGTTACAATGTTTCCGATCAACCTTGGGGAAAAATAGCCTTTTCAAGAGTTGTATAATCATTGACATATAATACATACATATATGTCCACATAAATATATTACATACATATATACATACAACATTTAATCAAAACATACCTAAATACCCACGTACACGTGCTCACTTACTTGCTCTATATTAGTCCGTCAATATATGTATGTTTCAACCTATCTATCTGTCAGCTCAACCATGTATCAATCCAATCATTTTTTATGACGACTTTTCTCCCTACCTACTGTATATCGCAAGTCATTAGCTGCCTGTAATATAAATAGTCCAAGTTGTGAGACGGTCTTACGATATCTGTTTATTCGGTGTTCATTTTCAAATCGGTAATCTATTTATAATTCTAAAAAGCTAGGGGTCAATCTTATCTCATTGGTTAGTCCATGCTGGAGTTTGGCCGTTAATGACGTGTGTGTGTTCTGAGACTCATATCAGGATGGGTAGGATATGTCTGATTTGCGGTTGAAGGTAATATTTAGCCGTAAATTCCATGATAATGTCCAATGAAAGTGATACAGATAAACAATGAACGTTAGAATGTACAAACAAGACATTTGAACCGCTATTTGACAACGGCCTGTCGTACGCGGACAATCGGACAATTGCGTTTGTTTTAAAAACTGCAATCTTGTAGCCTGTGCCTTCGCATTTGTAGTTTTGTACTTGAATCCCTATTCTGCCTTATTCAACAGTACTAGACTGTGCGAGTTATAAAATTATAATCAAGCATTTACTTCAAGGCCATTGGGTGAGCCTAATTATTTGGGTATACCTAAACACCGCATGAGTTGTCAGAAAGCATCAGGAAAATGCAGGGTTCTCAATAGACGCGTACCCTCGGGTTTTGACGCTTGGAATTTAAATCTGATCAATTTCTGACGCATGAAATTCCGACATGTGCGTTGTTTTGACGCATGTTGATTTGGGCCAGAGGAGCAGTCTTAATTACCCTTGAAATCCCTCCGGCATAATTTCCTACTGAGCGTGCGCTGTCCCTAACAAATTTACTGTACATTTACTAGACTATTTATTGCACCTTATCAACCAATATTATCGCACCTATATAAAGTCAAAATGAACTGGGCGGAGCGAAGAAGTCACTGATGTCACGCTTAGGTGTGCATAATTGAATCAATGTTAGATTGCTTTGAGATCAACTTTGATTTTTATGATAGTTAGAGGAAGAGGGAATCGGTTATGACTTGACTGGATTAACTTTTGATCAAAAATCGGCGTTTGTTTGATTAAACATTAAATTATAATCAATTAGAAAAAACTGTGGAAAATATGGCGGCTCGCGAAGTCAGTTGTAAAAAGTAAGCGGTCAAACTTTAATTGTGTTCTATTGGCGATTAATTTGCTTCAATCGGCGAAATGTTTACAAATTTGGGTATTTTAATTAATGTATTATTCAGTAAGAATTTACCAGACATTATGCCAGTGATTTATTTCGAGCTTTGGAATTACTCGAGAATGAATAACGAGATGGAATAATTTTGTTATATTAGACGTATTTGTGAACTGTTAAATTACTGGCTCAGTGAAGTATATTTTCTTTTCTGTCTCAGTCTCAAAAACGACCTGCCAGTCATACATAATTAGAAAGAGAAACACTTCTACAAAAATCAGTAATGGCCATGTCTGTCTCACTGTCTGCTTGTATGTTTCTTACAAAATGCCGTACACGTGTTTCTTTTTATTCAACATAAGACAAGAAATCTTTAAAAATCACTTTGCTTCACAAATAACGAACAACCCCAGCTATGAGCTCATGACTGTCAAAAACAAATGGATCTTGAGATTTCAGTTTTGACTCTTGAGATTTTCATTTCGACTCTTGAGATTTTGGGGTCAAGGGTCACATGATTCTTCAGTTTTGAAATCAACTGAGAACCCTGAAACTTATTATTGCAAAAAGTAGAAGACAGAAAACTTACAGTTTCTAGGAGAGTTATATAAAATGTTTTGATGTGTGATTAGTTATATTGTCTTACTCTTGAAGATATTTTAGATCTGTTGACTGTCAGAAAAATGGCGAATGCCATGATGTCCTACTGATACTGGTTGCAGCAAATGATTTCAGCGAGTCACAAAAAAGGAAAGTAAAGACAGTGTATGTAAAAATTTATTGAAATTGGGGTTTTTCTTATAATAAATGGACAATAAGAAATACTATACTTTAAATTTTCCTTATATATCTCTAATACAAAATAATAATAATAATAATAATAATAATAATATTATTATTATTATTATTATTATTATTATTATTATCTTCCTTGTAAGTACACTTACAACTTGTTCCTGTTGTTTTCGCCGTTTGTTTCAATTTTTCTCTTCGAAGTGTTAAGCACTTCCAACTCTAATGAAATTAGTTGATATTCGGGCTATATCAAGACTAAATTATCACATGTCCTGGAACAAAAACAAAAATATACAGCTAACCCGTGTTATTATGTACTTGGCACTTGTTGGTCATTTTTAAAGTCTGTGAGTTAGTTTTAAGTTATATATTCTTTTAGAACTAAGAAATGACAATATTCAAGCGCTTTAGTAGTCGTGCACAATATCCGAAAGAAAGTGTACTACACTCACTTCCCATGAAATGTGTCGTACACCAGAATAGAAGCTTCTTTCGTGTCAGTGAAAGCGATTTTCTTCATAATTCGTAGTACAGTTTTAGTTAAACATTTAAACAAGACGTCTAATGGAAGAAGGTCTTCTTTATCCATGGTGAAATAGTATAAGAACCAATTTAATTTAATCGGAGTTATACGCATAACGCGATAAGCATCTTCATTATACGAGATCTCGGCAAAACGACATCACACCAGTAGAAACACTCTATATACTTACTGAAGAACTAAACTGCTTGCTATATTATCCTCCTTTACTTGATTCCAAAATATGAAATCTTATAAAGGGAATTTTTCAACAAATTAAGGTGTCCGGTTCTTTTTAGAGTCACTACTCGTGTACCTCGTACACGAGTTCCTACCAAGGGATGGTTCGTACACCTACTGAGGGAGTCAAAAAAGGGCCATACATCAATGTTTCTGCGAAGAAAAGATTAATTCACTTATATAGGAAGTACTTTTTGGATTACTGTGGGACAATGTTATATCGGATCATGTTTAGCAATATTTTGTAACAGAAGACATTGTAACGTGAATCGGAAAGTTTCGGAGTTTTATTCTTTTCTTCACAATGTTTATTAAGATCTTTCCCCCTATAGCCATGAAACTCATAATTTATCGTAATCCGTACATAAGATATGATTTCCTTATTATTATTATTATTATTATTATTATTATTATCACTACTATTACTACTACTACTATACTGTAGGCTGGATTTATATTCACCCGATTCATTTTCTACAAATTATGTATTATTAATTCGACAAATGTATCTTGTTTTTTTAACTCACTCCATATGTCAACGCAGACCTGGATTTAAGCCGCAAATGGTAATTTGAAAATTCATCTAGTTGCACAACCTTTCGCTTTCATCGCACTTTGACTTCACTATTTCTACCCATCCATTTACTGTGATTAGAAATCCACAACAGAAATCCACAATAACTGAGAGACCATTTGTAGTCACACGGTTGTGCCATATAAGGGGGCAGGGGATAGTTTCGTAAATTGGCCCCTGTCAAATTTCTTAACTTAAGGCTATGATGGGACTTTTGCAGATATTTTTGTTTAATAATTAAAGATATGGATATATTGGTGAATTAGGTGTTTCGGACTTGTGTTGTTCTTAAAATTGATGTGAGGCATGTACACCTCCCAGAGTTACTTCGCAGTATGTAAACAGTGAAATACCAATAGTCGGCTTGGAAGTAGAGCTAAGCCACCCATAACAGTAGACATATGGGTTCAAGGCAAGTAGAATAACTCAAAAACTGCCTGGATGGTAACTATTTTGAATTGAATCAGTCTGTTTAGCACAAAATGTTTTTCAGAATTATCACCTATGAAAAGGGCTTGTGTTTGCACTTTGAGAATCACTTAGTATCAAAAATGACCTTCCGACGTGAAAAATGCAGGTATAAATTTGGGGTTGGGTGCATAAACTTCTTTTGCTATGAACTGCCATTGACTTGTCAGGTCAAGTGAATACTATTCTGTTTGACCTCACTTGTGTATTTTATTCTTTATGATATTTTATATTAGGCAAGTAGATGCGGCATTAAATTTATGCATAAAAACTGACCCTTGCACCCTTAAGAAAAACTATTTTTTTATTGGCGCAGTCAGCCACATCTGTTATCATTTTCTGATTCTTTGTATGTATGTAAGTAATTTTTATTCATTGGCCTCATTATACTACCTTCCATTTTCAATATACCACTCTCTGATGTATGGAAAACTCGGTTGAGGGGGAGGTAACTGCGTTTTGCACCTCTATGTTAGAACTATTTCCATCATGACAAAGTAGCATATTTTGGGCTTAACTTACTAGATGTGGAGAAAAAATGGGGATTATAATATGTTTTCTTGCTCTTTCTGTAGGTGTCAAGCTATGCACCCCTATTTTAATGAATATTATTAATATTTCAGTACAGACACAAAAACAATTGCAAATGATTAAAGATATGGATATATTTGTGAATTAGGTGTTTCGGGCTTGTGTTGTTCTTGAAATTGATGTGAGGCATGCACACCTCCCATAGTGACTTCACAGTATGTTGACAGTGAAATACCAATAGTCGGCGAGGAAGAAGAGCTAGCCACCCATAGCAGTAGACACGTTGGGTTCAAGGCAATTAGAATATCTCAAACACGGCCTGGATGGCAACTGTTTCAATTGCATCAAGCTGTTTAGTACACAATATTTTTCAGAATGATCACCTTGTATTTGCACTGTGAGCATCACTTGGTGTCAAAAATGACCTTCCGACGTGAAAAATGCATTTATAAATTTGGGGTTGGGTGCATAAGCTTCTTTTGCTATGAACTGCCATTAACTCATCAGGTCAAATGAATAATATTCTTATGCTTTGTTTTAATATAGCTATCCAAAAATATGGACCTTTCTGACCTCGCTTTTGTATTTTATTTTTTTAGGTTTTTTTGTATTAGGCGGGTGGATGCGGCATTAAATTTATGCATAAAAACTGTCCCCTGCACCCTAATGTATCCAACTGCATGTCGAAAAGGGCAAAAACTCTTACAATACTCGCGGGAACAGTCATTTTGATTAACATGCACATTTTCAGGTGGCGGCCATTATATGTAGCAAGATTAACAGAAATCCACATATAACTGCAATAGTAGTTGCAGTCACTATATATGGTGTTATTTTTAATATTTTTATTTGGCACAAAATGTTCAATATTATACTGTAGCTGCCTCTCGGCAATAGACAATATTCATATACGGAGAATCTCTAACTATTTAAATATAGGTACGTTGTGATCAGTAGTAAATTTTGAGGTCAAATTTTTTGTCATATGTGCTCTCTAAGCAAATGAGAGGCGAGGGTCCCCTGGAGTTGTCAAATTTACGTTTGACGAAAACAGTAGCTGCTACCCTCAATCGGAAGCGATAAAGCAATTAATTTCAATCATGTGTGTAAATAAAGAGATGGAAAAAAAGAAGCGGTCATATATTGTGGTACAGTTTAAATATCCTAGACGAACTTTCTCATTAGAATTAAAGAAATTAGTGTCAAGAGATAAGTATAAAATATATGTTTATTTCAGGACTAAGTAAATACGTTGTCAATCATTATACAAGAAAAACTAAGGTGAAGCTTTGACAAATTTTGAATATTACTGCATTAACTAATTCCTGTAGTAGCTGTGAATATCAGCTTAAAACTTTATTTCACTTTTGAGATCTAATCCATTGATGATACTGCCATTATAAATCGAATGCCAAGAAAATAACATTATATATATATATATATATATATATATATATATATATATATATATATATATATATACATATATATATATATATATATATATATATATATATATATATATATATATATATATATATATATATATATATATATATATATATATATTTCCAACACATTTTGGCTAAGATTTTTAAAATTATATAAAAAAAAACTTTCCAGCATTTTCCTGCTGGTCAGACGAAGAAAATCTTCGCGGAAAGTGCATATACATAAATACGCACATACATTCATGCATGCATGCTTGCATACATACATACATACATACATACATACATACATACATACATACATACATACATACATACATACATACATATATACATACATACAAAATGGCACTAACTAATATGTGCTTTCGATTTCAATATCGCGTTTTTGTACGTAGCTGAGGTTTCCTTAGATCTGCAAGTTCCTTCCTATATTATTGGTTGTTGAAACTCTTTGAGTCACCTCCATCTATAAAATAGCAGTGAACTAGCCGAGCCGAAGTAATATCTGCTATCTTTCAGTTTAAACAATATTTATTCAAGAAAAACACCTTCACATCTAATTCAAAACAATGCAATATCTGTATATGGGATTGAGCAGAATCTATCTTAACGATGACAAAACAGCGTGCTTGCTAAGGATATACAAAGACAAATAAAAATCAGTGATAGCAAAAATTAAATTATTTAAATCGCTATTCGATATTTCTTTTGTAACTACTAAGTCATAATAAAAATGAGATAATGTGGTGATAGTTTACACATGGGAAAACATGATGCATGTATTATAACTTGTCATATTGGTAGTACATTTTCCAGTTGTGTATGTAGAAATGATAACTATGAAAGCTCTCGCATTTCGTATGTTGCTATTAGTCAACAACACATTCATATAGCTCAATTTGAACATTTATAATGAAGAAAAGATTATTATATTAAACACTCATTTGAAAGATATTGTGGTCCATTACATACCACAGGATTATTTCCTGTTAGTGAAGAAAAAAATTGATTCTTTCATTTCTTGTTATTCATCTTATCTCAGACTTAACAATTGCTATAATCACGGAAACTCTCAAAAGTATAATCTCAAAGTATATCTTGGTCAATCAGTTAATGGTGTCTACGTGTTTAGAACGCCAGACTCGCGACCAGACGGATGTGGTTCCAATTCTGTCCAGACCAGGTCGAGTTGCCCACCGTGGTGTGTCTCTGGCAAGACACTTTACTCCAGTTGATGTACTGTGTTATGTATAATATTTACATAGTTAACTTTTGTCCTACATATTTAACTTTGTCCTTGGTTATAGGATGTAAACACGTTGTTTAGTTAGAATTCGAGACCAGGGTTGATTTTGTTACAATTACACTGGTTTTTCCACTAGAATTACTGATATTTTTCAGGTAAGCCATATAATTTTCTAGAAAATTAGGTAAGGTGACCTGTGTGTATATATATATATATATATATATATATATATATATATATATATATATATATATATATATATATATATATATATATATATATATATATATATATATATAGGAAGTTTGGTAAGCAGTATTTCATTCCTATGCTAACTATCAGTCTTTATTGAATTTGGTTTAATTAATCAGATGTTCATAGTTGTGTTGTGAAAATCAGAGCAAATTAAGAGAGAGGAATTATTTATTTAAAATATTCAATGGAAATACTAAAGTGCTCATAGACTTTAGGACTTTTTGGGATTGATACATGACTTTAGGATTTTTTAAAAAATCATTCAAAGGCATTCTGTATTACATCATTGTGGTACATCAGGACATTCAAGACTCCTGGTACATCTGGACATTCAAGAATATTGGATCATCAGGACAGTCAAGATTACTGGCATATCAGTACCTTCAAGGCTACTGAAATTCATTCGGAACATTCTATATTTTGGACTTGTGATTAGTACACTTAGGATTATTGGATTATTTAGACTTTAATGCATAATATTGTAAGTGTCTTTTGAATTTTCACTTTAATTGTCTAGAAACAAATTGCTTGCTGATTTTACTTGATCTTGTTGGTTTCACTTTCTTTCTGTTACATATTTTTAGGCCACAGAGTGGTAACATCTGTTAAACACAAAACAATCAAATCAAAAATAGAAAATCAGGAACTGAGGGGTATCGTACTATTTATGGTTTATTACTATTATATACAATCACTGAAATAACTATATATAACTATTACATTTATCATTCAAGCATCTAAGCCGCGATAGCTACGTTGGTAGAGCGTCTGACGCGTAATACAACGGCTGATGTTTCCGAAATCCCCTTTCCCCCAGCCCACCCCAAGTCGGCTGCCTCTGTGTGACCTGGGGAAAGACACTTAGCTTCCATTTCCTTGGCATGATATAGACAATAATGTGTTAATCGTGCTGTGACAAAACCAAAAAAACAAACAAAACTAAAATAATTAACACAAATCAAACCAGACAAACAAAAATGCTGAGGTCAATCAAATAAAGCCTTCTGATTGGTAAAAATAATGTATGAAGTAAATAGAACGTCGCAATAGTTTTACACATAATCATCAGCTAATTCCGGTAATTTATTATCCCGCTTAGATGTTACAGCAATGTCCAAAACTTGCCGAATAATCACATTCCAATCCGGATTTATCATAATCTCATTATTTCTGCGTTTCCATGTTGCGCGTGTTCGAGTGTTAAGAACTTTTCTCAAGAGGGGCGGCATCTTTTGTTTGAGGACTTCATCTTCCACCAACAAAATGAAAGGTTTTTCCTGAAGTTCGGCCTGTTTTAAGTCATATTTACACCATTTACTTTTTATAAACTCTGACGTGAGCAGTAAAATGACAACGTCGCAAAGAGAAACACATCTTTCAATTTCTGAAACTATAAATCTCCCTGGTCTTGCGTCTTTTTCTCCTAAACAGACAACATCGTCTTTGCCAAAATATTTTGCCAAACCATTCACAAACATGGGATAAAAATAATCTTTGGCGACATCTTCATTTCTCCCGCAAAATGACAAGAAAACAGGATATCTCTTGGAGATTTCATCATGACAGTGATATCGATTGTAATCATTTACATACTCCTTTCTTCTGGTATGAAATTTTGATCTCCTATGTAAACATACTCCAGTTATTACCCTGCTGAAAATCAATAACATGCCAAAGATACTTCCCAGAATAATAAATGGTAATTGTCTTTTGAAGTTGCAATAGTTATTCAGGTCATGCATGCTCTTTTCATCTACTTTTTCTATATCGAAGCCTTTTCTGCATTTGTAATTTTTTTTACTTTCAAAACTAACATTGGATTCCTCTATCCATGTCAAAAAGGGGACATGTTCACACGAGCAGTCAAAGATGTTTCCGTGAAGATTTACAACAAAGGTAATTTTTTCCTCGTCAAAAGGTACAGCGACTGTATCATTTATATGCAATACATATAATTTCTTCCCGAGAAAACTTTTATCCGACAATGACTTACTCCTTGCAGTTTCTTGCCTTCTCAAGTTAATTGCTTTCAAATCCTCCATGACGTTCACATCTATAGATAAAAGACTATTGTCACTTAGATCTAACAGTCTCAACTTGTACAGCCCTCCAACACCAACGCCAAAATGAACAATGATGTTTCCTTGAAGATTTATCTCTTTCAGTTTCCGGGTACCTGCGAAAAATGACTTGGGCAAAGTCTTCAAACCATTATATGATAGATTAAGAATTTCTAGAGCCTCGCTGCTAGCAAGAATATTTTCAAAATCAGGTGTACTGCTCATGATTATCAAACGATTATGATCTAGACGTAGTTCTAGTAGAGAAAGAAAAGATCGGAGTAATTTCGGGGAGATATATTCCATTAAATTCCAGGAAGCGATAAAAACTTTTAGATTTAACAACTTGACATTTAAACTTAAATTGAGCCATCGAATATCTGAATTGCTAATATCAACTTCTTCTACTGTGAAAGATGCACATGAAAAGTTATAAATCAAATCAGTGATGCGTACGGAGAAGCCCAGATTCATGTGATGAGCGTGTATGCGTCTTAGAGACAGGAGAATATCCTCACATTTCCCTCGATAATGCATTATACGGCTGAAATTTTTTGAAAACCACACTGGATGTGAAACAGACACATGTGAAATATCTAGTTCTGTTACATTGCAAAAGGTACCTGCTCTGGGATGTCTTGAAATCCATATCAAACTCGTTTGAGATGCATTCAAGACTTGAAGCGACGAGTATGTAAAATTGTTGTCTAATGATACCAACTTCGTCTGGCTGACATTCAGAACTTTGAGCGGCTTGTTTATGATTGACTCTGTAAACTTTTTTCCAAGAACGAATGGCTCGGTTAGAAACGACTGAAGTCGAGTTATATCTAACATTTTCAATTTCGGCAATCCGTATCGGAGTGATCTACTGATATACTCAATACGTAGATGTGGGTTGTCACTCAGGTCCAGAACTTCAAGATTAGGGCTGTCTAGAAATACACCAGACTCTAGAGACCCAAGGTTATAATGGATTCTGAGAACCTTCAAACCAGTCAAGCCATGTAGAGAATTATCAGATATATGTGAAAGCCCAGGCCAGCCTTCTACTGTCAATATCTGCACATTGTTCCAAGAAGAGTGTTCAAATTTGGTAAGATTGAAAAAGTCCGGTCTGTTTACCCGTTGAAAATGTACAGCAACAGTATTGCTGAGGAGGATCCAAGGAGAGATATTGTTGTTCTTATCATCTGGAACAAAGTCGCATATAATTCTTGCTGAAATGTCGCAGGAGCAAGAAACGGGGCATAACAGTGATGTTTCTCCACGGCATATGGTGCAGAAAAGGAAAATGGGCCATAGGCCAATGCTTCTGACACCTTTAATAATTATTACGTAGATATTTGGCATGACTATATAAACAAGCCCAATATTAGCAAACCTTTCTTTATGAAGGTGAGGAATAATTAAATTGCCATTCATATCGTAAATCCTATGTTTTTTCGCATGGTTTAATTTTGTATAAATCCCGTTTCCAGTTTCTTATTCTTGTTTTCCGTTGTAAAACGTACACAATGACGACACAGTTGCCCTGCTATTCACAGCCAGGTTATGCATAGACCTGAAGAAAAATAAATAGTATGTTAGCATTACAGCTTTTGTCATACATTGGAACTATAGGATATGATATCCATCAAAAAACAATTATCAATAAGTTCCTGGGATATTCAACTTTATATTCAACCTACTTGCTCTTGCCTACCCTCATGTATATACTTGCTTACTATATTAGTCCGTCAATCTATGTATCTTTTCATCTATCTTTCCATCAACTCAACCATGTATCATTCCAATCATCATTTATCCATTTTAATGTAAACAGTCCGCGTTGTGGGTTGGGTTACATAAAACCTGTTTATCCTTTTTTTTATTTCCTTTCAAAGCGACGAACAATTTATAATTCAAAAAGCTTGGAGACAGAGATAGCATGGCAGTCAGTCCATGCGAGAGTTTGGTAGTAAAACGACGTGTTCGGAAAATCACATCAGGAGACAATTTTAGCGAAAAGTTCCATGATGGCAATACACATAAACAATTAACGTTAACACAAAAATATAAAGCAAGACATTTAAACCGCTATTTGACGAGGGTCGATCGTACAAGGATAGTCGGACAACTCTGGTTGTTTCAAAGATTGCAATCTTATTGAATCTGATTTAACATTTTGGAGTTTCTCTACTTTGTATTTCTTTTAGCGCGACGTGAAAGTACTAGACGGTACGAGTTATAAATTATAATACTATACCGTACGAGTTATAAATTATAATACTAGACCGTACGAGTTATAAATTATAATCAAACATACGCTTCAAGGTCATTATTGAAAAACAAATGCATAAGAGAGGAAAAAATATACATTCGAGATGGCCAAAAATCAATTTGAATATATAAAAGAATTTTGGCATCTGATGAGCTTTAATACCTTGCTCAATAATACATTTTAAATCGTGGACAGTCTGGAAAATAACAGCTGCCATGATGTTGTTGCAATGATTTCAAGGAGTAAATTTTAATCGACATCAATGAGTTTCTCCCTCTCTCTCAAAATCAATGTTCAATGTCAAAATTGTAATGAAACTGTTCAGCTTCATTTGAAGCTTGACGACTTTCAACTAAATAGAATGCTAAAATACTTTCAAGCTGTAAAACAAAACAATCAAACAAACAGAGCTTTACATTACATATTATCATCTGTTTGCTATGATGGGCTAAATAAACTCATTGTCGATGGTGCGTCTGGATAAAGGTCGAAATGCTTTGCGATGAAAGATTTAGATTTTTCACAGACAAAATGATGTACTTTGAAAAGATTGAGATTTCTCTTACGTTTTGTATTTTGGTGTTCCCATTCTGAATGGAAAAGAGAGAAAGAGATCAACGAAGTGCTTCAGATTTACTTAAGAAACAATGAGACGTTCGTCTTTTGAGCTGGTTTTGAAAATGTTTACGTTAGACGCTCGATCTTTGCTTTCGTATTATCCGAGGATTTTACAACTTAATTACTGACCAGCAGACCCAAAATTCTCTTCAGCTTAAGCGAGTTATCGTACCAAGCGATTAGCACAAGCGAGGAATAAATACTGAGAAGATAAAGGAAGATTGTTTTAGTTTGCAGTCAAATTAACTTTAATGATTGTATTAGTAAAGACATTTTTCACATGGAAGTCGTTGTATCTCGAACATTTCAAAGACAAATTTCCAAATTGACAGTTTTCTTCTGTATGCGGGTAACGACATAAAAACCGCAAGTTACGGGAAATATGCAAGTGGACGTTTCCGTTGAAAACCGGAAAGGCAGCACCTCGTTTGTTTCATGAATTGCTATATTGTGCCTTCTATGCAAAACACCTCAAAAAGGGCTTAGACCAACCAAACCCAGGTATTGTTTGTGCGACTTGGATGAACACCAATAACCTCGTTCGCATTAATTATACAAGGAATATTAGCCGCCTGTATTCAGTTCCAGCATAGTTATAAAAACACCGATTTGATAAGAATAAATAACAGAAATTGTTGTTCAGTAACATCATTAACAGAAATTGGGTCATAAGAAGAACAAAAGTTTAATTAGCTATGTATCATGGAGAGGTTGTGGATTTGGAAATAAACACTTATATACTTGTCAACTGAGTCTTTTCAGTTTGTATAGGTTCCAGCCACTTATGTAAGATACGGATAAAATTTTGACTATGCGCTATACTTGGGAATAACTCTGTACATTATCAACCAATGCAAGACATACTTTTGCGTCGAAACTTTCATGGGTTGGAAAAGGTATATACTTTTGGAACAATCAAATTTATCAAAGATAATTCCCATACAAACCGGATTATATGCTTTGACACACGCCTTCAACAATACACATACACTTGTTCATTTAGTGTAAGTAAGCTACATGTAGCTCGTTTGACAGTTTGCTGAGTCATATACAGGTTTAAACATCAATCAAAACATGAAAATGCTTGTAAAAATAATCATTTAACAAACTGTTTGACAGGAAATCAGTGTAAGTTGGACTGAGCAAGACCTTTTCAACATCTGTACTATACAAACAAATTGTAAATAACATCCATTGCTGGCGGTATTATAATGAACTCGTAATGTTCTTCGAAACATCACTATTAAAAAAATATTTAGATGTACCATTTAATTTATCGTCTTATTTAGGATATAGTCACACCAGAATGTCCATATCAGCATGGGTGTTAGTGTTTGTATTTTTATCTTTGCTATACTTTCCTTTCTCTTAGGCTTGTAACAGAATACTTCTAGTTGTCTTAGAGGACAGTCTTTACAGATATTTGCACAAACATTCGGCGGCGCCTTTTAAAGTCGGATGGCTAAATCACTGAAGCTTGTCTCCATTGTGATAAATTAGAAGAAGTTAAGATTTGACATTTAAAAAAAACAAAAAGTTTATGGATGTTACTTTTTCACCTGTATGACACATAATAAAGAATACCTTACTAAAACCGGTGTGTATTACGGCGCGGGTTACAAGTAAAGCGTGACAAGGAAAATAAGAAGCGTTAGATTCACACATAATCCGTTAAATAAGTCTATGTGTTCCTAAGTTTAAAATCAGAAATGATTACGTTCAGTGCCGTTGCCGGGGGGGGGGGGGGGGGTGAAGGGAGCGGTGGCCCCGGGCGGCACTTTCTAGGGGGCGGCAATTTGGTAAGAGTACCGTATATATCATAAATAATACGAATGAAGTGGGGGCGTAATTTTGGTAGTTGGCCCTAGGCGGCACTTTGTCTCGCCACGCTACTGAATACGTTAGACATGACTAAGCAAGGAACGTTTGGAGAAAAAATTAGTTTTTGTTGTTATTGTCTCTATATGACGATGATGTGGCTGCATATGTAACTTCATTTAAAGACGACATTTCCCATATTAAATCAACAGATTTAAAAGAAATTCAAGTGGATGCTATTCTTAAGTATCCCTGGACAACAAACCTCTGAGTTTGGGATTCCTAAATCAGTCCTGAAGCCAATTGTCTGCCTCCACCAATCACGATTAGAAACACTATTCCATGTACTAAATATGAGGAGTCTCAGAGTCACCAGGTTCACATCGTATCTCACTAATAGATTACAGGATGTTTGTATGGGTAAAAATATACTTCTGATTCAAGTCATATTCTAAGTAGTGTTCCTCAAGGATATATATTAGGGCCTCTTTTTTCTACTGTTTATCAATGACTTAGCTTTGTATCGAGTGCATTCTAAAACTGATCTTTTTGCTGACGATTCTACAATGCAAACATCTGGTAAATATCTCGACTACATTGAAAACAAACTTCAAATCGACCTCAGCAATGTCTCACTTTGTTGTAAAGGAAATAAAATGTATATAAATGCATCTAAAACGAAATGTATGGCAATCGGAACAACGCAGCGCCTATCCACACTGACATGGATTTAATTCTCCCTCAAAATGGCGCAAACCTGTCCAGTGTTAAAAATAAAAACTTCTTGGTATCTACATTGATCAGCACCTCAGCTGTAATTCACATATTGATCACCTATGTACAATGGTCGTCAAAAGATTTACTCTCTTGAAACTACTGTCAAAATTTCTACCTCCCCATTCGCTTGAACTTTATTTTTCTTGATATATACTAGCAGTGATAGAATACGGCTGTATCATATGGAGTAACACATCAAATTATGATCTATCTATAATTGATAAACTCCAGAAAAAGGACGGGCGATTAAATTCTGAAACTTCCTATTTCGACTCCCTCGATTATTTTGTTTTCATGTCAACAATGGCTACCAATACAAAAACGTATTCTTTATTTTAAAGGAATCATGACATACAAGCCTCTAAACAATCTATTTCCAGATTATATTTCTAACCTAATTGAACTAAGATCATCAAATACTGAGTGGAATCTCAGATCGACAACTAATAACGAAATAATAACGAGCTCCAGATTCCGATGTCGAGAACCAAACATTGCAAAAGCTCTTTTACCATATCAGCACATACCTTTTGGAATTCCATACCCCTGTGGATAAGTAATTCAAATTCCCTTGCTTCATTTAAAACCTCATTAAAAGAAATTCGTTCTTAACCATCTGGAATGATATATTATAGCCTTCAAATACATAATTTTATCATTGTATCTGGAGATAATCTGTGTATGATTTGCTCTACATATGTATGTATGAACTCTGAAGTGCTGAAATGTGCATACCTTTGTATAGTATATTGTTGATATATTTACCTGTTGGCGCTATAGTTATATACGTTAATCCATTTTAAATTTGTGTGAGTGCGTGTGCGAGTATACCTGGGTTTGTGTCAGTGACTTTTTTTTATAACATAACCCGTTAAGATGTTGAGGACCACGTGACAGACGAGTCTTTCATGACCAATTGTGTTATCCTCGTTAAATAAAGATGATGATGATGATTATTATTATTATTATTATTGTAGTTATGGCATATACTCCTGTGGCCCAAACGTGCTCCACGTAGACTGGTCAATCGCCTTGTTAATCGCTAATATGCCTGAAGGTCCATTGCAACGAGGAGTTATTCTTAATAGATTTAACCAATGGAATCGATTGTTGCATTCGTGACTGCTCGTCATAAGAATAGCGCCATCTCGGGCCAACTATGATCAGCTTCACCAACATACCAATCTCGTAGACATTTTAGTTGGTTGACAAAGAAATTTCTTAGAAATAGTACATTAGAGACAAAAAACTAAATGCCATAGATGCCGATCTCTTAAAATTTAATGAAATTAAAATAATATAAAAAAATACATGTAATTTAACTTCAAATTAGGAGACATACAATATTATGATATAATTGTATGTCGGAAATATAACGAAAATAAATGTTGACGATGGCTAAACTGAATAAATTTTAAAAAAACGTAAAGTGACATTGAGTTAAAATTGTATGCGATATATCGATAGAAGGCACGAATTTGTACAAAACAAATTCGTTGTCGAAATCGGGGAAATGGTTTTTAAAGTTACAAGTATTTTAATATTTGTAAAACAAGGTAACTCACGGCAAAGTGATTACCTTCTCTTGACGTTGATGACATCATAGACGAGGAAAACAAATTCCACATAATTTGAAATATCTTTTAAGATAAAGTAAAAGAAAGTCATTCACTTTTATTTTTGGCACAATTATTCTACGTTAATATCCCACATTGTAATCAATACTTTTTTTAAATTCAAAAGGCATACAAAGATTAAAGTTATGAAGAATTCAAAGTTTCAATGTAGTTTTTAACAAATTAAATTTCCATTTCCCAGAGCAGTGAACAGACTTCAAATCTGCACAGTGATATATGAAAACGACCAGTCTGATTTAAAGTTACATTAGACAATTTTAAGCTTGATTTAAATAATTTTATACTTTTTTATTAAATATTTATTTTTTATGTCTCTGAAACGAGAGATCTTCCTGAAAGTGAAGAGCTTTTGGACAAATATATTTCCTTGTGTTTCATTCCGATATATCTATCTCTTGGAAAAATATTTTAGTTATTTTCAGCTGTGCGGGAAATGGAATCAGCTAGACCCAAATGAAATATTGTTGGTTGGTGAATGGATTCAATAATATTACCAATCCTGAAGGTGGTTATTCATGTAAATAATGATTGATCTAAAAGTCAGTAATCAATGGTTGTATCTAAGTTGTCATATATACATGTAAAGTTTCCAATGCCTTTATCATCCTGACATCTACCATTTGCAATCCTCATTCCAGATAGTCACAGTGATTTTACGCTTTTCTGTCCACGTTAGCACCCCCCCCCCCCATCTACATTCTTGATATTAGCTGTATCCAGATCAATTACATTATTACTATCATATATAATAAAGTCAGGTTATCCGGAAGAATAAGCATTAAAATCTCCACCGATAATAAATTTATGATTTGGACAAATAACTCTATAATGTGCCGATTTGTTTTCAATAACGGTAAACACGTCTTCTTCTGCGTCTATTGAGGAGCTTTCAGGTAACATATCTACAACACCCAAACATAAATCCTGATGAAGGGTTTGTACACTGGAGGAATATTTCAACAAAAACAACATTGTTTGATCGACTCTCAAGGTGATAGATGTATGTATTACTCATTACTTGTTCTTTTACATACACACCATTAACTCCAGAATAACGTTTTGCATTGAATTCTTTATCTCTGACACTTATGAAGCTCGTGCAACAATTTAAATCAATTTTATTACGAGTCCAAGTCTCGACCAGTGCAAAAATATCAAAATCACGCAAAACAACTAATCAAATCAATGCAATCCACATTAGACTGTTAACATGATTAATTTCTTGACAAACGGAATATTCCACACACTGAGCTTAACTTCAATATTATACTGAACATCATTTACCACATGAGAAAATTGGTCTCGGCCAGATTTCTATTTATCATTTATACGTATAATATCCTGAAGTGATTCAAATAACACATATTCAGTTACCATCCCTGAGCACCTGGATGAAGAAAGGATAAAGATATGTTTGTGTCCGACCCATTCTTTCTGGAAAGTCTTAAGAAACACGGATATGCGGTTCGCTATCTGGAACGTGATGATATTTGTTCTCAGTTCCAGTTGCTTCTCTATTCTCACGACATCCTGTCTTTTCTCTGGCTGTGTTAGTCATTTCGCGGTACTTTTTCAAACTGTTTCCTTACTGTCAAAACGAGAAAATTTAACCGTTCCAGGCCTTGAACTCCGCTTTGAAAACGTTCAAATTTCAATTTTCGATTAATCTAATCCAAAATCCTCGTTATATGTTCCATGCAAAACTAACGATATAAAACGCAGAACATTGGGAAATTCTGAGAACAGGGGACATATACCGTGTCTTCGCCGGCTGTGAAAAAACAGCCCGTTCTGACCCTTCATATCATTATGTCCACGCCCATGCTTAATTTATGGTCCGCACTATAGTATGGAATGTACTGCCGTGACTCCTGCCCAGTGCTGTCATAAACAATGCATTTACATACAAGCATGCTCTTCATGTGGCCTCTGTGCTTTAAAATACAAGGTTCAGCAAACTTTCAGAAAAGTAAAAATAGATGTATACAAGAGATTTCAGGATGAACACAGGCTAATCAGCTTGCAGACAAGTATCACGGTACCAATTGTGTTTCCATAGACCTCGGTGCTAACGTTTAATAAATATGCCTTCTGCCCCTTCTTTAGCAAGCGTGTCTCACACTGTCATAGAGAGCGATCTTAGGTTGACAATTTCACGGGGACAGACCATGTACCCCAGGGCATTTAAGGGAGATAACTCTGCTAGAACTAGTAAGGGGTAAGAGTTATCCTGTAACAAGAGATACATTTTCAATGATGTGTAATAAATTTTGAAGAAAAAAATTAAAAAAATAAAAAATATCATCTAGATAAGAATTAACATAATTTTTCACGTAGCCAAAATACTAAGTTATTTTAAGCATAACAGAAACTACAACCATTACATAATGCACCAATTGCAGCTTGCTTTGTTGACTATTTCTAAATACAATGTTCCCGACACCTTTAGCTCCGCCCCCACCCTTACCATCGACTTAGTAGAATTGTATTCGCATTTTAAGATATTGTTCGTCAATCGCCTCCTTCCCACCACCACCACCACCACCACCATCACAATCACCCACGACCCACCGCGACCAACTGTCCAGGACAAAAGAAATGTTCCAAATATTGCTTCATTATCACCGAAGACTTATAGTTGTAATACAGTATCGACTAGTTTAGCCCTAGTCCCATCGTGGAGCTCTTGCTCTTTACTTCTATGTTTTGAAGTATTAAAAAATATGAGTATAATACAGTAATACAGCATGTTCTGAAATGCATCAACGAATTTTTAATACTGGTTTTCGTTCTTTTGTGTACTATAAATACTTCTTGTTGTGACGGTTTTGTAGTATCGACCATTTTAAATCGAAAAAGGGAGATAAGCATTTTTTTATAAATTGGTGACCCTTATCAGGTTAACAAAAATATATTTGGCATCAAATGTCTCAAAGACATCTGACTATAAAACTGGCGAAGATTTTTAAGAAAAAGTTCATGCCATATTTGCACATCAAGCCAAATTTGTCACAGTATATAATTATAATTTAAAGAAATGACTATCCAGTATTATGTACTCGCGAATACGTAAGTCCAAATGCAAATAACATAGATCCTGATCTGCCGTCGCATAATGCGCCAGCAGATCGGGGTCTATCTTGTTTGTTCTACTGATTAGTCCTTACAAACTGCACAGACCCAGATCTGCCGGCGCATAATGCGCCAGCAGATCGGGGTCTATGCAGTTTGCAGTTGGTATGAACTTATACGCGAGTAAAGACGGTACTTTCATGTCGCACTAAAAGTGGCACTGATACCGAGAGGATGATGGTAGCAGTGTTATTTCAATCATGATGACGATGACAACGAATAATTTACTTACATATCCCCTGATTTAAACGTAGATAGATTGATCATACTCAGTTGCTTCATTAACCGAACTTGAATAACCTTGTATACCAGAAAAAGCATACTAAAAATAAGGTCTGGTCTATTTCAACAGTTCACCATCTTCACCACTTTTATTATTAAATTATTTTTTGTAAATCGATTTGTAGAGAGATGGCAAAAAGCTCAAAAGATATTAAATTAAGGGGATAACAATCTTTTATTTGAGGACGTTAGAGATGGTTTTACTGTCCCAAATTAAATTTTACCGGCAACGTTGCAGAGGTACCGATAAATTGGATATTTGCTATAGAAAAACCATCATTAACGTCCTCAGATCTCTCTCCCTCTCTCTCTCTCTCTCTCTCTCTCTCTCTCTCTCTCTCCAATATAATCTATGAAGTTTCCATAAGCATGATCCAGCTTTAATATTGTTTTATTATCTTTCTTCTAAACACCACTTATATCAAATATGCCAGGTTACACAATTCTTTTACTATACATATCTATGTATTTCCATCAGTGACGTTGCTTATATCTACCTTTAAAAGGCAGAATAAACTGTAGTCAGACTGTGGAGAGAGAGAGAGAGAGAGAGAGAGAGAGAGAGAGAGAGAGAGAGAGAGAGAGAGAGAGAGAGAGAGAGAAGAAATGGATATAAAATTAAGTTTAATTTAGATCAATAGATAGATTGATAGAAAGATATACAGGTAACTGGTCAGAGGGACATACAAATACTCAGATTATATATAGATTATAGACAGCGCAGTAATAGTATATCAATGGATTTGTCCTGCCCTGAAAAAATAGACCTACAATCCAGACTTTTTATATTTTTTTAAACTATAAACAAATGAGGCGAAGTTATGTACAGCCTTTAATTATATATATATATATATATATATATATATATATATATATATATATAGACAGAGAGAGAGAGAGAGAGAGAGAGAACGTAGACAGACAGTCAGACAGATTAAAGAACCTACCTCAGAACTGACACTGTTGCTACTTCACAAACTGTTTTCAGTAACTGAAGTTTAACGAAAGTATTGTTATATGTGTTGGTGTCACGTGTATGTCACTTCCTGGTTAAAAATTGGAAAGTAACAATCTGGCATATGGCGGGGAAAGTTTCCAGTGAGATGACAGTTGAAATTGTCACCTCTGGCCTACAGCAAAGTCTGCTTGAATTGAAAATACTTAATATATTGTAGAGCACAATTTATGTGAATTTAAATCAAACCTAGATAACAGTAGATGTAGTAGTAGTAGCAGTAGGAGTTGTTGCTATGGTTGCTGCTGCTACTGGTAGTGGTAGTAGTAGCAGTAATAATAATAATAATAATAATAATAATAATAATAATTAAAGAATTTATTATTATTATTATTATTACTATTATTATCAAGACTTAAAAATTAGGCGTCAATTTAAACATTAAGACTTTATTCACACAGATATGGAAAACAGGTTTCAAAAGGATTTATTCAGATATGTAACTGTGAAGTCTTATCTCATCTACAGCGTTCTATTATTTGATTTGTTTTATGGGCAATGGAGTTGGGTTTAAAAACAGTCGGAATACAAGAATCACATTCTGAAATTAAAAGATACACGTTACATATTTTGGTTTAAGGAAAGATACAAAATTTTAAGAGTTAAATAATATCCTTTGGGACATGTTTGTGAGTTAAATTAATATCCTTTGGGACATGTTTGTGAATTAAATAAATATCATTTGGGACATGTTTGTGAATTAAATAAATATCCTTTGGGACATGTCTGTGAGTTAAATAAATATCTTTTTGGACATATTTGTGAGTTAAATAAATATCCTTTAGGACATGTTTGTGAGTTAAATAAATATCCTTTGGGACATGTAATGTGAGTTAAATAAATATCCTTTGGGACATGTTTGTGATTTAAATAATGTCCTTTGGGACATGTAATGTGAGTTAAATAAATGTCCTTTGGGACATGTAATGTGAGTTAAATAAATGTCCTTTGGGACATGTTTCCTTAAACAGACTGAGGTTTCACTGTACAGGATGCATCATTTTCATAGTTTCCACTCCATGCTGAAAGACAAAGTACATCCACGACAGGAAAGACACCCATGCAGATAGAGGAATATAGACAGTTAGAAGTATGTTACACTCACTTAGCATTTACAGCAGCAATTAGCGACCTTCTATTCTTATTTATTCATTTTTGGACAAAGTTTTAGCATCCATATCCCAGGTTTGCCTCGCAGACTTTGTTTAAGGATGGAAGATACCCATTTTCTTTTGATACCCATTTTCGTCTCAAATCTCATAGAAAAGCAAACATTTTCATAATTCTTAATTATACTTTTTTATTCCACGTGCATTTTGTTTTTTGTAACTCATTAATTATGCATGTGAATTTAATAAATACTGATTAAAAACAACTGTTGTCAAATATGCAAGCATTGAAAATTACCCATAGTTTGATTCCAAGTGTGCCATACTAAACTATGCAATATTGGTTATTCGCTATTTTGGGGGAGCATAAAAGGATACCATGGTACAGGGCAAGTTAAATTCTAACGGGGGTATATTAAAGGCAGAAATAAAACTTACCCCTAATAACTGGATCCATGACCATGCCAGGGTTATACATCATAGATAGCGCGATACTGAGGTGTAATATAACACGAGACCAATGCGTTGAATTTAACTGCATAATGTATCTATCTACATTGAGATCTTAGAGACACAAAATCACACATTGAATTGGACTATAGCCCAACAACTTGTGAGAAATTAGTGCTATTTTCATTACGCACTCTTTCTATATATCATCTGGATGTAATAAGAATAGAGCTTCGTAGAAATTCCTTAAAGTATCATACATTTTGAAGCCTTTATAACTTTAAGGGGAATTTGATCTTTATTTTCGGACGATATTAGGTCAGAAATACCCAATGTATTAAGTAGAATCAAATACGGAATTTTACTACAAGCTCTTTGTATCTCAAATTTTGTAATAACAAAAATGTGCTATCAGATTTTGCATTGTGTGTCACTTAATAGGACAGGTAACAACTGCTATTATTGTGTAAATGAAAAGACAATGGCCCTTAATCTTTTTTTTTTATTGCAGTTCCCAGAGCAGAATAGATCCTACAAGAAATAGAGCGAAGAGGTGAAGTTGGCAGTGCTGAGATTGCGAAGGAAAAGGGATCTCTAGATTAAATTCCACAACAAGGGGAAAGTATTTTCTATTGACGCCTTTGATGTTTATCCCAGCAATTCCTACAAAATCAAATCAAGGGGACAAAATGATTAGGTTTGATATTTTAATTGCCTCTTTTGAATTTACTCCAACATTGCTGGCCTTTTACTCAAACTTGTATACTTGCACTTATATCTTTTTTCTGATGTTATAATGTCAAAATTTAGTATACACGCTTCTTTCAAAATTCAATTTGATTTTACTTCCTGTTTTTCCATTTCAGCAAATGTGATTTAGTTGTACTGCAATGTCTCGTGCAACATGACACAAGATGACAATTTTACGCTGCAAAATATTGGAGCATAAATTAATATCACTGAAACGATAATTCAAGAACTGTGCTTTATCTGTGGATTAGCTGTTGACCTTGTTTCGTCTTTTTGAGATATTGAAGGAAAACTCGTGTAAAGTGCTCTTATGACAAGCTCTTATTTACAATACTTGAACGCATATGTTGTGTAATAAGTTGTTGGGGAAAATAAGGTTTATATCCAATTCTATTTACATGTACTTCTATGTATTGAAAGTTAGCAGTTATATTTTCAGTAATAAGTATACAGCATGAGAAAAGTCTGAGAAAGTTTACGTTGAACAGTATGCACATAGTTTCTATGTTCGGAATGGGACAAAAATAACAGAGTTTCAGTAACTATCAATAAAACATTAATGGATAGAACATCAATAATTTCTTTTTGTTTTAAGGAATATTAATTTGCAAAACTGTCCAATACAATTAATCACATTATTTTGAAAAGTATACAATTTAAATCACTGACAGGATATGATCAAATTAAATTGGCAAATGCATAGTGTAAATCACATACAGGATATACTCAAATAAGATTGACAAATGCACAATGTAAATCAATTACAGGATATGACCAAATTAGATTGACAAATGCACAATGTAAATTACTCACTGGATACAGTGTAGCAGTCATTATTTTCTACCAATGTGAATGCATTGTCGGAAGGGATAAGCTATTATAGCTCACTGGCAGAGCATCGATTGACAAAAAGGAAAACCAAGGTTCAGATCCTGGTAGTCGCCAAATTACCCCTGTCTAGCTAATCCTCTGGTCACTCACATATTGCTGGACATATCTGTCAATTTTGTAAACAATTAGCTATCAATGCAGGCAATATTTTATGTTGCAGAGGCCAATAACAATATCTGATTGTCTCTCTAGCAGTCTATCAATCTACCATTCACTCCATCTCTCTTTCTGTCACTTTTAGACTTAGCTATCCATTGATCACCTTGCTATAAGACGTCTGGATATCTAAAGGAATATACCATTCACCTCCATTTAAAATACCTATAGTAATGGTTACTTGTTACTTTTTATATTTTTACAATTTTTATCCAGATTTACAGTCATCCGTCCATACCGATGTATACATACATACCTTTCTAGGTACAGATATATATATATATATATATATATATATATATATATATATATATATATATATATATATATATACATATATAGTACATACATACATAAACTTTTTATCAAAACATACAAGCCTAAGTACCAACATACATGTGCTCACTTACTTCTTCCATCTTACTCCGCCAGTCTAGGCATGTTTCCATCTATATATATATATATATATATATATATATATATATATATATATATATATATATATATATATATATATATATATATATATATATATATATATATCAGCCTAACCATGTATCAATCCAATCATGTGTTATGACGATTTTTTTCCCTTCCTCCTTACATGTATAGCAGGCCTTAGGCGCCTGTAATATAAATAGCAAATGTTGTGAGGCGGTCATACAAAAATCTGTTGATTCACTTTTATTTTTTTAAATGCGGAAATCTATTTATAATTCTGAAAAGGTAGAGGTCAGTCCTAGCACATTTGTCAGTCCTTGCGACAGTTTGGCGGTAGAATGAAGTGTGCATCCTGAAACTCATACCAAGTCGGGAAGGATGTCTCAGATTCGTCGGTTCAAGGCAATGTTTAGCCGTAAATTATATGGTAATGTCCACAGAAAGTGATACACATAAAGAATGAACGCTATAATGTCCAAACAAGACATCTGAACCGCTATCTGGCGATGGTCCGTCGTACACGGACGCTCGGACAATTGCATTTGTTTCAAAGATTGCAGTCTTGTTGACTGTGGTTTCACATTTGGAGTTTTGTACTTAAGCTCCTATTCCGCCCGATAAGACAGTACTAGACCGTGCGAGTTATAAAATTATAATCCAACATTTGCTAAAAGGTCATTGGGTAAGCATAATTTTAAATGGGTTAACCTAAACACCGACATGAGTTGTCGGGAAGCAGCAGCAAACTTATTATTTAGAAAGTAGAAGACATAAAGCATATAGTTTTATGGAGAGTAATATAACAAGATTTGACGTTTGATTAGTTGTATTGCCCACAGGGGCTCGTATTGTTGCTGACAACTTATCTATCAGTCATACATGTACTATATAATTTGCTGACAACTTATCTATCAGTCATACATGTACTATATAATTTATATAGTACATGTATGACTGATAGATAAGTTGTCAGCAACAATACGAGCCCCTGTGGTATTGCCTTGCTATTGAAGATATTGAAGATCGGTTGACAGTCAGGAAAATAGTGGATACCATAATGCCCTAGTCATTTTGTTTTCATTCTCTTTATTTGATATTTAGAATAGTTCTCTTCCGTCTCGTCATGTTGATATTGTGTTAAGTTTTCTTCCGTCTCGTCAAGTACATATTGTGTGAACTTTCGTTCCGTTTCATCATGTAGATATTGTGTTCAGTATTTGTTGTGTCCTTGTAATTGTCCCGTTTTTATCCCCCGACGTTGGGCAACTATATAAGTTCCCGCGATTTTATCATCTTTCTGATATATATATATATATATATATATATATATATATATATATATATATATATATATATATATATATATATATATATAGCCGGGGATGACATTCTTCAATAAATATATACAGTGTTTCTACTGGTGTGATGTCGTTTTGCCGAGATATCATAGAATGAAAATGCTTATCGCGTTATCCGTATAAATCCGATTGCATTAAATGTGTTCATATAACATTTCATAATGGTTAAAGAAGACTTTCTCCCATTAGGCTTCTTGTTTAGATGTATAACTAAAACTGTACAACGAATTATCAAGAAAATCGTTCTCACTGCTAGAAATAAGCTTCCATTCTCGTGTACGACACATTTCATGGGAAGCAGGTGTCGTACGCTTTCTTTCGACAATGGTGCACGACTAGTAGCAACTGAAAGCGCTTGAATATCTACGACGGGCAGCTATCATCATTTCTTATTTCTAAAACAATATATTGCTAAGCTTAACACATACACACAGACCTTAAATGGGCAACAAGTGCTAAATACGTATTACTTTAGCTGTATATTTTTCTTTTGCAGGTTATGTGATATTTTAGTTTACTATATCCCCAATATGAACTAGCACACTTCCAAGTAAAAAAATTGAGTTTTTCCATGTGTGATGACACAGGAAAGAACGATCGCCAATGTTTAATTAGTGCGGATTAAGATTGCTTCTGTATATTTTGCCCCAAGCTTTATTACATACCCAAGGAAATGTCATATGAAATTTGAATGTGTCATGAAAGACGCTTTCAAGATTGCAAATGTCTTCAACTATGATCATTGGTATAAACCAAAAGTATTTTTTAAATTTTGTTATAGATGACTTATAAATGAGTTTCAGATGCAAGGTCATGAGATAATCTCCTCTTGTTCTTGAGTGAAGGATCTATTGACCTTTCTTCACACAGAGTAAACCATTGACGTTACCTTCCAAATTTATAAAACCGTAAAGCAGACATACACAATATACCTTGTTTTAGTCTTGTCAGCGGTCGAAAAGTCTGAAAGAAATAGTTATTCACGCACGATAAAATATTTAAAGTAAGTAATCTTGTACATTTAAGAAAAACATTAAAATTTGCCTATCATTTTAATTTCCAAGTTTTGTAAGGAGCTGGTGATTGAAATAGTATGTCCTTTTGCGTGTAGTATTCCAATAGAAAATCTTTTCTCTAATTGTTGAAGGTAAATTTAATCCTAGTTTCCGTTAACCTTTCCCAACCTATGTCAGATATTTATGTTTTTATGTGTGTCCCACCAAATATTTCAGAGTCCAAATGTCTAACAGGGTGGGAAAGGTCCGATGAAACTTAGACAAAGAAATTTGTACTTGACTACTCTTCTCATAATTTATTGTTTAATTATTTAATTGTATATTTAAATTGAAAGATTTAATCACATTTATTCGTCACATGGAATATAAAGAATGCATGGAAATCCCATCGAACAAGCTCATATATAATAGATAAATAAAAAAACAATGAAGCTTATGTGAATGGTATAATCAGCCTAACGGGACGAAAAAAGGTCGAAAGTGAAATATATAGATACTTGTATTGTGTTAAGTTTTCTTCCGTCTCGTCAAGTATATATTGTGTTAACTTTCGTTCCGTTTCATCTTGTAGATATTGTGTTCAGTTTTTGTTGTGTCCTTGTAATTGTGTCGTTTTTCCCCCGACGAAAGTGAAATATAAAACAATGCAAAATAACACGGATGCATTACTACTTCCTGAAGGAAATTTAACACTTAATGAACTCACCAGTGATATCCGGTCATTGTTTATTTGATAACAATGAGAAAACATTTAGAGTTCGTGTAAATGCACAGTGACACATCAACTCATATGTACAGAATAGTCTTTACTCTTCTTTCTCTTCTACATATTATGTCATTTAGTATTTAAATATTTTCTACCACTGGTGACGTTAATATTGGTACTTTATAGAACCTCAACAACGCGGTAAATATTTTATACAGACTAGAGGACTGGTAACGAAAACGCTCACGTATATACCCCGCCTCTCCCACAGACATCATCCCCTCGCCCCTCCCACATCCCACCCCAACGTCCATGGTGGTAATTTTCTTATAGTACTATCTCCATTGAAAACAAGCGTGAGATTAAATGCCCCGAGCTGGAAGAAAAAGGGCAATAACTCATAAAAAAATTGCGGAAGTAGACTAATTGGTCAATATACAGGTTTTCGTGTGATGTTAGTCATATGTAAGTTCAGGCAAAATACACAGTAACTGCGTGACTATTTGTAGCCACAAGATTGTGTCATATACTATATCCAACTGTAAGTCGAAAACGGCTATATCTCTTGCAAAACTAGCGGGAACACAGTAACTTTGGTTACTATGCACATTTGTTAGAATTGGTGACCATTATATATACCAAGAATCACAGAAATCTACAGATAACTGTGATACTATTTGCAGCCACTATATGGTATTGATTTACATGTTTTTATTTATAGCACAAAATGCACAAATTGCATCTAAGTAGTGATTCAATATTATACCGTGGCTGTATATCGGCAATAGCCAATATTCATAAACGGAGAATCGTTAACTATTTAAAAATAGGTACGTTGTGATCTGTAGTAAATTTTGAGGTTCATCCTCTCTCTCAAGTGAAGGGCGAGGGTCGCCTGGAGTTGTAAAATTTACGATGACATAAGCAGCCGCTGCTACGCTCAATCGGAAACGATAAAGAAAATTATTCTCAAGCATGTGTGTAAATAAAAAGAGGGGCAAAAAATTTTAATATTCTGGTACAGTTCAAACATCATCGAGGAACTTCCTCTTTATAATTAAATGAATTAGTTTAACCCTGTTAATGGACAAATATAAAATATATCTTTTAAACAGTAATAAGCAAATGCATATACATTATCAATCAATATACAAGAAAAACTGTAGTGAACGCTATGACCTATTACAAATTAGAATATGATATTACTTCATTAAATAATTCCGGTCCTAGCTGCGAATATCAGCTTAAAAATGTATTTCCCCTCTGAGATCTAAATCATTGAAGGAACTACCATTACAAATCTGATGCCAACAAAATAACGTTATATTTTTTTATAGCAGATGTTAGTTAAGATTTTAAATTTAAATTTTCCAGCATTGTCATGCCGGGTCAGACAAAGAAAGATAACTGTATAAAAGATCTACGAAGGAGGCGAATGTACATACATACATACATACATACATACATACATACATACATACATACATACATACATACATACATACATACATACATACATACATACATACATACATATAGTGCAAAACACCAACTAGAAAAATGATAATTTCTTATGTATTTCTTTCGATTTCAATATCGCAATCAGTTACGTAGCTGATGTTTCCATTACTCTGCAAGTATCCTGCTATATTATTGGTTGCTGAGACTCGTTGAGTCTCTTCCATTTGTAAAATAGTAGTGAACTAGTAGAGCCAAGGTGACATCATCTATCTATCAGTTTAAACAATATTTTTTGAAGAAAACATCTTCACATATAATTAAAAAACTGGAATATTTGGGGATTCAGTGGAATCTATCTTTTACGATGACAAAACAGCATGCTTCCTAAGGATATACAAAAAAAAAAAAGCAAACAGTGATGGCAAAATTTTATTTATTTGATTCTCTGTTCGATGGTGCATTCATAATTCTTCATTTTAAATAAAAATGTGATACTGTAGTGATTGTTTACACTTAGAAAGCATGATATATGGACTATAACTTGTCATATTTGTAATACATTTTCCAGTGGTACATGTATAAGGTTTGCTACAGAAGATCTCGTATATGGTATATTTTTACAGAATCAACAAGACACACACACACACACACACACACACACATATATATATATATATATATATATATATATATATATATATATATATATATATGTATATATAATCGTCAATTTGAAAATTCATAATGAAAAAAAAATATTTTTAAAAAAAATTCATTTGAACGAAATTGATCTCCATTACTTACTACAGTATTAGGTGAAGAAAAAAAATGATTCTTATCTCGAAATAAACATTGCTGTAATACAGATATTCTCAAAATATAATCTCAAAGTAAATATTTGAAAATCATGTAGCTGTGGTGTCTAATTGTTTAGTGTTCCGGACACGCGATCAGACGAATTGCTGGTTCCAATTCTGTCCAGATCAGGCCGAGCTGGCAACCATGGTGTTTCACTGACAATACACTTTACTGCAGTTGTCTCGGTACGGCATTGCCTTTCATGTGTTGATATGCTGAAAATCAATCAAATAAAAATAACAAATCAGGGAATGAAGCGTAACGCACTATTTAGGGTTTATTTTTACCATATACAAACACTGAAATAACCCCTTATAAGGATTACAGTTATCATTAAAGCATCTAAAGCAATTAACACATTTCAAATCAACGTCATAAAATTGCTTAGGTGAATCAAATAAAGCCGTATGATTGTTAAAAATAATGTATAAAGTATACAGAAAATTTTAATAGTTTTACACATTATCATCCACTAATTGCAGTTATCGCTAATTTGAAAACAGCCTGTAATGAAAGTAAAACAAATGGGAGGGAATTTGTCATGGTCTCTTAGGGTGAAGAATGTTATGGCAAATACAAGAAATTTGGTCTAAGGGACATAACTCTCAATCTTCGAATGTACATGTACGACTTCACGTCCAACGCTGATGGAATGATAGAGAAGCAATCTTATTTAATACGTTTCCAAAGACCTTCAGCATATTTGTAAACTTCGAAATCATAAAAGATAAGGTTCTGGTCAAAATTTAATTTTCAATTAATTTAGATCCCTAATTTTATGTTGGTATGGTAAAGACTGCTACTGTAATATCTGCAAATAATCCACCACAACCACCCCATCCAACAACCACCCCGTCCAACAACCACCCCATCCAACAACCACCCCATCCAACAACCACCCCATCCAACAACCACCCCGTCCAACAACTCTCCTGCAGTGATGATAACATCTGATATTTGTGTCCCCTTTTGTCTTACTGTTTCGTCTTATGTACTATAAATTGCCTTACTAGGCTTTATTTACATCTTGGCATATTTACTAATTCTGACCTGTGCTTCATTTTCAGATACCTACACATTAAGTTTCGATGTTATTTACTTCTTTATGCCTAATGTACTTTCTTTTAGACCCGTAGACACAAATTCACGTTTAAATAGCTTTGTTTGCATACATTTTATGTTATGTGCTGTGTGATTTGTCCCTATTGTAATTATGTATTTTGCTATGTTTTTATATCTTGTGTTACGTATGATGTTTATATACTTTATTTTTGTCCGTAATTGTAAGTTGTATGGTTATTTGAAAATACATATTTAACTTTTGTCCATGCTTGTGAGTTGTGACATGTGTCAGATGTGCCAGTATTTTCATAGGCATTTCGCAATTCGACTTTTGTGACATATGTCAGATAGGCAAATATTTTTCCATTAGAATTACTCATATTCTGACGTGACATAGGTCATGTAGGCATGTGTATTTTTATACAGATTTTGGTAAACAAATTCATTCCTGTTCTAGAATTACGGTTCTAAAAATCAGTTTGTAAGTTATCTGTTTTAGTAACTACAGTTGTGTTCTTGAAATTAAATGTAATTTGAGAGAAATTTTTTATTTAAAAATATTCATTGAACCTGCTAAAGTGCTCATTGACTTTTGGATTAATGCATGATTTTGGGATTTATGTGAACTCATTCAAATACATTCAGGATTATATCTTTATGATACATCAGGACATTCAAGGCTATTGAAATTCATTCGGAACATTCTATTATTTTGGACTTGTGATTAGGTCATTTAGGATTATTTGGAATTTAACTCGCAAATTGTAAGTGTCTTTTGAATTTTCACTTTAATTATCTGGAAATAAATTGCTTGTTGATTTTACTTTATTTTATTGGTTTCACTTTCTTTCTGTTACATATTTTAAGACCTAGAGTCGTAACACTTGTAAATCATGTTATTTAATGTTTCATTTACTGTCGGTAAAGGACTTATTATAGTTTATGTTTAATTGTTGTTTTAATCATTCCGACTCTAACAAGAAATTTCTTACCTTATCTTAAAAGATCGCAATTCCAACCATTGAATGAATTGTGTTTGAAAGTGGATCAACATGTTTGCAAGAAAACACCGGTTACTTGAGTCGATGCTTATTGATGCGAAGACGGACAGTTATTGAAACGGAGGCAAAATGTGATCGTTTCTCTTCCTCCTCCTGTCTTAATGCGTTATAAGTTTACCTGTTTGTGCTGACAGATAGCGGAGCTTCAAGAAAAGATGTTTACGAAATAAAACTAATATTTTGTGGTCTCGCTACTCGCTTGAGTTTGATTAAGTCTGTAAGAAATTGCGAAGATATTGCATGCATTTTAGCAGTAATTACCCTTAAAAATACTTGAGTCATTTTTTAAATTTTTTTTTAGCGTGTCCATCACTGTAAAGATTATAATGTTTTCCAGGGTTTGAGATCTATTCAGAGTTATGGATTTAGAGTTCAGTCTCTTTTTAAATTTTATGAACACAGGTATGACCTATCTTCTCAAGTCATAGGGCAGCTGATGATGATGGTGGTGATGATTGTGGTGGTGGTAGTGATAATTGATTAAGATGATATTTTGTTGTTGTTGTTGTTGTTGTTGTTGTTGTTGATCATAATCATAATAATGATAATGAAATAGGTAAATGTACACATTCGTAACAATCGTTCATTCAATCACATATAATTGTTTGTTTTTAACATTTTTTCTCTTTACCATTTCAGAGGAAGGCCACTCTCAGATATGTTATCATAAAGAGAAGGCAATAGAGCTTAAGTACCCCTAATACCTTCCAAACTGGTCCTGTCAGCGATGGTACCAAGATCAGCTATTCCTCACTTTGTTTTCTACGTGTACGCATGAAAAATAAAGTAATTTTATCTTCGGAGTTCACTGAAAAGCAATACACCCGCTGGAACTGAACACTGTATATATCCATATGGCAAAGTATTATGGTACATACAAGTTTATTGTATAAATCCCATATGGCCAGATATATGGTACATACAAATTTATTGTATAAATCCCATATGGCAAGGTATATGGTACATACAAGTTTATTGTATAAATCCCATATGGCAAGGTATTATGGTACATATAAGGTTATTATATAAATCCCATATGGCAAGGTATATGGTACATACAAGGTTATTGTATAAATCCCATATAGCAAGGTATTATGGTACATACAAGGTTATTATATAAATCTCATATGGCAAGGTATATGGTACATACAAGGTTATTGTATAAATCCCAAATGGCAAGGTATATGGTATATACAAGGTTATTGTATAAATCCCATATGGCAAGGTATATGGTACATGCAAGTTTATTGTATAAATCCCATATGGCCAGATATATGGTACATACAAGTTTATTGTATAAATCCCATATGGCAAGGTATCATGATACATACAAGGTTATTATATAAATCCCATATGGCAAGGTATCATGATACATACAAGGTTATTGTATAAATTCCATATGGCAAGATATATGGTACATACAAGGTTATTATATAAATCCCACATGGCAAGGTATATGGTACATACAAGGTTATTGTATAAATTCCATATGGCAAGGTATATGGTACATACAAGTTTATTGTATAAATCCCATATGGCAAGGTATATGGTACATACAAGGTTATTATATAAATCCCATATGGCAAGGTATATGGTACATACAAGTCTATTGTTTGACACACAAGAAGATAATACACTTATTCAGCTTTGCCTGTATTTGGATAATGACTCCTTTCCACATGTATGCATCCAGTTAACACTTACATCAGTGAAACTTTTGAAGAGTATATATCAGGGACCAAACTTAACGAGATTTCAATACTTTGTTACAATTATACCGCTTTGCGTAATCTGAACACATTTTGTTTTAAAATCCTTAATGTCTTTTACTCTTTTTTTTTTTTTTTTTTGGCTTAAAGAAAGTTGCTTGTCCAGAGCTCTGTTCAATGATAATTATCTTACATTACTTATAGTGAAATTATTTGATCACCTCAGAGATATCTATGACATTTGTACATTAAAATGAAGCACTTTCAATTATATATCTAAATAGTTGTATTATGAAAGGATTTTTGTCGCCACCAAATTATTCTGATAGAAATTTACGTTGGTTGCCGGTTGATCGTAAAGGTTATATTTTCACCATGACTGCTATAAGGTTTGTTGGCGGGAAAACTCTCAGATCGAAAAAAGAGAGATAGTAAGAGCTGTTTTGTTCTCCTCTCCGTCACAGTGACTAGGGAGGTGTCACTGCATTCAGATACACAATAGGTGACCAGGTTCGAACTACATCTGTAAAGAAGGAACAGAACTCTGAATGTTGCAGGTATAGTCTTGCTTTATTAAAGTAAACAACACTCTCTTTATAAAATTACACACATGAGACTATAGCACTCTATATATATAAAATTACACACATGAGACTATAGCACTCTATATATATAAAATTACACACATGAGACTATAGCACTCTGTATACAAAATTACACACATGCGACTATAGCACTCTGTATACAAAATTACACACATGAGACTATAGCACTCTATATATATAAAATTACACACATGAGACTATAGCAGTCTGTATATAAAATTACACACATGAGACTATAGCACTCTGTATACAAAATTACACACATGAGACTATAGCACTCTGTATATAAAATTACACACATGAGACTATAGCACTCTATATATATAAAATTACACACATGAGACTATAGCAGTCTGTATATAAAATTACACACATGAGACTATAGCACTCTATATATATAAAATTACACACATGAGACTATAGCACTCTGTATATAAAATTACACACATGAGACTATAGCACTCTGTATACAAAATTACACACATGCGACTATAGCACTCTGTATACAAAATTACACACATGAGACTATAGCACTCTGTATACAAAAATACACACATGAGACTATAGCACTCTGTATATAAAATTACACACATGAGACTATAGCACTCTCTATACAAAAATACACACATGAGACTATAGCACTCTGTATATAAAATTACACACATGAGACTATAGCACTCTGTATACAAAATTACACACATGAGACTATAGCACTCTGTATATAAAATTACACACATGAGACTATAGCACTCTGTATATAAAATTACACACATGAGACTATAGCACTCTGTATATAAAAATACACACATGAGACTATAGCACTCTCTATATATAATTACACATGTGAGGAGACTATAACACTATATATAAATAGCACACATACGAGTATACATTCTCGATATAAAATTACACACTAAATTTTTATATTTAATCAAAGGCTTACCAGCTTCATACAGTTCTAAAATATATTGTAAATTATCAAATATCCAATTAGCCAAAGGTAGCCAAAATATACTTAGAATTTTGTAAGAATCCAATATTTCTCAATAATGCTTACATCGTTTTTAATGAATTTCAGTCAATACATAATTTCAGATGTTTGACCTGAATGCCAAAACATCATGGTTTGTGACTTTGGAACAAATTGTCATAGAGAATGAAGTTGGCAGCAAAATCGTTTATAATAATAAATCCAATATTAAAATTACAAATAACATGAATTTCTCATAAAGTTGAAACAATCCATAATACGTTATATTTCATAATTCACACAATAGAATAAAAAAGAATAAATTTTTTTGAAGAAAAAATTGAAATAAATGCCTTAATACCTTCAAACATTATTGGTTTAAATGGTTTAATTTTGAAGTTGTTAGCAATACGTGTAAGATACAAACAACATAACATCAGTTACCCAGAGGAGCTATTTCTTGACCATCAGAAAAGCATTAAATTCACAAAAGAGCCCCTGTAATCCATTCAGGGCAAAACATTTGCCTCTATTTGTCGCCTCTTAAGACATGCACGAGGGTGCATCGGGCCTATTTTACGTGCCCGAAACCATAGGACCCGATTTCATTAAAAAGGTAGAAAAATGAAGGCAATATATAAGAAATTTAATTGTGTGGTGGTGCCTTAAACCTCATAATGGGACAAATCCATGGTACTCATTTTTCTGATGCTTTCATAGCTAATTATTTTATGCGAGTAAATGAAATAAGTTAATTAATCAGTTATTTGGTGTACATTATAAGAATATAATTGTGAAAATTGTATGTTTTGTTTTATAACTTGGCAGCATCAGATGCGAACAAGATTTCTGTCACGTACCACGCACATGAATTTGTTACAGGGTTGCATAGTTTTGAATTTATTTAAAAATTGAAATAGATGCAAACAAGATTTCATTGCATAGTTGTTACTCTAATGTGTTTTCCTCTCATTAAGGTACCGCTATATTGTGAATAAGATACATGGGAATGGATAAGATCTTCCAATCTGTCGGGCCCATTGTGATCTATTCAGTCTCTGGCACCATAACTGATTGGCCCATTGTGATTTATTCAGTCTCTGGCAGCATAACTGATTGGCCCATTGTGATTTATTCAGTCTCTGGCACCATAACTGATTGTCCCATTGTGATTTATTCAGGCTCTAACAGCATAACTGAAGTAATTATCAGTCTGTCTTGACACGAATTATGTACTCAGACATTTCTTGGCCATTGTGTATGGAAAGAAGTTTGATATGTCGCTTCAAGATGACACAGAGTGATATGATACGGTATACGTTGAGGCTCCTATCAGGTTAATTACGACCCTTGAATCTCAAAACTTCTCAAATTTCACTTTAGGTGCATACAGGTGATATACTTTCTCCATTTCCATTGATTGAGGGATTAGAGGTTCCAATTCAGACTTTTCTGGGGCATTTTACTTTAAAACCAAGTGAAGATTTGGGTGAAAAATTGACATTTGCTTCATTTTCATAAATAATTAAAGATATACTCACAAAAGACTAAAAATGATGTTTCCAATAAAATACTAAATTTGTGGACATATGTTCTGTCTAACTCAACAATGTCAAAGAAGCTACATTTTTTATGAGTATTGCAAGCAAGTCCTAACATTTCTCACCCATGGCATAACATAACGTTCTACTTGTACCGCTACCTGTACTCTGGAGTAAACCACACTTGAATAAATGCAAGAAAACTTCATGGTTATGATTTAATTTTGCTACAGATACAGAAAAAGTAAAGTCATCAAATTGGTGTAACTGTTGTCATCTCTTCAATGCATCACTACATTAATTGAACCAATCGGCTGTTGTTGCATCTTAATGTAGTCTCTAAGAAAATCATAAATATTTTTGTTTGTGATGTTTTCTTAGAGAACTCCTGACCAGTGAAGAATATTACTTGTACTCAGTTGGAAGCAATATTAAATCCTAAGCAGCAGTATTGTGTTTATTAAGTTTAGCTTTTTGGTTTTTGCGTATGATGACCAAGCGAACAGGTGCGATTCCGCTGGTTCCCGAAAGGTTACTTGTATTAAAATGCTGTAATTTCCTTACATTGAAACAATTTTCAGATATGCCACATAAACTATGCTGACTTTTGTATATGTTGTGTAAAAGATAGAGCTTAATATAAGTATGATAGTTTCGGTGTAGTTGAAATTAGAACTAATGCACTGGATTTCATTAAAATGTAGATAAATGCAGAAAACATATAACGAACTTAGTGTAATGATGTCTTGAAAAACATACTATTTAGAAATTCTTATCTTTCCATTTACAGCATTTAAACTGAAATTTGCTTTACTAACCAAATTTTTACCCAGGAGATCTCATAGTTCCGTATTAAAAAGTGGGGAAAATGTTTCAACATAGGCAAGGTTTTACCAGGAGACTCTTAAGCTGGTCATTTATCACTGTCAGTCCTAATGGAATAAAGTTCCTAATCACGCAGTGCACTGTATTGTATCTACTCCGAATCCGAATATTTGGTATAGCTCCGGTTTTGTAAGGTAGCTATTTGTATCTATAATCTAGCGTACGCTTTGGTAAATAATTAAAAACCAAACTGTCTAGGTGTTAATGTACCAAACCGTACATAACAATACAGATTGTAATAGTGACCTGATGTAATAGGAAGCTATACCAAACATCCAGAGTCGAAGTACATACAATAACAGTCGTGGTGGTAGTGGAGGCATAACCCTAATCTGGCTAATGAGCATTAAAATATCCTTGTCTGGACAATGGAGGCTTTCCTAAAATTTGCCCACGGGAATCAGTAGTTTCTCATGACTGAACTATGGAGGCTAAGTCATAATTTGGCTAAGGGATAGTGTAGGGTCTGGTGTAACACCGCAGAATCCAAATGGAATCAGGTTTCTGAACAGGCAGCAATGAAGGCATAACCAACAATTGGCTAGGGAAAGGTCATTCATATTTCAGAATTGATATCAACTATATTATGGATTCCAGCACTTTCCAGCTTTTATAACAAACTTTTGCAGATTTTTGCATTCTTCATTATAGTATTAGTATTGTACCACAGTGGAGACAATAACATATTTTCTAAATTCTAAATCTTAAGTGTTTTAAATATATTCTGACCCAGCTTTTAATACATCTTTCCTAAATATGTTATCTATATTATCCACAAGTATACATCTAAATTATTTTTATTTATAAAATATAATCAATCTTTGAGCGGTTTCCTGCCCATCCAACACAGATACCCACCATTGTTCCCATCACATGATTTGTTGTCAAGCCATTTTCTGCTTTAAAGACTGGCCCAAAACAATCTGCGTCATCTCACGTACCTCTTCATTATCCTATATGGCTTCACAGAATTACAATCAAACTTCAATTTATATATAAACCTCGTTTAAGTTTCTAATTATCTTGTACCTTTAGAATAATAAAGAGTTATAGAAATACTAGTCCTTGTATATACGTATCAGATACGGAAACACACACTGAGAAAAACACACATATGCAGACACAAACACATAAATATACAAACACATATGCATACAGACATACACACTCCACCTCTGAATACAAGACTTTAGGGGCAGTTGTTGGATGCAATGTCTGTCAAGTGAGAAAGTTTATAATGGCATCAGAGTCGTCATCATAATCATCATACTCACCTGCATCATCATAGTCAGCAGCAGTAGCAGCTGAGATTTACGACAAACTCCTGGATGGTAAAATGTCACTGGAGTCTGTGCAAGAGAGATCTTCGGTTCTGTAGAAAGAAAACTCGAAGCAGAGAAGCAATCAATGGCAGAAATTCGAACTGCATCAGATTGGACTCAATATCTGGAAATGAGAAAGATCATCCTGAGGTGTACTCCACTGTCAAAGAAGGCCATCATGTACTATGAAGGAGCGATTACTACTGGGCGGTATTCCAGGTTGCCGGCTTTGAGAAATGTGTTTCATTTTTCGGCAATGGCAACGTCACTGGTTCAACTGACAATACTTGTAAATGAAAATCGCCCAGAGAGTCGTGGTCCTTGATCGCTGTAGCATAGGCACTGTTAATATACAACCTTGAGAGCACTCTGACGTTCTCATTTATTATTATGTATCAGTCACATTTTCTGTGAAGCTTCATCTCAAGAAAAGCTTGAAATATCTTAATGATGAGCACATTTTGTACATATTTCTAAGAGTAATGGCCCTTGAAGAACTTGGCATAGGCATTACTAATTCACAGCCTTGTGAACACTCTATCTTCCACATAGATTTTAACCAAATAGCTGTGAAGCTTCATATCTGTAAAAGCTCGAACAAGTTCAAAAATGAATTTGTTCTGCACACCTTCTTTTTATAATTTTGACCCTAGTTCGACTTGGCACAAGCATTGTTAATTTACAGCAGGGATAATATGTGTTTGATGATAGTAAGCACAGTACTTAAAGCTGTACAATAATAATTTAATGAGCAAGAGTAGAAGCCGCAGTATCTCAGTTGTTAGAGCGTCCGACTCGTACCCCAAGGGTCCCGGGTTTGATACCCGTCCAGGCCAGCTCGGGTCGGTTGGCTCGGTGTGTCCTTAGAGCAGGTACTCAGCTCCCATGTCCTCGACATGATATAGCCAAATAATGTGCTTAAAAGTGCCGTTAAAACAAAAAACAATTTAAAAAAATGAGTCTATACAAAAGCTAAAAGAACACACTCATGTAATGCATCCAGTCCAATCTTTCGCCTTTTAGTGACGGGGGATATTAACCATGTTAGTTAAAACTTCTTTTATTATCTCCACGCTCCAGTGGATATGTGTGTGCGTGGGATATTGTTATCACCTCTGTCTGTATGTCCACCCGTGCGTCCTTCAGACTGATTGTACATTCGTTTGTAACAACACCTCCTCCTACTGGCTGGAAATTCACCAAACTTGGTACATATTTTTTGTTCTTGTGTACCCTGATATATTTAATACGATATCTAAAGACACAGAAAAATCTACAATCTCTGACCACATTTGTAATCCCATTCATTGAATTAATTATTCAACAAGTACTGTATTTTTTAAATTAATTTATTTTTGTTCATTTGTCCCGTGTTGATCATCATGACAAACAGATAAAAAATACTTAAAGAACAAATTAGGAAATAAATAAATGATCGTGCAAAACATATATTACAAAAAAATTCAGACCAAGCTAAAATTATGAGATCAGAACTAGTTGTGAATATCAAAAGGTGTGAAGATATTTACAAGTTAACGTGCAAAAAAATAAAGAAATTGTAGGAATAAAACTTGCTTTTGGGGAATGACCAAAACTATTTTCCCAGGAAACAGCAATAGCAATGACTATATCAGCAACTGCTCCGTCTATATCAAATTTGGTAAAAGGTGTTGCTTTTCATATTGTTCCGCCGCCTCAACCTCCTGGTCAGCTTCCTACTCCGAGCCTACTCATTTTTGTTGTTGTTGACAAACTTAAACTGGCTTGAAAGGTTTATCTAATTATTTTTTGGTTTAGCCAAAAAGGCGGCGTTGGTGGTGTGATAAGTTGGTTATTTAAAAGTGCTGCTCAGATCGTTTCTTTCCTTGCTAAATATGTTATTTTCCTTGTTGTAGCATTAGTGGATTCGATATTTGCCTTTTTTATCAAAGAGGTGTAAACAAACGGTCTAATAGAGTTAGGCGCATGTAAAGTATCTCAAAAGGTAAAATATAGCCACCCCTGCAACCCTGCAACCATTAGTATCAATATAAATAAATTTCTGTTTATTTTGTGACTTTCTAAACTGAACTTTGTTCACACTTCGTGACTATTATATGTCCTTTAAACGTTAGAGAATCAGATAGAATTGGCAGACCTTATTGTAGGAACATCATCTTCATCATAACCCTTTTTCTCTGCATATTTGTACTAACTTCGTGTTATTTTTGTCTACTACATTTTTTGTTTATCAACGTGACTAACAGAGACCGATCTATAGGAAATCTTTTTCTCGCTTGCTTGTGTAATGTTTAGGTAGATTGTTCAGTTAACCATTCCTTCACTTTAGTGGGGTTTTTTGTCCCGTTTAATTTGTTCCCACAATTTACTGCTATTTGTATAATCAACTGGACTTAAAGGAACATAGTAAATAAGTATTAAATACTATTTGTTGTCTTGCTTTGCAAAGTCTCTGACTTCAACCAAGTTAAACGGCATAAAGACATCCAGTGAATACTTTATAATTCACAAATTTTGTTTAGGCGTTGTCAACAAGCCAACAGACTGCAAGTGCAAAACAAATACTTTTATTTTTTGTATTTTGTAACGTTTCTTCAATCTTTTAAACTGTTACGACTAGGGTAACAAAAGAAAAGACTCAAACAAGCTTTCAAGATTTAAAATACAAATCTTTAATTTCCTAAAATATTAAAATATTTTAACAAACAATCAAAGTGAAAGAATTAAAATAACTTACAAAATAGAATATCCTTAAAAGTCCTAAATTGTTCTAAAGTTCACTGATCCGGAAGTCAATCCAAATATTCCGAATGTAGTATGTTCCGAATGAAGTAACCTTCACTGTACTAATGTGTTGATAAGAATAAGTTATATCCAAGTAATCCTTGCGAATATGGAATATCACAAGTTCTAAAAATGTTTCCGATAATTCTACGGAGCTGTATAATTATTAAGGTTGAAGAAACAGTACTAATCCAGAATGCACTATATTAAAATAAATAGATCTCCAAAGCAGAATATCCCACACACAAAATGAACCAAACTCGGGTATGACCTCTCAATTCAATGTAACTATGAAGAATGCCAGAATACTGCTATTAATTCTATAAAATAGTCTCCCACTATGGAGAAACAAAATAAAACCCATTACGTCTTTGATAAACAACTGGGTATTTTGAAATATTGCAACCCTCTCCGAACCAATCAGAGGCTAGGTTATGCGTGACATCTCCAAAGTGCTAGTTTACCAATGTTTATAAACAGTAAATAACGTATTGACACTGAAGAATCATAGAATCTAGGTCAGAAGTTCACCCTCTCACGCTCTCTAAAACCACGTGATATGACTAAAGCTTCAGCGAAATATCGATCGAGCCTACCGTATGTATACTCACGGCAAGACGACAGCTGTTAGACTAAGAACAGAGATCATAAACTAATAAACTATGCCATTATTAAAAGAAAAATTATATATAATTCCGTAACAAAACGTATGAATGATTTCAGATCTATGTCAAATTTTGCCATTCCTATTGTTTATTCAAAAACAGATATTTCATCTACTGAGTCACTATGTGTTGTTTTTAATTGAACTTTATTTTACATAAATTCGATCTCTGTCTTTTGTCGAACGTTGTAGATTGACCTCGCAAAGTTTACGAGATCTTCAAATTGCACTGTAAATTTATCCGAATACGAATCTGTGTATTTTCTCACGTCAAATACGTAATTTATTCCTTCTTCCTACTGCACAGATTTTATCATGTTTTTATCACTGATGATGTTGCTAATTTCAATGTAATTAAAACTAAATGAAATCTGTAAATCTTAATCTTTTCTTAAACATCGCAGGATATCCTTTTTGATGTTTGAAATTGACAAATCAACATTTTCATTCACTTGAATGTTACTTTGTAATACTATTGATTTAAAAGATTAAAAACTAAGATGGATCGAGTTTGATTAAATGACAAAGACTTTAGCAACTACATATATCTATCTAAAATTGTGATTATTCAAGATGTTTACAGTTTATTTCATATAAAATCTCTGGGAACATTAAAGCATTTATTTATGGTATGGAACAAAGCTGTCTCTTTCTAGAATACTTTACTGTCCTGAGTAAGGAATTGCTAGTATTTGCACTATTTGTACACAGTGTGAAATACCCTGAATTTACTTAATTTTATGAGCAGCAGTTTTCGTCGTTTTGCAACAACAACAAAAATTGTTAAAGCTCTAAAACTCTTCATTTTTTCACACAAAGATCATTGTTCTTAAAGTCTTCAAAATTGTGGTTTGTATCAACCACGAAATCCACGTAAGAGGTACCCTGTGAATAAAATTGTGTGAATTAACAGTATTCATAATTTAAATCTAACTGCTACATAATTATTTATCACAACTAGCGGTGAGAAGGCAGATTGGATTTCAGATCAAATACTAGGATGCTACAAAATGATACTTGGAAAAGATAATTGATTACACAAGTGTTTAGAAACATCTGCTACATACAAGCCTGGAGCATTTTCTACTGAAACTATTGAATACAATTTCTAAATGAATCATTATGCACTTCATGATTCGTCTCTATTGAGGGTTGCAGCGTACTTTATTAGCTTAAATTTATGACAGTAAAAACAAGAATATCCAAAACAAGATTTTAAAATAAGGCTGAAATGTATTAGTATTATGAATTCCTCAAGAAATAAGAAAAGGATTAGGAGAGAAAGTGTTATTTTGAAAATTCGTTAAAGAACGTCAAGTCGTTCATAGACGTCGCTGTGGCAACGGGAAATGGTAATGCCACGCATGCAAGTAGCTTAACACGTTACTGAAGTCTTGTCTTGTTTTGAAGAAAACTGCCCGTTTTATTCCGAAAAATATGCTTCAAAGTCTTCTCCCGTGTGCATAAATTTCGTCCAAACGAGCGTTTAATTAAAAGCCTTCAATTAAACTGACAATTCCAAACCCTTACTTCAGTGGTAACTATTGTACATACTTGTATCGAATAAATGTTCGGAAGAGAGCGTAGTATTGGCATGCATAGAGATAAAACTCAATAAAGGTTCATTGAAATTAAATTTCTCGCGGGTGTTTTCAAGGATGCCTTAGCAGCAAGCAGTAACGCGCTCATTTGGCAACTCTCCTATCCTGTGTTCGACTTCCACTTCAGCTACGCGCAAGGGTGAATGATCGCCTATCCAATGGCAGTGGATTATTTTCTTCTGTTGTATTTACCTCAAAGACCACCTCTTGCCAACATCTGAACCTTCCAAGAGTAGACCGGTCTCGGCAACATTTGAACGCCGCATTGTAGACTACCTCTTGCCAACATCTAAAGATTCCAAGAGTAGACCCCCTTTTGCCAACATCCGAGCCACTACGAGTAGATCAGTTCTAGGCAACAACTGATCCCTCAAAAGAAGACCACCTCTCGCCAACATATCGCCCCCGCCCCTTAACAGTAGGCCACCTCTCGCCAACTCTGTAAGCCCCCGAGAGTAGACCACCTCTTGGCAACATCTGAGCGCCGCAGAGTAGACTACCTCTCGCCAACATATAAAAACCCCAAGAGTAAACCACCTCTTGCCAACATCTGAAGCCTCCAAGAGTAGACCACCGCCCACACGAGCAGACCACCTCTCGACAACATCTAAGCCTACAAGAGTAGATCACCTCTGGCCAACATTTAATCCCTCAAGAAGAAACCACCTCTCGCCAACATCTGAAGCCCGCAAGAGTAAGCCACCTCTCGCCAACATATGAGAGCCGCAGAGTTGACTACCTTTCGCCAGCATCTAAAGACGCCAAGCCAATATCTAAATACCCCAAGAGTAGACCACCTCTCGCCAACATCTGAAGCCTCCAAGAGTAGAATACCTCTCTCGCCAATATCTGAGTTCCAAGAGTAGATCACTTCCAGGCAACATTTTATCACCCAAGAGGAAACCGCAAACATCTGACCCACCACCACCACAAGAGTAGATCACCTCTCGCCAAATATCTGAGCGCCACAGAGTAGACTACCTCTCGCCAACATCTAAAGCCGCTAGGAGTAGACCACCTCTCGCCAACCTCTGCGCCCGAACAGTAGACCATCTCTCGCCAACACTGGAAGCCTCCAAGTGTAAACCGCCCCTAGCCAGCATCTAACCCTCCAAGAGTACATTTTTAAGTTGTTAGAATTTGTTGTTACAATAGACTTAATATCTCTCAAGTAATACCTTTAAAAGTCTGATCAGCTGAGAAATTGTTTTAAATTGATAGAACTTGTTATGCGTTCAGGTCAGTTTTTCAGCAATTGCTAGATACTGACTCATGCAAAATGTGTGGATGCATCTTAGTAAGTCCAACACCAAACAATCAAAATAAGGTCACTGTGACCTATTTTTGCGCCTCAGTGGCTTTGGTTAAGTTTTACGTTTAGATCGTGTTTTGGAGCGTTGTGTGGCTGCAGAAACATTTAACTTTGCATGTGGATGCGCCTCAGTAATTACAGCCACGCCATCCAACTAAAGTATGTCACTGTCGCAGGGTATTCGTATTCCACGAAGAGATTTCAAATTTTCTTTACATTTGCAACAACCACAATATTCCTTACAAATACATTTCACGTAATATTTATTTCAACAATTTCCTTCATGTTGGTCGAGATGAGATGATTCATATCCAAAACGTGAAGTTGCAAGAGCCTAGAGCAAAAGCCAATATTTCCCTTTTATGAACAAATATTAATAAAACCATCAATCATAAATTTTCCAGAGGCATATAAAGCAGAACAATGAACAGATGTTGTAGGTTTCCTATAAATTACCCTTTACGTGGGAATCAGCTAATATTTGTACGCTTTAATCAAGTTTCCAATACTCATTTCGAAGCGTAAGTATTGCTTTAATTTTCTTCACTATTTCTATCTTTTCCTCGATTTTAAAACAGGTTAAAACAATTTGAATCAGTGGATACATTTCTGCAGATATTAACGCTAGCACAATCTTTTGGATCAAATAAAATATCTGAATACGTTGTTTTTGCTATATTGATTAAATATTATTATATTTATTTCTGTGTGTCAGTTCACTAACAATATGCTGAATTAGTTATTCTTGTGTACATGCTGAATATTTTAACAACATTCAATATTCGTGCTTTTCTCAATACAGTTACTTCGGAAAATGGTAAGCTCATAAGTTGAATATAGAGGATAGACAGATAAATATAATGTTAAATATACATGCGTACATTGATAATTCATGGAAATATTCCATCTGGGATGTAATTCAGAGCAGGAGAAAACCACCGTGTACCTCGATGTCAGTGTGTAGCAGACGTTTTACATATTTCCGAGTACTGTGACAAGGTTTGCCATGTTCTGGAGGATACCGGTGCTTTGTTGCTTTTGGAGTTATTGTCTAGAACAAAATGGCCTGGCGTGTAGTCGGTCATTTATTTATTAACAACTTCTTTGCGAGTGCACTCAGGAACTGCATACTAGTATATTATAATTGGTGCTGCATCTAAAAATTTACTAATATAAAAATAAATAAAGATTGATTCTTTTACATGGGCTTTAATTGTTTTAGATCATTCTTTACTCCGTTAAACCGAACAGTATGCATACGATTCACGGTTCTCATAATGTAAATTTTCGGCACCCGAAAAGAATGGCCAGAAGTTGATATGACTCTGGACGGCTGGTTGACCTTGAACATTTACGTGCTGCTATCGACTGCGCCGTAATGGACAATCAACATGTTTTCCTAAAATAGTGATTACAGTATTCTTTCAGAATAAGGAGAACTATTAAATAAAAACCAAATAAAATGTATAAAATAAAAATCTGAAATAGTAAATGACCGGAAATAGGAGGAAAGTTAGAGTCGGCTCATCCCTGCAAGGAAAATCCATGGGACAACATGGCAGTAGTTTTAACATTACGAGCGCCTTGACCATCAGAGGATTATCTGAATGCATGGTGCCTGCGTTAACGGAGGATTAAAAAAAGGTTATGGAATTCTTAAAGCCTGTCTAAGAGGAACTTTCTATATCTAAATTATTCAGGCTGTTTGCAATAAGATATTTTCAGATGCAGCACCAAATACCATTCGTGGTGCCATTTAAAATCAACTATTAACTGCATTATTCTATGGATTGAAATCCTGAAAGTAATTTATGTAATTATGTACAGTTTCGTACCTCTCTCTCTCTCTCTCTCTCTCTCTCTCTCTCTCTCTCTCTCTCTCTCTCTCTCTCTCAGCATTGTCATATGTCATGGAAAGATGCAATGTAATAAGGTTGCAAGTAGTGTGATAATAGTACGTTTGAGACCAGGTGACCAATTTCAGTTTTCTCAGTCCGAAACCCCTTCGGGATTCCCCATAACTTTTAACAACACTAAATATTTTGCGCATGTGTGCATCTGTGATTGTAGCCCACGTGAGTCCACATGGAAGCCCGCATCGTGGATTGGGAAGCTGCAGTGCTGTGAGCTCTCAGACAGATCGGTATACGCTGGTAATACATTAGTGATTTATTATTAAAAGAGCGCAACTTTTGTCAGGACAACCACGTTTTTCGATAACCTTTTTCTACCATGGGCCACCGAGAGCTTTTCGTAGAACAACCGCAGATCACAGAGAGGTTTCCGAGACTAACAACCAGCCCGACAACCACCGCCAGCCGATAGCCAACAAAGAAATACTCAGGACAACCATTCCTTTCCATACAGCCAGCAACGTCCAGAATCCATAGGGTAGCCTTCTTTTTCCCCCCGCCCACAGCGTCCTACAAACAGCGGCGCGCCCATACAGGTATCGAAAGGTCCCACAGATGTTTGATCTGGAAGGGACAACACCGGCAGAAGCCATAGTTGTAGCCAAGTTAGACGCCTCGGAAATCGAATATCAATCTGTCCTCGAACTCACATCACTGCAGCTCTCCAACCTATGATGCGGTAATCCACGTGGACTCTCGCGGGCTACAATCACAGATGTATGCGTGTGCAAAAGATTTCTAGTGGGGAAACTTTATATGGAACCCCGTTATCACACTAGTTTCTGTGTTGTGTTTGTTATCTTTATATAACATGTGTCTTTACATAAATGACGTGTGTCTACCGGTAGTTTTTACCCATTTATGCCTTTTTATTGTTTAAATTATATATTTATTTATTTATTTATTTATTTTGGGGGTGTTATAGTTGTTGTTTAGTTTTTTGTTTTTTATTGGTGGGAGGGGGTACGTAACAATAGATAGATAGATCATTATGCATCCAGTTCATCCCGTTTTTTGTGTGCATTTATTTGAATATCTGCGCAAAATGTTTGCATGCTTGCTTTTAATTTAGATACAATGAATACAATGATTCCTTGGATGAAATTATTGGAGTGCACAATGCTATTGACAGCATTCCTTCCATCGGCAGGTAAGAACTCTTTTTTGTCGACTCCATGTAAAACTTTAATTTCCACATTCTGGTAACACCGTCTGTTCGGTCCTGGTACCTTGGATCCAATATATAAGAAATGAGCCGATTTTGTTACGTAAATGCTCTCCTGAACTCTCAACTGCACTGACAGTTACACCATTTTGCCCGATGCTGGATGTTTTCGGCATCAGTGCTTGAATGTAAATGGAAGAGTAATATGTAAATCTAGACAGAAGACATTTTAAGTCCTTCGAAGAAAAATAATTATATGGTTCATTTCATACTCATTTCAACCTATGAGTGCTTGTCCATGGTGTTGAGGTAAATATTCTTGAATTTCAAGGATTATATGTGTGAGCTGTAAAGTATAATTCAGATGTATGGCTTTATTCTAGATTTTAACAAATTATCACATTTGTAGATACTAACTATACGATTCATTGACTTAACACATCTCTTTGCAATAATATATATATATATATATATATATATATATATATATATATATATATATATATATATATATATATATATGGTATCTGATATATTATTTAATCTTTATTAAATTCATTCTATGTCGTATTATTTTAGAGGACCTAACTTAAGATTTGTAAATAAATAAATGAATAAATAAATAAATATATTATTATTATTATTATTATTATTATTATTATTATTATTATTATTATTATTATCCAGAACAAAGGGGCCTAAGAGACATCTATCACAACGGATGTTATTGTCCTACGAATTATGATCCAGTCTGTGGCTATGATGGACGAACATACAATTCAATATGTCAGCTTAACTGCTCGTAAGCGCTGCAAGAAGATTTGTATACTGCATCTGTTTATAAAAAAAATCGCACTTCCTTAGAACATCAGCAACAAAATGGAATAACTACAACTGAGCCTCGATTAACTCACTGTCTGTCTGTCTCCGTCTCTCTCCATATATATATATATATATATATATATATATATATATATATATATATATATATATATATATATATATATGCAAAATAATGTGGAATGGTTAAGTTTAAGATTAAGCTGGCAAGTATTTTACAATACATGTCATGTTTGTAGACAAATAAGAAATTATGAGTCATTTAAAGATTTCAGAAATCTCTTCGTTCATAATATATAGGTGTGCTTTATTTAAATATTGTAATATCTTTACGTGTTCCCGTCCTATGACAACTTATTATTCGTACTGCTTCTAGTTAAGCGCTTTCTTGTAAATCAGATTATTGCTTAGTTAAATTATCCCAATCAACACTAGCATATTCTAAAACAAGAGCTCATAGCAAGAAGCAAATCAAAAATTTTAAACGAGATTGAGAGTAGCTGCAGAACTACATTCTGTAAAGGACCCACTCGGCAGGAATGTGTCGAATTATCTTCCTCCGCCAATAGACAGCTTCTTGTAGTTAGTCTTCACTCCATTTGAAATGCATGCATGTGTATTTGTACGTGGTATAAATAAAATAAATGTATAGTATGTACGTTTTATCTTTGATAGACCACTCGTGGCATATATTTTTTTGAATTAAAATTTACATTTGTCGTGGTATATTAAAGATATACCGTACATACTATTATACTATATATGCGAATACCGGATTATCCTAACCATTATGATAAGTTTAGATAACCGAGGTTTTACTTTATAAATGCTTTTATTTACATTCAGAGTAAAATCAGTAATCAGTCCTTAGCTATATCCGAGTTTCTTAAAATGGAGATCAACAGTATTTAGTTTACTTCGTCTCTTTAATCAATACCATGAAAAGAAAACAAATACCTGAATAATACCGATTTATTTAGATGATTCCACAGGGAATACTTCTTTCAACTTTTAAATATACTTCTCATGTAATAAATGGGTGCCTTCTCATACAGTGGTGTAATCTGAAGATGGACCAGATCCTTGCGCGACTCAGTTCTCCGCCATGTGTTGACAAAGATTTTACTGAACCATGCAAGAGTCTATGTGAATGAGATTCATGACGTCAAATCTGCTCCATAAGAACACCTCATGTCTATCCCTTGTACCCGGCCTAAATTGCCATGCCAGTATCATAAGCCGACAACTTGTAAAATATGTTTCCCAATTTGTTAGTCACAACATAACGGTTAGTTTGGAAATTTCCCCCTAAACTGCAGTGAATGGTTGGTAACTTCACATCGGTGCTGTATGTCATGGGAAAAAAGTTCGGAGATTCCGTACTTTCAGTAAGGTTGAGGATGATAGTTATCTGCGGTCTCACGAGCAGTTGGCACACATTCGGATCTTTCCGCAAATGATCTGAAAAACACATAGGAAACATTACAGAAGACGCCACTGTATACACATGTACATTGTGACGAAACGCATAATCAGATCGTTCATCAAGGCTACCGATCGATTGAAGTGATTTCCTCTTGACCAAAAGTTTTATCAGTTTTTCTTTTTGTTTTTCTTGCCTATAGTAATCAATGTTTATTACGATTAAGTAGTAGTGATGCTTAGCTTACCTTAGTAGAACGGCAAACAAAAACGGATATAGGATCGGCTCAAGCTAATTTCAACGAATTTTCCTCCCATAGGAATGATGGTTGGGTTAGTCCATGCACTCCCATATGAATGATGGTTGGGTTAGTTCATGCACTCCCATATGAATGATGGTTGGGTTAGTCCATGCACTCCCATGTGAATGATGGTTGGGTTAGTCCATACATTCCCATATGAATGATGGTTGGGTTAGTTCATGCACTCCCATATGAATGATGGTTGGGTTAGTCCATGCACTCCCATGTGAATGATGGTTGGGTTAGTCCATGCATTCCCATATGAATGATGGTTGGGTTAGTCCATGCACTCCCACATTGTGCATGTAATATACTTTGATTGCTGTTAAAAACCCTCACTCGTCTATCATCAACACTCTACGGTAAGCTATGGATCCCGTTTCAAATTTGTGTGTGCGTGAGCGTATATATATATATATATATATATATATATATATATATATATATATATATAAAGAGAGAGATAGAGAGATATGTGTATGCGACGGTGAAATATTTCTCATTAATGTGGTGTTGATATAGGAAGTATGAACTACACTGATTTTAGAGATGTTTTTTCTTGCATACATGTAATTCTGCTGATAATTATTTTTTTAATATGTAATGTATTACTTGGAGCATATTTATCAATTGTTTTCGTTTGCTTATTACATGTTGTAGAGAGTAAAGAAGGACATTATAATTCAACTCACTTTATGATATTAAAGCATTTTATTTTCAACTATTGTAGGCGCTACACACTGCACTCAATAGGAAGCTGTCCCAGGCAAGTGGAACAATGCAGTCTTCAGAAGTGTCTTCTTCTGCCTAAACAAAGCGTCTGCGGTGTTGATGGAAGGAAGTATGCAAATGAATGTGCCATCAAATGTTTGTAAGTGTGGTATTTAAACACATTAAACACGTTATTGCTCAATCCACCATTCCATGTTGTCTTTTAAGAGGTACGGGGAAAGGCAATGCATATTTGAAAGAAACAGCAGACACATATAACTCTTTCACACGATTGGAATTTTGTTTTATGCATTAATGGGAATGATTATGTGAATGTGTATACCGATTTAATATGTGTGTTCTGTCTCTGAGAACGAAGAGTATGCACAGAAGGGGAAAAGTGCCTAGATGAGAAAAAACGGAGGCAAATGACCAAATCTCATCATATTTGGTCACGAGCATTTGGATGACTTTGGTTGTTTTGTTTTTTTTGCATTACCTTTAAATCTCAATCGATGCGACAATCGGTGGAAATGTTATAAACAATCAGAGGCTCACAGACAAAATTATCAGCTGCGATAAATAGCTGTTACTAGTGTCTTTGACGAGCAAAATCTTTTTAACAAAACATAACTTATAGCTAAAATTATATGCAAAACAAACGTACCTACAGGCGAACGTGTTGTTCAAGATGGTGACGTCCTATTCGAAGCAAGTAATTAAGTCCGTAATTTTACTATAAGCAGTGTTTTGATATCTCATTTAATTTATATCGATAATATCTTATTTAATACACTGATCAAATTTGTATTCAATAACATTTCTGCTTTAAGTACAATACAACTTTTCATCATTAGACTTCTGTACAGCAATTTTAGTTTTAAAAACTGACACAAAATATGCAGTTTACTTGTTTGAAAAGCTTGCTTCACATATCATAACATCATATTTTTATAAATTAAAAATCGATGATCAAACATGTATTTAATATGCACTAAATAAGTCGGAAAACTTGTTCTATAGTTCACCTATTCTTGTTTCAGTGGGATTGACATAAGCATGAAGAAAACCTGTGATTAGTTTCAGTGAGATTGATATCAGCATGAAGAAAACCTGTGATTAGTTTCAGACGACGATAATGTAGATTCCATTGATTCTACAGCTTCATGTATAATCGTTATAATTTATCATCATTCAAAATGTTCCACAGAAACCAGTTTGTAAAATGATTAAAATTCGAAACATAAGATTTGCCGCACTTTAAAAAATAGAATAAAATATATTGTCACTATGAAGAATAAGTAAAATAAACAATGCGAAGCATAATTTCTCTTGTACATTTTGTTATTATGGGCATACATAGTTCGTCATACTCACAAAGACTCATACATCCGGAAAAGCTTTTCCTTTTACTACACGTCTGTTTGATCTTGAGTAGACATATATTTACTTTTTACCCCAAGGTAACCTAAACGTATCCATGTATCATATTATCTTTGACTATGCGTTATGCGTTATTTCGTTGAAATAAGACAGCTATATGAATTTTGATTATATTATATTACAAATTATACATAAGACTGTGATTAATTTCATTGAAAAAGTTGAATAAGAAAGTATTCAACTACGCAAAGAAATGCTACCGAATAATGGTAGAAACTTGTAAAGCTAAAGTTGTTTGCGTCGAAGGCCTCAAAGATGACATGCAATTGGAGCGACCAAAATCAATTCCGAATGAGGAAAACAACTGTACACATTGGTTTCCTTTTCCTTGATTCAATGCACCAAGGATAAGGCATTTTCTCATTATATGTATATATATATATATATATATATATATATATATATATATATATATATATATATATATTTATATATATATATATATATATATATATATATATATACACACACAAACATCGGTTGGAAGAAAACCGAAATGACCACGGTTTCAAAAACTGTAGACAGTAATTATCAATTTAAGTAATGTCAGAAATTTTTCTTTCTTGAAATTTCCGAAGAAAAACCATTTAAATCATTAAATGAAACCAAAAATTCTATTTTTATCTCAAAGTGAATGTTACCTTCTTCTTTGTGCTAATTCCTTCTTCTTCACTCTCCCCCACCCTATGCCAAATGAGATGCATTTACGATATGATCATGGACTTCGTTCCTTGATTTGCAACAGTGTTATTGTTTGGGGGGGGGGTGCGTGGGTGTTGTCTTGTTTGGGTTTTTTTGGGGGTTGTTGTTGTTGTTGTTTGTTTGTACGTTTTGTTTTTATATAGTTTTTTTTTTTTTTTGGTGCTTTGCTTCTTCTTTCCAGCAATTCAGTAAAAGGGACAGGATTGTTATATAAGACCACTTACTAACATATTTCCAACACAAAACAGTGGTGAAGTGCAAGATGTTGTGCTGATATACAAAGAGTTCGTTCCCTTTCAAGCCACCCCCACCACCCAAAGTAGACACATGAAACGCCTTATAAGTCTGATAAACAGAGAGTCCCGTTGGCTCGATGGAAATCCTGCTGGACTCGTGTACTGCAAGGTGCTGTTTCGATTCCAAGACTGATCAGCCACGCTTGTGTGTCTCGGTGCAAGGCACTTCACTCTAATTGCCTTGTCACTTTACAACTTGTTAGTGTGTAGTTAAACACGAAACTAAATCAGACTGATACAAGTAAAAGGTTTTATAAAGATTGCACATGGATGAAATTGTTGCATACCATCTTCTACAAACTATTATTCTTCTTTTTCAGACAGTTCACCTATTTCTGTTTTAATTACTGTTGTTTATATTTATATTTTGTTTGTAGATAATTGTGACTTTTACACGGCCACCAATCTCATGCACAGAGAAACCCTATTAAAAGAACACTCTAAGAACGTGTTATATATATATATATATATATATATATATATATATATATATATATATATATATATATATATATATATATATATATATAGTCATAGACTCAGGGTTAACTAGCAGTGCACCATAATGGGGTGGGGGCGAATATTTATTTACTACAAGCATGTGAAATCTGTATTTCCATGTGACCAGAGATGTTGTTTGTTTTAAGATATTGGTGTTAATGTTTAGCTCCTCGGACCTTGGGCAGTAGGAGATCATGTGGTAGCGGCGAGTTAGTTGCTCTATGATTATCGACGTTTTACCGTTGAATAGCTTCTCTCTAATTTCGATAATACGCCCCTTCACATCCATATTCTCTAACTCCCTGTGACAGTCTATATTTTATTAATTTTCTCCACTCCTAAACTTGCCAATATTTCCTTTGACAGGATTCATGTTTTCGTTGAAGAATTTAACTCTTATTAAAGGAAAGGGTTATCAACATGATGACTTATCTCCTGGCCCCAAGCTTACGTAGATACTTCTACTGAAAGTACCCTATGCTCCAGCACTCTCAATTTTATAGAACTTATGCTATTACATTATGGTTCAATACTCTCAGTTTATATACTATTTATACTACACTTTGTTTCTATGGTAACATTGAAACTATTTAATACAGAAAATTATAAGTTTCAAAAGGTACCTGTACGCAGTTCAGGATGAAATACCTTGAACAGTTTGAGAGTTATGCTCCGGAGTAGTAGCATAATAGAAATTTTGGATTTTTTGCCGATCATGGTTCCCAATCCCTAAACCCCTTCTAGTTCCCCTATGACTTTTTTCCACTTAGGATTTTTTTGAAAGTGCGTGCATCCGCGATTGTAACCCACGTGGGCCCCAAAACAGTGTTCCCACGTGGTGCCTTAATATTATGCCACCACTGATCAATACAGCGCTGTGGTAGTTGTGGATAGATAGTTGAAACACTGTTATTATTGATCTGTGGCTCGGTATGAGTGCAGTATACTGTCGCTTATAGAAGACAGTTTAAGTCAAGAAATGGCGATTCTGCCTGCTTATAATCTCAAAGGGAATCAAATTCTGCGTGCTTTAAATTCTCAAAGATGAATAAATTCTTGACTTAAGATGTCTTCTATAAGCGACAGTCAAATTGACCACCGCTGATGTAAAAAGACTCAAATAATTGTTGGTGAACGTGCTAACTGAATAATTTGAGACATAGCATTACCATACCAGATGCAAGCTATGATAAACGTGTTGGACCCCGTATACGTTGATAATACGAGATATGTACACTAATCGTTTTAAAAGGATCATTGCACTAGACAGAGACAATTATACTCGAAAATAATAGGCGATGGATGGTAACTCTAAAATGGCTTTGTTTTTACATCGGTAAATAGGGAGGCGGGTGTATCACGTTTTTCTCGCCAGCGCTGTGAAGTTTATATATGAGTTCTTTTCTTTCACATGTTAAAAATTTTAGTGGTCTAATCTTTTAGCGCTCACACTTTTGATCCAGACATTTCGAATTCAAATCACACTCGCTCGCGGAAAATTGTATTTTTCTTTATTAATTGAGGAAACGTCGAGTTTTGGTTGGTTGTACATGAAATATAAGAGTCAAATTCTCACGATGTACTATCAATGTCGATTACACTAGCAAGTGCGCATAATTCTTTGAGAGGTAGTCTGGCCTAAAACAACTTCTGAGCTTTGTAGGATGACGTTTGGAATGCTAAGAGCTCATTCAGGGTTTCAAATTCAAACCGCTGTAATCAATATTGACAGAACACGTCTTTTGTCCGTAAGAAATTATGTGCAACAGCTTAAGATAGCAGAGTGCTTATAAATCTCAAAGAAATACTGTCGACTAGAATATCATAGTAGATAATTACAGCGGGTATATCTAATGTCGAAAAGCTTCACTAATTGACACGTATAGTTTTTTGAAAAAATTCATGAGCGTATGCAAGAATTAAATTGCCTGAGCAATGGTGTGTTTGCAACGTCACAGAAAAGTTTAAATCACCGTTTTGACTAAATGCGTCATACCGATTCGTCAAGGAGGCCCAAAAGATGCTTATGATTTTTCAAATTCGTATCCGGAGCATCTTAATAAATTAATAGAGTTAGGGATTGTGTTAAAGCAAGCACGACGGAAACTTGGCGAAGCATATAACAAGAAGCGTGAAAAGTCTTTTTGTATGATATTGTGCAAGAAAACGTTATAAGTCGCTGACGTTAACTCAGTCGCCTAGCGACGATGACATTGAAATTACCAGTGAATACAGCGACGACATTGAAATGAGTAGTGAAGACAGCAATGGGCAAATCAATTAGAAAACTACTTTTGGCAATAATATATGGCATCCACGCCCGGGTTTCATGAGGTTTGTGAATTGATCTACAACGCCGCCGAAACGAAGCAGCACAGTCAATGGGAGAAATTCTCCGAAGCCGTTTCTAAATCCAATGAAGCAAAAACCATAGCTGAGATATAAAAGCAGTCCAAGACATTTTAAATTGTTGGATGCAAAGTCTGGCCTTATTCGAGTTGGTGCAATACTCGGTAATGGATCACTCTGAGCTCATCTGGGCCGAGACTGACTTGAGGGAAATTCTATCCAGGCTTGCAAGCGAAATTTATGATTCTGGAAAGAACAAGCCTGTTTATGTGGAAAAAACCGATCTACAAATTCATATCAGCATATTTTGAAACAAAAATATTGGATGTCGCTTGTAACCTATCATCTAGGTTTTGACCTCTGGATTCAAATACCGCCGTATGCACATGACGAGATAAAACAACGGCGACTGTAAAAGCAATTGAATAACGTCTCGTGTATATAGAAAGTTCAATGGCATTGAGACGTAACAAATATAAAGGTGTTTGTCTTTGTCGACGTGAACTTTGCGGCAGAACATGCCATTACGAATACTGTAAATCTCACTTGCTCGCGTTACGTGTTGGCCCCGGTGCTCGACCATGCCTTAAATGTGGTATCGGAGTAAAGACTTCCCAACATGAATGTGGAACCTGTCATCGAGGAAAAACTCAACGAGAAAAGATAATGAAGTAAATGAAATAATATCTAGGATTGAAGCGATTGCGGTTTCTGATTCTGGCAAAGTAAAAGTACTACAAAACTTCATTGCTGGAATAAGCAATTAGACAATGTTTTTCTATTTTTATATACGGCTATGCCAACCGTGAATCAACTTAAGCAATCTGCGATCAAAGGTGGAATAAAGATACCGATAGGTGCAGAGAAGGCAGATATACTTGCACTATTGGGATTTCCTCCAGATGAAATGCGTCCAACCGTGCGGCAACTTGGTGAAACAGCAGCGCAGTTACATATCAAGATTCCTTCACGGGCCAGGAGGGCTGAAATCGCACGTGTGGTCGCTGATGAACAAAACCGTCGCCGTATCACAACTACTATTGCCGCTGAGGCTGCCGCGTATGCACGTCCACAAGTTCAAGTCCCAGAGTTGAAGTTGCACATGCGCGTTGGTGATTTGGAAGATTATCGGGCATATATCCATATCCCAAAACTATACAAGCCAAGCAGCGACACTATGAAGCTTCTTTCAAATATGCGTCAAGGAATTATATCAACATTGCAGCACGCGGGCACCTCGCTTCCCGGATCAAAGGTGTACATTGTTCTCACTTCGGACTTTATCATGCCGCTCAAAGAAGGAGAAAAAATCTCACGCGGAGATTCTGAGGCCATCAATGACAAAATCAACAAAGGGTTAGCATCGATACTCAAACACTTTTATGAATACACCCGAGACGGTTCGGGATCGATTCTTTCTTCATGCGCGGAAGTTCATGTTCATGTTTCCCCGTACAAGCCTTTCCGCGGGTCGAGTTATATTCCAACGCCAGCTTGTTTCCCACGGTGAGCAGTGATAAACGTGAAAAACGACAACAACCGATGTTTCGAATGGGCGATCTTATCCACGCTGCATCCTGCGAGCGATAATACAGATCAGCCTCGAAAATAAAAACAACACATGGGTGAACTCAAGTTTGGGAACATAGAATTTCTTGTACCGGTTACTGACATCAGTAAGTTTGAAAGGCTCAACTCTGATATCGCTGTTGATGTGTTTACTTATAACAGTGGCCTTCAGCCGATTCGACTATCCACAGCTTCGCGCGTGCGGGCTAACGTTGATCTGTTGTTTATGAACAATACAGAGCAGTATCACTACGTATGGATAAAAGATTTCCCCCGAATGGTGTACCGGCACAGCAAGTACGACGGGAGGAAATTTCCATGTAGACTTTGCATGCATATATTTAGCACCCAACTTGGGGACCATGAATTTTACTGTGGTGGTCTCAGTGAGAAGCCGCAGCGTACGATTATGCCGGAACCTGGCAAGAACATTCTGAAACTTACCTCAGTGCAACGAAAGATGAAAGTACCGTATGTTATTTACGCGGACTTCAAATGCCTGAACGCTCCCGTGGAAGCTTCGCTTTTCAACGATCAAAGGTCGTCGGGGGAATAAAATACGACACAAGTTGCCAAACAAGTTCCATGCGGGTTCTACTACACTGTTTTCAGGTGCGACGGAGCAACTGAGCCGCCAGTACTATACCGCGGCAAGGACTCGGTTGAAGTGTTTATTAGATCGCTCGAGGTCAGAGCAAAATGGATCCGCGAACAGCTTTCCTCCCCCGCAGACATGATTATGATTAATGATAACATGCGCAGTATGCAATCTACAGCTGCGAATCTATTATAACAAAATATAAACTCCCTGTTGTGCTTCATAACTTGCGCGGGAATGATGGTGACTTAATCATGCACGGAATCGAAACGGCATCTGACGCGGTAATAAGTGCGATTCCCAACAACATGGAAAAATACATGACGTTCCGGCTGGGTCACCTGCAGTTTATTGACTCGCTGCGGTTCATCAATTCTAGCCTGGACAAACCCGTCCACAACCTTGCGGCGGACGGCGACAACTGCTTTACGATTACTCGTCGATACAGTGGCGATGGAACTGAAAGTTCCAGGTTCAGCTTGCTCACCCGCAAAGGAATCTATCCCTACGCGTATGTGAGCGACTGAGAAATGTTTTCTGAAACTCAGTTGCCACCCTTTGAGGCCTTTTATTCATCGTCCTCCCGAGAAGGCATTTCCGCCAACGACTACGCGCACGCGAACAATGTGTGGTCCGCGTTTGGTTGTCGAAAACTAGGTAACTACCACGACCTGTATTTGCGCACGAATGTTTTTGAGGCTTTTCACGATACTGCCACGCGTGTGTACAGGCTTGACCCAGCGCACTACTTTTCGTCGCCAGGAATGGCATGGGACCCATTACTATCAAAGCTGGAACTGCTAACGGACATTTACCAACATTTATTTGTCGAACGTGGTATCCGGGGAGGGATATCAATGGCAAGTCACCGTTACGCTCGCGCAAACAACTGCGGCGTGGACGAATACTACTCTGAAATGCCTAATAACCATATATTGTACCTTGACACAATAACCTATATGAGTGGAAAAAATGATGCAGCCCACGTCCGTCGGGGAGTACGCTTGGGTCGATCCCTCGGAAATTGATTTAAACTAGGACATCTGCGAGCACGATGCAAGCAGCGATTGCGGGTACTTCTTCGAGGTTGACCTGGAGTAACCGGACGACCACAACGACTATCCCCTGGCACCAGAAGCGCTTGGGGTACCCCGTGAGTGATTCTCCTCGTACCAGAGCAAAATCGTGTATGAAACTGATAGAAATTATACAGAATGTACAAAGCTTGTCCCAAACCTGTAACGTGAGCTAAACAATGTTCAGCATGTGCGAAATCTGGAGCTATATATCAGGTTGGGAATGCGCATTCGTACAATTCATAGAATTTACGGTTTCGCCAGCGCGCATGGATGGCCAAGTACATCCAGATGAATACGGACCGAGAACTGCCGCCCGGAATGAGTTTGAAAAAGGACTCTTTATAGCTCATGAATAATACGGCATTTGGAAAAACGATGGAAAACCTTCGCAAGCGAATTCGTGTTGACCTTGTCCGAGACACCAAGCAGGATCGCTTAAACAAGCTGATTGCGGACCCAGGGTTTCTTCAAGAAAAATATTTGATAGCGGGCTTATTGCTGAACATTGTAAAAAATCAGCACTGATGCTGATTAACTCCATTTACGTTGACGCGGCTGTGCTTATTTATCTAAACTGCTGTATACAGACACTAACTCGTTGTTGATGCACATCACAACTGGTAATGTCTACGCGGACATAGGACAATTCGCGGTCGAATTTTACATCAGCGAGTACCCGAAGGATCATCCGCTGTTTAGCAACGCCAACAAGAAAGTCGTGGGATATTCAAAGACGAAAGCTCAGGCAAGCCTATTGAGAAATTCGTGGGAATGCGACCTAAAATGTACTCGATTGTGGTTGGCGGTGAGTCCGGGAAGAATATTAAAACGTCAAAAGGAGTTCCTCGGGTTGTGGTCGCGGAAGATCTCAAGCATAACATGTATGTTCAGTGTCTTCGACAACGACGTGAATTCAAGCACGCGGCAAATCTTATCCGGTCCCGAAAACATCGCATGGGTGTATATTGTTGCATGAAGATTAGTTTTTTCCCGCTAGACACCAAGCGGTGGATTTTCCCTAATGGAATCACTACTTACGCGTAAGAGCACGCGCAGATCCCAAAATAGACCTCAGTGGTAATTCCGTATTCGCGGTTATGACTTGTAATTCATCTCGCACAAATGCTCTACTTGGTGGCTTCGAAACTTGCGGCAGTGATTTTATCCCCGAGTCTGTAGCACGACGTTGTCCGCCTTCTAACTCCCAAGGGGCATACAGATACCAAACCGGATTGTCATCAACTAAGTCTAACGCGGGTGGTTGCGGCGGCAAAGCTGCTTTGTGGGTCCTGACAGTCTTTTGCCGAGATCGATCATGAATTAAATAGTCCTGCGCGTACTGATGCCCGAATAATCGTTCCTCAAGTGTGCTTTAAATCGTTCCACAATGGCTTGATCACGATGCACGCTGACATGTCCACGACGAACCCGCACATGGTGTTTCACCAACAATACAGCAACAGCTCTGATAAATTCTTTACCTGGATCCACCTGCAGAAGCCGCGGCCATGTTAATGGTCCACGTGAATAGATGCGTTTGTTGAATCTTTGGACGTCAACTGCTCGGCTTCTTGTATCTGTTAGCAATATCTACGACGGTTAACGTGTATTTCTATTGTTGTCCACGTTGCTGATCGTGTGGGAGAAACAAAAGATCAGCCTGGTGAACTTCGTTGTGGGTCAAAACATCAAACCATCCACGGGAAATATTCCTTCGCGCGGGTAAATAAATTTACCACAACTTTTGTTTGGTCAGCCACGCTCGTGAGACCACGTGGGTAACTTTTGTGGCGCTTGCTAACTTTTAAACGGCTGTTTCACCCTTCCAATAACCGCGGGGACTGTAGTATATCACGGCCAGTTTTGTATCCATGTTTGTTATATTAATGAGCTTTATCACCAGTGAGTGGACTTTATCGACCGAGTGCAGTCTTGGCCCTCATGCCTCCTTTGACAATCCATCTGGGGATTCAGATTTTGACAGCTGGTCTTGCAATCGCATTAAAGTTATGGATGAGATCCACTTCAGCGCGTTGACGCGCACGGATATTATTTGATGCTTTATAAGCGAGATCATGTCGGTAGCATGCAGCATCGACGCGGTTTATATATTCTTCTTCGGCTTCGGTCGGTTATCGTTCAGTCGTATATCCAGCCGCGTTCCAGGCCCGCAGTAATTGTATCCAGGGATGTGCTTTTCACCAGGTTATTTACTCCACTGTACCCCCGGTAATTTTGTTAATGTAGCATCGATATTACCGCCGAGTTTTGTTTAGACCCTGCGCGCGAGACGCTGAAGAAGACAGCGAATTGTGGACAGAATATATAAACACGTATATACATCGAGGTCCACCTGAACCAGAACCGGCGTATGAACCTGAACCCGAACGTAGAGCACACACGCCAAACGAGTATAGAAGATGTCAACTGCCCAAACCCACGTTGAAAGAAGAAATTGCCAGGCGGAAAAAACAAGCTCCAAAAATTCGCAAGGCGCAAATACAACCTCTCAAACTCCACAAATATGTTCGCTTGTAGAGAGCAAGCACGACAGCTCAATTTCAAGCTATAGAAAAAGCTTTCGCACAAAGAAGAGAGTTTCAGAGAGGTCATCTATAAAACGTTTTGCCTGAAAATCCACATGAATCCTCATACGAACCCGAACCCAAACCCAGACAACAGCCAAATGAAGGAGAAGATCATCGTGGGCCGTGTGACCCGGACGAACTCGTGAACAGGTTAGAAACACTCGTGGGGTTGGTTCGCGCCGGCAACAACAGGCCAGATGTCATCAATGAGGCCACGTTGATTTGTCAGCGGTTGCTCACCAACAACAGCATGGATCCGGAAACGTTTCGCGTGTTGATACACGAACTCATTAAAGACATCAATGATTTATATAACACCGATGATGAGTTCTGAGGTGCTTCCCATTCTTCGTGAAATCAGTGCTGCAATGCAGCGTGTCGTTGCAGATACAATCCAGAGCGTCACCTTGATGATTACAATCTCGTCAATGAAGCAAAAATTCCACGTGGTTTTTCCAACGCCAATTACCGCGGGAAAATCCAGCACACTCGAGATCGCACTAGCATCGTTGTGCGTTTATTACAGTTGGCCTAATATCCGATCGATACCATTTTGGAGGCCTCAACGCAAATAACTCGCTCGTGTTTTCAGCGGACTCAGGTGTAACCTGGAACATTGTTGGGCTTACTACTGGCGCGTATGAGATTGAATCAATCAATGATGAGATCCGGCGAAGGATTTCATTGGTAACCGGCAAAGACTCTACCATTTTCATACGCGTACACAAGCCCACACTCAGCTCTGCCATCTCGAATAAATCTGTACCGTACGAGGTTGACATTGAACAGTCGTCGCAGAAAACGGTTCTCACTTGGCCGAATATATTAGTGAAATGCCTCAACGCGAACGAATCTTACGCGCGGGATACAACATGGCGCCAGACATTGTCAGGATCACCTGAACGACTCAGGTTAATCTAACCTGTGACGCCATCAGTGGTAGCTGCCGTTCAGGTTCATCAAGCATGTCCTCTCAAGGTTACATATTGTTCGGATTCTCCCCGAATGCGCCCCCTGGTCATCTGCTCTCAATTACACCAACGGCGCCCTTGTATCTTCCATGCAACAATCTCCGACTCGAGCAGGTACGTTTTTCCCTCATGGATCAGAACGGGCACGCGTTGGACCTCCGCGGGGAGACTCTGACAATGCAACTGTACATTTGAGATCGACCTGATATTTAATAAAATGACAATCGGACGCGTACGTGTAACACCCATTCGCGTTCTCAACGCGAGAAAACCTGTTTACGCGGCATATTACGGAAATGGCCTCGGTGACGTCGTCCATGGATTGTTCACGGCAGCTCCAAAGGTGCTCGCGGCCCTGACCTCGCGCGCAGCACAGATCGCTAAACAAGTTGCAATGCGAATCGTTGATAGTGTCAAAAGTGCTGCTGTGGATCGGTTGAAAAATCTGGGATCGCAGGCGGTTCAATCGATTAGAGATCGACTACGACAATTAGTAACTCGAGAGTTTCAGTTTCCCTGCCGTCGACGGCAACAATTCCTGCTTTAGTTGATAAAATTATCAACGATGCTGCTCAACAACGTCTAGCACAAGCCAATACCGATTCGATGATTGCAAATCTGGTAATGGGAAGCGGTGTAAAAGGAATTAGACACAACCGATATTGTATAAACGAATGCTCAATTTAAAGATGTATCCGATCCCGCATTCGACATGGACGCGCCTATGTTGCGAGACCGAAGCAAGCTAGATTACCAATATTACGCGTGCAACGCTAAGGAGCCCGACAAGCAAGGGCCAATAGAACTTCAGGTTCAGGACACATCTCGGTATTTTCTTCCGTGTGAGGAATTCCTGGAAGCCCAAGGAAAGCTTGTACAAGAGAACAATGCTGCATGCAAGTGGAAAAGTTGCATTTGTCAACAACGGAATCATGGCCTTGTTCATAAGCGCACGTTGTCTCATTGATGGAAAGGAAATCGAAGCCTGTTTGGACAACGTTGACGTTGCTACGACAATATTGGGACTCTCCGGGTACGACTATTATGGGAGATCCGCTCGCCCGTCTATGATGTCTTACAAGGACACAACTGAACATCCTGATCATATCCTGCATATCCGGTATCAACTTACGCAGACCGCTTTTGTGGACCCACAACTTGCTGGTATGCCCGACAGACCCGGTGTTGGGGGCGCCGCTATACGCATTCCAAACCCGAATTTTAACCATGGCTTTGCACATATTTGGATTTTGCAGAGACGTTTGTAAGGTTATTTTCGGGGCCAAACACAAAGTTGTGTTAAACCGTAAGGAAACGCCAACGATGCAACTTGGCGTGCTGTTCGTGTCGCTGAGAGCAAAGTTGGGTTATCAAAACTTACGCTTTGGATGACCTCTATGTTTCCATCATTGGCTGCAGAGAGAAGTTTGACATCATTTATGGAGTCTGGCGGAACATCTGCCATTTAATTCCTCACAATGACCACAGACTCTGTGCAAAGCGGCGTCTGAGGAGAATTCTCATAGCAAATAAGTACCCAACAAGGTGTCAGCGCACCGCATCATGTTTTTGTAGCATATCGAGTCGTAAACAATCTGGACAACCAACTAAAGTCCAATGATATTTGCAAAACTGACAGTGTCTGGGGTCTAGCTGAGGTTAAACGGCCACCAAGAATCCACCCAAGACATTTGGCTTGACTTTCACAACAATAATGTCGCGCATGTGTATCATCAGCTGTTGAAATACATGGGCCGAGACCAAAACGTTGATTTATTCCTTTTCTCTCTAGCATCTAGAATTGGTTAAGCAGTCGGTGGTAGATATGTACTTGAAAGTACGTGTAAAGGACTCGTAGTTGTTGTAATTGAACAGCACTCTTAGCAAATACCAGCTTGTGAAACTAAAAAGTGCGATAAGAAATGAGTGTGGGATCACATTGAAACTTTCTCCGACAAAGTTAACTAAAAATGTCCCCGTGTGGCTAACCCAAACACAACTCGATCAGCTCAGAGCGGCCAAACAAAAGAAGACCTCTGTCACATTAAAGTCGTAGTCGGATGTGACGCAAATGCAAAAGAACGGCGGAATATTGCCATTTCTCGCGGCCATTCCACCGTTGTTGGCGGCTGCGGCTACCGCTATTGCAAAAGCGGCTGCGTTAGGGGTCGTCGGAACCGCATCCGGGATGGCTCTGAAAAATGCGGTTGGAGGCCGCATAGCGTCTCGTAGACATATACAAAAGGAAAAGGTCTTCGACTACCCGGGCGGACTTAGAGCCATACACTCACAGGCCAAGGTCTTCGACGACCCGGGAGGACTCGGAGCGGAATAAGTCTTCGGTTGTGGTCTCGCCGTTGGCTAATTTTGATTTACTCGCGATGACAAAATCAGTTAAACATTTCCGACGGGTCTATATGCCGGATGAACTTGCGTCGATGATCCCCCGCACCTGGCAAACCGGAATCATTAACCTGAATTCATCAACAGGACCTGGAACTAATTGGGTTGCATACCCGGTGACACATCAACATCTTTTTTATGTTGACAATTATGGGCTTGCACAGCCACATGAAGTTGTTGATTATCTACATGGTGGCTTTGCCACTCAACGTTTCCGGGGTGCCAGTGTTGAAAGCGAAGTTTCTGAACGACCGCTGTTTTAATCAACGCTGCTGTTAAAAACCCGAACAGACAGCCCAATATGTGGTATCTCGTCGTTGAAGCACTGCGCGCACTCGCGAGAAGACGACCCAGAAAGCGCGTATCGATTTTGCATTATCACTTAGACGTTACGCTTAAACGTATACCAAATGTCTGTTGACATTTACGGACGCGCAGCGAGCCGACGGAGAGACGCCGCGGATTTAACCAAGTTTGCAACCAAAAGCTGATTTAATTGAGTTGAGCAACCGGACTGTCGTTGGAGTCGACCCAAACGAGCTTGTGATTTTTCAAGATCGAATTGGAAAACTGCAAACGTCCAACGTGGACATCAACAACATTTTTCTGAAGCTGCAAGAAGCCATCAAGAAAAACCTGCCCGAAATCGCTGAATTCAGGGGAATCAGAGACTCTGGTGTGTCGGTTGCCTTCATCAAAGACTACATCGATAACGCCAATACCACGACAAAGCAATACGTGGATATAAAGGCCGCCGAGGTGTTATCGGCCCTACCCTCACCAATACGTGTTATTGGGTCATATTCAGGAGCATTAACCAGCGAAGGAGAGGAAAAAAGATTGGTATAGCAAATGGCCGACTTGTTTTCACTGCTGTTGGGGATGGCTTTGATACACCTAATCATCACATCTTAGAAGTGCGCAAGTCTGGATCGTATTTGTTTATTATAAACGGATGTAGAGACGACTGAAGGGGAATGACAATATTGTTAAATAATCAGCATCATGACAAATCATCTGTGATATGTTACCCTAGAGGTGACAATGCTAAAGAAAGTTTCATATATACAGTATGAATATCATTAGTCGCCAGAGATGAAATTCAGTTCGAAGGACTCAGCATCCATCCATACGGGTACTTAACCGTCTTTGGTGTTTGTGTTTGAGATTTATCATTACATATACGTTATGGATTCTGAACAACCGAGCGATGACGATCTTGTGGAATTTACCGATGAGGTGTTTGATAAGACAGTAGGGGATGGTGATTTTGTTCCACTCCTGAACGAATATCTGCTTCAGGCTGGTGTTATCCAACCCTTGTATACACTGGAATATAATCTTGCCAAGGGCCAAATAGAAATTGAGAGTTGGGACCATGATGTACCAAGACCCACTCGAGGCCAGCTTGGAATCATAGCATTAACACGTGAAAACGCCCAGTCGCTCACTACGCCGGACGGTGTGAAAACACCCAGGGATTGTTTCTACCACAACGACAACTCCACGGCGATAAAATTCTCCGACTAGCATATCGAGCCAACATTACTGAGACCGGCGAAAGAAAGACCAAGATTGGTATTTACCAAAACGCGCTTGTCCGTGTAACTGTTCTTGGACAAAAACGAGAACCATTTGCTGCACAAATCGAGGGCGTAATCAGTGTAGTTCTATGTAAACCTGGAAGCGTGCAAACAATCGCCGGAGACATAAATATTCCTCGGGAAAATATTTTCTACGATTGTATGACAGTTGTACAAGTGAAGAAAAATAACTGGTGTAACCGGTGGCTCTGGAAAATAATTTAATTACGGCTACATTGGCGAATACGTGTATATTCAGAAATTCTCGCTGCGGCATAAAGCAGTATCAGCACAGTTGCCAGGCTCTCTTCGGTGGCCATAGAAAATAAAACGATTACCACGGCAGAGTTCAAGACCGTGTTGGCTGAAATGGAAAAGCACCGGCGAATTCGCCCACAGACGTCATCCTGTACGTTAGCGAAAAGCTCCGCTTCCCCAACAGAGTAATTTCCAGTAACAGTCCGGACCGTTGACGGTCATATTTGTGTGCGGCCCTAAACGTGGAAGCTTCACTTCTGGAAGCTGTCTCACGCGTGGGTTGAGAACCTTGTTTTTGGGCCCACGTGGGTTACAATCACGGATGCACGCGTTTGCAAACAAATCTTAAGTGGAAAAAGTCATGAGGGAACTAGAAGGGGTTTAGGGATTGGGAACCATGATTGGCAAAAAATCTCAAATTGCTATTATACTACTATTTCCGGAAACTAAAATGTTTACAAACAGACAGACAAACAGCTATATCCCCCTCCGTATTACAGGCCAAGAGAATACAAATGGCATGAAAAATATAACCTCTTTTTTCTGATATATAGGCACTCAACTCGGGACAGAATTTATTAGCATGTTCAACATTGTAAAGATTAAGAAAAATTAGTTTACTATATTTCTTTTTTCTGCTGTTGTATTTTAGTTCGTTCTTAAATCATGGAGTCAGACTAGTTATTCAAGAAGGAATTAGCAGAATTTTAAGTCTGTTTTATTTTAAATAACACTAATACCGCTTAGCTTAAATGCAAAATCAGAAACTCACTTAAGGTTTGCTATCCAAGCCATCAATATAGATTTCAAAGGCCGATCGCATCTGCGCGTATCCATATTTATCTACTGTGTGAAACATGTAGTCAGTTGAAGATTATTTGTCTTTTACAATATGTTTTTCCTTCAATATTATCATTGAGCACGTCATAATAATGTATATACTCAAAAGTGTCGGCATTACACTCTTAAGACGAAGAGATGAACGTGTTTTCATAACAAGAATGAACAACACACGTGCACACATCCTCTCTAATAACTATCGATGCATTTGGATTTTCACTGGTAACATTGACTGTTTATTTTCATCAAATTCCTTCATTCTGTCCAGTCTAATAACATTTCGCATGTCATCATTTGAATAGCCTAACTTCATGGCCTTTGTGTTGAAGAGTACTTGAAAATGCCTATGTATTATGATTTGTTTATAAAACGAGGACCCCATGCTGTAACATTAACAGATAACTACCACCTGCTTATTCCACCGACTCACCGGAGGTCGTCCAATTCATTAAAGGTTTTGCTAAGATTAGAACTTCAGTCATCACTGTATGATTCAGGGGCGGATTTAGACGGCGTTCGGGGATCCAGTCGAAAGCTACTTTTCCAGTAAAGAAAATATTCCAATTTTCAATGTAAAAACGGGTAATTTGACCATTTTATGCTACGAACACACACACACACACACACTTTTTAAAAAAAAATCGAATCCCCTTAAATATTGTACTCGATCCGTCGGCATGACCTCAGATATACAATACGCAATAAATGCTAGAACGTGTCAACACGGGCTAAGGAGGCATTTACTCGTGCTAAAATGAATATAATCGATACTTTTTTGCAAGAAAAATCACGTCAGCCTCTATATGCGGACTATCAAGTGACTTCAGCAAAGATGGAAGAAATTTACATAAACTGCGTGTTTTAATGTGTGATAAAATACAGGAGAACAATCACCAACGCTTAATTGTTGCGTTTTAAAAGTCCGGCAGTATAGTATATAACGTAGCGTAATGCTGGAACGAGAGAAAAAATGACAAATTTTATAAAATACGATTCCTCACCATTAAGTCTATAGATACAATTTTAAAGAAAAATACATTTATCTTCTAAACATTCCAATGCTTCCTTTGAACTGCCCATCATAAATATTTCTTACGGTCTGTACTCGCTTATAAGTCGAGTCCAACTGCTAACAACATAGACCTTGATCTGCCTCGCATAATGCGCCGGCATATACGGGAATATGTTGTTTATTCTATTAATTACCACAAACAAACCGTATAGACCCAGTTCTGCCAGCGTATTATGCAACGGCAGATCTGGTTCTGTTCAGTTTGCAATTTGATACGAATTATAAGCGAGTACAAACGGTTATTTAATGTTGATTCCAATAGGCAAATGATAGGGAATAAATAGGAAATAATTGGCAAAATCTCATTGAAAAGATGAGCATGATCAAAAGGAGGATAACTTTTGGTCAATGAAATGAAAATGTGTGGCTGCTGCAATGAAGATTTTTTTTTTCTTCAGATTTTAGCCAATCGAAAGATAAACTGTCTTCTGAATGCTGGAAATGTAACTTATTTGTTTCTTTGTTTTTCATCATTTACATTTTAATTCACAAAACTAACGTAACTATATTTCCATGCGTGCCATTATTTCTGTTATCATTTCTTAATCTCTGTCTCACTCTTTCTCTGTGCATATTTTGGATAGATAACATAGGTAGATATATAAATCGACATAGATACACATATTTGATGATTCACTGTTTTCAAACATGGACGAGTCAATGTTTTTGTCAACAGGGGACTTGGGCTGAAAACAAATAGGGTTCACTCCTGTTATCTTATCAAACTGATTTTCACAGTGCTAAATACTAAACAGGTAATAATACCATAAACAAGGGAATAAAAGCGTATCATGTACCGGCAACATTAGCACGACTCTATCTGAGGAACACTTCTGTACGTACACAAGCGGTGCAACTTTGGCATTTTACACATGTAGAAAAGCTGTACACCTTTTTCCGGATGATTGCATATTTTGTTGCCATAAATATATACGTGGTGACAAATCAGCATTAAAATATTATCATACTGGCTAAAGAATTTTTAATTCGTACTCTACGGAGATTCGAAACCGGGTTCGTGGCTGTATATGCTTGGGAGCATGGGCGTCCGCAAAGGGGGGGGGGCAGTCGGCTTAAGGAGCTGAGAAAAAATAGGGCAGTATAGAGAGCAATTCACGCTGATTTATTTACGATAACCGTCTAAAGCTAAGGTGAATGTTTAGACTAATATTGTATATTATATTTTGCCCCTTAAGTCCTTGAAAACTTCTGCCAGCGTCTTTTGCGGGCAGACGTCCTACTTTTCCGCACATCAGTTTTGTGTAATAGACTGTATTAGCCAAATAGTGAAAGAAGAAGACAAAATTATTCAGAGACTGGACTGTCTCGGTCTAGGGCTCTAGGGAACCCGAGGAGTCAGCTAGACCGAGTCTGCTCTGTCTCGGTCTAGGGCTCTAGGGAACCCGAGGAGTCAGCTAGACCGAGTCTGCTCTGTCTCGGTCTCATATTAATGTGTCAACTACCCCAGCCTCGGGAACTAGAGAGGCTGGAGAAATTAGGTCCAGGTCTCAGCGGGTGATATTAGTTAGCGATAGTTCCTGGTCATAATCCCCCTCTAAATTCATTCCATCCAGGAATTATTCTGCCAAGGCATAGTCAAAGGTCAATAGGTCGATGAGGTCAGGCGATAAAAAGTTAGTTTAGCATGTAGTTCGTGGAAGATATGATAATCCGCAATCACTGTAAGAAATGAGAATATGTAAATTGTTGACCTATTTTATAATTTAAAGTTGTTTTTTTTCTCCAAGATTAAAATGTAGTATTTTGGAGAAATGTTGGTAAAAATACAAGCGGAAATAATTTACAGTTGCAATAATTTTCAGAAATTTTGATATGATTCTTTTAATGTTGCCACATACAAATATATAATTCGTAGAGAACGCTCAAGACGATGCAATTTTATCAGCATACTGTGTGTTTTATGTAAATGTAGTAACAAATCAGTTTAAAAATGGATAAAAAATCCACAGAGATCAAATGATAAATTTGTTCTATCAAAAGCTAGCATAAACTGTTCTGATTATATACATATAAGTACATTAAAAATGCTTCAAATGTGTTAGCTGAGATTTCACAAAGAAATATACATTTTGTTTTAAAGTAAGAAACATGTCCAGTAGCGTCTAACCACTAAATCATTGATAAATATAGGATCTTACAGTAGTGTTCATTCCAAAAGACATTTATTAAACGAGTTTAATAATTTCTATCTTTTGCGAGCCATAGCGAAATATGAACAAATGTAAGATTATATTTATGATATGACAAACATTATTTAAACCGCAAATTAGTGTGGTAAATCGTTTGTAGTACAATCAGATGCCTCCGACATTACGTCTTTGTTTATATTACGTCAAAGCGATATTGTTTAATGTCTTTGAATGTAATTTCAAAACGAATGTAGATATATGTACGACATGCTTTAAAGAATACTAATGAAGTATAAAAATATGTAAAAATTTAAATGGATGATCTGGAGAAATCAAAAACTCTGGTTGGACTACCATTAACCTTCTTTTTTAAAACCTGATTGCCTTTGTTTCATTCTGGCTTACAAGAAAGCTTTAATTCAATCATATAACATTTTTTTTATCACATTATTGGTATACTTTACATACAGTGCTTGCGGTTTATTATCTTTTATATGTTAACGCGTTAACATATCACTTTCGGTGAATCTGATTGGTCCAAATAAGCCCATGAAATCCTTGCGCAGTTTTCTCATTACTGATTGGTTGCAACCGTAGGAATTTACTTGTCCCGCCTTCTGGAACTACTTTATTTCACTATTACTATTAACAATATGGCGGCTGTCTTTCCAATCGGTAGCCGAATGGACATTAGGGAAAAACGGGCGACTATCTCGAAAACGCACAGTAGTGGTTACATATGTCGGAATATAGCCCATTTACCCCACATACAATTCTGCGAATGCCAAACTAAAACTTAAACATGAGTAAACCCACTTCGCTTAGTTAAACCGAAAATATGGGAGAACCTAAAAACTCCATCACGCTGTCCAACACGATCATACAGAGTCTAATCAAATAAGCGCCTGACAACCTATTATAATACAGACAGTCTCATTTGCATTGCTATTACCACGCGGTATGGATCTTGCAACCCATCTCAGGACAAGCATGGTTTAAACGTCAACATGTAGATGTAAATAAACTCACCTTTCTTATGAAAAGAATGTCGACAAATGCTGGTCTCCCGACTGACAGAAACTTATCTAACCACAGCATTCTTCCAAATCAAATAATGCAAATATCTGGTCGCAAAACGATGTCCATGGTGGAATCGACAGACTTTTCTGTGGAAACATTGTCAACATCTCATCGAAATCCATGTATATGGCGCCTCAACTACTCCAGCTGACCTGACCTGAGTGAACTATGTGACACAACACAGGAATTTTCTTCAGAGATCTAGTGTTAAAAATTGATGTGGTCCGTTTCAAATGTTCTATTGATTTGGAAGGACAGTTGCTCTTTGAATTATAATTTGTAAAACAAAATCTACTTCTAAATGCTACTGGTTATCAAATTGTGCAATATTGCTTCAACTCGCGCCTAGAACTATTTTTTCATGCACAAGAATTTAAAATGTGCAACGTCTGAGTCAGAATTAAATGAAATGCCGAAAATAATTTCGTTCTTCTTTCTATCTAGACTCTTTCCACTAAAATAAAAACTATGTGATAAACAGAATATCAAATGGGGAATGATGTAATATTGAATGTATGAAACTCGTTGAATAATTTCCAGCTTTTGCTCGACAAGCCTCGTAAAAGCTGTAAACTATTCAACTCGTTTCATAAATTCAATGTTAAATCATTACCAATCTGAGATCCTCTATATTCAAGTCATGACATCACGTCATAAAAATCGTATGAGACACTATGGCAGAACACTTAGCAACACCCTTAGCAAAGTCAATGAGTAAATCAAAATCCTTGATGTTATATTATAAAAAGAATCTAAAAGTCTTCTTTATTTACGTTGAATATTGCAATAGGTCAGTCAATGCTAGCAGCTCGTATCATCTCACTCTTTTCTCATTGTTTCGTCAATTTCTATCAAATAGAATTTTGTGTTAGACCTATTTACATCATGCTCTCACCCGTTCAGATGTGAGGTGCATTGTCCATGACGTGGAGGGAACTGAAGAACCCTGAGGAAACCACTGACCTCAGAACAGTGACCACGTGCCCTTGCAGTGTTCTGACTTCTGCTTCGGAGAAACGAAAATAAGCCTCAGTCAACCAGACCTCTCGATCTTCGCTGTACGAGGATTTGGTAAAGGTCTATACAAACGATTGTAACGCTCAAAATGAAGCTGACCAACATTCTGGTAAAGTCGCTGATTGGTTAATATGTTGTCAGCGTTTTTAATAAAAACTTAGGTCACATTATTGCACAATTTTCATATTTTTGTTTTTGTTTTGGAAGGACCACATAGCATATGTATAGGTACTATATATTCACGCTTCTGCACGAAAATTTTGCAAACTTTTAGGCTGTGACACTAACTCATTAAGTATATAACAAGGCACGTTTTGCCTGCTTTTCTTTAACACATTCAACCACCTGTAAAGTACATTATAAATATGTTTACATTGATTACTTATTCACAAATAGTGTGGATTGTCTTTGTTGTAATATATGGTGTATTGACAGACACGGTAATAATCAATTTTACAGACCTTTGCCAGACTTTCGCTTGGTGTAGATCTGTCTGAGTCAAGCAAGAGTCTAGTTGAAAGAGACTAAACGCAAACAAGTACAACATACTACACTCGGCGACCGGCTACGGCACGCGATTTGCTATTATAATAATGAGGGTGCAGATGGTGAGGAAAATGCAGCAAGACATAATAAATACTTTGACAATTAGTGTGTGTGCTTCTACCGTCATGCAGCTGTCTTTTTTATTTTAGGATTCTTTAAGACTGAATTTTCATGCGATAATAAGATTTAATATTACATACCTATATGATGAAGGCATAAAATTGGAAAATGCAACTACTCTTAAATTTAGAACTGCTTTGTCGGGAAATCAATAAAGCTAATGCGATCTATATGTTCATCTGTCCGCCAACCTACAAACCTACCTATACATCCATCCTTACATGCATGGGGATATATGAATGTCACACGGACAGATGGACATACATACATACATAACAGTAGAGGAAAAGTAAATATATTAAAAAGTCATATTTAATTTTTTCTCAATTTACTTTCACGAAAATCTAGACAAACAGGTTTTACAAAGTGTATGGACGACTAACTGTCAACATAACCAATTGTAATTGAATTACCTGATTTGGAATCCAAATACTTTTTAATACAGGTTATATCTATATAAAGTCTTTCGAAGCACGAATTAGGAATTTGGATTAATTCCTTCGCAGATTAAAGCTTTCATCTTGTAAGCTGGTTCATGAAAAGGATTATTTTTTAGGCGGGAACATTCACACAACCTACTTCTTGAACTTTGAACGTGAAATATAAGCGGAGAGTGCTATCCCTGGATGCGCAATAATATGAAGTGCATTTTTAAATTTTGAGATCGAATATTATCATACAGGTTAGAGAATTTTTCATTCTTACTAAATATGGAGAAAAAATATTATCATACATCATATATATATATATATATATATATATATATATAGTAGATACAGAGTAAGTAAATTTATGTGCAGGTAAGATAATTAATAATTACATTTTACTAGCACAGATAAGAGGGTTAGATGTGTAATTTAGTGGATAGTCTTCCAGAGGATGATTCAGTAAGTTCAATAATATTTAAAAATGATCAATACTTGGGTCGTTACTCCAGGTCAAATCCTTTTTAAGCACTTCATATTTACAGGTATATAGTTACGACTAAGCATGTTTGTCTAATGTTTGTCTAACCCTACACTCTGTCCTAGTTGACAGGTTTTTCAATCTATCATGGTCTATGAACATTGTGTAATACTTGCAATCTGCATGGTGGATATATTTGTGCTAGAAGATGGGAAAATATTGTACTGTTACATCCAAAGGAGCAAAATGATTTCAAATGTACAATTTCTAATAAAGTGTTTAAACCTGAGACGCAAAATTCTGCTTTTAACTCGAATTTAAACAGATGTAAACTGTATGCGCTTATAATGTGTGCGCAATGTGGACATTATTTCTTATTATAGTGTTGAATATTTATATAGACTCTAAATTTGTATAGCTGAACAGCTATATTTTGGCATCGATCGTAAGCTATTATAAAAATCAATTACAAATACGTCCATAATTGTAAAAAAAATGTGGACTGTTCATAGTAGGTTTTTATATACCATATTGTGGAGACCATCTTGTTATTTTTTCTCGAATTTCTGATATTTTTTAATGGGGTTCTTTGTGTCTCGTTTTCGCAATTTCGCAAACTGGATTCCTGATATGCATTTTCTATATTTTATTTTGTTTCTTTGTTTATTATTTTATTACTAACGACAGACGGTTCTCGCCTCGTTGTTCTTATTTTTTTTTTTTTTTTTATAAAATAGTCTATCAACTCGTAGGAATTTCCACTGCTGTATAAAATTGACTAAATTAGAAATTTTCCTCTGTAAATATATTCAGAAAAAGTACTTCGTAGGTAATGATCATTTTTCAGTCGGGTATTATTTATTGTTTTAGAAACCGCTAGAAAAGCTGAATCATGGTGGGGTGACCAACACTTTAGACAGATTGTTGGCACCCCAAAATTGGCTTTCAAATATTTTGAACTGAATAATTACCTAAATATAACTTGAACTTACATAAAGGCATTATCCACATATTGTACAAGTATATAAAATAAGCTCAGCCTAGGGGTAGTACAAAGAAAAATTGGATAAAGATACTTCTGCGTTGAGGGATCTTGAATGCTTCATTCTAGCACACTTGCGAATGTAACTCACTTTCTGATTGGTCAAATGTAAAAAAAAAAGTTCGGAAACTTTGACATTATTGTGACATCATGAAACTCCCTGCGATGTAGTGCCACAGATAGAGGATATTTGCTTGTAACGAGTGAATAACGGATATGTTTCATCGAGTGGGTGAAAACTCGTATTTTCACGAGTATTTTACGTTTTATAAAACAAAATTTGTGACAATATAACTACCTATATAAGTCAGTGAATCGGAAACAAAGAGTACAGTTATACCCTAAATACCGCGTCCCTCGTGTGGTTTGAAAGGGCCCGGGATTACGTAGTGTTTATCCATTCCTTTTTGGTCCCGGATACGAAACCCTCTGCCGGTATATGCAAGAGTAAGTGTTGACTCATTCAAGGTTGGGGGGGGTCATGAGGGGGCAATTGCCGCCGGGCGCCAGGCGAGGGGCGGGGGCGCCGTCAGGAGGAGCTTTTTTTTTTTTTTAGCTGTAACCGGGGATTAGATGGAGGGGGGATTTGGAAATTTGGCAACTGACATGAAAGCTGTTCTCTGTGGCAAAGTAGGAGCGCCACTAAAGAACATTGCCTCCGGGCGCCTCGAACCCTCGCGCTGTCACTGGGTTGGGTTTTCTTTTCATGAATAAATGATCGTTCATATTGTATCAGATACTTTTTTCATGAATAATATTTTCTCATTTAGTTTCCCGTCTAAATGCGCGAAAATTTTGCGCACGCAACAATTTTGTGATTTACATTGCTTCTGATAGGTTAGCAGAACAAGTTGTACAATCGACGTGAAATCTGAGTCCCAAGAACAGCAACTAAAGAAATAACAAAATTAAATAAAATATAAAATACTGTGAAATATCCATCTAAACAAACTAATCATCGAAAATTGCGGATTGAGAATGTTATATATAAATGAGGTAAAAAAAAAACAGCATAAGTACACTTTTTGCTTGGTACAGCCCTTGAAAGAATGATTTGCTTTATAACAGGAAGTTACGAACTCATATTACCATTTAACCAATAGAAGGAAACAATACTAATTATAAGCATTTTTATTCTCGTGGACGTTTTTTTTTTAAGCATTTCATGATGTGTGCCTTCTCCTCGTTCTCTGCTATTGCGTACGAAAATGTTAAACCATTAAGCAAGTAATTGTGAGTTACCTTACGCTAATAATACGTATTGGTTAGACGATAAGCGCGAGTGGGATACCATAGATATCGTAGGGCGGGGCGACGAAAAGGGTATTGGTAGAGAAATCAAGGCCGCTTTAGAGCACGAGTTTTCTCGACCATTACTCTTTGAGTCCCCCACCCTACGATATCACTGGTAACACACTAGAGAATATTGTCTAACTGATTCATTGTATGACCGCTGCTTTCTTTCCGATTTTTATATGATCAACTCTCTTTTTTTTTACACCTAGGTCACACATGTCTCCGTATGCGACCCTTACCCAGCATCCCGTCTTTTCTTTATATAAATGTTGCATCATCTATCAAGATACATGCAGACAATCGTTTTCGACTGCTTACGTGATCAAACTCGTGCCTTTAAAATTTCCAACATTCGTCATTTGTACATGTATGTTGGGCAGTGCTGTGATGTTGAAAAAGACTACTGTACATGATTTTGCCACACGTTTTGGACCATTTTGAATGCAGAGCGTGAAGTGAAGATATTACCTATACGTATGCATCTCCTGAAATGGAAATGCACACCATACTGAAGGAGCATTTGTTGGCAGTTGGACTGCTTCCCGATGCTGAAGAAAAACTGCCATTATTTCATTTACTGAAGGAAAATTTGACTTGAAAGTGAAAAACATTCTAACAGTCCAACCTACATTTACCTGGAAATATTACATTGCTTCATTTTCTGGAACATATTCATATTGTGTTAGAATGAGTTTTGCGGAATACATACCTGTGAAATATTCCAAAAATAAATAAAACTGAATATACGCACGGGAACACAGTGGTGTATTGCTGGTTTTAATTCGTAGAGCAATGGTTACAAATGTTAATGGGTTCTTTCTGTCTTGCATTTTTTTTTTTTTTCTTTAGTTTTTTTTTTTTTTTTTTTTTTTTCTTTTCTTGCGTTGATTCATTTTTGTCTTTTCGCAATTCGATGTTTTCTTTCATTATTCATATACAAGATGGCACAATCAATACAATCAACTTTCCATGTCCATCAATTCATTTTATTCTCTGTATCGATTTCGAAAATCTATTTTCTCTCTCTCTCTCTCTTTTTCTCTCTCTCTCTCTCTCTCCTCACCTTGATTCTTTTTTCTTTTTTTTTTCTTTTCGCAATAGAATGTTTTCTTTCATTACTCACATATAGGATAAATACGAGCAGTTGTTAAAGTCTACCCTTCATGCTAAATAATTCGATTTCGAAAACTCTCTCTCTCTCTCTCTCTCTCTCTCTCTCTCTCTCTCTCTCTCTCTCTCTCTCTCTCTCTCTCTCTGGTAAAGATCTATTCGACTGGATAAAGGAGACATAGTCTGATATCATTAATCAATAGTCCTCTTGGTAACGCCCATCCATGAAATACCAATTACTGTTATCACACGGCCTAGCCGTGAGTTGCCAGAATTTATAACATGGAAAAGATCTGACGAGAAAGACGCCTTCAGAGAATAAATAACATGTAAATAATGTCAGTAAGATGTTAATGTAAACGTAGTATGTCACAAGAGAGAGTAATCTACCTCACCGCGTACTCCTGGGCGTTCTAATCGAGAATCTGCACTTGCAGAGTTTGACATTTTTTTACGTGAATTTTGTGTGGATTTGTTTAAAAGGACTTTGTACATTTTGTGTGAAGATCTTGTGATCACCCTGCATCTCTTTGAATTTGTATTTTTCATGCTTTTCGCTTACACAAAATATATCTGATTTATTCCTATTTATTGTGCTCTTGCAATTGTATGTTCATGTGACTTGCATAATACAGTAACGACTTAAGGATTGACTCTGGAACCAGACCCGAAGTCACGAATCTTCTGAGAACAAAAATTGAATTTGTGCTAAAATTTCAAAGATTTTGATCTTCTTTAACTTCGCTCTAAATGAAGTTAGAACCACAAAAGGTTCTACTTTTTGTCATTGTTTGACAAATTTAAATAATATATCAATCAACTGTTAATATGTAAATATGATTTCTCATTTGGGGATTTTTGAGTCTGAATTCAGTTTCTGTGCTCTCTGGGGAGAGGTCCAAATGTAGTTTTGTTTCGAGTATTAATTGCAGGCTGTAATAGTATATACAATACAATGTGGAAATGTGTCTGTGTGTGTGTGTGTGTGCGTGTGCGTGTGCGTGTGTGTGTGTGTGTGTGTGCGGTTAAGATAAAGAGTAAAAAAATGGCTTTTTCACTCTTCAAACTTTTAACATTTATCCACCTATGTTTCTTTTCATTTAAAAATAAACGTGCGGTACATAAACTGTACAAATCACTGGCGAATTTATTTGGACCAAGGTAGAGTTTCTAAGTCAATGATACGCCAGTAATATATTGAAATAAACTTGCCTTTACATAATCTATGGGCAGATAAAGTAGATGACCGGCTGAAATTTCTAAAGTAAAAGTAACGTCACTAGTAACGTAGCTACATGAGAGCTACACTAAATGTCTATCATATGACTCATAAAAAACAATGCATAGGAGAAGCGTGTAATTCCTCTTAATAGGAAATACAAATAAATATATGATAAAAAGACACCAATGCATGCAAATTAAGTGTATAGGGAGTGTTACTATTATTGTTTCACTTTCCCTGCAATCAACCCTGAATTTGTTTTCTTTTGCGAAATCGAGAAACCATTATGTGCCAGTACATGGAGTTTTCTGCTGACAATGCCAGCTGTTCTCGAATGTTTGAGGAAACTATGAATATATAGGATTATGCAATAAAAGTTACGAAATGTGTGTTCACTTTGGGGTCGCGTGCGTTACTTACCTAAACTTAACCATTCTACTGCCAGTGCGTTTCACACCGGTTGTCAGGTAATTTTATTTTCCTGTGCGTTTTTCTTACTATTCCGACGCGTTACGCACTTCTCCTACGGATTACTGTTTATACCCCTTGTCTAACCAAGATCTCACGGAACCACGCCATAGTCTGTTTAACTAAGACTGTCACTTCACTGACCTACAAGTGCAAGTTACAAGTTACTAGTAACTTTTTTAAGATGGGGGGGGGGATGCTGTTATTATATAACCTTCGTATCATGTAAGAAGAACAGATAAAGCAAATAAAATACATACGTAAAAAAATGAACTTACACAAAATTAAAGAAATGCAAAAAATATATTGAAAATATAATATGAAGGTATAAAATAATTATTATCCAAAATATAGATCGATTAATGTGTACACAAACAAATATATTCTACTGAATTGTTAATTTATCGTTGTATACAGAATATATAGGTTTTTAAAGAAAAGTACTTGAAAGTTACGTGATCGTTTTTCTTATTAATTCAAAAGGTATTGCGTATTATTATCAAATGGAAACTAGCAGCATATTGAGATATGTTGATATTCATCTCTGACGATGCTTTCCGAATAAATTTGCCGTTTTCTCTTCTTCTCCCTCCCCTCAATCTTCCTTACATCCACGCGTTCTGAAGCGGAGGTGATTTGTATGGTAGAGGAGTGGTCGGAATCAACGGTTGACAAATAGATGGCCGTTTTGTTGGAGGTGGAGGTCGATAGAAGGAGGGGTTGATATTTCCACCATCTTCGCCAATATCTCTATCACTGGGCATTGCCCGAATCTTGTTCCTATAGACCAAAACATAACTTACAGTTACCTTGGATTTATAATAGCTTACCCTGCCACCATCAGGCATTAGGTCATTACAATCGTATGCTCCGTTACTATTAACCAGACCTAAACAAATCTTAATAAATAAACTAATACAACGGACTCATGGCAGGACTATATAATATCTAGACACACGTGCATACATATACATACATACATACGCACGCACGAATACATACTGTCTGACTGACTGACGAACAGGCGGACAGATACATATTGTAGATGAACATACGGACATTCTGTAACAGATAGTGATTGATATATAAATGCGTGTGTGTCTTAGAGACAGATAAATAGATAAAAGAGAGGGGATAGGGAGATACATCGCAATGTGAAAGAAACGCAATCACTGGACATATAAATCTAAATTTTATAACTTAGCATATAAATATTTGATTTTTACTATCCTCCCATTTGATATTAGTATTGACTAATGCTAGAGAACTTCTGAGGACTTTGTCTCCTGCTACTAAAAATAGGTTTACATTTGATAGCAGCCACGCGATTGACGTTCCAGACAGTTATTGACAGACTTAACTTAGACATGTGTTCTTGTTCGATAAAAAAAAAACAAAAAAAAAAACAGTGCATAACAAAGGAATCTGTGTGAATAACAAGAATCAGGTTGTAAAAGAAAACGATGAAATTGCAAAACTTACTTTTCTTCCTCCTCACGTCTTCGTTTATACAAAAACAAACAGAAGAATATACAGCAACCAGTCGTGGAAATGGTGGCAACGCCGACAGCGATTGCTATATGCCACCATTGTATCTCTGTAATAAAATCAGATTTATCGTTTTGACAACTTTTATTTAACTGTAGACCGTATGAAATTACTTTTACTCATGTACATAATTACTGAAGAATCCTACAGTTTCATGGGGCTAAAATTTCATTTATACTCAACCAGGTTATGGAGACTTAGGTTGCTAGAGTAAGCTTTAAGACATGCCTTAAAACAGCAACATTAAGTATCTTGGAAAGTTTCAACTTCTAAATTGTTTAAAATCCACGAAATTAACAAAATTCAATCCTCAAAGAAATTTGTTGATTCTACAATATGTAGTTTTAACGTGACATTGCACGATTTCTCATCGTACCAATGACGAGAAAAGTTGCCATTTTGTACAAGTCCAAGACGCCCATTTAAACCATATTTCTTGGCCTTTTTACGAGTATGTTTTCCAGTAATGTATTTGCATTTTTAAATCTCTAAGAATGTGGATACATTCACTTGCTTTCTAAACGGAAGCTATGTTAAACTTAATTTGGAATTACCACCTCTTCCACTTTACAGAACCTATTGATTCCATCGTGGATTTACAATCTGACCTCGTCCACATTACATAACTAATTGATTCTATCGTGGATGTATATCTATCAGACCGCTTTCACATTATATAACTTATTGATTCTATCGTGGATTTACAATCAGCAGTTTTGTGAAGAGTACATCCATTTAGAATAGACTCAAGAACCAGATAAAGGCTATTTTGAAAATAGTAGTGCAGTAACATCAATATTTTTTAAGATCTCATTTATTGATTGATTCCTGAATGGATGAATGGATTTTGCGGCAATAAAGTATGCTGAGGTGAAGGCAAGTAAAATATGCCTTGTTCATAATTAAAAAGTCAATGTCAAGTATCTAACTTATGTCTTCGTTCTCGATATGATATTTATCCATGCAGAGTTGTTTAATGTTAAGAACAACTATGCCTATAGTACTCGATTTTTTTAAAAATACAAAACTAAAGTGTGACCTGAACTGCTAGAAACTTGAAGGGTTAATGAATCAGTTTCAGTCAATGAGGTTCCCAATCGGAACACCCTTAACCACCTCCTTCGAATGCTAGACCTCAAAATGCCACTAGGAATGTTATCAGCCTTTCCCGTCACACGCTAAAAAAAAAAATTTATGTAAATGGTGGCCATTTTGAACTGATCTCATGCGTGTTGCTGTCATTACTTCATAATAATCTCATTGACGTCACAACGATTTGACGACGTATCATCACTAATAGTAAAAAAAAGCAATAGTTTGAGGCTATGGAAACTGAATGATTTCTCCCTTTTTTTAATTAAAAAAATTCCAGGAATTACATTAAAAATTTTAAATGCAGTATTTTATTGATGGCTGAAACGTCGTGAAATGTTATTTTCAACGCCCATTTTTCATTATGAGAATCTATTCTTCTAGCCGGATGTTCGTCTGCCAGAAACTTACCAATTTGGGAAGTATCAATACGATTACCTCTCAGTCTCTTTCAGAGAGTTGAATAACTTCGACTCGTTATGCACTTCATTCATGCCCGTGGTTTTTATCAGGTCATAATAACTTTATTGACATCACAAAATCTACATGACGGTTCTTCACTAAAATCAAAGTAAGCAACAGTTGGAAGCTATTGAAACTGACTTGTGTCTCTATATATACTATAGATACCTGCACCCACAATTTTTAACGTTATTTTAAAATAACCTTAGAAATTGTGGGTGCAGGTATCAAGTCCACCTACTGTTTTTAACTTGGACTCACACTAGAAAGAAAACGAGAATGTATTGATAAGATTTTAAACACTGCGCCGGTTCTAAACAATAGTTCTAGCTGTCTCGGGTGTTCGAGGCAACCGTACCTGATGTAACGAGGTTATAATGTTGTGTTTTATTGTTTTTTTATTTTATTTTCTATTTATTTATTTATTTTGGTGGGGTGGGGAGGTCGCAGGAAAGGCATATAGACACCACTGAGAGGATCCCTAAAGAAATACTCACCTCCTCTAACAGTTTTTAAATCAACATACGATAATGAGTCATCGTTAACTTTGATAATTTCCGTTTGTAATATGAAATATGCGAAGCCTAAATGCCAGAGCAGCTGACTGACTTTTGGTGATATTATGCGTATGCTGACCGACAGCGCGTGACACCTTAAAGATTTCTTGCACTGCGGCACGTGCGAGTTCTAAACCAGTGCACAACAAAGTAGTGTACGTTTCACGAACTATCTCTGAATTTATTTTTCAGTTATGTCCATTATTGTACGTTTAAAATAATTATTCCTTTATTCCAAAACCGTTTTACTAGTATCTTGAAAGGTGTACAATAGTGTTCTGTTGGAGAGAGAGAGAGAGAGAGAGAGAGAGAGAGAGAGATGATTCGAGGTGTTCTGCTTTTTTCCCAACTCTTCCCAGATTTTCTTGCAATCTTGCGGTTGAGGAAAATTCTTCAAAACATACACATTGGAAAATCTGAATAATGATACACGTGTTACTAAAAGAGCTCGCTTCGCATTTGGTGCATAGCTATTAAAAATGTTCTTATAGACTAACTCTTGTACAGAAAGTACAATGAAACCTATTATTCTTGTTGCCGCCAAAAGAAAACAAAAAGAAAGCACTCCCCAATAACAACTACATTTGATCATTCCCATTAACTTAGCAAAGCAGCATTTATCATCTAAAATCCGATCACCTCCTAATTCAGACCACCTATTCATATTATTTCACGGTCTTCATCTGGGTTTTTGGCAATCATTCACTCACTCATTCAATCAATCAATATAGGCCTCACCCATTCCTGAGGAAGAGTCCTTACTGGCTTCCGTGTGCATGGCTTGATTGACATTCTTTTGTGACGTTGTCAGCACATTTATCGTAAAAGCTGTTGCTGATGACGGCTCGGTTGTCGTTGTTGTTGTTGATGACGTTACAGCTATGGTAGTAGTTGTATTAGATGACGGCACAGTTGCTGTAAATATTGTTTTCGATGACAAAACAGTTGTTGTCATAGTTGTTGTTAATGACGACACAGTTGTAGCATCTGTTGCTGATGATGGCACAGCTGTCGTAGGAGTTGATGTTGTTGATGACAGTATTGTCGAAGGAGTTGCTGTTGATGACGATACAGTTGCTGTCGGCGTTTTTGTTGATGACGGCACAGTTGCCGTGAGAGATATTGTTAATGGTACGGTTGCTGTAAGTGACGATGACGGTACAGTTGTTGCAGTTGTTCTTGATGACGACACAACTGTGGTAAGAGTTGTTGCTGATGAAGGTACATTTGTCGTAGGATTTGCCATTGTTGATACGGGCACATTTCTTGTAGGAGTTTTTGCTATTGATGTCGTTACACTTTTGATAAAATTTGTCGTTGATTTTGGCACATTTATCGTATGAGGTTTTTGTGATAACCGCACAGCAGTCGTATGAATTTGTGTTGATGGCCGCATTGTCTTAAAGATAGTTGTTGATAATGACGGCACAGTTGTGGAAGAAGTTGTTTTTGATGATGGTACAATTATCACAGATGTTGATGTTGTTCGAATGGTAGATGTTATTTTCGTCGACGTTGTTGTTGATGGAAATTTTGTTGTCGTTGAAGTTGTTTGTCCTGCAGACGTCGTTGGAGTCGGAATAATCTTTGCTGGTGTTGGCATAGTCATATTTGTTTTTATCGGCGTTGCATTTGCCGGCGTTGAATTTGACGGCGAACTAATCCTCGCCAATGGGATTTCGCTTGTAGGCGATATAGATGTCGTGGAAGTAAGTTTCCTTGTTGTTGATATAGTTGTGGTCGTTGTCCTTGATCTAGATGTTGGAGGCAGATTTGTAGTCGTCACAGTTGTTGTACCTGCAGAAGTTATGGTTGTAGCTGTTCCCAATGTTCCAGTGCTTAATTTTGTGGTGTTTCCTGTTAACAGCAAATTTGTTTTGGTAGGAGTTGACTTTCCTATAGACGGTATAGTTGTAGTAGTGTCTTTGGTTGTTTTAAGTTTGCTAGTATTGCTTTTTGTTGTTTCTTTTCTTGACGGCACTAGTTTGGCAGTTGTTGTGGTAGATGATAGGAGTGTTTTTCTTGGTAAATGCTCTTGCCCAACTGTGGTTGCCACAATTGAGGACGGTACGGTTTTCATACTTGCTGTTGTAATCATGGCTTTTTCTGTTGTAGAAACAAAATTGTGTTATATTCTCACAGAATATTATAATTTCTTGGAAATAATTCCTTTTACCACTTTAAGATTGGCATATTGAAAAATATTTATCTCAAGAGATAAAATATGAAGTTTTTTTCTGACATCTTTTATACAATCTTTTCAAACAATCAAAATATACTGTATCGAGCGAAACTTTCCACTAACACACTCATACTTCTAAATGAGCGGACGTAGTTCAATATTTAAAGTTTTTAATGTATCTTTCATATATTTTGAACCAAATATATTTCAATCGAAGCTCTTTGAAAAACAAAAATCAAAATCATACCTTGCAAGAATAAATTGATCACATCGAGAAAAACAAGAAAAATACTAATACAAACAATGGTGCCTACCTTGAATAACTGAAAAATGAATACACCGAATCGCACTTGTCAGTCTGAAAGAAACAATGAAGGAAATTACGTGTGCCAATATTAAAAATTATGGTACGATGTTTTGGTCACAACTGACCGCAAAATTAAGGCACTAAAATATGAAAATGACCTTAACCGTGTCCAAGAAACTGGGCGTATTGACGAATTAGTGAACTTAGTTCACTCGCTGGCAGAAAGAATAAATTTGCTTTTAGTGTTTCAGGGTGGGCGATGTAGGATACGTTGTACACGAGGACAAGACGGTAAACAATCCTGAGTTGACAATAATCGACACGAATGTGCCTTCGACTCTCTCATAATCGATATTGAGGGTTGCAATAGGGCAAATACGTGCTTTTGGCAGTTCTATGGCTAACGGTACAAGAATCACTGATACAATACGCCGACATTAACGAACTGACGGAAAGCCACTTTCGAAACCGTTAACCTGAAAGTCAACGTCATCCGTCTCAAATGCAATTTACGAGGCCGCCTTAGCTTCCAAAAAGGGTTCCTTCGCAGCAGCATGTCGCATACCGAGAGGCTACTGGAATTAAATACCGAGACGATACTGTCAGAAACACAAAACGGTATTTAATACCGGGTGACTGCAAACGGACGAATAATGAAAAAGACTACTAACAGGGACAACGGTATTAAAAGAGAGTTTTTCAACCAAAAAATATGTAAGTTAACAAGTCTCTCTTGAATACTTCAGACCTGCTAAATACAAATATTATTGTGCCAAGCTGTAATATGATTGTATAGCCTTCTAATGTGTTATAAAAGTGACATAAATATTATTTTTAAAAATAAACTTATTTTGGGGATTTTACACTAACATCCCCTCAGTAGGCTAAAGCTGGTGTTTTACATAGTAAATTATTAGAAATGCAGATGCATACTTTTTTTTGTCTCGCCTGCTCGGCAGAGGCGAGAAATGAATCTTACTTTTTCCATTGAAGGTGGCGGGCTTCAGATCAATAACAGGTTGTAATCCGGTATTCGGTGACAGGGTGCAGAAGGACTATCTACATTTTGTGCGGGCTCATATTTCTGATGTGGTCTTTTGTTATCAAACAACAGAGTGAAAATCTGCGTTCTGTGTGGATAAAGTTCAACCAATTGCGCAGCACAGAAAACGCGAGAATAACAGCAATCGGATGTCTGGACATCGTTCGGTCCCCACCTACCAGACGGAAACCCTCAATACTTTTGTAGAAGGATGTACAATGTGTATCACACACTTGCGGAGAGCGGTATGTAGTTCTAATAGTCCAAATTGTTACAATCAATGTGGGCAGCAGGAAGATACCAACAATGGCTTATTCTCAACTTTCGAAGGATCCCACGATGCAGTTAATTTTCAAAAGTTTACATGTAAGAATAGCAAGGCATAGGGGTTATCAGTTCCTCAAAACGATGGTAGTTATCGAGACGCAGACTCAAAAGTTCAGACAGCAATGCGGACACACAAACTCATATCTCATGCCCCGAGGTGTCTGTTTCTCACACTAATCGTTGACTTAACTGAGGAGGTTCATGATGACATATTCAAGGTTGATGTATCAGGAACAGATTGGTATGACAAGATCGTGCCAACCTATACTTCAAGATTTCAACATTATGACAGATTCGTGCCCAGAAAAGGAAAAAACAACGCTAACTTTCTCTTTTGCTTTAGCAGTATATGGAAATAGAGACTCTCTTGCAAATATTCATCCATGCCCCCAAAAAAGGATATTGGAATTTGTATCGCAAACTTAAGCTATTTTTATAAGATGTATGACCACGCCAACAACGCCAGACGGGATGCCGTCAACATTTAAAAGATGAGTAAGTAAGTAAGCAGGAAAATATTGTAGCTAAAGCCTCGCTTTCGTAGAGATACAAGGTGATGAATCAGCAATCTCTCTCTCTCTCTCTCTCTCTCTCTCTCTCTCTATATATATATATATATATATATATATATATATATATATATATATATATATATATATATATATATACACTAAGGTTCAAACTTTTGCGAAATGAAAATAACATCTGCTGTTGGAAAGAGCCAAGCTCCTGAGGGTAGACAGAAGCATTTGTAATAAGCAAAGCTGAAAGTAAAGTGGATTTTAAACAGATTTTAAATGTGAATATCTGCTTATTCCTTTTGGCCTTACTCAGACAGTTGACTGCTGGAGAACAGAGACAAAGGTGCTACTATACTACACTTTCTGGGAGAAGCTGTCATGTGTTAGATGCACAAGCTTTGGTGCAAGAAAAAGAGACCTTTCAATGCCAAGACATTTGAAACTTTTGAATACATATTTGCTGTATCTCTCCTTGAAGTTGGATCAGATTATGATAGTCAAGTGCAAGCTTATCACGACAAGACAGATACGAAGTCATTTTAAATTTTAGTAACAGCAAAGTTAACAGTGTAGTGTTCGCAGCAAGTGATACTTCTATGCTTATTCTATTGCTGGTCCCCAGAAGCAGAATGGCATGCACGCATGCAGCATTAGATAATAATTGCACATCAAAAGCTCCGAATTATCTAACTGTACACGAGATTTGTGATATCCAAACCTCTGAATTACCTGCCTCTCCTTTCAATTTGTGAGAGGTCTGGAATGAACTCTGGATACCTTGTTCAATACACTTCAAAACCTTTCCTTTCAAAGACCAGTTGCAACACAACCTCTCATCTAGCTAGACTCGTAAGAAAGCAGATCAACAGTCTTTCAGCAGAACTAGAAGCTACTAACAAGCCGTAAAAATGATAACTTGGATCCAGAGTAGGTTAGGGATGCTTAACGGTTCTATTTTAAGATGTACGGCTTTCCAGCGGTCAAGCGCACATATCACTTGCCAGAGGTCCAAAGCACAGACAGGGCATGTTCATCTTGTTCATGAAGTTTCGATCACCAGAAGCACTCCCAGCAACAAGTGATACCCTTCATTGTCATATGAAGAAAGTGCATTACCAGGTCATGGTGTTTGGCCAGGCACACTGTTAAAATTATACATTCCCATCCAACACAACAGGTTATAAACTGGTTGAGAGAAATCTAGCGTAAAAGCTAATGCTCTTCCCAGCAATACAAGGTTACCTTAAGGCAATTGACATCTCAGATTTGAAGAGAATACTCAGCCCACTGAGAAGTATAGCTACACGTATTATTTTAAATTGGCGTTTTTCTTCCTAAATAAGTCATCGTGATTACCCGAATGCCTTTATGTAAGTTTCGAAACTTGTATGCAGATTGGACGTATACTATGAGTTATACCGATTTGAAATTGTACATGTTATATAGACACAAGCACCTGTATGATCCACTCGGTGGGAAAAACACTTGTCCGACCACCAATGTATACATTTAAAAAGTGCAATTAAGTAAGCGTTTACAGTTACCTGGGTAATCAGACTGGGCAGCTGTTCATAGGAATGTTTGTTATTACGATAGATGATTGACATATGCCGCTGCCAGTCGATACGTCAATTGTAGAAGTCGCTGGTACGTATCCTGAAATGTCAATGTTTGCTGCATCGGGGCTTGCAAATGCACATAATTGGAACAGTGGTATTTAATATTCATGGCACAAAGGACGTGATATTAATATCATATGCTAGAGAAGAGTTAGCAATGCAAATTACGCTTGGATTCGGATTTTATGTACTTTGTGTGTGATTAAACAAAATTCACACTTCGATAAATATACCACCATGGTCGTTGAATCCTATACTACTATAATCAAAGACTTTGAATATACATATCAAATTGTCAATGGATATGCATATGTACATATATATGTTTTAAATTACGTTACATATAAATCATTACGTGTATGAGAGCGAGTATATTACTGCTGTACATTTGCCGGTAAGGTAACAAGTAGATTTTATTTACATGAAGATCGGTAGATATGTGTGTTAGAATTAATATTTATTACATGTTTACATACTTATTTATAGCATTTGGATATTTACCGGTGTGTGCGAAGCTGAATTCCAATACATACGTTTAAGTATGTCTATACAAACGCATTATTAATATAGTACCTTGATCGTGAAAGCTTCATCATATCTAGTGTGTATGTGATATCAGCGGATCTCCCAAAACGCGATGCGTCGAGTGTGATCCCCTGATATCACATACTCAAGAGATGATACAACCTTCACGATCAGTGCACTATACAGATTATGCTTGTATTATATACCTTTAAACAATAGACATTTATTTTAATTAATTATTGGAACTACTTTTTATTGTGTAAGAGGTTATTAATTGGTGATGAGGTGCCGCATAATGTGTGCGAATATTCTGTCCTATTTCTGGACACACAATATGTACGTTCTCATGAATGTGTTTAAGTTGGATTTACTCAGTGACAGTGTCCGGAATTTTAATCCACCTTTGTTTTGACGAATTTGCTTGATTCAAATCATTAACGATGATGCTGAAATTCATCAGTTTAACGCTCTGAAGCATTTCACCGTTTTCTTTTTTCAGACTGGAAGCAGACGATGTGAAACTCAAAGATGTTCTGTGATCTTCACGAAAAGACTGACGGTCTACCGTTGCTGTACACATTTTTAACTATGCACTCTAATTTGAATAATACTCTTAACTTATTGAGATTTGGATTCGGGCTGAGAGTCATTCATGTGACGTCATAAAGTAGTTCCAGTTTTTCGGACTGTGATGATACGAGATTGAAAAACGCTAGTAGTTGTATTTGTGTCAGATTGTCGGAAAATGATATGTTTGAACTATGTGTCATTTATATGTATATAATAAATGTATATATCGGTTTATCAAACTTTAAAGATACATAGACATGTTGTTCAGGATTTTGATTGCGTGTTCTTGGTAGTTGAATCTTCTATACAAAGTAGATTGTGAATACTGGAACTACTTTATGACGTATATATATCTTGACTTAATTTCAATCTGTATCTTGGAATATTTTTTATGTTACATGGCAAATCTCGTATGTATAATCATGGTGTAAAGACCGGTATTCCAAGAAATATGGAACTTAATGTTTAATACCCACCTAATATTTGTACATACAGGTAGATAATACTATTTTCAATGTATACTTTAAGTCAATATTGTGTATTTGAAGTAACATATAGACCCAAATGCGATCGGATGTTCTTAATTATAATATTCCTGTTTGGTCCATGCCATTGCATATATGAACACAAGTCACAATAATCTCTCTCTCTCTCTCTCTCTCTCTCTCTCTCTCTCTCTCTCTCTCTCTCTCTCTTCGATCGATAGATATACATTGTTAGGTCTCACGAATGTTCTTACTTGTGATTTATACTTAGTTTTTATATTAAAGCAATATGTCATCGGCAGACAAGGACATTTACCTCTTCTCGTCAGATGCCGAAAAACAGAGAAAATGTGTCGAGCTGACGTCAGTTTCCGTCGGTTTCCAGGTGACGTTGATATACCAGGCTTCCTGATTGCTTGGGTCCCTTAGTAACAAAGACTTCTTCATGCCTTGTGGGGAAGTAGTAGTTATTTCAGTGATCCTAAATAAAATTGCAAATTCATTTTTCATTTTATATTGTGCAGAAAGAATATTTAACAACATTCCTAAGGAATGTGGCGAGTAAATAATTATTTTTTTTATCAATTTTGGAAATTCTTCCTTCCAGCGACAGCTAGGGATTGGAATTCGACACCAATCCAAATAAGAACCGATTCTTTTACTGCGAACTTTAGGCGATTCTTAAATGTGGATATGGCAATAATTCCAAAATATTTCCACATAGGGACAAGAAATGGACAAATTTAGCATTCACTTTTAAGGCTACGGTTCAGTGAATTCAGAGGACACCTATTTAATACAAATATTGTTAATTCTCCTCTGTGTTCTTGTGAAGAAATAGAAAGAAGGGAACACTTTCTATAAAACTGTCAAAATTATCCTGAATGTAGGCCAAAAACTGTATAGACTTGCATACTATGTTATCTGGTAATGCATAACTAACAAACAGTGAAAACTAAGACACTTATAGTACTCTGTATTATCTTGCATATCTATTTATAGCAATCTCAATGACATGATGGTGATAACTCTTCTGCCATATCTTATAATTATTTATAAATTATTTGTCTGTACTTACCGTTCTTGAATGGATGCAGTGATATGTGTTTTTACATTCATTCTGCATGTTACTATATGACTAGTCAATCATACACATGCATTTTTAATTCTACATTAGTTTCACCTACTCCAAAATGAATGTGATTTCTATAGTGTATGCTTAGTGAGCCAATACACAGATATACACTTTTTTGTTTGGAGATCGATCAATATAAGTGCGATAAGCATTTGTTCCCAGACAAAATGTTCATATTATACACTTTGTATATTTTGCAACGTTTGAAATAAATAGGGTTTAAATTAATTTTGGAAATTACTGTAAAACTTTGCCGAAACTTGCAAATTATTGGGCTCTGATTACAATTTAGGGTAATAATTAAACAAAATATCATAATAAAGTGTGAAATTACCGGATAATAATAGTCCTTATGTTTAAGTTTACAAACAGTCATCATAATATAATTATACAAAGACATAGGAAATCAGTATTTTTAGCGACGCCAGAAGTAAGTGCATGGTTCTGCCGTAAAACCCCATATTTTCGGGAGGATCTTATTTCGTTTACATTGGTACTCAAAATACAAAATGCTGGTTGTTTTTTAGCGGCACATTTAACACATCACTGGCTGAAGAAATGGGAACTAAGTGCCTTTCCCAAGAACACACCGAGGCAGTCCACCCGGGCTGGTCTGGGAGGTTATCTGATCCGCGACCCTTGGATTATGAATCTGACGCTCTGCCAAGTTCAAGTTCTTTATTGACAAAGCACAAAGCCGACTTCTCGATATAACCTGACATGCTTATAGTGTGTGCATATCGACAAGAGCAAGCAACAAACAAATAACAAGAACATTTTCATTGAAGGGATTTAAAATACCTATTGAGCTGCCAGGCTCCCTAATGACTTGATTCGCCTTATTTTGCTGTTACGTATGTCACAGCAAAATCCTCTTCTCAAAACGTAAGAAGTAAACCTGCTGAAATTATCAACACTAAAGTTTGACCCAAGATTTGAAATGCCTTTAAAAACAATAACACGTGATTTGTATGGTCTTCTGATCTCGCTGAACATATCAGTTACCTTGTGTTCTTTACACCGCTTCTAGCTACAATCTTTTCCGTAACTGTCGTATAAACTTGTACCGGAACAACGGTCTTGTCCGATTTAGTCGGTGGCAGGAATACCGGAACATGATCGCAAGGCTCGCTTGAGTTATATATATAAACCAGAAACTGAATCGGAACGCTGCTAAGAGGTTTCCTGGAATCAATGGACCGGAAGTCTTCCACTTGTATCGCGACTGCATAATAACCGACCTTGTCGATGGCTGAATACGTTATAGTGCAGTCATCCTGAAAATTAATTTGTGCCATAACTTATATCGCAAATGTTCAGAAGAGGCACATGCATTAGGCCATGCTCAAAAGTGTCCTAGTTCATATATGATATGTTCATATTAAAAACCAATAATTTCACAATTATCGTGAAGATGAATATAACATTTTGAGCAGGAATGACACTTTGTTAAACAAGTTCTAAAAGTAGGTGACGAATGGTTTCAATTACTCCAAACCTACATGCTTTATTTACTATAATGGTGAATCGAGGTTAAAGATGTTTTTCTTTTACTTTTTTTTTTATTTTTTTTTTCAGAAAATTAAATTTGTATAATTCTGGTCACCATATTAATCTAAACTGATAAGAATATATATATAGCTAATTAAGAATTGCACAAATTTTTTTCCCCAACGAAATAACCATGCTATTGCGATCAACGTACTAAAGCATAATTTGAATGTAGTCACCTGATGTAATATTGATCGTGGAAACGCACTACAAACACCGGCACATTCTGTAATCCCATTTGCCCACCGACATCGCACATTGTCTCCGTCCACATCATATACTGTGGATGAATGAAATGGTGACTTCACTCTGTGTATCTTGCATGAAAGATTTATCATTAAAGTATATATTTAGTTCCTTGTATGTTAATCCTATCATTTGACTGGAATTTTTAAAATAAGGATACTTGTATGTTAATCCCATCATTTGACTGGAATTTTTAAAATAAGGATACTTGAAGGTTAATCCTAGTCTTGTTTCTGACATATTAGAAGTATTTGAAAATGCATAAGACATATGCTAAATGTGATTGAGAAATCGAAAGATCTGCAATAATCGGGAATATAGAAAATAATAATTGTTATTGGAAAAATATAATGGTAATTTTAATATAATAAGAGATGTTCTATAAACCGAACATTAAAATCTGGACGATTACTAAGTTATGAAAAACACCAACAACTTCCAGGGCTGTCTTTGGACGATGCTCTGACCAGGAACACGTTTAACTTCGTCGATTAGTTGGCCGATTTTGCAACCGTGTTTGTGGTCGCCTGACGTCATCGGTTTGACGAAAGGGTAAACGAGGTTTATACCCATTTAATCAGAAGCAAGATGGCGGGAACATGGGGTCATCATATTTTAGCCGCAGTTAATGCATTGAAGCAAGATGACAGGATGTCGCCATCTTTGTTCCTTCTCTGCCTGTTTTTGCACATGAACAACATATTGTTTCTGGCTGACTAATTCTCGGCTGGAAAAACACCTTCGGTCAGAGCGCCAAAATAAACCCTTGGTATTTCTACCAATATGAGACTCGGTTCGATCACAAAAAGAAAACTGTAAGTTATCGAATGATCATTATTTTTAAGAATAAAGCAAATTCGCTGAGCTTCCTTTTTCATCTTGCAATCCAGTTTTACAATATCGGAAACTGCGCACCTGATATGCCTTATTTCCAATTACTTTGTTCTACATTTGTGACCGAATTTTAAGAAAAATATTTAAATGTTCTACTAATATCAGTTTATAAAAAGAAAGAGAAACATCATACAAATAAGATGAAAATCACACGTACAGTTGAACGGAAATGATATAAAATTGCACAGGTTCTGATAGTGTGTATTTGATTTGGAACAAAAATCCGAATCCGGTTTTTCTTTTTCCTTTTTTTTTTTTTTTGCACAGCCTAGATTCTGGTATGTATTTCGTAGCAAAGAAGGTCGGAGCATGCCGGGTAATAGCTGAGGATGCATTTGCGCTTAACGCCGATCTTTGACTTCATGATATTGACGTTCGACCTTCGCGCAAAGGTCAATGACGTCATAAAATCTTACAGGATTCCCAGATAGTTCAAATCTGGAGATTTCCTCTTTCTCTTTTTCTTTTCGAGAATGATATGGTTTTATTTTCAGAAACACTCAGTGGATAGTACCTTCTACTGGAATCGCTTGAACATTATAGCATGGAATGGAGACTTAAAGTAAATACAGATCAAACAAAATTGGTGTTTTCACAAGGGCAAAATCTATTTTGAATTCCGAAAAATGGTGTTATTGTGGAAAATTAGTAGAAATTATTAAAAGATTGTATTTATTTTTTTTATATTTTTTTTAGTAATGGTAAGTTTTCAAAAAGCACGATAGACTCTGAGAGGTAAAGGAATTAAGGAACTTAACATTTGGAATTCACATTTGAAAAATTGTACACTGAAACCAAGTGATTGTTTGGAGTTATTTGATGCATACATTTCTCCTATCATTGAGGTTTTCATAGCGCTAATGCCATTGAGCGCGTACAAATTAAGTTTATAAAATACGTTTCTAATGTAAAAATGTCAACATCAAATATTACTTTTTATGGAGAACATTATCGTTTGTGTATGAAGTTAAAAAGACTTGTACATTTTTAAAATATTGGTTCAGAATAAGAAGTAGTGAGAAAGTAATATGAACTACATTCTATAAAGTATTGTCGAACAGTCACAAAGTTATATCTTTAATTGGCTATCATCGTTGGATATTAAAACTTATGCTTTATAAAATCCATCAAAACTTATTTTGGATATTAACATTACCTTGGGCATTTGGTGAATGTAAAACATAGAACAGCACTGTACTCGGATAGACAGAAACCTTGGGATATTAGTATTTATGATCAAAATGAGGCTCAGGACGAATTTCACTTTTCATTGATTTGTATCAAGTATTATTTGTTGAGAAAATCCTTATTGAGAGATATTATTGAATACCTTGTTCTATTATGAAATGTGTAAGACTGATGAATTGTACTTGTAAGAAATTTATATGTAATTTTAGCATGTGAAAAAATTAACTATATACTTGCTTATAAGTCGAGTCCAATTGCAAACTGCACAGACTCAGATCTGCCGTCGCATAATGCGCCGGCAGATCTGGGTCTCTCGAGTTTGTTAGGAGTAATCAGTAGACAAACAACAGAGACCCGGATCTACCGGCGCATTATGCGACGGCAGATCAGGGTCTATGTTGTTTTGCAGTTGGATTCGACTTAGAAGCGAATATAAACGGTAAGTTATCTAGTCCCATCCTCAACAAAAAGTTTAAATAGTATTTTATGTCAAATTATGTTTCATTATTGAATAATTATTTGCATATGTCTTCCATATTCACGACAAATGTATTTGTTGTACTCAATAAACATGTAATGCTTACGAGTAAGATAAAAATATGAATCTGATTCTAATTCATATACCATGAAATCATTAAAATGACTAGTATCATCAAGAACTTCACAGTTATGTTTATCACCCATTTCTCAGCACATCCGCCATATTGGGACGTCATAAGTTTTTTCTTTCTCTTTAGCAGCTAAATATTCCGGCGAGTCGAGGCTTAATTACTCCATCTGCAGAATGTGGCATTGGTATACTCCGCACAGATTTGAGATTCTGGTAAGAAAAATAAATCGCCCTCCTCCTTTTTCGGCTAATGTGGTGAGAAATGAATGAAGAACATAATGTTAGAGTTTGTTGGTGGTATGTTTTATGTCAGTAGCTCTATTCTATTGGAAACTTCCAACTCTAAACGTTAACGTCAAACGCCAATATCAAGAAATCAAAACATCGGTGTTTAGAGCTAAGGTGCCATCAGCTAGCCAGGTGACAGAGTCTAAACTGTAATGATATTTGATGGAGGACAACAATCTCATTATTGTATAACTTCTACAATAAAGCACGTTCATATCTTGATCATAAATATTCAATTATAACAATTATTATTATTTATTCTTTTTTTTTTTTTTCCTCACCTGGGATTACTATCGTATGGTTACATCCGTAGGCGAGTCTTACGAGAGGAAACATATCTGTTCTGGGAGAAGAGTTAGCCCTTCCATTGTCCGGTCTGTTTGTCAAATCGACACTTATACTGAATGACCAAAGTCGGTTCACTCCTGTCACCAAATCTATCCAATTGCCTCCTGAAAATCTATGAAAGACACCAAAATTATTCCTTTTTTAGGCTATTTTTCCGTGATAAGCTACAAAATGCAAGTACAGCGGGGCATAAAACAGTTTTAACTTCTACCTTTGCGAATCTGCATTTAAAATTGAAATTAAACTTGTATGTAATAAATTCTTTTTAAGGCAGTTTGCCATGTGTGAGAAAATATGTATGATATTATATTATTTACTGTCTCCACGACTGGTTGCAGAATTAAGTAAAAATGATACCACATCACAGACTAAATCGACCAACTGAAAACATATGTACATATTTCAACTGTAAACAGACTAGACTGTCGTTATTGTTACTCACCCAAATTCAAAATCCATATGGTTGGAGGGAAATACATAACGAAAACTGCGTTTTCCGCTCGTCCATTCGTCTTCAGAACTGAAGTCGGTGCAGTAGAAGTAGAGATTATCCATAATCCCCCTGCAGTTTTTATGACATTCCAAGTAACTATGTGAATTATGTATGAGCATCCTTGATGTGACAATGGATTCGTTACAGAAAGTATCACTTCTTCGCCAGCTGATTCTAAAGTCAACCTCTATCTTTAATAAGAGAAAACAAAAATAGAATTTCTGTTTACAAACCAGATACGAAAGACTTTAAAAGCTCTCAATCAAGATAGCCTTTGCTTTATTGTTATAGTTACAAAATTTATTATATGTATATATATATATATATATATATATATATATATATATATATATATATATATATATATATATATATATATATATATATAAAGAACTTAAATGATGAAAAATTAAAATAACCGATTAAACGTATAGCAAGTGGAATTATCAACATTGAGAATATATGTTGGTATAGAGATTCTTAACAAGATTTGGGGGGCGGGCGGGTCGGCCAATTAACGAAAAGGGTATGTTTTCAAGAAGCATTTTGAATATTAGGAAAGGAGGGCAATGAAGAGGGTTGATCAATTGCGAATTTTGAAATTTTCCGATGATCTTTGATTGACACTGCTTATAAGAAGTGACTCTTAACAAGCTTGTTTGTTTGGTGGAAGGGGGGTTGGGGAGGGTGTGAGGGGGGTTGGGGCGGATCGCTTAATAATAAAAAGATATGTTTTTAAAGAAACTAATTGAATATTGTGAAAAAGGACAAGGAAGAAAATTGACCAACTACGAATTTTGTAATTTTCCGGAGATCTTTTTGAGTATATTGCTTTTAGCAAGAATTCCAGGTATTTTTGTTTCCCAAGCAATAGTAGCATTAAGTTTTTGGAAAGAGTCAGGTCAGACAAATTACCGAATCAGAGCAATTTGGACAGAATCGAACCGAATCGGACCTATGGAAACAGGACTAGTTAATGACAAAAGAAATATTTTCTTTCATACTTTAGGTATTAATTCTTCTTTAAAGTATATCTGTCAACAAAGTTATGAGTGAACAAGAACCTGAAAGTGATTGTTTTATAAAACAAGATAGTTTCCAAACATTAGTGGTTGTATACCGTAATATCAATCTATTACAATATATTGCTATGCTAATATTGAAATGTTAAGATTATGTATTAACATTTCTCGTCAAAAACATTATTTTTTTAATGGCCTTTATTTCCATCGTCATTTTGAATGTTAAAAACATTTTAGGAAGCACACAATTATAGGAAGAAAAAAAACGGATTTTAGCGAGAAAACTACATTTGCTAAAGTATTTTTCGCCATATGTATATAACATAGCACTGAAAATCAATTCGTCAAGTTTTTCGCGAAAATGTAGCAAAGAGACGCAAAAATATTATTTACAGATGTATATCTATCTGTATGTATGTCTGGTAACATTTTACAGTTTCGTATGACTGGTTTTGGGGTACATTTTTAATACTAGATGTATGGATCTCACAGTATTTATCAGACAGGGTGTCATGAATTTATGTTCGCCTATGGTAGACCTTGTGGATCATATTTGTGCAGAAAACTTTGTGCCAGTTGGGTTTGAGATTAAGTTCAAGGTCACAGTTGTTATGGGTGGCTGTATAGGTTGGACCAACTTTGCAAGGGTACCTGCTTGACAATTCTCAAAGTGCGTAAGTTTGCCCCAAAACGGTCTGTTCATAGTCCACTTTTCTTTCGATTTTTTTTATATATTTCTGTCTGGCTTGATAATCCTTTACTACTGCCATTTCCACGATTTCGGTAGACATGCATTTGTAATGGTGTCGAAATTATAGAGTTTGATTTTCACACACTGTTGGAGAATCGGTGGTATGTGAAAATAAATGGGGGAAATAACCTGAAGAAATATTTGTGATGCAAATATTTTATTTACACAGTTTCTCCGTCTACTTACAAGCATAAAAATATATACATGGTGATGATTGCATTGGAATATTTAACTTTAGGTGAATTTTTATCCGACATAGTGCATGCAGATACATGGACCTTGTCCAATGCTATTTAGTGCTACCTTAATGCTTGGGGCGAGGGGAATGGAGGTTATATGTGTACTGTATATAAGTGGAAATATGTGTTTAGCTACACATGAGAATGGATTAACTTCTTCAAGTAGGTGGATATGTTTTGTCCATTGTGTCTGTAACTATATAACATAAACTAAATGTCGGCTAATTTAATACGAGGTTTCTTTCTCAACTTGACGAAAAAGGCAGAGGATGTTCCGATTGAACATGCACGGTGGGAGATACATGGGAGACAACTCAAATAGGGTTCGATGTATGGAATTTGGCATGAAATCCATACCAAAGAAAGGATATAAGCTCATCCATTGAAATGTAACAAAGACAATTGGTACCAGGCATAGAAAATAATCCAACCATAAGATTAAAACTTTTACTATTTACATTCCTAAAGTATTATTTCACTATTTTCAGGCTTATTTATCTTTTTTTCAGGTAGGTTCGTGGATATAATGCAAACATATGTACCAAATATTTGTCACATAAGTTTACTGTTTGAGAAAAAGGCATGTCAATAGTTGTTAGTTTGTTTTTTAAGGAAAATTAGAATAACAGTTAATTTTGTATTAGTCTATTACCTCATTCCGGGCAACGTTTGCAACCCACATTTCACGTCTCGCATGTATGTCACCAAAATAAACAAAAAAATAAAAAATACCTAAACCCAAAACATTTAGGTCATTGTCTCTACTACCACCACCCCCACCACCCACTACTCCTACCACCACTCACATTTTACATCTCGCATGTATGTCACACAAAATTTTTTAAAAAAAAAAAAACCCTAAACCCAAAACATTTAGGTAATTGCCTCTACTTCCACCCCATCCCCCACCCACCCCCACACTACTCCTACCACCACTCACTTTATTGTCTGGACTTGTGAACTTTTCCCACTTTCATTGAAAGCTTTGGATCTCTTATTGAAGGTTAGGTAATGCTGTTTTACTTGGAATGATTATTTCATACTGAAAAGATAGGCGGAAGGCTGGCATAGCTGACTTTGGTAACGATGTGATCTATTTATGGATCTTGATGTCATGTGATCTCTGTTGATGATGTAATGATCTCTATCACCCTAACCACCCACCCACCCACCCACCCCATCCCCCACCCCGGAGTATATACCTTATACACTTAACATTTAAAGTCCTTATGGGACCTAAACTAAAAGGACTTCAAGCGAGTAGAACAGCAAAGACATTTTAGGCATAATAGTCCATGTTAGATTGCTTTGGGTTTGTTTTGGTGTTTTACGACAAAGCAACACAAGTAGGTTGTTTAGTGCAGAAGCAATGGGAATAAAGTGCCTTGCCCAAGGACACACCACGTTAGCCGACCCAGCCTGGTACTATGGTAGGGTTCAAACAAGCACCCTTTCGGTCGCGAGTTCGGCACGCTAACCACTGCGCCATCGCGGTTCCCAGTCCATGTTGGAAGAGAAAAGTAGCAATTATACATTATGATAGTGTCAAATTATGACCAGATTTATAAATTACTAATTTTGGGCCACTGTCAGGTAATTATTGCCACTTATTTTTCTTAAAATTATAGACAGGGTCAAAAATCTAATCATCAATTTTGGTCTCAGAACAACTTTTGAACAAACAAGTTGGCCACGCATATGGTAGACCTTGTAGAACATCATTTTTATGCAGAAAAACTGTGTGCCAGTTGTAATTTTTGCTTTGTATCTCTATGTAGCACAGAAAATAGACGAGTTGTCATTTTTGCTTTGTGTCTCTATGTAACACAGAACATAGACGAATTGTCATTTTTGCTTTGCATCTCTATGTAACACAGAACATAGACGAGTTGTCATTTTTGCTTTGCATCTCTATGTAACACAGAACATAGACGAGTTGTCATTTTTGCTTTGCATCTCTATGTAACACAGAACATAGACGAGTTGTCATGTTTGCTTTGTATCTCTATGTAACACAGAACATAGACGAGTTATCATTTTAGTTATCTTCCTTAATCTAACGACTAGTTACATTTATATAACTTGAGAGTCGCGATGGCTTAGTGGTTGATATGTCAGATTCACGGTCAGTGGGTTGTGAGTTCGAATCCTGACAAGATCAGCCATGATCGGCTGCCGTGGCGTATCTCTGTGCATGACACTTTATTCCCATTGTTTAAACACTGTATCATACTAATAGTTAGATGTCGATGTGTTGTTAAACACCAGCCAATTAGTCAATCGATGAATCTAATTCCCAGAAAGTGTACACTTTACATATATGTCAATTTGTCTCTATAGTTCAGATATAAAGAATATTTAAATTTGCTTACAATGCACAAATTTCAAAATGCTATTTCAAATTAAGAACACATCACATAATTTGCATATAGAAACTAGTAGCTGGAACAGACCATATCCTATTCCTACCGAATGCATATTGTATCATTATTGTAATGTATCCTTTTTGTAGTGTATCCTTTTTGTATTGTATCCTTTTTGTATTGTATCATTGTTCAAATGTATAGTTTTTGTAATGTATCCTTTTTGTATTTTATCCTTTTTGTAATGTATCTTTTTTGTATTGTATCCTTTTTGTAATGTATCCTTTTTGTATGGTATCCTTTTGTAATGTATCCTTTTTGCAATGTATCCTTTTATAATGTCCTCGAAGATAATAATCACATTTTCGATGACTGTGCAAGTTCTTCTGCTCCAAATTCAATACATAGATTGTGGATGTTGGGTTAAGCGAAGTATGTACAAATTCATTGAATTATTAAATTATCATCATAATTATTTTATCAGAAACCTGTGTCATTTTATATACAGTGCAAATTACCTTAAGGTTTGATTTAATTAATGCTAAGCAATATAGCGCTAATACGTTGCAGATTTATATTAGATTTTTAAGGATTATATATATTGTTGAATGATGTAAATTTTTCTAAACACTAAAGTTAATAATTACTTAAGGTATGTAGTATATATATGCATATATATATATATATATATATATATATATATATATATATATATATATATATATTAACACAAAAATTGATAACGTCGCAAATTCAAAACGGACTCCCAACGTTTCGAGCTAAACAAGCTCTTCATCAGGGGAATAAACAGCTTACATATACAAAACAGACAGTAAAAACAAAATCTAAGATAAATTCTGGACTCCTACATGTTAAAACATGTTAAAATCACTATGGGTAATTTACAACAAGAGATATAATAAAATTTGTGCCACAATCATAATAATAATAATAATAATAATAATAATAAACGAGCAGGTTATTGTGTATATCACATAGAGAATATATATATATATATATATATATATATATATATATATATATATATATATATATATATATACATACATACATACATACATACATACATACATACATACATACATACATACATATCCCTTCACTAAATGCATATTTGTACTTAAACTCTTCTCCCTATTGAATAATGCAAATTTAGATCTGTAATAATATGTATGTATTTCACCCAATTTCAAGATTTCAAGATTTCTGCCATCATCAAATTTTAAGTGTATTATAATGTTCATTATGTACTTGCCATGAGCGATTGGCTTTGTGCAAATCTTTGTGTATTACAATGTTCATTATGTACTTGCCATGACCAACTGGTTTTATGCAATTTTATGTGTATTACATACAATGTTCATTATGTACTTCCCATGACCAATTGGTTTTATGCAATTGTATGTGTATTACAATGTTCATTATGTACTTGCCATGACCAATTGGTTTTATGCAATTCTATGTGTATTACAATGTTCATTATGTACGTACTTGTCATGACCAATTGGTTTTATGCAATTGTATGTATATTACAATGTTCATTATGTACTTGTCATGACCAATTGGTTTTATGCAATTCTATGTGTATTACATACAATGTTCATTATGTACTTCCCATGACCAATTGGTTTTATGCAATTTTATGTGTATTATAATGTTAATTATGTACTTGTCATGAAGAACTGGTTTTATGCAATTGTATGTGTATTACAATGTTCATTATGTACTTGCCATGACCAACTGGTTTTATGCAATTTTATGTGCATTACAATGTTCATTATGTACTTGCCATGACCAATTGGTTTTATGCAATTCTATGTGTATTATAATGTTCATTATGTACTTGCCATAATCAATTGGTTTTATGCAATTTTATGTGTATTACAATGTTCATTATGTACTTGCCATGACCAATTGGTGTTATGCAATTGTATGTGTATTACAATGTTCATTATGTACTTGCCATGACCAATTGGTTTTATGCAATTCTATGTGTATTACAATGTTCATTATGTACTTGTCATGACCAATTGGTTTTATGCAATTTTATGTGTATTACAATGTTCATTATGTACTTGCCATGACCAATTGGTGTTATGCAATTGTATGTGTATTACAATGTTCATTATGTACTTGCCATGACCAATTGGTTTTATGCAATTCTATGTGTATTACAATGTTCATTATGTACTTGCCATGACCAATTGGTTTTATGCAATTCTATGTGTATTACAATGTTCATTATGTACTTGTCATGACCAATTGGCTTTATGCAATTCTATGTGTATTGTAATGTTCATTATGTACTTGTCATGACCAATTGGTTTTATGCAATTCTATGTGTATTACATACAATGTTCATTATGTACTTGCCATGACCAATTGGTTTTATGCAATTTTATGTGTATTATAATGTTAATTATGTACTTGCCATGACCAACTGGTTTTATGCAATTGTATGTGTATTACAATGTTCATTATGTACTTGCCATGACCAACTGGTTTTATGCAATTTTATGTGCATTACAACGTTCATTATGTACTTGCCATGACCAATTGGTTTTATGCAATTCTATGTGTATTATAATGTTCATTATGTACTTGCCATAATCAATTGGTTTTATGCAATTCTATGTGTATTACAATGTTCATCATGTAATTTTGTATTGACTAAGTATTTTACTGTTTAATGGAGTTTCTTAGATTTGCAAACTTGTACATTTCTCACACTTGTTATTAATTGACTATATCAAATTGCTATGATTTGCACAGATGAAACTATTGAATAAGTCTGAATTTTACTACGCACCGTTTAATTTCCAAATTGTACGAATCAACGATTAGGCGATAGATACACTGATATCATATCACACCTTTATTAACCGTTTAGCTAATCCCATTTAGATGTGTGTGTGTGTGTGGGGGGGGGGGGGGCTAAACCGTTTAAAACTCGTTGTAATTACATCATAAAACAATATGATTAAGTAAAACAACAAGTATAGACACAGATAGACTGGTGTTTCCTCTGTCTTGGAAATAGCTTTTTATTATTTTCAATGGACAGTTATTGGACAGTAACAGCCAAATAATATAAAAAAAGGGATTTCCAAGACAGAGGGAATAGGGTCTAGACACTGAATGCTTCTGATGTTCCTGTCATGTAGTTACTAATAATAAAATTTTCGGCTTTACGAAAAACATGGAATAATTGCATTTAAATATATTTTACTTCTTCAAAAAATAGCGTGTAATTTTTAACACATCGTTTGTATATAATCTAATAAAAGAACGAAATTCCAAGTCCATTAAATTTCATTGTCTAGAATTCGTTCTTTTCGTCTTTTAAAGCATATACCAGAACACATCAATTTTGTAAAAAAAAAAGAAGAAAAAAAATATAAAAACATCGATCGCTCGTACGTAAAAATATTTTCGAAATTGTAAATAATTGGTCATTTTTTCTAGATGTACTTTTTAAGTTTTGTCAAATGTTCACAATTTAAAAATATCATAACTTGCAAAGTATTGATAATGAAAATTCACATAGAAACTACATCACAATCATTGTACCTACCTCCATGTGTTTTCCGGTCGGTTTCCACATGAAAATTGCTCCTCGGAAATGAGTGCTTCGACAGGTAGGAAACAGTATGGGAAACAGCAGAATGAGAGCCAGTAGTTTTGACATTTTAGATATGAGTGGTGATTCTCGTGAATTTAACATTTTCAAACCGTGAAAATTTATCTTGATCTGAAAATCTAATGAATCTTCAATACTTTATACTTTCCCCATGATCTTTCAATCTTTTTGACAATAATACAAACCGTGTGAAGTAAAACGTCACTTTGTGAAGAAAAAAAATTCGATTAAGTTTCTTTCAACTGATATTCACTTTGTACAATTTACTGTTCGATTGATGAAACTTAATCTGGGAGTAAGACTGTCAACAGTAATAATTATTATTCAAAAGGACCAATGGTCATAGTTTTCTTATCATTTCTTTACATTTCTGTATATGTTCCCCACGTCTTCAGCGCGTGATCTTTGCGATAGGGAATTCTCGGTGATAATCATCTCTAGACGCATTCCATTTAGCAATTTTTCTGTCCAGAATGAGTCACATAAATAGTTGGTAGCTCAGTGAAGTGAAGAAATGGGCAATTATTAATATGTCGATGTCATACATTCAGATATGTAATCCACAGTCACTAAGGAAAATTCGATATTGTAAATTATTTACCTCTTTCATAAGTGCAACTTTGTGAACAATGGCACGAGAGCTTTTGTATTAAAATCAAAGTTTCTACAATACACAAGGGAACCACTTATCGTTTCAGAATTTAAAAATACAAAAGTTAAATTTAAAAAAACCCAATTTATTCACATCATTCACACGAGAATCACAAACATACGAAATGTATTAACATACTGATGTGTTGTATGTGATGAACAAAAAGTGTAACCTTTTTGAATAAATATATTTGAAATCTCATGACTGAACTCTGGAGAGAATAAAACATGAAAATTATCCACAAAAATGAAATTTAGTCTGAAATGGTCTGAATAAAAATTATCATTGCAAGACGACATTTACTTGTGCCTTAAACTTTCACAAAGAAAGATTTGCAGTTTTGTATGTTTATATATATATATATATATATATATATATATATATATATATATATATATATATATATATATATATATAGAGAGAGAGAGAGAGAGAGAGAGAGCGAGAGAGAGAAACATGCATACATCATACATACATACATACATACATACATACATACATACATACATACATACATACATACATACATACATACATACATACATACATACATACATACATACATACATGACATGAATATATACGACTCGGACCATTTTAAAGAAAGAAACAACAATGATTCAGAAAAATACATGTATAAACACCCATGTGTCAACAATAAGATCAGAACGCAGACTTATTTGGGGGTACCGAATACCAGAGAGTAACAGCAGTACTTAATGCAGACTTTACAAACACGAATAAAGGATTGCCTAAAATCCTTCATAGGTAAAATTTTATATATTCGTAATTTTTCTTTTCCTTTAGGGCTTAGGATAAGATGCAATATAATCCGTTATTGTATCTCGGAGCACGAATCTTAAAATAAATAATCTTATTTAGGATAAATACATATGACATACAGAGAGTAGAATTGATGAGAGTGACAGGAAAGTGGTCCCTAAGAGTGATGAATACCTAAAATGTCTTAATCTCGGCCAAATATGTTTTAGTCACCCCAAATATGAAAAATTGCTTTAAGTCCTTATCGATTCGTCATACATATATATATACTTTGAACGTAGCGTCCGATGTGCTCGTCAAACACGAAATGTACAACAGCCGACAACGTTTGTCGCGTTTAGGACATTTGAAATCGAGACTAAAATATGCGTATACAAAGAAACTAGCTTTGTCTATCGGTGGCGGTGTCTAATGACATGTCAGACCAGACTCTCACGAGATTTACCACAGAATCTGGAGAGACTATTCAAAAGACAAAATATAGAACCTAAAGATATTAAAATTCTGTAAAAGGTATATAAAATAAAAAATAAAGTTAACACATGTAAAATCCTGAAAACATATGGTCAACATTTTTATATAAACCGCATTTCCTCAAAAAGTCCAAGATTTTCTCGGGTGCAACATCGTCATACAGTTTCTTCATACAATTCACATCAAAATACTTCTGTCTCAAAGGGTGGAATAACATTGCCTATTTACTATTCCATAAGTTCTTCTTTCTATATTTTTCCATAATATTCATACGATGTTGTAACCGTGTATCAATCAATACCTTTTTAAAATTCATTTAGTGTTGTAAATATTTTTACTGTGATATAAAATTAGATAGCAACGCAGTTCATTTAGTGCAGTAAATATTTTGACAATTCATACGATGTTGTAGCACGTGTATCAATCAATAAATTGTTGTATTTCATTTAGTGTAGCAAATGTTTTGACTGTGATATAAAATGACAGCAATGATGTTCACTTTGTTCTTTATCAATACGTTTGATGCTAACGAACTTTGCTGGAACTCTACTAATTACATTCCAATACACGTGTTCAGCAGGGTCAGCCAATTGTTGTTTCAGCAAAATTTACAGCTTATTTCCTCTCTTAAAAAAGAATATTACGAAGAACTAACAATAGCAAAGATATTGTAGATTTTGTTCAAAACGACACTTAAATTCAATTGCCTAAAACTTTAACTTAAAGCGTTTCACATACGAAAAGATAAAAATAAGTTAACATCATATAAAAAATTAAATATTAGCTGATAAAATCCTGTAAACTGTAACATTTACGAGCAAAATTACTTACACGTTTAAACATCACATTTAATACATAATATTCTTATATGGTCAGGTCACTTTTGGCGGGTTTGACACGTGCGATATTAAGAACGTAAGCTGCACTGAAACATTTGAATGGCACGTGCTGCTTGAGTCAGTTTCGTTATCTTTCTTTAGTGTGTTTTTGTTTTGTGTGTTTGAGTGTGTTTTGCGGGAAGCTGGAGTGGTTTCATGTTTAACAAACTCTTGTTTCTAGGTATTTAATAAATTATTTGCTTATAACTTATAATGTAAAAAATAAATAGCATTCATTGTTTGCTGTATACAAACGTTTGCTGAAACACTCGTGAAAGACTTTGAGCCCCTCTGGTTTAATACTCTTCCAGTGTGCACTGGCAAACGTCTGCACGCGACAAACTGTGTATGATTCATATAAAACTGAGCCGTCCGAAGCAATAACATTTGTATAGGGTTAATGGTGAGAAAAATTAAATCGGGACGTCAAAAATAAATAAAAAAATTTTAAAAAACTTCGGTGTCTGAACTTCAGTTTCTGGGAACAGATTTCCTTTGAATGAAACAGAAAGTATTATTCTTTGAAGCGATTCCAAATTCGGATTCCTCGTAAGGGCGGGCACAAATGTCCGGATGAACGGGGGTTCACTGAATTCGATAGACGACAAATTAAAGAGCAAATATGAATAGCAGAATAAAAGAAAATGAAAGAGAACATTGAATTTTCAACTGTGCAACAATCACCAAAAGAAATACAGAAGAAAAAAAAACAACATCGAATATTTTCATTCCGTAGACCCTTTCTGCTTGGAACGGTTCAAACGTGCGTATATTAAATACAGAACACATAGGCTCATATATACTAGTACATTAGAAATAGATCAAACGTAACAAATATTTTTCGTACACTGTTGAAAGAGTGTGGGATTCAACGTGAAATATGATACAGTATGTCCCATTTGAAAATCGATGATTTCAAGAACCTACTTGGACCATCTTTGAACAAATACCGTTCCGGGAACTTAGATTTCTATAATACATTTGAAATTATGGATGTAATATCTATTTACACGTATAGTTATTATTGTTATCGTTTATTAAAAGTCAATTATGGTGAAAACATTCAAAATGTAAAGTGTTCATGCTTTATATAAAACATTACGTGTAGATTAAAAAATCCGTTTCTCCGGTCACATTTTCTCCAACCATATTCCCGATATTAACTGTTAAAATTACTCAAGAGTTAAAATGTTCAAAATTATCAAGTGCATTTACCTCCCTTGACTAAGGTTCAGTCTGCTGTTATGTTTGATATCATTTTAGAAGAAGCAGATTAGCCACTAATGTAGAAGTATTCATTGCAAGGTAATTTCAAGTAAAACCTAGTGGATTTTACACAGTATAGGGTCACAGATTGTGGTCAATAATAAAAAAATAATATTATTTTCCATAAAAAAATTAAAAAGACGCAGAAAACAGGGTTTCGCTGATTCTGCTGTGTCATATTAGGAAATATTACGAAGAATTTACAGAAGAGGCCCTACTGCTCATTCTGTTTTTTTCCCAAGTATAGTACACGTGATCAAATTATCACAAATGTTGAAAAAATGATATAGACCAGGGGTGTCAAACTATCCGGCCGCCAGACTCATTATTTATTATTATTATTTATTGTTATTTATTATTATTTATATCAAATCTGGCCCGCCATAGCAAATGAGTTTGACACCCCTGATCTAGACACATCATTTAGACAATCATCGGGGGGAAATGAGAATGTATACAATAAGTAATTAAGAGACATACAGTTCCCAATTTTGTCGCTACTTTATTGTCCACCTATTGTAAGAAAGGAGTTTCATCTCAAGTTTGACTTTTGAAAGATCAGTAACGATAATCCTTTCATTAGAGCTCCAGGCAGAAAGATTTTAAAAAAATAATTAAAAACAAAAAAAAATTAACTGCCATTATATAGAATGAAGTTGTTCACAATAGATCTTCATTAACATAAGCATCCTTCCACTTCGGATAGGGACTTGCGACTTTTGAAGAATCGGCTACCGCAATTATATGAAGAAAATTTCACAAGAATTTGTCTAGGTTTACTGTTGTTGACTGGGGGCCTACCAACGCGATGAAAGCGGTCGATGTCCGTCTGAAAACAAATCCAGTTTTAGAGACTTCGCTATGTCAAGAACGATGCCGTCAATATTTTCATCTTCGGTCTCCGGAATATCACTTACCCTCAAGGACCATCTCCACCTGTACTGTTCAGTATCATTCACCTTTCTGGACTAGATCATCCTGCTGCCCTTCAAGGGGTTGGACTTGTTCCTTTAGGTAGATGATTTCGGTCTGAAGATGACCGGTGGTGGCCTCAACTATTCCGATGATTGATTATGACATCTCTTTGACTCTGATTTCCATCGTATCAGACAGGGTAACGAAAAATGTGCCATGGGGGATGGATGAAATAGTTATGAGGCTGCTTTTACTATCCATAGTATTCATAGTATAAGTCAGAGGAGCATGAAAAGAAGATACAGTGGAGTGAAAAGACTGTACTGCACAAAACTGATTGGTATAATTCAAACTTGTAGTGTAACTAATAGTGTCACGTGCAGTACCGGATTAAGGTGGTAGGAGGCCCTGAAGCAATTTCAAAAGCGCACCGCCACCCCCCACAGCCACCGCCACCCCACCCCCAAATACCATTGGCTCCGCCTTTAATCCGGCCTTGGTAACGTGGACCCAGAGCTAAATATATTCAATTTTGAATCAGGTTTGTTACGTTTAGAATCTAACTTTGGAGAGAATTTGCCAATTCTCGCTTATTCTGCTGTCCCGATTTAATCTTTTCAATGGCGCTAAAACTCATGAAGCTGAGTTTAACAAAATGAAAGAAATGTATAAATGTTTATGGAAACACAGATGACAAAACAGGTTGGTGGGTAGGGGATATAAAAGTCTATTCACATTGCACTGCACTGAATAAGCTGACGTCGTGTCCCTCAGCGACTCACATACGGGATTTATGAAACAAAAAATTAGGATTGAAAACTAACCCATAAACGTTCGTACTAAGCAAACAAACAAACAAAAACAAATTAACATTGGTTTACTTGGTCACATAGGCCTCTTTATAACATCAGATAAATATTTAGGTCGGTGATATAGGTCAAGCTCGTTCACAGATTGCACTGACACAAATGATAGGTATAATTTCCAAGTCTAAAACGTTGTCAAACTCATGACCACTTCAGTAGTGTAGGTTTGCGATTTAGTCCTTATTAATTTGTCATACATACATACATACATACATACATACATACATACATACATACATACATACATACATACATACATACATACATACATATATATACATACATACATACTATCGATGTGGATTAAGCATAGCATCTGCGGGAACATGTCGGAAGTGAAATGTAGAAAACCTGACGACCCTCATAGCGGGTTTCAGATATTTTAATTAACACTAAAATCATTTAAACAATTATGTTTACAAAATAGCACATGTTTTTAAACTGATCACTGCTCGAGGCGCTATGTGCAGACAAAAGAACGAGTCCCGTCTATTGGTGGCGGTATGTTATGGATCGTAAGACTAGATTCTTGCGAGATCTACCGGATTCTTAAGAGGGTCTATTCAAACAAGACTGTTTTTTCCCCATGTGGATATAGAAGCTATCGACCTTGTTTAAAGACTGATCTAAGTCGCCACGTGGCTGTGTTTTTGAGTAGGTTATCTGTATTCCTACAATTGTCAATGACAGGCCACGGCCTCATTTGATTCATGCAAAATAAATTTAAAAATAAAAAGAACCAATGGATATATAAAGTGATAAGGTTGCTTATTGAGTACCGTTTTATTCTTATAAGTTCAAATGCAAACTGCACAGACCCAGATCTGCCGGCGCATTATGCGACGGCAGATCTGGGTTTATGTAGTGTGTTAGGAGTAATCAGTAAAACAAACAACATAGACTCTGATTTGCCGGCACATTATGCGACGTCAAATCAGGGTCTATGTTGCTTGCGATTTGACTCGACTTATAAGCGAGTACAGACGGTATATCACAGCAGTAACCTTACTCGTGTATTCCCCAAACCCAGTATAGCACAGCAGTTCCCCCACTCGTGCACTCCCCAATCCCAGCGTATCACAGCAGTGCACCCACTCGTGCATTTCCCAATCCCAGTGTATCAGAGCAGTACCCCCATTCGAGCATTCTCCACTTTCAGTGTATCGCAGCAGTGCCCCTAATCGTGCATTCCCCAATCCCAGTGTTGCACAGCAGTGCCCCCAATCGTGCATTCCCCAATCCCAGTGTATCACAGCAGTGCCCCCACTCGTACATTGCCCAATCCCAGTGTATCAGAACAGTGTCCCAATTTTGATCCTATACAATTAATCACATATATTGTTTATTCAACCCCATCACAACCCACCATTCTCAGTCTAATATAGACACAGCTTCCAGATGATTCTTCTGCAGGCCGTTTGGATTATCGTCTCTGATGGTTTACATTAAAACACGTTTAGATGATTCGTCTAGTTTCGATTCCCTTAAGTGTTGCAATTACACTTATTACATGTCAATACATATATTCAGAAAGGCCAGAAAAATAATATTTCCGCAAAATAAACAACTTAATTCTCACTTTGAAAAAGATTTATTAAAAGAACTTAAATGTTAAATGTGACAGAAATTTCAACTACTAAACTTATAATTTAAAGCGTTTTTACATATTAAAAGATTTGATTATGTAAACCTCATATAAAATTATAAAAAAAACTTTTTAAATCGTATAAAATCAATCAGTATTTACATGTATAGGCAACCAGTGACATAACTTGCACCTTTACAAATTAGATTTGATACACTATATTCTTACATGTTCATGTCACTTTGAGTGGGTTAGACACGTATGATTTTAAGACGTCAGCTGTGCTCAAACATTTGAATGACACGTGCTGCATCAGACATATTGTTTTTTTGTTTGTTTGTTTGTTTTTGTTTTTTTTCTTGGTGTTTTAATAACTTTTGTTTGTAGGAATCTGATAAAAAATTATGCACTGAAAACTGATGATGTAAGGATAAAAAAACATTCACGGTTTGTTGTGTGAAAACGTGTGCCAAAACACCTGTGTGCTCTCGCAAACGTTTGCACACAGCACACGGAAGACTGTGTATTATTCATATTAAACTGAGCCGTCCCAAGCCACAAAATTGTCACAGGTTGATGGTGCGAGAAAAACAGCCGTGACGTAAAAGTTACATTTTTTTTGGAAAAAAATCGGTATCCGAACGACATTTTTTTATGGGAACAGATTTCCTTGGAATGAAACAGAATGCATTATTATTTGAAGCGATTCATAAATTCTTGTTCCTCGTTTATCCTTAAGAAAGGTTGGGCACAGAAGTGTCCGGATAAACGGGGATTCACTGAAATTGATACACGAAAAATAAAAGAGCGAAGATAAATGGCAAAATAAAATAGAAAATTGTATATTCTAAATTGCTTATCTATAAAGAAAAGAAATATAGAAAAACTAACATTAAACAATGTCATTCCTGGGGATATTTCTGCTTGGAATGGCTCAAAAGTTCATATATTAAACACAGAACTCATAGGGTCATATACACTTGTACATTTGAAATAAATAAAAGACGGAACTCATAGGGTCATATACACTTGTACATTTGAAATATATAAAACATAACAAATGTTCTTTGTACACTAATGAAAGACTTGGGGAAATATTATACAGTAGGAAATATTTAAAAATCGATGATTTCAGAAACCTACTGCTAACAAAGCCAGTTCTAGTGTTTTGAGAATCTATAAACAAACACCTTTCCTTGAACTTAGATTTTAACAATCCATTTAGATTAGGAATCTAATATGTACGCACTTTATATATATATATATATATATATATATATATATATATATATATATATATATATATATATATATATATTTACTATTATTATGGTTTAGTAAACGATCACACGTTTAAACATAATTTATTACAACAGGATAACAAATAAATAAATGAACATGAAATCATTAATTTGTTCACTTCAGCAAACTAACATTTTCTGTTCATTCTGACATGAACTCGCATGTGGTTGTAAACAAGGGTACAATAAAAGCTGTTTTCTAAATAAAAATATGGTGCATAGAATGGTGTTCGATCACTTATATGCAGACATTCATCAACAATGAAAATAATTTATAAGCATCAGAGAAAAAACAAAATTGTCGCACTTCTACGATTTTATTTAAACTCTCCCGATCTGCAAAACTTACCCTTTTCGGACTTTATTTATAAAAAAAAAAAATAATAATAATAATAATAATAATAATAACAGGAGATTTGATTGTGATTTTCAACGGATGCAACAGAGAGGTAAGAACTACTGTATTTATTAAATTAGTTTTAAATGTATATACCTATACGGTATAATACGGTATAATAAATTATGGCTAACAAAAATCGAAAGTTTCGAACTGCATGGCAATGTCTATTTTATACTTGGAAACACCCGGTTAAATATGAGTCCCTTTCCACTCTTTTTATTAAATGACCATGACGAATGCAAACAGATATATGTAAACTAGATATTTTCAAATTGCTAAAAAATTTAATGATAACATATATTTTGAAGTAAACCTCCAAAATATGTTTGAGTCACAGACTTGATTTAGAAAAATGCATTAGTTCTATCTAAACAAGGTTTATCAATTTAGATAATCGTATGTAGCAATAATGGGTATTGATTTGGTGTAGGGACATTTCACTTGTTTGTCACTGACCCACACACTTCACAGCTCATACTCTTTCAGAATATATCGTTGGCAAAAGTCTGTTTCGACCCCTGTGTCATCTAAACCGTTGTCCGTCGTCTCTGACTGGATCCTATCCTCCTTTCATAATCGCAGATTGAAATCCAATCACAAACGACGGATATAATACCCGACTATGAGGGGCGGCTCAGATGTCCGTCATTGTGACGTTGTGGGTATATTGAGATGTTTGTCACGTGCTACCTTGTAACATCGCCCTGTGCCCCATCTATGGAAGTGAAGAATTTCTTTTTCTCACAATCCTATATGCGTGTGATCGTGTTTTCCAGGGTGGAAAACCGGTGCATGATAGCTCTAACCTGCATCACACGTGACTTTTATCCTGACTCGTGGACTATTTTGACCTTCTACTGCGAGCATATTGTACACAAAGTAGCAAAAACTTCCCAATTTCAATCAGCTCTTGAACATTCTTTCACAATAACTATGATAAACATTAATTGTAACACATTTACGTACTAAAACGATCAGTGGTTGAAGTGTTCCAAAAACAGGCCGTTTCGCACTGATCGACCTAGCTATAGTATGGTCCCGATGGATTCTGAATCGTACCCAGTACTAAATCTCAGAAACTAACAGCATGTCACATCTCAAATGCAGATAAGAATATTATGTTCCTTCCATACCTTACAAATTTCTTTCCTTCTTGCCAATGTTCGATATTACTGCTTTATTTTGTTTGTTTGTTTTTTTTTTTTAAACCGTGAAGACAATAATAAAGTTTCGGTTGTTTTCCGGAAGCCGGAAGAGTTCCGAATGCACGTGCGGTATGTAAATAAACATCGTCTGCTTCTTACATAGTCAACATACAGCTTTTCAAAAATTTCATAACGGTATACCTTAATTTCTTTAATAATGACACGCATACCGGCTGTGCAGTAGGATAATCTGCATCGACGTTCTATATTTATTCGTCAATTTGTCCATTCAAGGAAATGAACTAAGGGCAATTATTCATAAAGGCTTTAAAGGGACGCAACTCATGTCAGACTCCCTCGGAATTTGTCGAATAGCCTGAAGCTGCGCACTCCCACATCGTAAACATAGACTAGTCCAGCCATATTGCTTCAACATTACGGACGCCGTTCAATTTCTTGTTTTTGGAAAAAAACAAGGCAGTAACATCGAACATTGGCAAGAAGGAAAGAAATTTGTAAGGTATGGAAGGAACATAATATTCTTATCTGCATCTGAGATGTGGCATGCTGTTAGTTTATGAGATTTAGTACTGGGTACGATTCAGAATCCATCAGGACCTTACTATACATGTATGGCTTCTTTAGTCAATTTCGTGTCGAAAAAGCCGTTGTTGTAAATGTTATTTTTTTAAAATTCATGTTCTCATTATTATTTTTGAAGGGTAAATAAATTCTAGATCAAAGTTGAATCGAGGACTACTTCATGATTTTGTGTCTATCTCGATTAATATTATGAATAAAAGTGAACTTTATTTGTTGACCTGTTCACAATTGTATCATTGCACAAGCTATCTGCAGCACACAATTCGGATGCTGTGTATTCCATCACCGTTGCAATTTCAACCACTATTCTTCGAAAGATAAAATGTGTTTAAACGTCATTGAAAGTTTACACTGAATAATTCAGTGTAAACCAAACTTTTTACGCTCTCTCTTAGGGTAAGGAAATTTTCAATGGATGTTCTGCCGTTTGAAAGTGACATCAGTATTCACAATACGCCATATTTACTTCTAACCTCATTTTTTGTTCAGAAATGTGAGAAAAAGAATGTATCATTATGCTTCAGTGTAGGATAGAAAACTTCCACCCTCGGGATCAAAATTTTTGCGTCAGACACGAGGGTGGAACTTTCCTATCCTACACAGATGAATATGATGGATTCTATTATTCCTCCTAAGTATTAGGTACAACGTTACATTCTGCACTACAAACAGACACATTTTTATTTACAGTCGGAATTGCATTTACATGATAAGAAACGTTAGCTCGTTGGAGCTATTTTACCGACTGTTAACAATAATATAGCAATTAACTTAAACAATCGGACGTACATACAAACATACATAACATTGTTTTAACTAGTTTTAAAAATCATGTTTCTGTGCAAAACATACATGCCCCCGACTCACACCCCCAGCCCAGTTTATAATTTCTATTTAAAAAATTAAATGCATAGAAATCAATTTACATGAATAGATTCTGCTCTACATTTACATGCAGTGTTAAAATATGCATGCGTAATGGCTGTCCGATACACACTTATACCATTTTACATCCATACATATTTTAAATATACAAGGTGAAGGAGTTGGAAAAGGCTATGCAAAACGTACAGAAAGTACGTATAAAAAAAAATTAGAAAAGATAAAAAGTATGCACTAAAGCCATTGTAGAGAAAATATCTCAGAAAATGCAATATAAAATGAGTGTGATGCAGCTATTAAGGCATACGATTTTCTCCAGGCGACATTTTACCACTAAATTTACAGGTTTCATCCTTCCAAAGGGAGGTTGCCCATTGTGAGGAGTATGGTTACTGACCGCGGCAGGAAGGAAAAACATGAAATTAACAATGGACACTTTCTCTCTTAATTTGAAATATCAGATGTAAATGATCACATAACATTTTCATAATTGATGGGGTATAACAAAAAGTTGCATTTATTTAACCTTTATATATATATATATATATATATATATATATATATATATATATATATATATATATATATATATATTACACAAAAGCATAACAAATCTTCAGATTCAAGCAGATGATATTGTCTGATACCTAAGCCCTATATATTGTCCTATATAGTAATTTATTGACGACCATGGTACCAGGCTACGGTAAGTAAGGCTCCTTCGGATGCATGTTTTGTAACGATTATCTATCTGACAATATTGACGACAACACTCATTTTGATTGGCTAATGATTGAAAGATAGGCATAGGAAAAAAAGCAAAGATAAATTATATCCTAAAGTTGGTATTTAATACCGTCTTTGTTCATTGGTATTACAAATATACTCCGTACAAATGACTATGAAATAAACTCGGATGACAATTAAAATATTTAACTAAAATGTCTACAAAGTACGTGTCATGTGTAATCGAACACGATCTCCTGCAAGTACATGGTGAGATTTATGACACAAGATTATCCTTAAAATCAACTGGGGTGGAGGGGCGGGGCATATAGTTCGAATTGTATCAAACTATTTCATAATGAAAATACATATTCGAACACCGCATCTGAATGACACAAAATTGTTCACGATAAAATACTCTATTCGTACTCAAGTATTTAACTTCTGCAGTTCCTTTAATTTTAACAACATCAACAACAAAAAATCGTGCTTTCCCGGTCTGACACTAAATTTCTGTTGATAAGTCGTCTGTGTCCTCTTGTATAGCTCTTCAGTCAATCATTGGATTTATGAGAAAATTTATATGTTCCACCAGATTGGCAGGAGTTCCAATTGCCATTAATATGCAGCTCTTTGTGTGATTCTACATCTTGATCAGCATTTTGTCAGAATCTGTAAAGACATAGTCAGGCGCAAATGGAGTTTTACTTGTAGAACTTACGTTTTCGTCAAATTTCCATGATATACTTTCAGTGTATACTTAGAAGATAAGCAGCATATATATATATATATATATATATATATATATATATATATATATATATATATATATATATATATATATATATATATATATATATATATATATATATATATATAGTATAGTGTGTGTGGACACAATTTGCTAACGAATATGTGGCTCCTCGATGATCAGCCGGTTGTAAAATATTCATAATGTGAAAATTCCCGTCCCGGTGGTCGGGAAAAAGAGTGAAAAAAGAGAAGGCTTTCGTTGATTGGCTGTTGTCGATGTCCTCGTATAGGCTTTTTATCGATGCCCTGTCATTGGACGTGCTCGTACTTTTGTCTGCTACTTATAGACAACAACCTCTGAAATCAAAATGAAAAAGAAAAGATAAAAGTAAAAATTTTAATAAAATCAACGCTTCTTGAAATAAAACCATGGATATTATGGGACCATGTGCGTAGCCAAAGGCAATGCGGCCTGTGTGATCATGCCTTCTGATTTATTTATGATATCGGCATAAATAAAAGGAAATTTCACATTTCATGTTTTGAGACAGAAGAAGCGAAGAATTAACTTGCTCCAATTCAGAGCATTCACTCTAAAATTGTCAATACTTATATATATATATATATATATATATATATATATATATATATATATATATATATATATATATATATATCATTCAGAGCATTCACTCTAAAATTGTCAACACTTATATATATATATATATATATATATATATATATATATATATATATATATATATATATATAAACGTAAAGTTTGAAATTTCCTTTTATTTATGTCCACATCTGGAACAAAACAGGAGGAACGATCACAGAGGCCGCATTGCTTTTGGTTCGGCACATGGCCCCATAATATCCAGATATATTAACACAAAAATTGGCAGCCGCAGAGTTACAATACAGGTCATGAACCCTTCCAGCTAATCAAGCTCTTCGTCACGGCATGAAGCAACTTACAAAAGCAAAACAAACACAAAACACAAAAGGCGAGAGAATGCATTAATTATGCACATGTTGGCATAATTAGTTAAATAATGGAATAAAAATCAATATAAAAATAAGCAAGTTACATGTCTATTTTGAGTTTGGGTCACAATGGCAAAAATTGATCAAAACTAATCAAAGGTTGGATTATCCGCGTAAATCCGTGCGGTCGCACCGTTCTATCTTAATAGATTAATGGCCATGCCACGTATGAGAACAATAATGTTGGTGAAACAACTTTTCTTTAAAAGAATAACTGAGAAATAGCAAGGAAAAATGGCGGTATTTATCTCCTAAACCTATATGCTTGCACCCTGTGGAGGGGGGCGATACAATATATGACCGTAGATAACATCAATTTTAAAAAACAGTCCTGTTATTTTACTAAGCTTTAAGACCATCGTTTGCAATTATCTGCTATTTTCGAAGAACTGCATGTAAAACAATTATTTCTGTTTATTGTTTACGAACTTATCACTTATATGAATTGATTTAATATCAATATTTAGATCATAAAATGTTTTTATTGCTTTTTTATTTATTTTGGGAAACACAAAGTCTGTTGGAAGACAAGCTTATATGTTGCCTGACATCGATTGTATAATGACGAGACATCTCCAAGGTCGTGTTTTATGTTAACTTAAAAAAAATTGATCACCGTCGATACTCGCGTATAGTTTAATACCAACTGCAAACTGCATAGACCCAGATCTGCCGTCGCATAATGCGCCGGCAGATCTGGGTCTATGCAGTTTGTAAGGACTAATCAGTAGAAGTAACAAGATAGACCCTGATCTGCCGGCGCATTATGCGACGGCAGATCAGGGTCTATGTTGTTTGCATTTGGACCCGGTTTATACGCGAATACTGACGGTATACATGACCGCTGATAAGTTTATTTGAAACAAGACTGTCTATTAGTAACAACTGAAAGTATACAAAACAGAATGAAGCATGTGCATGATGGTTGTGTACGTGGCCTGTCAAAAATGGGTACACGACGGTCGCGTAAGTAACCTGTTAAAAATGTGTCAACAACGGTCGTGTAAGTAGCCTGTAAAAAATGTGTATATATACTTAAATGTGGCTTATAGATACAGAAAATATACGTTTTTGAAATTCCTTCTGTACTTGCATCGTCTTATATGTTTTTACTACAAAGAAATTCGATTCCCTATCGACCGCTCAGTCGACTTCACTTTCAAGACCTTATTATTCTGATTTTCTCTATCACATTGTATTCCAGGAATCGCTCTTTTATCACATTTTGTGTTGTATTTTGTTTTTAGAAAGAAAATTTCTGCACAAAATTTTCTTTCGCGATTTCTGGACCCTGATCACAAAACTTCAAAGAAATGCGAATAAATTAATGTTAGGTATGATTTAAAAAGAATAATAATGCATTAATTAAATCATTATAAATAGCGAAAACTAAGCTTGTGGATTTTTCCGAAAATCATAAACTCGAGAAAAAGAAGCAATATAAAACGGATCGTTTTGCAATATATCTCAAAACAATGTTTCAATTGCAATCGCACACCTCACTAACCCATGCGGTGTTTCTTGGCACATTCTCTAAACCTCACAAACCCATGAGGTATTTCTAGGCACATTCTTTAAACCATCACGTAAGAAACTAACATATAAGTAGATCCTCTTTAATTTTACCGCGGGGTCTTGTGTCCCTTTAAGCTATCCTGTTATATTATGGTAAATTACAACTTCTTTGTATCAACGGCACAAATGATGGTTTATATTTTGCTTGAAACAGTAATATTCTGAGATGCTATGTATGTGCCTTGATGAAGTGTTATAAATCATATATTTTGCGTTTTTGGTAGGTGATGCAAAGAAAATAATTGTGGTAAATGTCTGTCTTTCCCTCTCTGTCCAATATATATATATATATATATATATATATATATATATATATATATATATATATATATATATATATATATATATATATATATATAAACCTTTCAAACCCGAAATCCATTGGGACCAAATTTAATTTTTGGCTTGAGAGGTTTTTCGGTGTTTACTGAGGGTTTCGCATATGTGAACAAATTTCTTGTTATAAGTAAGGGCTTATATGAGAGAGAGAGAGAGAGAGAGAGAGAGAGAGAGAGAGAGAGAGAGTATTATCATACAGGGTAGAGAACTTTTTACTTTTTCCCGAACCGAGAATCGATTACAGCAGCCATCGCTTTGCCTGCACGCAGTGGCCAAGTGGTCTAAGGCCCTGGTCTTTACAGATCACTCACACATTTCACCTCTGTTCGCGTGAGTTCGAATCTCGGCTGGACCAACGTGGATATGTTAGAAAGCTTGCCAGTAGCTTTCCGTGGGGCGGTGGTTCTTCCCGGGGTCTTCCCGGGTCTTCCTCCACCAAAATATACTGGCCGCCATTTATAACCCATCATTGGCTGAAAAATGGCGTTAAACCCCACAAAACAAAACACAACCCCCCCCCAAAAAAAAAAACAACAAAACTTGTCTGCACGCACCAATCCCCATACCCTCTCGACCAAAGGAACATCCCCAAAAAGGATGGAACCTAGTCGCAGATAAGGCATTCGTGCGTAGCAGACACACTTCCATGGCGACCCAGTAATTAAGTCTCATGACAATACACAGCCTCTAATAGAAATCAAGGCATGAGATGTTAATATAGAAAGTTACAAATATAGACCAGACAGAGCGGAAAGTGCTATTCCTGGATCTTACAGAAATATGTGTAATACTATGAAGAAAAATGATATCTGCAGAAAGAATGACAGGCTATAGAACATACTTTATTATACATACATATGATCATATTAATGCGTATCGGACGAGTCAAAGGGGCTCCTTTTGTATATGTATCACTGCAATTGATTCACTAGTTGTGATTTCTTATTCCTTTATGGTCAACAATGATTTAAAATTATAGTATCGTTAAATGGGTCATGTTTTGGGGGAACTTTTACTCCTTTTGAGAATATCAATGTCAGTTGATTGCTATATAAGAAAGATTTTGCCCACAATGCTCAGTAATAATTTTCCTGTAAAGTTTACTACATTGTCCTATTTTCTGTAGACTTTATATCCTTGTGGTAGATTCCAATCAGTATTATAAAATTAATGTCTAAGTACTAACATATCATTGCTCATACATGCATGAGAGCAAAGCTGCAATTCTCTGCATAAGTATTCCGATACTAAATTACAGTACAGTTTCGACTTTGTACTTACACGTCGTCTTTGCATACATCCTCTACATCTTCGCTGGAATCTAAATATTCCTGCAAAACACAAAGAGAAAATGCTTACGGCAATTTCAACGGACGAGTTTCACAATATATTGTTCCTACAGAGTTGAAAAAGACGGGGTTTTAGATGGACGAACCTATCTACCCATTTATCTGGCTGCATACATGCAAAGCTACTAAGCTATACATACATACATACATACATACATACATACATACATACATACATACATACATACATACATACATACATACATACATACATACATACATACATACATACATACATACATACATGGCGGTATGCTTACTTACGTTTCAATCGACATGCCTGATTTCGCTTTCCTTCAGAACCAGTCTAAGAAATGGACGAAGGACCAGCCAAGCCCAGAAGAAGTGGCAGAAATGGCAACGGCGAACTTTGAAGCATTTTGAAATTAAGAGTATATCAGAATTCAAGTATTTATTCAGCTGGTTAAGTTGTACAAAATGAAATGGAAGACAAGTTTCTAAGGAAGGTAGTAATGTTTGTTTTTCGATCGGCTGATATAGTTTTTACATGAAAATCAGTAAGTGCTGAAATTATACTGCATAATATTTGTTTATGACATCAACGAAGTGCAATGGCGATGACGACCATTTCATACCATTATAAAAATAGCTGTATTCATTATAGTGCAGAACAAAGGGATAATGATTATTATGATGGTATAATCATGACCTGCTGGTCATCAAAATATAATTGAAGTACGATCAATGATAGTTGCGATGACAAAAGTGACGGCAGTGGAAGGGATAATGACGATACCGGTGATGGACATATAATGCTAAACATTATAGAAACGATGGTATGTCAGTGGTTCGGTCGTACAATATAATGATCAAGAGACTGTGTCAGTATGATGTGTAATGTTAATGAACTTGTATCATCCTACATATAAACTCAGCTGTTATGTACTCTGATTATACTAATTATGAAAAAGATTTCGCTTGTAAACATTCACACCCATCAAAACACATTACTGGTGTCATTCAAAAAGCCTACATTGTTTTGAGTAGATTTGTCAGCACAAATATTACACGGGTAGGCTTCCTTTGTGTGTCCCTGGGAAGGGCTCCCGTTTCCTTGGAATGATAGAGCCAATAATGTGTTAAATGTGCCGTTAAAACCAAGAAACGAACCAACCAACAAAAACTCTATAGCATCCCGTTCAGCACAAAAGTCAATTACTTCAGAAACTCACAAAAGACATATTTTACTTATCTTTGCCTTCACTGGGTTTAAGTACTTTCTTTGTGTATTTTTCTAGTTCAGTTTAAACTATGAAAATTCATTTATCAGTGTGAGATCTTTTGTGAAACGATTTTAACTTTGTTGGGAGTAAGTTGCAGAAGATATTCTTGCAAAGACCAAAGTGTTACATTGTGCGATGATACGTCGATAAAACTGCGAGAGAGACTTTTGGGTTATGCAGAAGATGGAGCATGAATGCAGACGACACAGAATTCATAAGGTGATGACAGTAGTATCTCATTTGCAAATTCCCTGAATCATGATTTTGCAAGTGAACTACCGTGTCATCACCTTGTTAATTTTCGGTATGAGGAGTCGTGCATTGTTCTACTTATTCTGTGACAAGAAAATAAGTATAAGAACACAGGAACGGACACTTTGTCTTCAAGGACATAATTCCTGATTTGTTATATTTTAGACGTAAGCTACCATAATTTCTTGACGGAAGAGATTTTCTTTCTCAGAAGCAAGTTGACAATCCTAAGCCTTCAGTTACCTCCCTCTAATCGTGTGATATAAATCAACTGTTAGGAAAAAAATGCCTCGTGACTTAATTCCAACCAGTGGGATTTTAAGAAATGAAAATTAACAGAAAACAAATGTGGAACATAAACCAATCAATCTCGTCGTATAAAATTAGGAATGAAACATAACAAAGAAACTGAATTTGTCAATATTAATCAAAATGAAATACTGACCAAAATGCAGTTCAGGATATGGTGCATGTTTCCTGCATGCAGACATGGGATTTCTTTGGTGGGTCCTGAAATTGTAAGTTGCACGTTCTGTAAATACGCTAGGCAAGATGTAACCATTAGACCATATATCCAGAATAACGATCACACTGTTACACTGTTACGTTGCTGCTTCTTGTTTCCGAGCAAAAATATAAAATGTCGATGATCCATACGCAAATCATTTGGATATTGCGATCGTCCAGACAGACAAGAGTCATCCAAACATGAGATTTTAAAAAAAAATATCATTGACGAATATATAGATGATCAATTATCGGAATAAAACTCATGTCTCCCAACAATTAAGGATAGTGGATGTTTTACTGTATTATGCACCTGGTCACATCTATCCTATATCTTCTGTTTGTTTGTGTGGGTTTTTAATACATATTATCGATCTATCTGCCAGTCTGTCTGTCTGTCACTGTGTCCTTTTGGCTGTAATTTATCTATCCATTCATCCATCCAACTAGCCCACCCAGCCATATATATATATATATATATATATATATATATATATATATATATATATATATATATATAAATGAGTGAAAAGACACCAAGTGCACGACCGTTATATCTCACACTACCCACTTACAATGAAATTATTTTTAGACTAGAAAAGAATGAAGTATTAGAAAGAAATACAAAGTGGCATTCACAGTTTTTAATTGGGTTGAGGCTGGTGAGGCTGGCATGGCAACAGTTTGATTTTGTATGGGAATAACATCAGCTGGATTATGTATTGCGGGAACAGCTACTGGTGCAGTTTTTCCTTTGGCTTAGTGGGTTTGGTGTAAACGCTTTCATGGAGAAGCTGATCTACAATAAAGTATTAAAACATGACGAAATAATAACATCTGCAATCAGTAAGTTGAATAGTATCGACAACACAATAAGCAAAGCAATCAATAAGTTGAATAGAATCGACAACACAATAAGCAAAGCAATCAGTAAGTTTAATAGAGACGACAACACAATAAGCAAAGCAATCAATAAGTTGAATAGAATCGACAACACAATAAGCAAAGCAATCAGTAAGTTGAATAGAATCAACAACATAATAAGCAAAGCAATCAGTAAGTTGAATAGAATCGACAACACAATAAGCAAAGCAGTCAGTAAGTTGAATAGAATCGACAACACAATAAGCAAAGCAATCAGTAATTTGAATAGAATCGACAACACAATAAGCAAAGCAATCAGTAAGTTGAATAGAATCGACAACACAATAAGCAAAGCAATCAGTGGCGATAAAATCAACCACGAGGAGTTGATATCATTCACCAACTACAATAGAAATTGTAACAAATACAGTGAGAAAAAAAAACAATACAGAAAGCCAAAATAAACAGGAAGTGTAGAAAAAGAAAATGAAGGAATGGAAGACATTGAAGAAAAGAATATGTTGGAGAAACTTGTACCGAACAGAAAGTCTTTAATCGTTACAACAAAGCCGGTATAAAGCTACTGTCTGAACGAAGATACATATTGAACATAAAAAAAAAATATTTGATGGCGGGAGCCTGTGCCTTTGTCCCAACTCTTGACTGTTACAGTTTTTTCCTCTACAAATGGAAGGATATATATTACAATATACGGACCCCAGAAAGAAGTCTATCTCAACAACCCAACTGACAACAAAAATGGCAATATATCCGTTCCATTACAGTAAAAATAGATTTGTTTGCATATTTTATTTTATTTATTTATTTATTGATGGGGGGGGGGTATTACAATATTTTCGATGAACTTAAAAACAATATATTCTTCTACATAAATGACAATAATGAAACCATTACTCTCTTAGTCACTGATGGTTTATACAAATCTGAAGAGAACATGAAAATGATATTTAAAAAAAAGGGAATGACTGCCGATGGTGAAAACGATGAAAATACAGATGTTGAGGTCTAAAACGCAAATCAAAAGTTAAAATCACTCCAAAGGAAAATTAAACAGTGTACATAACTAACTCCAATGCTAACGTTTATAATTCAGTAACTAGAGAATTATACAGTCATCTATTGGATCTAATACAGTTCATTGGTTTTTGAAACCTAAAATTTTATGCAGTATCCTCAAAAGGATTAAAAATTAAAAACAATTAACCTCATGGTTTTTATTTGTGTTTGCTAGAGCGTCTACCTGAGTTTTTTGTTGTTTATTTCTTTATTTATTTCTTTTTGGAGGGGGGTGTTTGCTTTGGTTTTGTTGCGGAGACTTTGTTCCATACAATGTTAATGGTTGTTACAAGCAATTACAAAGTAGTATCACAGAGATAATCTATAAAATGGAGGACGTAAAAGCAAATTCGTTTTTAATGAAGACAACTTAGATTTATACATTACCGGTTTGAGTGATCAGATAAAAACAGTGAAAGATGTCACATTTACTGAATCTTAAAACAAATTAAATGCTGAGGTTAAACAATTAAAGACAGACACAAAGAGTATGTGGATCAAAAAGTGTTAATAATATCGGTGTGATTTATGGTAGTATTGATAAATTCGACACAGAGATGAAGCGAATAAAAAAAGATTTGAATGAATTTGAACAAACATTTACAACAGAGACAGATGCATTCAAAACTCAAATAGATGAAAAAAGAATCGTATTACGTGCAAGTATTGATAAATAAACGAAAACAGAGGGACCTAAAACTAAATTGAACTCGGAAATCGGCATTAGGTATTAGAATGAATGAATTAAAAAAGAAAATTGATAATACCAAATAACTATGACACTCATAGGGAGTATTAGTTACACAACAATTTTAGCAATGTTGGACATTTTTATGTATGAAACTACATCACAGTTATGGATTAACTTTGGTCCATAACGGTTTGCTGCATACAAGTTACACTAGACGTTTCACGTTACATTGTCATTCGAATTAATCAGTTGCGCAATCAGTTAATGACAAATACAGAAATAGAATTGCTTTCGTTTGTGATAACATTACCAGACACATAAATGTCGACATAGCAGCCAATACAACATTAATAAATTTTAAATTTGATTTTCCCATAATGAGTTTAAAGTGTGTTTTGATACTGTGCAAAAAGAGTGGAAAAGTAATCCGGGAAAGTTTTACAGCCAGACAATTAAAAAAACCTCAGAACTATAGAAGCTTTTGACAAATATGGTTTATTCTCAGGGTTTCCATTTGAGGCAACAGTTTACAAGAATCCAATAAGTATTTATTTGATGATCAAGAAAAGCGCACACAAATTAGTAAAGTAAGTGTTAATAATTTGTTGCTGATAACTATTGTATCTGGCTTGATTTGAGGAGTACACGTGATAACTGATTGTATTATAGTGGTCATAAATAAGCTAACGTTCAACAAGGTATCCACCTACAGATCAACAGAAAATAAAATGTGGGTACCCACAAAATGTATATTTATTGTATTCAATGGCATTATTAATTTCCCCTTTGTTCAAATTATATTTAAACATTGTTCTGTGGTAAAATTGTATATAATCAACTTGTTCACCTTACTGAATGCTTCATTTCTTAAAATAATTTCTTAAGTCAAATGGTGTTTTTTTTTGTAGTCTGATCGTTAAGTCTAATTGAGCTTTCACAGAAACAAATTGCCGACGTTTTCCAATGACGATCTTCTTCAAATATGGTTCAATATCCTTGAAGAATTCATGCAGATCTTGACTGTTGCTGCCGTAAAAGTTGTGCTCATTGCCATTTCTCTTAAATGAATCTCTAAGACTCTCCATTACGATTATATTTATATTCTAACTGTTCATCCTCCTTTATTATTTTCCAGTTGAAAACGTATTAACGGGAGTTGTAATTTTATTTTTCTCACTTGGTTTGGTATTGGTGCATCAAGTATCGAAGTCTTCCTTTTGATTTCTTTAACTATAAATATTTCAGTATATATTTAACTAGCTTGCATATATACGTGTCTTTAACACTTTATTGCTGACCCTTATCGTAAATCTCAGCAAAATGCCCATCTTATTGTTTATAGATTCCCTCCATGATGGTATTTATATACGAAGCACACCACTTACTGTTTTCATGGGGATGCCACTTTCTTACAGCCGATCGGATCTTGTGTTTCCTGAATAATGAATTCTCTTTGGTACTTTTTCTACTTTTGTTACTATGGTGTCACGCGACTGTTTGTGCGTAAGTCACACATGAGATCACCTCTTCCCTGGAAATTTTCTGACTTCCTAGGGCTTTTCTTTTATGTTCACGTAGCAACATTAACTCGATTGCATCAGCCTATTGTATTTTTATTTTGTATTTTTTAAACATTTTGTCACGCGGCTCACATGCATGAACCCTATATAAGACCTGCCACGGAGCTTTTCTGAATAGCTATGTAGCTTCATGCGTTCACATAGCAACTTTGTCGATGTCTTTTGTCGGAAAACCTTCTATTTTGTATGCACATTATAAACACTTTTCTAATCGTGCCGCATATATTTATTTTGATCGTTGACCGTACTTAATCTGCTTTTTGATGCAGTATAGACTTTTTCATTACGGTTTTAATGGGCGTGGCCATATTTGGGTAACGTGAAATTCAGCCATTACGGTACTAATATCGGACACAGTGTTCGGTACTGTGGAAGCTATATTTCAATGCAGTTCTGTCAATATACTTTATTTATACAAGTAATTAAGTTAATAGTGCATCGATGTGGAACAAAAGTTGGAGAACTGGATACCCTGAACTTTTATTGCTGGTATTAATTAGGCCTTTTTCACGTATAATTTGGTCTCATTACTTTTTTTTTCTCCCTTGGCAGATATTCATGGGATTATTTTCCCTCAATTATTTATATTATAGTTCCAAATTCTAAATTGCTTAACTATTTTGTATCAAAAGAAACTTTTAAAAAAAATTCCTTATCAATCACGCCAGCTAGAATAGGCCATAACTTTTGTATGTTCAGTTTCGTTCGCGTATTATTTCATTCACTAATTCTTACAAGTCAAAATGTCACATAAGTTGTAAATGAAAAATGTATTCATGTTGTGGTATATTAAAAAGACAGCGTACATACTATACATATATTATGTGATGATACATCAAAGAGGTAAAATAATCAAACAACCAAGCATATCAACTGAGTGATTTTCCGATTACTAGGGCATTTCGGTCTCTTTTGTTTCTACATCTATTTTGTAAACTTCAAGTATTCCTTTTCAAATATAAATCTTAAAGTTTCTTGTAAACTAATGTTCTTGTTTCATTTAAATTAAACGGGCAGTTGGGTTATTGCAACATTTTCCTGCATGATGATTTTTCAGAAATATTGACAAAAATATAGTGAATATAAGTGTTATGAATAAAGTGTAATTTTTTCTTACTTATATTCTGATGTAACCGTTTAATCTAGTGTTTCAGAGTATAAATTCCAGGATCTCTGTATAAATAACGTTAATTCATTATAAAAATAAGGAATATGGAAGTGTTCGCGGTGTCTCATTTTTTGTTCATTCTTTGTCGAGTTTGACATCAGAATCAGTACCCATAATCAGTACCTAATGGCGGTGGTAAATATGGAAGAGCTTTCCGCTTGAAAAGGTCTATCGACAACGAGGTGGTCCTCATTTATGTAGAATTTTGTTTTAACTTCTGCCAAAAACAATTACTGTGTACTGACATCCAAATATCACGATATTAGGATAGAGCTGAGCTAGTGCCTGTACCTTCGGTACACATGCTTGCATGATCATTTGGTTAAATTAATCAGGTTTGATGATTTTCAAAACCACAATTATAGCATTTTATCATCTACATTTATTTTTGTAAGATTTCAAATAGCACGATAGTAGGTCTTCGCCAGTAAATATCGATTTTTGCAAGACAATATCCCCCGAGTTCTACTGCGCCAGTAAATATCCAGTTTTGTAACATAACATTCCCCAGTAAAATATCGAGTTTAAGTTTCGTGTTCCTATTCACCTATACGAGTTGGGTGGTGTGTTGCGGTAATCATTGTACCTTCGGTACACATGACCTGCATGATAATTCGCTTTAATCAGGTTTGGTAATTATATCAGCTCCATTTATTTTAGTAATATTTCGATCGCATGATAGTAGGATATAGCTGCGCTAGAGCAGTGAATAAAATGCCAGAACTGGAATTTGAAGTTCTCTAAATTACTCGATTTATTTATTTATTTATTTATTCTTGAGTAAACCCCACGCAAAAATTATTCGTGAGTAAAGCCCACGCAAAAAATATCGTTCTATTTAAAATTTCACAATTGTCCAGATATTTAAATTTATCCACTACTTTAGCAACGATGTCGTAGCCTTAACAAATTGAGGCTACGAAGTGATCCTATACTTGTTAATTGGAGCAGCAAAATTACAGTCCAAGTTACCAAACAGTTTGTGTCTCTTCGTACAAAGCATGAGCGTCTATATGACATGGAACTTTTTCTGTCTGTGTGTCGCGCTCATCTAATGAGATGTTGCACTCAAAATGGCGTCCTTTAACGCTTCGATTGTGTAGAGGACACTTAGAGTCGGTTTAGTAAGACCTTGCATATTTTTTTTTTTTTTTTTTAGAATAAACTAAGGAGAATTTAGTCGGTCTGTAATAGCATGTATGCATTGTTACGAACATGAGTGAAAGTGTGGGAGAAATTACCAGGTGTGAATCACACCCGACTGATCCATTGATAGATATAGGATCCAATTAGTACCCCGTTGACAAAGGGGGTTGGGGTTCTAATATTAGTTCTATCCACTACTTACGTCTTTCACCTACTTGGACTGACAGTTATTTGTTATCACTATTAGGAATAAGTGCTGTCGGAAGTAGATAGCTGATGAAAATGACTTATTATGTGTGCTCAGTAAATAAATTGAAATAGCATCAATTTCACAAACTTTTCCTGACCTTAAAATACAGAAAATGAATGTCATAGTGTAGACAATACTATTTTCAGAAAGTGCACTTTTGAAATTTGTATATATACATTTTTATTTACAAAAAAGTTATCTGCTCCTTTTTATCATAATTTACCTCATTATACTCTTTGTGTTAAAATAAAAATCCAACATCAGATTGCGATCGGAACTTTGTTCCTCCTTTTCCGAATCAGATAGTCTTCAGAGGAGTGATTTGCATCAAATCGATGTAAATATTTTCCGGAAGTAAAGGTGCCTTCCATAAAAGGAGTGGCTATTATTTGTTACCAGCACAGCAGATATGTTAAAGTTATCTTTCCTAGAAATAGTTCTAAATGTGACTCCGAGAAATCCTCGCTCAACAAGAGTCTGGTCATTGTCTGTACAATTGATTGTTACCGATGGGTCTAGCTAATTTCTTTTTCCATTCTTTTTCTCTTCTATCTGAAAAATACACCATCTATACCGTAAAGTTCATCAGCACTATTTGTGCATAAACGATAAATGTAAACATATTTATTTACTTTAGAGGTGGTAACATCTATTGGTGCCAGACGTGTAACACGTACCACTTTTATGTATTCAGTGAGTTAGTATCACAGTCTGACGATTTCCAAGATTCTGGTGCTGAACCAATAAACTGTTTTACTTAAGCATATTTTATATGGTCGGTCCAAAACATAAACAAAAATATGGAAATTGTGCATTCGTGTTATTAAGAACTCTGACTAACCTACCAACCAAACAGCGACTTTGCCACATTTTTGGTAAGCCCCGTTTTCAGCGTTTGTACAGACCTGTACCAGACTTGTATTGTGGAGATCTTGCGAAGCCACGCAAGAGGTCTGGTTGAACGAGACTAGCACTGCCCGAAATTATTTTCGGGTCCTATCGAAATGGCAGAATTTGCTGACAACTGCGTCACACTTCCGGTGTTTGTAAGACCGCAGATAATTTGCATCTTCCATCTTAGTGAAAGTACAGAATATCCGTACTTTTTTCCTATGATGCACCGTGCCCATTAGTATGTTCCCTTCTACATAAGATCCTTGCTACGTACTCTTCTAAAAGACTAACTAATTGGAAGACACATATTTTACTAGTTATCGGTCTATGATATTCGCTTGCCAATTTAGACCGAGTACCAGCGAATATTTCAGATTGCATGAGACGGGTAATCAAGTACAACGGTCGATTGATATGTTTCTTTCGCGACTTCGTGCATAATTTTGATTGACAGAAATATTGATTTGTGAACCACAAAACTATCATATTTCTATTGTTACACACAAAACATATGCGTCTCGTTCATTTCTTATGCTGTCTTTTCATGGTGGGATTTCGATCTATATATACTTATTGAAAATTACGTACACTCCATTTCATCTGAAAAGGATAATCTTTTATGGGTTAATGTGCCGTTAAACACAATCAATTATTCAATCAATCAGTCAATCAGTCATTGGGAAAAGGTTATTCAAGCCTTGAATCAGAGACTTTATCATTCAAGCTTGAAATTAGAGACGTTATCAGTTTTTTATTTAAAGTATTTACCGAAACACCCAAGCAGACGAAAGATTTAAGAAACGTTACATAAACACCCTATTCTGGAACATTCGGTTGTGTAGGTTACGACATTTGTAATCAATTATTGATATTAGCGCAGATAGATCCTCGTAGGAAGAAAAACTCAATTTATCTGAAGATTAACATCGACCATGACTAGACTACAAGTAAACACAGCCTGATCTACACGAATGTAAATATTTAGGTAAACAAAGAGTGAACTGGTCCAGAAACAGAGTAGTCAGCTCGAAAGATATGCTAACCCTGCACGACGCAGCCATTCCAAGTTACACGTGTTCAGATCAATTAAGCTGCTATATGCTATACGAACAACCGTAATGTCTGAGTAAAATTGTCTATTCACATTTTGTTTCCAACGAGAGTCCCCTTTGATGAATACTGGGACTCACCCACATTAGATCTGTGTAGGACTGTACCGCCATTTTTGGGGTCAAACAAGATCCTCCACTAATAAGCCCTTTACTCCCTGAAGGTCTCCTACCACGGTCTTTTTCCCCTACGGCATTTTTACAGATACGATAAATGGAAAATTACAAAAATTAAGTAAAACAATTTCAAATCACGCGTTGAACCAATGAAAACAGATGCAAGACACTTTGAAGTGACCCACCATGACAATACCGTTTACATGTCGACGTCGTCTCTAAACAGCTAAAGAACACCTAAACTTTTGACATATATTCATAATGTCAGGTAATCGAAACTAAAAGACTCAGAATGGAAGGTTTTTGGCCCTGTGGAATCCAAAATCGTAAGAAACAAGTAGGAAAGTGGTGGTTGAATAGCGTTATTTTTTTATTTGGTTAAAATCGATGAAAAGATACCATAAAACTAGCCGCAAGTACCTGATCGCCGGGATCTGGCAACTCTGCTGAAAATATCTATGCATCTGACCTTAGCTCTAAAGTTCCCACCATCAGTCATCAATATAACTAGGAACTTATAAAACTAAGGTAACCTCGGATATAGAAAAGAGAGAATATAAGATTCTTGAACCCGGTTTAAAGAGTATATATATATATATATATATATATATATATATATATATATATATATATATATATATATATATATATATATAAACTAGTCAGACTGGTTTACATTATATTTGACACGTGTTTGGTAAATATCTTCCGTTGGAATCAATGCTTTTCAATTAACATGTATAATTAAAATAAAGAGATTCAGAATGAACTCGATGTGGAAGTATATATACATGTACTAGTACTTAGCGGAATAGAGCTGCTGACAATGCTTCATGAATTAAGTGATTTCTATATTAAATTCATGTTTATATATAAAAAGAGCATCAGTGCCTCTGTGTTACCGTGTCTACTGCTGACCAGAAGTATGCGGGTTCGAATCCTGCCAGCGGATCAGCCCAGGCCGGCTGCCGTGGTGTGTTACTGTGCAAGGCACTTTACTCTCCTTGCCTCGGCACGATATAACTTTAATGTGCTGTAAAAACACCAAAAACCAAACCAAGCCATGTTTATTTAGTTTCGTTTACCTTTTCCTTTCCTAACTTTCGTTTACTTTTTCCTTTCCTAACTTTCGTTTACCTTTTCCTTTCCTAACTTTCGTTTTCTTTTTCTTTTTTTAGGCGGATAAAGTAGTTAGGTTGGTCGGTAATAAAGTTGTGAAACAGCCAGGTAGATAGTTCATTAGGGCATCATGTAATAAATAGTCAGTCTGTCAGTCTTTCATTTAGTTAGGACGTTAGTTTTAAGCTGGTCATGTGTAAATAGAGGTTGGTAGGTTGGTGGTTAGATAGGTAGATAGATAGGAGTGGGATATTGAACTGTAAGTCCTTTGATTTATTAGTTTTCTGGTTAGTTAGTGGGTCATTGATTTAAAATATTTAGTGGGTCATTGATTTAAGATGCAGTCAGTTGGTTGACCAGTCAGTGGATAGGTAAGCACCCACGGATGATGAAAAAGCAACTTTAAGCATTCATGATAGGAACTACTTTGAGCCTTTCCGTGAATTTTGGGAAAAAAGGTTTACAAATCTCTAAAACAGCATTTTCTAAGACCTTAGAGAAACGTTTGGAAAACATGCTGAAAGTTTGGTAGAGGTATCATCCGCAAGATATATATGTTCGCTACTGTAGTAGGAAAAAAAAATAGAAATGTGTTCACGTATGCCCCTACACAGTGATCTAAAGGAAAACAGGAGCTTTTAATGTTAAACATTGTTCTTCCTGCTTTCTTTGATGTTTTTACGAAGAGTCGGTTGATAATTTATATGACAGGTTACATCAAGGAAAGAGCATGAAAATTACGATGATGATGATGGTGGGGACAACAAATATGATAACTATAACAACCACGTCGACGTAAAGGACGTGAAGAAGGGGAGGAGGAGGACAATGGCCAAGAAGTCGAGGAGGAGGAGGAAGACAATGGCAGCAGTGACGAAGACGAAAACGACAATCATGATGAGGGTAGTAAGGACCACGACAACGAAGAAGAAGAAGACGATGATGATAATGAGGATGATGATGTTCTTGTTACCGGTATTAATGTGGATTTTTGTGATGATAACGAGAGATTGGAACAGGATTTCGTCTTCAATGGAATCTTATTCAACATTCTGAAACAATATTCTCGACTTTTAACAAACCTTCATACATAAAGTCTTAAAAAGCATCAACAACTTTTCATAGGATGCTTTGCAATATATCTTACAAAAATAAATCACAGTTAGTCGAGCACTGATTTCATAACACGTTATACGGGAAAGAGCTTCTTTTCTCTAGTTTGTCTAACTCGATTGTACTGTATATACTCACTCGTCACGGGAAGATAGACCGCGAAATCAATTGACTTCAAAGCAACCTAAATTATATCTAAGATTAAAATTCATTTGGTGAATTATGCAGCGCAAGCCAAGACAATCAATAATGTCTGGAGGTTGCTAGATTTTCAGGAACGAATCACACAGCACGAGACTTTTTGTAATCGGTATGCCTGTTCAGAATGAAGTCCCTGTGTTTTACAGTGCCGTACATGTAATATTTTACAGAGTAACTTGGACTAAATCGCACGGAATTTTAGCTCATCTCTCAGTCTCAGTCCTAGGGAATATATGAGCTGAGAAAAAAATTCTTGTTCTGAAGTTTTTTCCCTTATATTTCGGATTACTGTGGCAAATTAACTTACTTATTTCTGCATACAATTAAGAAAAAAAAAACAATGACAAGGACTTGAAAAAATGTTCAGTATGAATTGCAGCTTTTAATAAGGTTCCCGGGTGGCCGAATGGTCTAAGGCGCACGCCTTTAAAGATCACTCACATCTCACCTATGTCCGCGTGGGTTCGAGTCTCTGCTCGACCACGTTAAAAGCTGGCCAGTAGCTTCCAGTGGGTAGGTGGTTACTCCAGAGTTCTTTCTCCACCAAATTTACTGGCCGCCATATATATCCTATCATGTGCTGTAAAATGGCATTAAACCCACAGGGCCTGACCTGGCAGCTTGAGTAATGAATATGAAATCCATAGCCAAACGATACCAGGATTGTTTTTTTGTTGTTTTTTTTGTCACTGAACCAAAACACAATTTACAGTTTGTTTGCATTTTGAATCAAAGTACACAGAAGAGTTAAAATAGAATATCGCAGAAAATTACTCAGAATATTTTGATGGATCTAACAGAGTAGTGCTTAAAAAAAAACAATAAATCACACCCAAATATAAACTACTTCAATGAGAAATTACATAAATAATATTTTGCTGGATCTAACAGAGTAGTGGTTTTAAAAAAAATCACATCATGTATAAACTACTTCAATGAGAAATTACTCACATAATATTTTGCTGGATCCAACAGAGTAGTTTTTTTAAAAAATAAATCACACCCTTGCATAAACTACTTCAATGAGAAATTACAGAATATTTTGCTGGATCTAACGGAGTAGTGGTTTTTAAAACAATCACACCCATGTATAGACTAATTCAGCGAGAAATTAAGTTAAGACATAACCAAGAGATTATATTGAACGCAAATTCTTTCACGGAAGCAACTGGCTACTATCCCTGATTGCCATGAATTTAATATCTTCTCGATGAAGAGAAAAACAAAATATATTTTACAAGGGGGGGGGGGGGCGAAGGGGGATATGCAATTTTGCGGTGCGGAATTATTTATATGACGTTTATGCAGTCTAAGATGGAACTTGAAGTTGTGGTGCAACAATCAAAGGAATGTTATAATTATCTCACGATAGTTTGATACTCTGTATAACTCCTTTAAGACGGGGTAGAATTTCTATGCCATTTTATTTTTGCTACTACACCGACGCCTCCCCCACTCCCACCATTACCAGTAAGTACTGACTACTTCATAATGCATAATATGCATTCACCTTGATTTTTCATCACGTGATTAAAGGCTCGCTAAAAATGCAAATGATCATGAATGGTGATCAATCGTGCATTTTCTTGAATAATGGTATCAGATGAATTCTCCAAATCTCTTTAACAAAAATAAAATAAAATAAAAACCTGTTGAATCAAGCATTCCAATCTCAGCAAGATTTCCTATAACTGACATCTTGGATCTGAGGAGAATGCTCCACATACTAATTAATATAGCTATTTCTTTAAAAAAAAAAAAAAATTCTCCTTGATAAACAAGAGTACCGTGAACAGCACAGTATACGCCCACCCCGTGTTTAATAGTCCTCTCTGTAGCTGGCTGAAATTGTGTGCAGACTCTATTATTCTTATTTCAGTCAAAGTGATCTTGACCGTTTTACCTCGAAATCAATAGGGTTTTTTCTTACCCCAAGTGCAAACTATTCGCAAAGTTTGATTATTGTAGATGGTGGAGAACTCAAATGATTGTGCAGAAGCCATTTTGCTTCTTTCAATCACAATGACATTGACCTTTCACCTTTTGACCCCGAAATAGATAGGGTTCTTTCTTACGCTAAGTGCAAGCAATCCACAGTTTGGTAACTGTAGATTGTGGAGTACTTGAGTTATTGTGCAGAAGAAAAAAAAAATCTTTTATCAATCACAGTAACCTTGACCTTTGAGTTTTGTACCCTAAGTGCAAGCCATCCACAAAGTTTGGCAACTGTAGATCGTGAACAGCTCGAGTTATTGTGCGGAAACTAAATTGTTAAGAGACAGACGAACGGACATCTTAACACAATACGCTCCTCTTTGCAGCCAGCGTATTAAAAAGTATCATGGCAGCCCACTGCAATTTCTTTTATGAGCTAGTGGAGTGACTTCACCTTCAGATTCCCCTCCCCCCATTTTTGTGCTACTTTAAAGGAAAAATATGAAAGACAGCAAGATAAATTTTCAAAGCTCTGCACTGCTGGGTTTAGTGCTATAATGCTAACGGACAGACGAACGGACGAACACAGACATACAGGAAGACGGATATGAAAAAAGACAGACTGAGACAGTGGTTCAATCGTAAACATTCTGAAATGAGTGGTGAGTTATCTATATATTCATTCATTTTTTTAATCTGATTATTGAGTGGTCGATTGATCCACTTGGAAGAGAGCAGCACCATTTTAATTTTTTCGACCAACTAGACAGTATAAGAAGTCATTTAGTAAAATCCCCATGCTGATACGACCATCCATTCAGGAGAAGTAGCAATAACAAGATTCTCAAAATGGCCGCTGTGGCAGCCATATTGTGCAAGCCGCACCATTTTCATTTAGGACCAACTAGATATCATAAGAAGTCTTCTGGTGAAAATCCCATGGCAATATTACTTTTCGTTCAGGAGAGGTAGCGATAGAAAGATTTTCAAGATGGCCCCTGTGGCGGCCATATTGAACGTCAGATCGGCACCATTTTCATTTACGACCAACTAGACATAATAAAAAGTCTTCTGGTGAAAACCCCATGTCAATATGACTTTCCGTTCAGGAGGAGTAGCGATAAAAAGATTTTCAAGATGGATGTCATGGCTGCCATATTGGACGTCAGATCAGTAACAATTTCATTTAGGATCAGCTAGACATAATAAAAAGTCTTTTAGTGAAAACCCATGTTGATATGACCATCTATTCAGGAGGAGTAGCAATAACAAGATTTTCAAGCGGCTATGTTGACCAACTAGACCATGGGACGAATGTGTGTGTGTAAAGTTGCCTGGCAATCCTCCATGTATTTTAGGAGTAGCGATAATAAACTTGTGCTAACGGACGAACGAACGACGGACAACAGACCATCCCATAATCTCTTCTGATCTATGACCAGTATAGCTACAAATCGCGTTTACTTCTTTGCTTTTACAGTCTGCAAAAAAAGTTCCTTGAAGTCACAATTTGACTTAAAGATTACAACCTAGGACCGGATTTTCATTCACTGTACGATACAAAGTATCTGATACAGTGCTATCGTATTGTAACTGGTACAAAGTTAATAGCCTTTCTCATCAGTTGCATGAAAAGTTTAATTAAGTATAATAATATAACAGTTGTAGCAAAAATGTCTAATCCGCCTAAATAATGCAATAAAATCCTTTATGTCAAAACCATGTGCGTTCAAAGCTTTTGCAGTTAGTATCGGCACTATCACTGCCACTAGAATGTAATATGCAATGTAACTTACTACATAAATGTTATTACGAGATTTTATTCATGGAAGACTAGATTTGATTCTCGTGCACGAATATGTCTACAGTGACTAGACTACAAGTCACAATTTATTCGGGGAAAAAATTATACTGTGTTTAGCTGCGTACATCACTCACCCAACTGCGAATATTTAATCTAATTTTTTTTCACGGCACAGCAACACATACAGGTTATTTTGTGTCGAGACAACTTGAGTAAAGTGCCTTGCCCAAGGACGCACCATGGTTACCGACCAGGGCTAATCCGATCATAGCTCAAGCCCGAGTTTGAAGTGGAGATTTTGTTTCAACCAATCACAAATTACGTTACTTTCGAAAGGTGGTTTTTTACTGGCTGATAGTGGAAATCAATCTCAAACTCAAGCTAAGAGTTTTGTTTTTCAAGCTAGGCCTGGAAATCGTAAAACTCTGGGCTTGAATTTCCCCATATCAGCCAGTCAAACGTGACATTACAAAAGTAATGACTTTGTGATTGGCTGATATACACAAGCTCAAACTCAGAAGTTGTATCATTTCCAGACCCAGATCTGCCAACGCTCCATCAGACGTGGGGATATTATGGTCTACATTATTCTTTCTACTTGTTATTGTAAGTAAAACAGCACAGACCTTGATCTGCTAGTACATTATGCGTCAGTGGTTTAAGGTCTGTCTGCAGTCGGATACACGCCACACTCTGGTAAACATGTGGTAAGTGCACAATACGTCTTACAAATGTTTACATATTTCGTGAAAAGTAATGGCATCGAAAGATGTTGTAATAATTAGACTATATATGTGTCAGTATGATACGGATGCCCCCACCTATGCGATGCACTTGAAGAGCAAAGTTCAAAGCCAAACAGTGGCCACAACTCACAAAAGTTTTGTGGGAAAAAGCTGAAAATAGAACATGACCAAGATCCTTTAATACTAAAGCCTTATACTTATATTTACATGCAGTTCTCAAATTTTTGAGCGGAAACGAAATTCGCAATGGACGGGATGGGACGGACGGGGATGGGCAATACGATATGCACCCTCGATAAATAATGGTGCGGGCATAACAATGCCATTCTTAATATTGCAATAACCAACAAAAATCACTCGAAGGGATTGATGCGCAACTTCATTAAAGAATTTCCAAGAATCAAAGATAAGCCCGTTTTTCGTTTTAGCTGCTCAGTATTGAAACTATCTGCGGTATTCTTGAGAATATTCAACATACCAAACGTTGCGAACAAGACTATTTTCTTGTGTTGGAGTTAATAGGTTAACAAGATATTTGTAAGTGTAGCAAAAAATTCTTTGTCATGGCCTTTGACCTTGAACCTGATATCGTGGATAAGAAGATCACTCAAATTATCTCAGACCATGTCAAGATATAACCAAATTCTAAGTTGTTGGTGGTGGTGGTGGTGGTGGGGGGGATAAGTTATTGAAGTGATTTCATTCAAGGTATTCATCAGATATACCACAAACTGGGTTAAATAATAAAATTCTGTAAGTAGCAATTAAAAGATTTGGCAGCAATGTTGGAGGTGAGATTTGCACCATTTTCATTTAGTACCAAGTAGACATCATACGTCTTTTTTAGTGAAAAACCCCATGCAGATACGACCATCCATTTAGGGAGAGTAGTGATAAAATTATCATGATGGCCATTGTTGCGGCCATATTAGATGTCAGAGGGGTACCATTTTAATTTAGCACCAACTAGGGAGAATACGAAGTCTTTTAGTGAAAACCCCTGATCAATACGACCATCCGTTCAGGAGGAGTAGCAATAACAAGATTTTCAATTTTGGTGCCATGGCGGCCATGTTGGGTGTCAGATCGGTACCATTTTAATTTAGGAACAACGAGATATCATATGAAGTATTTAGTGAAAACTCCACGTCAATATATCAATCCGTTCAGGACGAGTAATGATAAGATTTTTAAGCTGGCCGCTTTGGATGCCATGGTGGTCATTATTTGGTGACAGATGCGGATCGTTTTTATTAAGAATCAACTATATATCATAAGAAGTCTTTAAGTGCAAACCTCATGTCGATATGACAATCCGTTAAGGAGGTGAAGCGATAACAAGATTTATAAGATGGCCATTGTGGCGGCCATACTTGATGTCTAAGGGGCAGCATTTTCATTTAGAACCAACTAGAAATCATAAGAAATCTCAAAGAGAAAACCCTATATCAATACAACCATCGGCTAAGAAGGAGTAGCAATAACAAGATTTTCAAGACGGCCGCCGTGGAGGTAATACTGAATGTCGGATTAGCACCATTTTCATGAATCACCAACTAAACATCATATGAAGTCTTTCAGAAGGAGTAGCGATAACAAAAATTGCAAGATGACCAGCACGGCAGCCATACTGGATGTCAGATCACCACCACTGTCATTTAAAACCAACCAGACATCATAAAAGTACTTTTAGTGAAAACCCCATGTAGATTCGTCCATCCGTTCAAGAGAAGTAGTGTCAGCAAGATTTTTACAATGGCCACCGTGAAGGCCATACTGAATGTCAGATTGTCACCATTTACGTGTATGACCAACTAGACATTATAAGAAGCCTTTCTGTGAAAACCCCATATCGATATGACCATCCGTTTTTCAGGAGTAGCGATAACAAGAATTTCAAGATGGCCAGAATGGCAGCCACATTGGCTGTCAGATTACCATTTTCTTTTCCTAACAACTAGACATCATAAGAAGTCTTTTAGTGAAAATCCCATGCATCATGACCATCTGTTCGGAGTAGTAGCGATAACAAGATTATCAAGATTGCTGTCATGGTGGCCATACTAGATGTCCGATGGGCACCGTTTTCATTTAAGACTAACTAGACCTTGGGATGAATGTGTTTGTAAAGTTTTGTGGCAATCCTCCCAGCAGTTTAGGAGGAGTAGCGATAACAAACTTGTGCAACTGTACACCTCAAGACAGATGTCTTATGACAGACAAAAGGCACCAGTACAGCCAAAAACACTACTGTTTACTCTCTGGTGCTTGGCTGTGTGTTGAAATGCATGTATATACCTGAATGAAATCCCTCCTTTGTTCGACAGATTTACAATGAAAGTGCATTCACATATTATAGATTATTACTATTTTAAAGAAAGTACTTCATGTACATCAGCTCACAACATGATAATTTTGTATTCCTTGGTAAAGGAAGTAAGAAAAGCCATCTGTTGAAAAAAACCAAAGTTTTAATTAAATAAAAATAATCACATAAAATGTCCAAACAATACATGCTAATGGTATAGGAGAATAAATAACACAAAAACAAAGCCTTATGAGGCTCAAAATTGTGACATTACGAATTTGAAATATAAACTATTGACGGCCAAAACATAGTGATTCACTTTAAAAAAATAATTTTGTATTTGATTCTTAAAACAGGTGATTCTTGGAAAGACTAGTGGTATGGCATACACATACATGCGCTGATATTTATCAATAACATAAAATGACATAACTGAACTTTAAACGATCAGGCTGATATCTGCTTCGCTCCAGTGGTGGATGTGTGATTTGTAAAGTCTAAGTCATGACACCTCAAACAACTTTTGCCTGAACCAACCATAATTTCGAAGTGCATGGAGATAAATGACATTGATTTGTATGTTTCTGAATTAAAACAGAAACAAACCCCTATTCATTAAATAGCACTTTTGCTTTTGATGTCAAATGAATACACTGGCAAAGGACAAGATTTAATTGTCATTTGTTATTTATACTATCATAAATATGAAGGAAGGTGACTTTACATATTGGGAGTCTGCTAGGGGTAAATTTACAAATAAACTATTATGTTCACCAGGCATGGGAAAGTCAGTCAGCCATCTGACAGTGTTGCGAGATTATGACTACAGCCATCTGACAGTGTTGCGAGATTATGACTATGCCAAGCATTTTTTGCTTAAACCAAAAATGACTCACTATATATCGCTAGATTGGCTGCTTGTTATATTGTCATGTGTAATATTATGTACAAAGACAGGCATCCCTATATAAAAGAACTTCCCTTTCGATCGTATACAAATCAATCACAGGCAATGGGGAATGATGCTTGTCAAAGTTCCGACTATTATTTATTACTATACAGAACTTTACTGTTTATGATTCCTTCAGAATATCAAATTAGTCGCATGACATATGCAATGAAAATGGTAACTACTAGTGTGTCTTATGGCTTGATCCTAAAATGCCATTTAAAAATATGAATGGTGTCATAAATTAGTTAAAATATAATACATATGATTTTTTTCTCCCCTGGAATTTAAGAGAAAAGAATTGCAAGATGACTTTGAATTAACAAGATAAAGCAAATGTGGCCTGATATTGCTCACCTGGTAGACATCTATCATATTTGACAGAGATTAGCATCATTTGTATAAATTTGAAAGGCCTCTATGCCTGGATACTTTCAGTCAAATCTGGTCAAATTCTGTTCAGTGTTTGTTCAGTCTAAGTCGATTGAAGCTTTGGGTTTTTTTTATTTTCAGTAACAGCAGCCATATTTGATGGCATATCTTCATCATTTGTATAAATCTAAAAAGCCTCCATGCCAGTTATCAAACTTGGTTTAATTCTGTTCTGCATTTGAGAAGATGGCATTTTAAAGTTTTTCTATTTTAGTAACAGACATATTTGATGGAAGATTGTCATAACTGGTACAAATTTAAAGGCATCTATATTAAAAATCAGTCAAATTTAGTTAAAATTCTTTTCAGCAGGTTTTGAGAAGTTATTTTTAGGTTTTTATATTTTTAGTAATGGTGGCCATATTTCATGCCATATTGGCATAATCTGTATAAATTTGAAAGGCCTTTATGCAAGAATACTTTCTGTCAAAACTGGTCAAATTCTGTTCAGTGGGTTTCGAGATGTTTTATCTATTTTTAGTACCGGCGACCATATTTGAAAACAAATCATTATCATTTGAATAAAACTGCTAGGTGTCTAGGATGCTTTCTGTCAAATTCCATTCAGCAGTTTTTCCAAAGAAGTCATTTAAAGTTTTTACATTATTTTAGCAAAGGATGCCATATCTGATGGTGGCTCAGCATCATTTACATGAAATTGAAAGACCTCCATGCCAGGATGGTTTCTGTCAAAGATGGTTAAATTCCTTTCATTGGTTTTTGAGAAGTCATTTTTAGTTTGTTTCTTATTCTTAGTAATGGCAGCCATATTTGGTGGTGGGTCAGCATCATTTCAAAAGAAAATTGAAAGGTCTTCATGCAAGGATGTTTCCTGCAAAATTTGATTCAAATTCTGTTCAGCGGTTTTTGAGAAGTAATTTCTAGGTGTTTGTATATTTAGTAACATCAGCCATATTTAACAGCATTTTTTTTCTTTTTTGTACAAACCTGAAAGGCATTTTATGTATGGATGCTTTCTGTCAGATTTGTTCAAATTTTGTTTAATAGTTTCCGAAAAGTCGTGGCCATGTTTGATGGTGTATCGGCCTCATTTGTGTAAATCTGAAAGGCATTCAAACCAGAATGCTCTCTGCCAAGTCTGAATAAAACTGGTCCAGTGATTTTTGAGAAGTTGAAAATATAAATTGCAGAAGGACGGGCAATTGATGACTGATAGACGTGTGCTTATGGACAGGTTAGCACAAAAAAAAATTATATGGAGCTGCATAGACAATTTTTTTTTTTAAGACAGATAAGACTGCTTAAAAGATAACAAGGTGATTGTAATCTATCTATCTTTTTTTATCCAACAGTTGACAATATCAAAGGAAAGTTATGAACAGCAAATCAAATTTATTCTTTTCTGCTAAATGGTGTTACATATCTAAGATCACTATTAGTAATGGTTTCTACGATTTAAAGAATAAAAAACATATTTAACACTTTTCATAATCTTAAAGATTATTTTCTCTCCGTGAAAAATGACTACTTTGATACAAGCTCTTAAGTATGATATAAATAATAACCTAATTAGTATATGTACTCTGTCAAACACCTATATGTACTCTGTCAAACACCTATATGTACTCTGTCAAACACCTACTCAAGCCAGATAAAAATACAAATTCTCTCAAACACCTCCTCAAGCCAGATAAAAATACAAGCTCTTTCAAACAATCACCCTCATTCATGTATCTTAAGTAAAAAAGAACTTATTTAAGGCTATGAAAAGAGTATTAGCCAAGCATTCTTGAAAAAGAATAAAATAGAGGGTGGCCGCAATGAAACGGGTTTGGAGTGGGGTTGAATGACATAAATCACTGTTGTGAAATAATACTGTATCACAATGGTTTTGCAAAATACATAATTTTTTGAACTTTACCTTTAATCAGCACCATATAGCCAGTATTGTGCTGGTGTGCTGTTAAACCCTAATACATACTATATATCACATGCACACATTTTTCATGACAAGAGACATTTGCATCAGAGTATGCTTGATAAAAAGTATCACAGATCTGTAATAGACATGACGGTTAGCTTGTAGAAAAAAGCTTCTTTTTTCTATGGCCTGACAGAAAAGAATGGATACCTGTAATCATTGCCACTAGACTCTATGTAACCTTGAAAGACTTCTAACAAAAATCTTCCTCTTTATTGAAGCTACTTTCTGGTACAATAAACCCAAACCAAGTTTATAAGGTGCGAGTTACACATGTAGTTGATGACTCCTTCAAGCTTAGTTTTGACACAATCGATACAAAATTATATAATATCACCCCAACTGAAAAAAGAACTTTAAAATAAATATTCCGTAATCAAGAGATTGAGAAATGTCATCGATTGTGCAAATTTGTGTATTTTGTTTTCTTTGTTAGATACGATGAAGTTTGGCATCGTCAAAAACTTTTACGGCGTGAATTATAGCTCCTCATTCATATACATGGATGATGAAATACATTTGATAAGACTGAGGCAAGTGTATGACAACCTATCTTTTGAAAAAGGCAACAATTTTTACAAGATTAATAATTTACTATTTACACAATTCATATATTATTACCAAAACATCTTTTTTTTTTAAAAATACAAATCTCCTCTTTACATCATTTACAGCATAGTAAAACATTAGTCACACCTAATTAAATGTGTATCATGTTAAAGCCATGATTCCTGACGAGATCAGTCACGAGACAGTAACATTCATGTCATTGAAAGTGAATTACAAACCAGTGCATTATCAGTATTAACCAAAGACATCTATTCTTAAAATCAGTATTAACCAAAGACATCTATTCTTAAAATCAGTATTAACCAAAGACATCTATTCTTAAGATCAGTATTAACCAAAGACATCTATTCTTAAATATTTAAAGCAATCTGTAAATTTAATAGATAACAACCTTACTCCTGATTAATCAAGTCTGAATAATCACTGTCAACAAACCAGTGCCTTCCACGTTTTACAATAATACTTTTCTCATGCCACAAACTGATATATGTCACAAAACTTACGCAATTCAGTGAATTGCAAAACTGATTATTGTCAAGTCGACCTATCATGCTAGAAAAATATTAGGTCCTAGATGAAAAAAAAATTTTGTTAGGGACAATTTTAGGAGAGGCATTAAAATAGGTGTGAGGAAGACTGAAACAAAATTAATTTTTTGTAAATGCTGGACCAACATGACTGGAAATGCAGCACTTTATAATCAGTGTGAGAATCATTTCAATAATAATAATAATAATAATAATAACAACAACAATACTAAAATATTTAATGTGAGAGGTATTATACAACTTATCACAGATACTAAAATAATGAAACTATCATACTTCAACCAAAAAATGTATAAAGTACAAAAAGTTTCAGGTTTCAAACAAAACAAAAAGTTTCAAGTTCCAAAATGAGGGTCATTAGGAAACATATAATCATCAGACATGTTAAGGTTTATAATAAAAGTATGAAAGTCATGAAAATTGGTCCTGCTTAATGACTAATGATTTTGTGCTGAAATATCATGAAAATTTCAATCGTGGTGCAAAAGAAATCGCAGGGATATTTCCTGCATTAGACACTGTTTGTTGTCTTTCTCCATAGCAGGAAAAGCAGAGAATTTAGAATCTTGTAAAACAATTGGATGGGGAACTAGTCTAAAACTGTAACTGGTCTCTATTAGCCAGCCACTTATATTCATGAAAGAAGTACAATTAGTTGCCTACACGACTAAGATGGTATTATGTGAAAGCATCAGTTACAAGCTGTTGAAGAGGAGTGTGGATGATATGTGTTTATTTTGTCAAAAAAGAAAAGAAACATGTATCAAATGTAGTTCTGATTTGCATCAGAAATGGGACTGGGTAAGAAGAAATGACCGTTCACAATTTGTGCAGTAAGAACTTCAGCATAAGCCATGGATGACAGGATGGTGTTGTGTATACTTCTGTCAACAAAGATCAATCTGGATGGAGAGTGCTACTCAACAGACATGAGATTTGAACATTTACAAGCTGCTATGAAGGCTACATGGAATTATGTTTAGGAACAAAATAGTTCAGCAAAAGACTTTTGCAAATTGGAAAATCATTGTGAACAATTTGAAGAAAAAAAAAAATTTTGTTAGAATTTTTTCTTCTTCTTTTATCTGTGTTACAATTATGACAAACATAACTGTTGAATAAATTAAATAATACTTACTGGGCAGTTACAAAGAAAACATAGAAACAGCAAGGTATGTACATGCTTTAAAAATTTATATATCTAGAGACAGCCAATTTGCCCTGGCCCTGTTATGATGTTTCCAAGCTGGCGAACCTCACAACTTTTTTTTAATTCTGGAACTAAACATGTCTGACAATCATATACAACTCTAGAAAACTTCTGTACAATCACCACTGCAAACATCAAAGATTCTTACAAAACAATCAGGTACATCATCTATGTAAATTATGTTAAATACCTACAAGATCTAACAATGGCTTCATCAGTTAGCTCAGAGAAATTAAGCATCTTTTATGTGGGTAGTTGACTGGTACTCTGGCCCACTGTATAATCATCAGTAATGATACTAAATTGCATCAGTGTACCAGTAAAGGCAGGCAGATACTTTCATGGACCGGAAACCACAGTTGTTTTGTTAGATCATCACTACCATTAAACTAATCAGATATGCCTCTATTTGAATTCAATGAATATTTGAAAAGATTCACTACTTTGTATTATCCTTATTTAGTTCATCTGATTTTGATGACAAATATTGTCCATCTAATATTTCAATTTTGTTTTAGGACCAAGATTATCCAACACAAAAAGCTTATATTTCTACTCAAGATTTCCTAGGATTAATTTTGAGAAATTCTCTAACATCTGCAATTTGTTGGCACCATGAACAATAAAACCCAAGTCAGCTTGATATTGTCATCTACAAGAACTGGATCTCTCTTCTATATGTTAAGGATAAAGTTGGGCTTTTTCACAGTTTTCGGTGACAAAGAGACCAGTCAAATAAATGCTAAAACAGGTACTGCCATTCGAAATTTCAGGAATATTCAGTGAAAATCAGATCATATTGGTATATGGTTTAAAATGTAATGTAGTCAAAATGTTTGAAGTCGAGCAGGTATACATAGGTTTGATACATGTGCATCCTTCAGAAGACATAAAAGTGTGACAGAAATATTACACGAAGTATCATGTGTGCATAGGAAAACAAAACTTAATATCTCTCTCTCTCTATCTCTATATATATATATATATATATATATATATATATATATATATATATATATATATATATATATATATATATACACATATAAATATATAAATATATAACACAATGCCCTGCAGGGCTGATCTTGATAATTGTGCAGAATAAGATTATTCAAGTGACTTCATACAATGGTTCCGTGTGCAGAAAAACTCTTTTCTTTAGCAAAATTTCACATAAAGCTTGTTTTGTGGCAAGAACATGACACATCGTCCAAACAGCACACCAAGAATTGCTGTGCAATAATAATAATAATAATAATAATAATAATAACAACCCACTCTGATCTGTACCTCTTGCAACTACTGTGAAGTCATATACCGATTGCATTTGCAGCTTTATTTGTACATATGCCGAATCACAGACTTCATGAACATATCCATCTTCCAGGTTCTGCCTACATAAAACACTACAATTTTGAGCAAACAATGTGACATCACACCGAATTCAAATGCTGCAACGCCACTGAGGGTTCAACAAAAAACAACCTAATGCATGAATCATGACTCACGCTAGCAACCATCTTGAGTTTGTTTAACTTAAACTATTGCGATAATAGTGTGACATTAGTGTAATCATGCCTTAGCGATAACAGATTTTGTGAGGGAAATGCTTTTGACAACTGGCTTTTGTGCTTCAATGCTTCATCACTTAGAAGAGGTCCTAATTTTCTTCAAAGAATGATCTTTAATCTAATCATAAATGTAAAAAAAAAAAAATTGTCATGGTAGAAAGAAAATAATATAATTTCTGACGTTGATGAAGTTTAATAGGCATTAGACTGTATGTAACAATACTGCCAAAGATCTACAAAACTGAAGTAAACAGAAATGATTTCTATACATGCCTCCGGTCTTCCATTATCAATAAATAATTTACTGATTATTCCATCTGCCGCACTAACTAAACTTTATCCCTTGATACATTTTCATTCAAAGATTTAAATGAATGCCCACAAATTACAACTACATAAGCTGATCCTCACTATTTTAGGCTAGCTTTCCCGATACATGTACTTTGAAAATCATTAGCAAGGTAAGAAGGCATATTATCACTTTGTAACAAAATCAAGATTGAGGAAAATGTACGGTTGATGTCTGAAAAAGTAAATACTTAGTAGTATAAAATGTGTAAACTTAAATGTACATTACTGGTAAAATAAAAAGTGTAGATGAAATTGAAGGTTAACAAGATTAAGTCATAACTGCCTTGTCATATCAGTGAAGGTAGATTGGTCCCTCTCCCTCATTAGACTGGACCCAGTTTTCAATAAACATAAAAAAAAATTTAAATAAAGAATGAAAGAAAAGTTAATTTTACACTTTTATTCTTGTTTATGTGGTTTGTTCTTCCCTTCCAAGTCATTAGTGACCATGGACAGAACATATGTACAGTATAATGTACGATACATCATGGATATGATGACACCCATGGGATGCCAACAGTAATAACCATATAACACATTAATACAAATGATATACATTATATATAATTATTATTACTGATAGTTAACATTATATGTGTGGTGTCAACATGTTACAATACACACAGCAATCATGCACCATTTGAAGCAAATTTAAAAGTGTGCATGCTTGACCCATGACAAAATCAATTTTGTGTGAGTGTGAAACATTAGCACCAAAAGCAAAATAATCATCATAAAGCTTGTACAATTTCTCAAAACATTTGGGAGGGAACACCAATAAAATAAATGAAAGCCTCAAACCATGAAAAAGTCATGTAACATCTTGAGAAGTGCACAATGTAAAATTGTAGCAATCATTTTAGAGAAAATGGGTGAAGAATTTCATAAAAAATATTGATTTTTAAATTTGTCCATAAAAGTACACTTTCAAATTCGTTTATTGAATTCATTAAATTTCTGGCTGAAAACAATCCAACAGTTCTGGTTTATAATTTCGTTAATAAGGCACATATATTTTCTCTTAGTGATTGCCTTATTGCTGTCATCTGAACATCTCTTAGAATTTCAGCACGTCTAAGCAGTGGTGTAGCAACTGCCCAAGCAATGAATCCCCGTAACTGAGGGGAGGCCCAGGCCCAGTCGGGGGCCAAAACTCCGATCAAACATGCAAAAATGAATCTTTTTTATTGGAGGGGGGCCCCAAAATTAAGTTTTGCGAGGGGGAGTGAGGAGTGGGCCAGAATTATTTGCTTCACCACTGAATCTGAGTATCAAACTATGTCTACTTTGATATGTCTGTCCGTCTTTCAAAATCAATTGCAAGGGTAAAAGTTTCACAACACTCCACTACTGTCTTGCTTTGTTTTTAATAATTATCCAAAATTATAAGAAAAATGTCCCTAAATTTCTTAAATTCTAATTATGCTTTGAAAGTCTAACATTCTCACAGGGTGGTAAGATTTAAATTGTTTGAATACTATCATAATATCCTAATATGAATCGAACTTTCACTATTTCAGTATTTATAACATCAACCTCTCTGTATATGTAGGCAAAAATTATAAGAATACTAAATGTATGTAAAACATTGAAAACAAAATACAATAAAACGGGGGTAAAGGGCAAGCTTGCATGCTAGTAGCCGTAGCGAGGACGATAAACTGACGTCAGTGACGGCGACGTAGACGACAATGACGACGAAGCGGATGAGCTAAACTGATTGGGAAACCAGACCATGTTCCTTGTCTCTTCTTTGTATACATCAGGAATAGGCCCAATACCAGAGGAGATCATCTTAACGGTGTTCCGCCCGAAAAGCTTTCTTTCAAATTCTATCAGCTGCCTCCAGAATCCAGTGTTTGGTCGTATGACAGGTCTTCTCTTTTTGACGTGGTCATAAGCCTGTTTAAGAGTCAGTCTCTGATATTTCATCATGTATGCTATACATAAACTAGCCGATCGGCTGACTCCTGCCATGCAATGAACCAATGTTCTACCACCTTTCTGGCTCACTTGATGAATTTTATCTGCACATCTGTCAAAATAAATTCCTAATCGAGCATGTGGTGCATCCTCGACGTGAATCTGAATGCATTCTACTCCAGGAAGCTGTAGATTGGGAATCTCTAATGTACAATTTATTACATTTGTTATGCCCAAGTTCCTAATTCTATCTGATTTCACAGCCCCAGCGCTGCTCAAGAAAAGGTGCTCGGTAATATGCGCTATTTGTGAAAACATGTTTAAGTCCATCTCTGTATATCACAATAGGTGATCCTGAAAAAGGAAAGAGAAAAAAAGTTTAATGTCAACAATCTACAGACAGACACATAAGATTATGGGGATAATCTACGGTTTGCTGTGTGAAAACGTTTGCCGGAAAGTGTTTGAGCCGGCGGGTTCAGTCTTTTCCGAGTGCTCCGGAAAATGTATGCACACAGCAAACTGTATTATCGTTATTCTTCCATGTTTTGGTACTAAGAATATATAAATTATTTACCAAATTCCCACAAAATGAAAATCTGAAATATGATAAAATCCTGTATTCAAGCAGAACGTGAAATTCCGATGTTTAGTAAAGCTGACGTCACAAAAGCGCACATGATGCCAAACAAGTCTATTCATGTACTGACTATATGGCTGTCAAATAACTGTTAATACAAAATTTTAACATTGACAACAACGCTAACATTGACAACAACGCTCTTGGAAGATGACACCTATGACACGCTATCTTGTATCACAGGTGGAAGAAAAAAAAGTCCCAGAAACTGCGGAGAGTACAGATGACCGTACAAATATAGAGCAGCAAAAATCATAATAGCTTATTGTATGTCTCAAACTTTAATCGTAAAATATACTGAAGCCTGAAATTTGGTTTGTACGTTTACATTTGAAGAGATCCCACTAATGTTCTCACTCTCTCTGAAAGGTTTTGGTGCCATATGATTTATAAATTCGGTATGCATGTTTACATATACTTAAATTTACTGTGCGATATTGATTTTGTCAATACTCTTTTGGGAAAGATTACCCGTGATCTGATAGTTCTTATTAGTAATGATCAATTTATGTACTTCCATCTCTTTTTTATGTGCTGATTTGTCAGTTTATTGCTAAACAACAAAAAACCTACCTAACGGATAAATAGCCCTAATTGATTAGGTAAAATATGCATGTTTAAAGATTCATTTAAATACACTACTTTCTGTTGCTTTGAATAGACTATTCGTACATACAAACATATGGTAATTTCCCTCGAATATTTTGATGTTCAGATGATCATGGGAACGACAACAAGCGTTGATCCACATCAGGGGTATCTGCTAGACCAAAAAGTTGTTGTCCACCTTTTTTTTTTTTTGGACTGGTGGCCACCAGTCAACAAAAAAAACAACAAAAAGGTGGAGAACAACTTGGCCAAAAGTCAACAAAAAAAAAAAAAAAAAGGTGGAGAACAACTTGTTGGCCAAGGGTAAGGTATCTGCAAAGTTCGACCTTGGGGATGGGAACAAATTTCACACCAGCGACAAATACTTTGTAGCTCTGTGTAGTCCAAGTTAAAAAGACTCCAGGCACACAATTTATACCACTGTCACAATTGTGTTACGCGAATCAACCAAATAAATCCACCACTATTAATGTATTGCTTTATAAACGTTTGTTGGAGGAAAATGGCGGACCACCATTCGGCACTCCCTCGGCTATTTCTGCGAGACAAAAATATGCCTTGGATGTATGTCAGCGTAGTAATTTACAGAAAAATCATACATTCTGTTTGCCAGAAATTTATCTGTGAAAAAGAAACCCAATCTATTCAAACCACTTCGGCTATTTCTACTTTTGGATTCACTGTAGGATTGACCGAGATTATACGAATGAAATAAATAGTTCGATCATTCGTAACTTCTCGGTCAATCCTGTTTCGTAAATAGCCGATGTGGTCCGAATGGCAGCAATCAATATACATTCGAGGTATGATCTGTAGGATTGACCTCGAAGTTGCTAATGGGCGAACCACTAAGCGGCTTGAGGTGTGTCACTTAAACGTTCCCTGATTGGTCAAGGACATTAGCATGACTGACAGTTTGCGTCTGGTCAATTACATTTTCCCTTGCCGTAACTTTTACCTTGAGGAAGGGGGCGTTGCTATGATAGGCGACACGTCGTCTAGTCGTTATATATACCCCGTAAAGTTTCATGAAAATATCTTTATTAGTTCAAACGCTATACTCCAGACAAGGATACAAATCACAGAACTACATTTTCCCTTACCGTGACCTTGACCTTAAGGCAGGGGGCGTACCTATGGCGCACGAAACAACATCTAGTCATGATATATACTTTGGACGCAGTTTCACAAAAATATCATAAGTGGTTCAAACTTTATACTCCGGACAGTGATAGAAGTCACGCAATTACATTTTACCTTGCCGTGACCTTGACCTTGAGACAGGGTGGCCTGCCTATGGTATGCTAAATACCGTTTAGTCATGATATATCCTTGAGAAAGGTTTCAGGAAAATCTCTCCAACCATTAAAAAGCATTAGCAAATTTTAACGGACGGACAGACGACGCCATAATATAATACGCCCCACTTAAGACAGGCGTATAAAAAAAAAAAAACAACAACAAAAAAAACAAAAAACATACGAACTCTGATAAGCGGAATAGCTTCCGTTGGAAGAGATGGGCAACTGATCATCATTTATGATGTACAACATCTCCAGTCAAAACCTTTAAAAACTTAATTTTTCGAGACAAATTTCTCACACTCACAATATAATATATTTGTTATCTACTAGGTTAATTTATCGTCTTGGGGCATAATGCCCGATTAATTCTTACATTTTTCTCCCGTTATCTAAGCTATAATAATGTCGTACACTTGTGCATGAAAAACGCAGGTTTAATACGGCGGTGGGATAGTCTGGTGAAATAGCTATTGCGACTGTCAGGAACAACTATCGATAGGGGAATGATAGCAATAGTCCATCAATTAAAGCATCAACTACTCTGGATTCTTACCTGAATTCCAATCTGAATAAAATCGAGGACCGATAAAAGGTTCATGTTCTGGTGACCAATGAATTCCCGGTCCACTTATTTTTCGTAACTTATCAAAAAAAAAAGCGTTGCATTTCGTGCTAGGGAGAGTTATCGTAGGAAACTATATGTGCCGAATGACACTTTTCACTTCCATAAATGTGAATGCTGTAATCTGACTCGTGTCTCGAAAGGTCAACAGAACATGACCTCGTATTGGTGTCCGTCAGTTCTCCGTTATGTCGGAAATTTCGATTTTAATCGGACTGACCCGAATGTCTAGCTGTTGTACTGTTGAGAAGCATTAACATATCAAGTCCATGCTCCAGTAAATTCCACTGGAATTTCTAATTTTCAACAGCTGCTCTATCAGATCACACCATAACATACTTGGCATTTTCGAGCAAATTTTCAAGAGACGCTGAAATTTATAACTCAATATCACATATGTAAACAGGACATCTGAACATTACCAGCGGTGAAACTTTCATCAAAATCTGTACAGTAGTTAAAAATTATGAGCATTTAAAGATTTGTCAGGGGACAAAACTCATCACAAAGGTAAAATATTTTTTCCCGATTTTGATGACAGCACAGATGATGAATGTTAAGTTATAATAATTTCAATTTTCTTTAACAGTATTTAAAACCATTTTTTTATTTTCAATAAAATGCACTTAAATTTACATTCGTAAATGAGAAGGAATAACTATATTATTTATATTACAGACAAAAATGGATGTTTAAATTTAGGTTTTAAAAAGTTTAAATTGAGTTTTCTGGCGAAGTAAACGAGAAAAACCTCCAGTTTCAATATATTCTAAGTTAGCAAACATAAGGTCCACCAGATATAATGTTGAGATTTTAAGGAATTTAAATTTTATTTAAATCATTGAAATTTCAATTTTCATTGCTGCTAAAATTATCCAAATAACTATTTGACTTTGCAGCACTATCCTCCACATATTTGTGCTTAAAAACTGCAACAAAATTACCATTATTTGCACTACAAGAGATGAATCTTTTTTTTCTTTTTTTTGACCTATGTGTTACTGAATTAAGTACAAGTAATGGCAATACCATATTCAGCTCGTCGATTTGGAATGCAACCTGTGGCTGAAAATATAAACATCAGAAAATCTGAATCTTAGTTCTGTGAGTCGCAACTCGCAAGATTATATCGATTACAATCGCAAGTAGGTAGGTATTTAACGAAGGGATTAGGAACACGTGTTGATGCTGACGTGCGAAGAGCAATAACAGCACACAAGCTGGACGAATATAAAGTGTACAATATGCTACTCTATGCTTCCCGGCCGCAAGCACTCTCTCTCTCTCTCTCCACCCCCCACCCCATTCTTACGAACGGTATGTTCAATATGTACACGACTGAATTATACAATTATCTTGTCGTAAAAAAATAAAAAACAAGAACAACATAATGTTAGTACGATTTAGAGTCACATGGAAACATTGATTACCGTTACCATATTGTATCATGTGTCTCGACAGAACATGTCAAGATAATAATATGCATATCATAATGAGGTTTGTCCATATAGTCAAAAGAATCGATGTTCATTATTTATCCATGACAATTGGCTAATGGAGTTAGTATGCTATTGCATGTCAAAATGCAGTCTATTTACAGCCACCAAAGCGAGTTTTGTTACAGTATATTCAATAATAAGAATCACTATTATTCAAATGAGACTATTATTACACATCATATATTCACGTACTTTATTTAATATTTGTTTGCTAAAGCACGTGTTTTTAGTTTCATTCCTACTCACATCCCGACGCGAATGTGTAATCGAATATCACATGGGTGGAGTTGTTGAAACTCGGATATTTCTGTTATGTACTTTTTATTTTACGTCAAGCAACTATTCCCTTTAAACGACAGATACTAACAGTTGGTTATTTGTTTAAGTAGCAAAATTGTAGAAAAAATCTGGACAGAGATTATGAGAAAACCATTCTTGACCGTCAAAAGTCGTTAAGATTTTATATAAAACAACAGAACTCGATTGCTCAAAGTGTAACAAGTGTTTCACGACAAAAAGCTGTTTTATCTTATTCGTGTCAAGACTATTTTTAGTACAGTTTTTATACAGAATGCATTGGCAGAAGTTCTATATAGCGATCACTTAGGCGTCCGTGTACATGTCCATCCGTACAACAGTATGTTCATCAACACCCTGGATTAACCTCAATGTTAAAGTTTTTTGTGTATGTCTTTTTAAGCTAAATAACTGGCGGACTCGACAAATTGGGAGTTTCTTTTGAAGATTCAAGTTATTTGCTAGGAGAATGTTCTATCAAGTGCTACTAAGTAAATTGCAGTCTGTACGCTTTGAAAATAAATACACTATAACATTTTCGTAACACGTTACAGCATCTAATTGGGTTCATTCATTTTCTGAAACGCAGCGTTTCTGTCACAACTCTATTTCGAAGTACACGAAAAACGATGAACTAGGTCTTTCCTGTTGTTAATGCGATGATTAAAAGAACGCAAGGACCGGAAAAAAACGCCTGATTTTGTTTGTAAAACACGTATGTCTCATTGCAGTCCAAAAAGTTCAAAAATATTTAGAAAAAATAAAACATTACTATAATGGCATGAAAATTTAAGCTGGTCAAATACATATACACACAAAGATACATGCCAAATTTAATTTGTCCTACTCAAGCAGTTTCTGCTTAATCGTTCTAACAAAGTTTTAAATATATACGCGCCCACACCCACCCATATATATATATATATATATATATATATATATATATATATATATATATATATATATATATATATATATATATATGAAAATGTTCTCTTCCTGCGTAAATACCCGATATATTTCATCATGTGGTACAAAAAAGTGATATTTTAACGAATGGCGATATTTAAGAAGTTACAAAATCTGTTAAAAAAAAAATGCTGTAATGGCATGAAAAATCTGATTAGGTCATCTACATATGAATACAGATATGCGTACAAAATTTCATTTGTCTACCAAAGTGACATTTCCTTAATCTTGTTAAGGCAGTTTTAGTCCAAAAAACAGTCAAAACTGTGAAGAAAAAACATTTTTTTTTTAATATTTAAAAATTGCTGTAATGGCCTGAATATAACCAGGTCATCTGTGTATGCATACGCATAGTCAAATTCGAAGACAAAGCTATTGATTCGTCATATTTTCAAATCATTTGATCATTGTTTCATTTTTCTAGATTTTGACGTTTTCGTGATACTTGATTACTTATTGAAAACGAAACGTGGATCCAAAACTTGTTTGTACAATGTACCACTGGATCCAACGGGCAGCATCCGATAACAAAATTACAGTGGACATGATACTGAATTAATTTCCATGGCGTACTGGGCCTTCTGTACGAGGTTTAGGTATTAATTATTTTATATAGTTTGGAGTAAGGATTAGAAATTCAAGAAATTATTATTTGAGGAGACAATGGTGAGAAGACAGTGTTTCTCGACATTTCTCTATACTGAATTTTTCACTTATTTTTCTAACTACACCTTTAGTTGGCACCCTACCTACCTAACTAGATATTTTTCGTTTACGCAATTAGCCGACTCGAAGATTTCATTCGGTACTGTGTCCTGTGCTGCACGTCTGTATTTTCGAACATGGTTTAATGCAAGTAATAAATTTGTAGCCGACGGGGATGCATATAAATCGCACACGTTCTATGGGCCTCTTTCTCTAAAATGAGACATGATAATGTCTGGCGGGAATAGTGTTTCCTTTTTTTAGAGTTTATTATACCAGCCCCATGTATGCTGCGATTGCTTACCTCTCTGAACTTGAAATTTTAAAAATAAAATAAATTCTGGTATCTTAGGTTCTCCAATAAACTGCCATATTTGCACCTTCCGTAAATACTTTAGATTTCAATACCTTTCGTCGCTTTCCGATATTACCTACGACACTAAAAGCAGCTTGTAAAAATATATAACATGTAACCCTAAATTGCAATATCTGTGTAGCCAACCGATAATGTTTGTAGGCAGACATTGATAAAACTATTGACATAAACAATCAATATTGAATCAGGCGATGGAAACTGGAGTGGTTGGAGAGATTCTACTAAGATATATTAAAGGACAATGGTTGATTAACTAATTGATGCAGTTTTCTCATTAGCTGCAGGCAGACAGTTAAAAAATCGTCTACTTTTACAAATTTTAAAATTGTAGCCGTCTACGTTTACAACACTGTAAGTTTTTGATGGGTATACTGTTGCAGTGACTTGGCCTTGAAGTTTTAATTTTGAAATAAGCTATTTCACAAGATAACGAGAAGGCCACAATGATTGACTGTGTAGTATTTAACTGCATATATGTACATACAAAATTATTTATTATAAAGTGCATTGACCCAGTGGCGGTGCGAGGGTTCGAGGTGCCCGGGGGCAATGTTCTTTAGTGGCGCCCCCACTTTGTTACAGAGAACAGTTTTTATGTCAGCTGCCATCGTCCCTCCTTCCCCCCCCCCTTTATAAATATAAGTTTTGTGAAGAATTGCCCCCGTTACAGTAACATCAGGTGTAATACTATGAAAATTTCAACTGCAAAAAAAAGCTCCCGACGGGGCCCCCCCCCCCCCCCTTCGCCTGCCTGGCGCCCGGGACAATTGCGCCCCCCCCCCCCCCTCGCAATGCCACTGCAAAGACACATACTAAAGCAGCCAACTCAGGCTGGTTTCGGATGGATTCGAACATGTAAACTCTTTATTATGGCTCGGATACGCTAGCTACTGAGCCCTACACGAAGGTAAATCTAAGTGTATTAAAACTTTAATTCACTCCAGTCGTACAAGGATGTGGTGTGAGAGTAAAGTAAATAGTATATTGAGCATGGAGGAACTTTAGAGCAACTCCATTAGCTCAAGAAAGGCTTTTTATTACACGAAAGTCTGAGGTGTTAACGAACACTTTATACATCACTCCTTTTGTCACAAAGAGAAAGTGAAAAGAAAAAGATGAAACCTTGGTTTATCCATAATTGATAAATGCATTAGGGTAATTGAATTTTCCACCATTATACGAGTCAAATATCGAGTACATTTTAAGCAAACATGACGTTGTTTTCATCACTTAGTATTCTTGGTACTGTAATGTACAGTACTTGAAAGCCCACAGTTCATTTTCGCCATTACTATTTGAGAAATCTGAAGGAAAACATGAAATAATGAAAAGACATGAAAGTATATTTGTTCAATGTAGACTATAAGGGTCACACACACACACACACAAACACACACGGACTGGTCCAATGTGTAAAAATATGTGCCTTCTTAATTCTTCCCTACTATAGTGTCTTTCCAATGCCGTTTCATACACATAATGTAGGTCTGAGATTATGTATCCAATATTATATCGATATACTCTACAACTAGCAGACAACTCTCTCTCTCTCTCTCTCTCTCTCTCTCTATATATATATATATATATATATGTGTGTGTGTGTGTGTGTGTGTGTGTGTGTGTGTGTGTGTGTGTGAGAGAGAGAGAGAGAGAGAGAGAGAGAGAGAGAGAGAGAGAGAGAGAACTGATGAAAATATATTTCTTCTGTGTTTTCAGTTCCACTCGTGCCCTCTACATCAGAGATTGGTAAATAAAGAAGATTAACAGAAGTCATAACTTTGGATGTATCTTTCGACTTGTATATTTCGTAAATCTGAAACTATTCGTTCTAGGCATGAAACGTCTGGCCCAATGATATATTATCGCTGATAGTAAGCAGTAGTATGATAAAGTTTATATTGTACAAAAGATGTCATCTTGGTAAGAAAAATAATCAAACAATACTCTCTCTCTCTCTCTCTCTCCGTATGCATGTAAAAGAAAATACTTTACTTCATAAAACTCGCTGATAATTTTTTGCTTGAGATCTATATACTATCTATCGATCTCTCTAACTATATATATATATATATATATATATATATATATATATATATATATATATAGATAGATAGATAGATACATGGATGGAGATATAGATCGTGAGCAAGTGCGCATGTGAGTTTGTGAACCAGTTATCGTTCGTACTGAGGAAATTATGTAAATTTATTAGCAATGAAACAATTTTAGAATACCTGTATTATTTTGCTATCGAAGTGGTGGCACATAGTTTTAACAAACATGAAATAGGTCAAACGCAATGTCTGGTAGTATTCAAATATGATCACCTCACGAGGAAATTTCTAAAGTAAATACTGAACAATACCTAGGTAGATCGTATCTGCAATGACCAGTGATATAAAAATGGAAGCAAGGTATGGACCAATCTGATTGCCTATCACCCGGGTATGGACCAATCTGACTGCCTTATCACCAGAAAATTAGTTAATTATCATATTACATGTAATGCGTAATTAATAACACAGGAAGTAATTATTATATTCCTGACCAAGCACATATCACATAACTTATTATTTCAAGGTAAATTAATTTGGAATGTTGGTCTCAACAAGTTTCAAAGACTAGCGAATGCTAAGGACATATCCCAAGTTAATATTCTCTCCCAATGACATGGATGCGAACGTCCAACACCATTGTGAGTAAACGGTATGAACTATAAACGGAAGAGGCTGCGCAGAGTTAATTACCAAAGAAAGACTTCATGTATCAATTACCTAAACTGTGTTTTCTCTTATCCCTACCTTGCGGATCCAACTCTAATAAATCCAGGAAATAACTGAATCCTTAACGGCAAATCGAGGAAGGCTGCTTGGTACAATCTACCATGTATACATCATGTATATACACCCAATACAGTTCTTATAAATATCACTAACTGCGGTGGTAAGTAAGATTTCATCAATTTCCTACAGTTGGCTTCTGCAAATGTTTGTTGCGATGGAGTGACTGGCTTCAAGCAGCATGACTGATATTAATAGCCGCCCAATACGTCAGAGTGTAAGCATATTCCGTATATACTCGCTGAGAGGAATGATCGACCTGATCAAGTACAAATCCAGATGCTTTTCCTGCAGAAATAATTTGTTGTTACGTTATTGTTGTTGTTATTGTTCTGTTTTACTGGTTCCTTGTGATTTGACAGAAATGAAGTATAATCGCCAAGAGGAATGATTCAAGTTTATGAGGTACATATCTGGGTGCTTTTTAGGATGAAATTTCTTTTGTTTCTGTTTTGTTTTTGTTTTACTGGCACCGTGTAGTAATTAGATGAGAATCAGTGAAACGAAAAACTAGCACAATAAAGGTCAGAGAACAAATCTATTCAAAATAATATAAATAAGTACTAATTCATTGAATTTCAGAGAACCAATCTATTCAAAATATAAATAAGTACTAATTCATTGAATTTCAGAGAACCAATCTATTCAAAATAATATAAATAAGTACTAATTCATTGAATTTCAGAGAACCAATCTATTCAAAATAATATAAATAAGTACTAATTCATTGAATTTCAGAGAACCAATCTACACAAAGCATCAACAATAATGTCGGCTCGTTTTGTTTCTTTTATTGATTTTGTAATTAACACTAGAAAAGACATACACTATTTTGCAGATTAACTGAAACAGCTCAACATGCTGCAAATTACTGCTATAAGCGCTCTAGCCTCATATGTTTGTTCAATAACTTTAGACTTATTTGGACTTTTCAAGTTGAAGAATATTTCTTTACAGTCTACACTTCCCATAAACGTGATGTTACAGATAATTCGAACTTGTTACGGTCAAGTTTTTAAAAAAATGCTGATTTGCAAGAAAACCGAAAACATTTTGAACAATCAAAATAAAACCAACTGATAAAAAAAATTCAATGTGATCCATTGTAAATCATAAATGTTTATTACAACAAATAGGGAAACAACAACAAAGCATAGTTTCGTGACTGGAAATAAATTTTAATTGCAAATACTTAAGATACCCTTTTTTAAGAATATATATATATAACAAATCCGAGATAGACACATTCTGCAGTTTATATGCCTGCGTCACTCAAAAGAACTAATTTTAAAATGACTTTGTTCGAGTTTACACATGATTACGTCCTTCCGGAATGTCTACTAAATATTTTATCCAAAAGCATGTACTAGCTGGTTTTAACTGGATCAGCCCCCGAGAAACTATTCCATTATCATTAAATGGTAATACAATGATGAAGCTAATAGAAAGGTTCTGAAGCAGACGATATGGATATGAACTTGTCATGGTGACGCTGTAACACCGTTTATGTTCAAGTTAAAATAGTACCTGAAATGTGGTCTTTCAAGGCAGGTGGTCTATTATAAGAGGTCATTATACTATACAACACAGTTGTTCCGTCATGATAAATCTGGTCTTTCATGACTGATGATCTTAAAAAAACTGTTTTTCTAATCAGGAGTTACTTAATATATTTAGTCTGAAAGGAATAAAGTGTTAATTGAACAATGCAGTTATAGGGATAATTTAAGCAAGATGCAACTATTTTTATCTTCAGTGGCATCAGTAGTAAATCTCTACATTTATTTATTCGTTGATATAGATGTCCTCTTCGTGCCGTAGTTTCTTTTGCTTGTTTTTTTTTTTATAGCAGTAAACCGTAAATTAGATCCGATAAAACAGACGAACAAAAATATTTGAAAACACCTTTTTTCAGGCCGTGCTTTACTTGGTACCATTAACGCCCCTTAAGCCTATCATTGCATCATACAACTGAAAATCGGCATCTTTTGGGGTCATATTTAATGCCATGCACTTCTTGAAAACTTCACAGAATGCCATGCACTTCTTAAAAACTTCACATAAATTGGTGTACCTACATCTAGCCATGTGTTTGCAAAACTTTCCAGACTTTGTCTGAGAATTAACTCAAAAGTTTGAGATACAATATCTGTAAATATATACACAATAACTGCGAGAAAATTCGAGCTCTGTCCCCTTTGCTTCAATGAATTATTCCTACAAAGTTTCAAAATGTTTTTGCTTAGGTAGAACTACGACTTCTTGCGACTAAATTTCGAGTAAAAGCCATAGTATTTTGTCCCAAAAAGAGTATGTATTACAAGCATTAAAACAAATCTCGGTCAGAAGAATGAGCATTTTGGTATCATCAACAAAGCGAATACATACGAAATTTGTTTACACGATGCATGTAGTAGGATTGCAGTCATACACCCTCAGGGTGAACACCCAATAAGTAGCAACAAGTAAATTCTCACTTCTAAAAATTCCAATAGACATACTCACTTCTACAAAATTCCAACAGACATACACAGAACAACCTACGCATTATGCCCTGAATTGATCTTTATCAAAAGCATGAAAAGTTGATATCATCTCCGAGCAAATATACTGAAAGTGTATTTCGCGGTCATCTATTGTCACGATGACCTGTTGTACCTAAATATATGTCAATGACAAAAAATAATTTTATTTGCTGGTGTCCACACAACGTGCGTCGACCTGCGAATTCATGATTTCCTGAAATAATTCAAAAGGCATAGTTATGCGAAAAGAACATTTAGAAAAAAATAACAGTATAAATTCTGCTTCAAATTGTTCACTGATTGAAAACTTCGAAACTTCGAACAGAACCTGTCAAAAGCACAGATGTAAATTAGGAAAATGAAATAATAACATGGCAACATCCAATTTACAATAAAACTAAACACGTTTAAGAGAGACAAATCGCATATATATGTAGGTAAGATACAAATCACAAGGACATATTTATATGCAACTCAATCAAATTTTCAGCAGTTTTGTTGATACTGCTGTCGGTCATCTTTATCTACAAAGTAAGCACTGTTGTTGATATATTTCTTACTGCAATAGAATTATACAGGTATGGAGCATACTAGGTTTGGCAAGAGTGCTAACTAGGTTGGTAGACGAACATGTCTACGATAATAAATTTGTTTACACAATGCCTTGAGTGGCCTAGGAGTCGTACTTCCCCGGTTGGACAAACGCCAAGTGGCTAAACGTTGATCCGGTGGCGTAGCAACCGCCAAAGCAACCCTCGCAACTGCAGGGGGGTGGGGTGGGGGTGGCCGCAGGCCCAGTGGGAGCCAAAATTCCCTTAAAAAAATGTTTTTATTGGGAGGAGGCCCCATAATTAAGTTTTGCAGAGGGGGGGGGGAATAAATTCTTGCTACGCTGCTGAGTTCATCCTTCCAAAAATGCTATCAACTTCTTTGGCATTTAAGGTTGTTCGATATGCTGTAGAAATCAAGGTGTCGTTTATGAAAATTCAATTTGACAGACTTAACAATTATCCTGTACAAGCCCCTAGGATGTATGTGCAGACGTATGTATGCACATTTACTTGTGCGCAAGAACTTGTGTGCAGAAATTTTAATGTAGCTATTTAAGTTTTCTTATGCACCTGCTTATTGCAGCGATGACGGTATTTATTTTACTTAATTTTTTTACATGTTTAACGAGGCGATATATTTTGCATGTAAGTTCGACATATTTATATGCAAAATCTGTTTTAAATGATTATTAATAAGATGTACCATTAAATATCACGAAACAGTATTTAACATATTTCAGATTTCCAAAGTAGAAGTGAGAGTTGCAATCACTGGGTTCCGTTGCTTATATTTAATATGACAAATACGGTACTATAAAAATAGCTTCCAACCTGCGAAATACAAGTGGGAATTTCATTTGTTGGGTGCGGCCGTCGGTTGCTTTTCATTCCGATCCGTTCCTACGATGCAAAAGATAAGACAAATTAAAATAGCGGCTCCAGCGCCACACCGTACTATATACCGGCTAAATGAATCATAATCATATATAAGAATTTAATATACTAATGTTAGCACGGCATTTCTGTTAAAATGAAGTACAAATTACAAAGGTCTAAACAAAATTGACGTCATTGCATTCCTACTAATGTAATCGGTCAAATGTTTTTGAGCGGTGATGAATTATGGATTAAGGGAATCAGTTTAAATTATAAAAAAGTGTCTCTGTACAATAAACATTCCTCTTTCTACATTTGGAGAATCAGGCAAGTTTTCAGTAAAGGAATACAAATTGTTCCTGGCTCAGCAGAACAGACGCTAATAAACTTACTATTTGTTTTGTTACTTAAATGGTTGGCTATTGTTTTAACGATCTGCACTAGTATATTGAAATCTACCGCTGGAACGTGCCAATACATTTTAGCTGCAACGGTACATTATACTATTGACAGCTATCACTGACTTACACACTTAGATAAACATACACTCACTGAGAAAGCTATATGTTGTCCATCATTCTTTTTTAATTTCTTATTGCGCATGAGGTAAAAGTTTCGAACTTTAAAGCAGTATTTACTCTGGAGACAATGAGAGTATCTTCGAAAAATTTGCTCTAAAGAATTGTCTAACGAAATGCTATCATTTAACGATGAATCAGGGAGGTACTCGAATGCGATTTATACGAAAAATATACCTTTTAAACATATTTTAAATTGATATTTTCCTACTTATAATGCTATATGGTCATCTGAAAACTTCCACATGGTGAACCTCATGTTCAGCTTAGCTCAGGGGTTCCGGGTAGACAAGTGGTCTAAGGCGCTCGTCTTTACAGATCACTCACACATCTCACCATTGTCCGCGTGAGTTCGAGTCTCGGCTCAATCAACGTGGGTAGGTGAGAAAGCTTGCCAGTAGAAGAAAACGTGGTTGTTTAGACTGGCCATGAGGTCATCTCTTGAAAACTACCGATACAGCCTCTGCTGTTCGACGTTCTCTTTTTCTACACGCCAACTGTGTGCATGATGCTCTATCTCGGAAAATTTCAGCAAAAACCAAATTGTAACATATATATATATATATATATATATATATATATATATATATATATATATATATATATATATATATATATATATATATATATTCGCAAACAGATGTATGTATGTGGTAGAGCTTTATGACACATCAGCACAATAATGGCTATATGGTACCAACTAAAGGTAAAGTCTGAATTGTTTGTCGAAGTGATACTAATGCAAAGGAAAATGAACACATAAGTAAACATATATACTTTATCAAAAAGGACTGAGAAAATCGATGAACCTTATAGCGAAGACTAGCTCAATTTATCTCTGATTTTACCTAAACCAAAAAAGGGGTGGGGGTGGGGGGCCAGAGATCCCATTGTCTTACATGCGTGCGTGTGTATATGCATTACTCTGTACATGACTTGCAAAAGCTTCAACACAAAATTTTAACATTGTTGATTACGCCGTCGCCGCCGGAAAAGTGACACCTATGTATTACAAAGCTAACGCAGGTGATACAAAAATCTTGGTTACAGAAGGAAGTGACCTTGTCTTTCGTAAACAAAGAGAAATTAACCAAATAGCGGAATCGGTGGATCGTATAATGGATTCTCAAGACTACTTGCTAAATGTCGACTAAAACTACTACGAAATTCAATACGTTGGCGAAATATTGTCCATTGTCAATTTAATGGTTCACTACCAGTATGCCAATACAAAGAGAATGAACATACATAAAAATATGAACAAATGTAAGTATATCAAGATACAGTGTTAATTATATTGGAACTGTGACTGAATTATTTTATTGAGCATGATAGTAAACAGCATTGCACTTTCGACCTCATCCCAAATACCTTCACTGGTCCTCTTAGATTAGAATCAAAATGTACCCTAAAGACGCTATGGTGAAATATTAATCTGCTCAGAACAACGCAAGGCAAAAGGGTGAAAAGTTCACATAGATGGGATGTACACGCATGTACGTAAATAAAGGTAGAGAGAAAACAAGCATGTACGTAAATAAAGGTAGAGAGAAAACATGCATGTAAGTAAATAAAGGTAGAGAGAAAACTGATAGCAGCAGCTTTTCCGACTGAAAATTACTATGGTATTTCGCACAACTTATATTACATTAGTATACTCCACTTTGGTAGCGGTGTCATTGAACATATATATATAATTAGGGTAAAGACATCTCTTAACAGTTTGACCACACTTCTGCATTTTTCCTGCAAATCGGAGGATTTTAGACGCTTCTGCGGAAGTGAGGCTGGAATGTCATTATTGTACAATTTTCACGAGATGTAGACACACTGCACCAAAAATGATACTAGGTTACAAGGATTACAAGTGTTCTTTTAGGTGCAATAAATTCCGTTGCTACAGATACCCTTCGCTGATAAATTTAATATTAAACAGGTACTAATTTGTGAAAAAATGTATATAATAGCTTCTACACATATCTATTTTAAGAAATTAAAAATGCCTCCAAAAAAAAAAAAAAAAAAATAACGCTCTAAAAGCCCTACTTTGCCTTATTGTGCTTTTCCCTAAAATTTCGACTCAGTACATGACATTACCAAATCTTGTGTATCCATCCTGCTGTTGAAAACGAAGATCCAAACTACAAGAATAGGGATTTTTTTTCGAGTATGGTACATTTTTGTTCGTATAGATACACTGATACTTTGGACTAAAGGATTCTATAATACAAAAGGAAAAGCCTTATATTTTCGCCAGTATACTACATTACATTCTTCAACTCATCCCTAGCAGCTTCAACCGTACTGTTAGATTAGAATCAAAAGGTTGCAATGTCAGTGAACTTGCAAAGCTGAGGCGGAATAAATCTTTATTGCACAACAATGATCCGAGCTGGGAAGGAATGGGGTCAAAAGTGTGTGCGTCTGTGTTTCTGTGTGTAAGTGCGCGCGCGCATATGTTTTGTATCTTTTTACTTTTGGAAATTTTCGAACAAGGACAAGAGGGTCCAAAACAACCAGAAACACTGCATTTGTGACAGTCGGCTAAAATGGGACAAACTGTATATATGTTCATCTAGACAAACACAGAGTCGTTTTCCAAAATATCCCTGTCGCGTGCGAGCTTAATGTCTTTTGCAACTACACTCCCTCCAACCCCACCCAAACCCCACCTACGCACACACATTTAAGTTAGTTGTACAGACCTAAATCCAGAATGTCCCACATGTTAGAAAAGTCTAAATGGTAAATTGATTAATTTGCGTTAAATGAATTTACTTTTCTTCATCGGGGGTGGGTTGGAACACAAACAGCACACAATACTTGCTCAACAAAGTAGTACACAGCCTACGATCTGTTTCCTGAACACATATGGGCTAAATAACAGGTCAATTAAATACATTCAAGCAATGAAAATATATTGTTAACTGAAAGTAGCTTTTAAATCTTGTTTTTAATGAATCAGTGCTTTAGCATTCATACACATAATGCCGTAGTACTATCACGTGATCCACTCCCGTAATAGGTTCGTTTTTATTCTTAAAATCCAAAATGGCTGCTTCTGCAAAAGAAGCACTATGCACCATCGCCGCTAACTAAGCGCCTCTGCTATCTGGCGATTTACCATCAATTTTGGATATTATCGCTAAGCCGATCAACTCGGACACGTCTGTATGTTAACAGTAACGAAATAGTTCCAAACACTTGGCCACATTACTTTGTTCATTTTCATCATTTTCTAAGTCCAATCTAATATGTCTTGATTGTAATTTAAAATAAGTAAAATTCTTCATAAACGATGTGTTAACATATGTTTTTTGAAAACCGGAAACTAGCCCATGCTTATTGGATCACTTCAGTTGTCAAATCTTCAGTTTCGAAGCTGCGTAGTTTTGCACGTTGTCAAGCTCTTCAATTTCGGAGGTAAGTAAATCTTGCATGTCGTTTGCAATCCCATAATGCCTAAATAGATGTGATCGGTTTTGAAAAACACCAGAACTTTTGAAGTTTGACAAAAGGAGGCGAATCACAGACACAAATGCAAACGCAAGAACCAAATATTGATCCAGATACGTGTACATGTTGTTTGCAATTAGTAAAGGAAAACAAAACATCTGGTGAAACAAAATCTCCTTGAGCGCAAATTAAATAATATGAAAAGTATGTGACGTTAATATAATAGCGTAGTCTTTGTAACAAAATTGCATGCAAGGCATGATCTTTCTGATAAGATAAAATCAATAAGAGAATGTAGAGTCAGGAACCTCCGGTACCTTCATTGACAATTACTTCTAAATTTGTAACAATTCTATGGTACACAATGTCTCGACCAGGAGCACCGTATGATATGTGTTATACGACTTGCAAATACTAAACGCAAATTTTAACTGTTTGTAAGCAACCAACGTTGCCGCCAGAAAGAATTACATCTGTGTCCGTATCTGCTAACGTAGGTTTTTGCGAAGTATGATGTAGTTCCTGCTACTCTCTCTCTCTCTCTCTCTCGTTGTCGTGCATGCGAATATTTGCCCCTGTAGACGTCAGCTTTAAACTGGATGCGGGAACAAATGTAACAAGGAAAGAAAAGGCAAAGTCGCTGCCTCACTGTCGTTAGGCATTTATTATTTCATCTCCTATAAGACCTAGTAACGCATGACGTAACCCCTGTGACCTTAACATTTAACCTTCACCACTCCATTTCTTTGTTAATATGTAATCAATCTATTAACAGTTATGTTTGGAAAAATAAGATAGAGCCTTTCATTGAGTCCATAACAATTTACTCTGGACATCATAACAATTCACCATGTGACCTCTGACCCTTGACGCCTGGATTCATCGTCCACAAGGATGCGATCTGTATACTGCTAAATCTGTTTACAAGTCTAAATACCTATCCACAGTCATATATTATGTTTTTTTCCCTAACAAATATTTTTAAAAAACTGAGCACTCTGACTTGTACCTTTGACATCTACACAAGTAGCTATATTTATATCCCATGGTTAAGTTTAATGTCAATTCATCCATGGCAATACTAGTACTGCCAAATCCAAACGCTTTAACCACCTAAGCTAAAATTTAAACAATTGCTCCCTGTGACCTTGACCTTCGAACTTCTGAACCTTCAATCTCAAAGAATGCTCCTTCCCCTGGTGCATTTGTGGGCAAAGTCAAATACTGATCCCCTGATGAAAACAGGAGATATTGTCCTTTTGGACCTAACATCGTTCATCTGGCTTATATAACTTAAAGGTTGACCATTTCACTAAGCAGGCTTATGTAGCATTGTAAGAACACAACCCTATGTAAACTATCACCCAAACTATAATATCATGCTTATTTTACTTATTTCACTAAAGTATGAAAACAAATTCTTTCCAAGATAAAGGCAAAATCAATACCCGTAGTCTCTTGCTCATAAATGAACTCAATCAAGATACTGATGATATAAATGTAAACCTACTAACCAAGTTTTATCGAAGCTGGATGAGAAATATGGGCTCTAGATCTAGCGAGGTAACAAGCTCAGCCAATCAGATGCAAATCTTCTCATTAATATGCGCAGATCTCACTTACTAGGGAAAGGGGTAAGAAAATTATGATATAAGCTTATTTACCTAGTTGGAGCAAAATCCTATTTCAATTCAGTCTCCAGTGTTGGTAACAAGCTCAGCCAATCTCATCCAACATCTTCTTGATATAAGACTATTTAACAAGTTTGATCAAAATCTGATCAGAATATAGTTGCTAATCAGCCAATCAGATGCAAAATTACGCGGATCTCGCTCATAATCACACTCATCCGAGATCTTTAATATAAGCCTATTTACCAAGTTTGATCAAAATCCTATTTTTAAATAATATTGCCCTAGAGTGGTAAAAACTAGGCCAATCTGATCCAAATTCACCTCATAAATATGCATAGGTCTTGCTCATAATAAAACTCGTTCAACATCTTAATACTATTAACCTTTATAACAAATTTGATTAAAATCGGGCTAGAAATATCGTCTCTCCAGTGTTAAGAAGCTCGGCGAATCGGATGCAAGATCACTTCATCCATATGCATAAATCTCGCTCGTAATAAAATTCATGGGATGTCTTGAAGATATAAGCATATTTATTAGTTAAATAAAAATCTAATCAGAAATAGAGTCACTAAAGTATTGACGAGTTCAGCCTATCAGATGCAAGATCAGATTATTAATATGCGTGGATATCAAAACAGAAGAAATACAACATATTGATGGTTTAACTGTAGTTATGAACTTTTATCAAACGGATCATAAGTACAGTCTCTAGAGTAATAACAAGCTAAGCCAATCAGACATAATAATAACCTCATAAATATACATGGATCTCGCTCATTATCGAACTCTGGAAGTTATGATATATGTCAATATTCCAAGTTGATCAAAATCGAGTCATTTGATTTTGATCAGGTAACAAGCTCAGCTAATAAAATGCAACACCATCTCATTAATATGCGTGAATATTGCTCATTATCAAACTCGTCCAAGATCTTGGTGATACAAGTCCATATTCCAAGTCTGATTGAATTGGGTCAGAAATATGGCTTTCGGAGTGGTAACAAGCTCAGCCAATCTGATACAAAATTACCTCATTTAATATGCGTGGATTTCGCTCATTATCAAAATCGTGCCAGATCTCGATCATAAAAGCTTATATTCCACGTTTGCTCAAAATCGGATCAGAAATATGGCTTCAGATTGGTAATCACAGAAGGACAAGCTTTGTAGTGCCAATCTTTTTAATAATTTTTTTGTCTCCCCGAGTTTAAAAATTGACACATTTTGATGGTTATGGAGCTTCATTTTGATAGCGGATGGCTTCAAACGTGATAGGGTACATCCTCGACCGTGACTGAAAACTGATTAGTCCTACTATAAGCCCATATGCAAATTTGATCAAAATCAGAAATATGGCCTCCATAGGGGTAACAACCAATTTTTGACAGCCGACTGACAACGGACTCGGAACCATTCCATAAGTTCACTTAACCTTATGGCTAGGCGAGTTAAAAGGAAAAGTTTAATCAAAAGTTGATGCTGGCCGTTCGGCAGGCCAGACATTGCGACAGCTATGTTTCGCCTATTGTGAGATTCATCGCAAGCTAGACAAAAAAAAAAAAGTACAAAAATGAGGCTACTGCTTGACAATGGGCACTGAGATGATATATTCTCAGAGGAATTTCTTTTTTCAATTTTGGGGCCTGGCCCCGTATTCACAAAACTCCTCAGCTTAAACTCAAATACTGCTCCTACAATTTATGAAACTTTTTTGAAGTAAACAACATATATTCAACACCATTGTCATTCTAAATTGTTCAACATTTGAAAATTTAGCATGTAAGTTCATTCTCTCGTTAATAAACATTCCGAATTTGGTTTGAGTGTACACACAATTTGAGGAGTTTTGTGAATACGGGGCCTGGCGATAATTAAAGTCAAGATTCACTTAATTGTTCAATTTTTAATCAGACTCAACTTTCACCCAATCTGATTGCTGAATTCTAGACTTAAGTTTAAATCCAGATTTATAAGTTTTGCTGATGAAAGTCATACCTAAGTCTACATATTCCTTGAGACACGTGTTTCTTTTGTATGTACGTATGTATGTGTGCTATGAACTACAGGCCGTGTAGTAAATTTCAGTGACTCTGTGTGCCTTGTTCGACACAAAAATATAGCTGAAGTGACGTTTGTGATGTTTACAACTGTATTTGCCGGCATTCATAAACAAGAGTGTTATTACTGAATACATTGTAAAGAAAGCATCATAATAATAATAAACACTAAAGCGTGGATTAATCACAATCACGACACTGGCTGTTTAAGTAGGGACCATCTATGAGAAATGAAAACATGAGATGAATTAAACCCCAAAACAAACAGAAATACATATATGATAGTACTTATTCTATCACAAGTGCTCCTTCCAAACCAACTGAAATTATAACAGCTAAACGTAACCACTTTCGACCCCCACACCACCCCCACCCATCGCCTCATTCAGAAAATAATAAATATATAACTTACCATTTGAGGCTGTAGAATGTTACATATCTGAAATACACACATCCAGCACATGATAGTCTTCTTCCTCTCAACGAACTCGTGCTGTCTGGCTTTGAGAGTTTACATGAATTCAGAATATATATGTGCACATATTTGAACATGTAAGTCTCTAAAACATCTGATAAATATTTAATTTAAACGCCACGAACTACCTGGTTTTAACTGGATCAACCCCCGAGAAATTTGTCTTTAATTATTAAATAGTAATAAAATGATGGTATCGGTACGGATGGAGACGCCTTGCCGTTTAGTGCAAACCACAAAGACGCGGTTTTGAAGCAATACAGTGTTACCGTCTGCAGTTATGATCGATCTTTCTGTTGGATTCATTACCACTGGTATGATTTCGTTCAACAAAAGTACGGCAGCATCAGGAATTTGAAGATTCAATGGTAGCAAATGCTTATAAAAGCAGCTGTATACGTCAAATATCGGTCTAAAAGATACATGCTAAATATACTGAAGGCAAATGAACCCATGGAAAACCTACATATTCAAACAAAGGCAAACAAAAAGATTGACACAATCAACAGTGTGTTTTGACGCTCTCGCCAAAAGTTCCTGGTCCGACCGAGAATTCGTCAACCGAAACGGTTTCACGCGCGAAAACGGTAGAAACAAAGATGGCGATCTCATGCCTGCTATCTTGCTTCAATATATAATCTACGGCTACATATGGCGCACCTCTCCCCCCCCCCTCCAACACACACACACACACACACTCACCATGGTGTACAGTCTTGCTTCTAATCGAGTATAAACATCGGTTGCACGACTAATGACACTACATGACCAAACCGAGGTCGCCAAAAGACCAACAAGAGCTTCAAGTGAAACTTGTTCCAGGTCAAAGCACAGCCAAAAAACACAGCTCATGTAGACGGTGCGATGGTAGTCGTGATATCCTCCAGGTAGAATAACCATTTGTTATTTCACTACTAACGTGAAAGGTCCCTAAGCATAAAGGGAAAGCAGATTTATACCAAATAAAAGGAAAACAACAGTATCTAGAACGGTGATGTGTTTCATGTAGTAAACATCAAAACCTTGATCTTTTAACCCTCACAAGCAATAAGTTCCTTCTTTCCTCATGGGCATATCATTCACAATTTTTGTTTTCTCTTTTCTTTCTTCTTCTTCTTCTTCTTATTTTTAAAAACAGGTACGGAAAACATGATTACCGTAGAGAAAGCATTGTCTTCCTTTGCCATACTATAACGTCGACCTTTGAGTCTTTGCAACATATGTAGCATACTTTCATGCAGGAACAGCAAGCCATGTACACAGTTTTTAGAAAGTAACTGGTTTGCAATTCAAGCTATTTTGCGGAACTAGTTCCCTTGCTTGCTGAAAGGTGATCTTGATCTTTGACCTTTTAATCCCAAAATCGATATTACCAATCAAACCTCAAGTGCAAGGCAATCCAAAATGTTTCGTCTAGGTACAAGATCTGCAACTTAAGTTACCTTGCAGAAACCATATTTTTTTAAAAACTAGTTGTGACTTTAAACTTTGACTCTTTGATCCCTTCGTCATACGTTTTTGTTTTCTTGATTAAAAACGAAAGCCAGCTACACAGTTTCATCAGGTGTTTTCAACCTTAAGTTATTGCGCGGAACCTCTTTTCTTTGAGGCACTGTAGCCCTGAACTTTTGCTTCTTGATCCCAAAATCAACAGGTTTCCTTCTTACAACCATTCCAATCCGATCTGTCCAGATACGTTGTCTACAATTCAAGTTCTTGTTAAAAAATCGCCTATCTTCTTTGTGCCACTGTGACTTTAACCTTTGACAGTTTGACCCCCAAATTAACAGCTTTTCTCCTTATCCATAAAACAAGCCATCCGCAAAACATGGTCAAGATAAGAAATTCAAAACTAAAGTAACTGCGCAACAACTTTTTTTCAGTCACGGTGACCTTTTGACCCCCAAATCAAAATGTTTCTTCCTTACACTGAGTGCAAGCTCTCCACAAAGTTTGTTAGAGGTACGTGATCTGGAATTAAACCAGTTATCGTGCTGAAATTAAAAACAGACACAAGGACAGAGAGCGCCAAAACGTGTTGACTGTCATCTGAAAAGGGTTGATACCGAAATGACGTCATCTAGAAAGGGTCAATATTTAAGCTAATCTTCACTGGCTGGAATCAATCAACTTTGCTGTGGTATAAAAATAATGCCGCAACGATATAGTAAAAATAAAACTCTGGCAATTGAAGAACTTCCTCTATTACTTACACAAAGATACCAGGTGCAGTATAACACGCCAATGATTTTTGAAAATCTAGACTCTCTCTCTCTCTCTCTCTCTCTCTCTCTCTCTCTCTATATATATATATATATATATATATATATATATATATATATATATATATGTATGTATGTATGTATGTATGTATGTATGTATGTAGAATTTGTTTTATAGGAGCCGCAGTGGGTTTGCCGGACTCGCGACCAAATGGTTCAAGTTCAAATCCTACCATCGGGTCAATCCGGATCGGCCACTGCGGCGTGTCCCAAGGCAAGGTACTTTACTCCCACTGCCTCGGCACTAAATAATTTGCATGTGTTTGCTGTTCTGTAAAAGCTAGATACTAGGATAAAGAAAATAATTTCTTTTATAATTATCCATGCTAATATGTTTTGTCTGCTACATGTACAACGGTATCAACCAAATTGCAAACCTAATTTAGTTTCTGATACCATAAATGACAATACTTCGAAACACAATAACTACTCTGAAAAAATCAACGGATTGTCTAACAAACCGAAGTGTTTGGCCTGGATTTCAAAAGCCAGTTGTTTGAACATCCAAATCTACCTTTGAAATCTTTTCTTCGACAATTTTACCGAAACTTTGAAGGCTAGAGTAGTGCTTGGTATACATGCCCCAAAAGATTTGGTTTTTTTCTCGGACTCCTGTTTGGGGACATTTTTGAAAATTTGTCAACAAAGGGGTATTTGGGAATTTCAGTTCGCCATCGCATCTCTTCATACGCTGCTTGAGAATTGCACTGAAAATGGATGGATATGTGGTTGGTGTATATGAGGAATAGGATTTTACTTTTTTCCTCTGGCCTATTTTTGGGGGAACATTTCTTTGAACAATTTTAAAGTGGCGTATTTTGTGAACTGAGTTTGTCATCGCGCCTCCTCTGAAACCTCTTGGAGGTTTTATTGATAATCTGTGGGCTAAATATGAGGTTGGTGTAGATGCGCACAAAGGTTTAACACTTTTTCTTAGATTTAGATGTCCACAAAGGTTTAACACTTTTTCTTCTAGAACCTTTTGAGGACATTTCTTGAAACATCAACCAAAAAGGGGATATTTCGGGAATTCAGTTTAGGTCATCCCTTCTCCTCGCATACTGCTTGGAAGATTTTTATTTAAACTTTGCAGGCTAGACATATGATTTGGTGCAGATGCGCAATAACGTTTTACCTCTGGCCCATTTTGGGGAAATTTCTTGGAACATTGTCAAAGAAAGGGGTATTTAAAAATTCAGCTTGTCATTGCTTCTCCTCTTAAACTGCTTGGATAAATTTACTGAAACTTTGCAGGCTTGATATGTGGTTGGTGTAGGTCCGGAAAAAGGTTTTACTTTTTCTCTTGCCCTTTACTGGGGGCATGTCTTCAAAACTTTTGATGAAAAAAGGTACTTTGGGGGCAAATTCAGTTCGTCATCGCTTCTTCTCTCACACTGCTTGGACAATCGTATTGAAACTTTGTATACTAGATAGTCTGTTGTTGCAGATGTACAATAAGGTTTACGCTTTCCTCTGGCCCATGAAATTTCCTAAAACATTGTACAAAAAGGTCTTTTTCGAGAACTTAACTCACCATCGCTTCTCCTTTCATAATACTTGGATAATTTTACTGAAATTTTGAAGGCTAGACACGTGATTGGTGTAGATGCGCAATAATGTTTTACTTTTTCCTCTGACCCATTTTTGGGGACATTTGTTGAAAAATTGTCAAAAAGACTTAAGATCGTCATCTCTTCTTTTCACACACTGCAATGAGGTTTTTACAAAAATTCTAGAGGCTAGAAATGTGCTTGCTGTAGATGCCAAAAAAAGCTCAAACTTTTTTCTCTGGCCCATTTTTATGGACATTTCTTGAAAAATTCGTGAAAAATGGGTATTTTGAAAAATCAGCTCATTATCGACTCTCCTTCCACATTGATTATAAGATTTTATTGACACTTTTTTGGAGGGATATTTGGTTAGTGTAATAGCGCCGTAAGATTTAAACCTTTTCCTCTCGCCCATTTTTGGGCAATTTTCTTGAAAACAATTCACAAAAAGGAGAATTTTGACAATTCCAGCTAGTTTATTTGGTACGTATGCAACCCTATAAAATATTACTTCTGGACATTCGACATTCACAGATGTGCAGGAAACACTCTGATCTTTCACTGCCCTAAAGCTCCTGAGAGAGGGGGAATGTACGTTGTTTGCTACATAAGAAAAACGTATTTAAGTGAACATGCCTGAAGTGCACGGATATACGAGTCTGCGACTGCATGTATACTTTTTTCGGCGAAAACGTTTTCATTTATAATGTCATTGACAAGTGCGAAGTTTGTTCATTACGACTACCGCCAATCTCTCAAAAGGTCCTATCATAATAGAAGCCAAATTTGTGTCGCGGATCAGATAACAATTTCATACATTTTGAAATGTTGGCAGAAAACCCAAGTCCGTAAATCACGCCCAACACCTCCGTTGTGTAAAAAATATAAATCGAAAGGCCTGACGATCTATTGTCCGAAAAAGAATTTCCAGGAATTCAAGATAAAACCGTTTCTTCTTTTAAATGCTGAGTGTTGAAACCATTTCTGATATTCTAGAGAGATTAAAATGTTCAAATTAGCCACTTTGACAACCATATTTAAAGTAAGATCGGCATCATTTTCATTGAGGATAAAGTAGACACTATTAGAGTATTTTTGGTGAAAACCCCATGGTGATGTAACTATCCATTCAGGAGAATTAGTGACAAGATTTGCAACATGTTTATTGTGGCAGCCATATTTGAGGTCAGATCGGCAGCATTTTCATTCAGGACCAACTAGATATCATAATTAGTCTTCTGGTGAAAAACCCAAGTCGATAATGACTTTCCATTTAGGAGTAGCGATAGCAACATTTTTAAGATGGTTGCAAAGGTGGCCATACTGGATGTCAGAACAGTATCATTTTCAATTAGTACCAACTATGACATCGTAAGAAGTCTTCTGGTGAAAACCCAATGCTGATATGACTTTTCATTCAGGAGGAGTAGCAATAACAATATTTTCAAGACGGCTGCTATGGTGGCTAATTGGATGTCTGATTGACACCATTTTCATTTAGGACCAACCAGACATCATAAGAAGTCTTTAGTGAAAACCCCATGTTGATATGACCATCCATTCAGATGGAGTAGTGATAACAAGATTTACAAGATGGCATCGGTGCTAGCCACATTGGATGTCTGGACAGCAGCGTTTTCATTCAGGACCAACAAGACATCATAGGATGTTTTCTGGTGAAAACCCCATGCCAATATGACTTTTCGTTCAGGAGGAGTAGAGATAACAAGATTTTTAGGATGACTGCCATGGTGACCATACTGGACGTCAGATTGGTACCATTTTCATTTAGGATCAAGTAGACATCTTAAAAAGTCATACTGATATGACAGCCCACTCAAGAGAAGCAGCAATAACAAGATTTTCAAGATGGCCGCTGTAGCAGCCATATTGGATGCCCGAGGGCAATCGTGTTCATTTAGGACCTACTAGACGTCATAACAAGTATGCTGGTGAAAACCCCATGTCGATACGACTTTCTCTTCAGGAGGAGATGCGATAACAAGATTTTCAAGATGGCCACTGTGGCGATACTGGCTGTTCAAAAGGAATTAGTTTCATTTAGAATAAACTAGACATCACAAGAAATCTTCTGGTGAAACCATATGTTTATATGACTTTCCATTAAGGAGAAGTAGCGATAACAAGATTTTCAAGATGGCTGCTATGGCGGCCTTGTTGTATGTCAGATCGGCACCATTTTCATTCAGGACAAACTAGAGGGATGAATGTGTATGTAAATCCTCCAAGTAGTTTAGGAGTAGCTATAACAAACTTGTGCTTACGGACCGACGGATGACGGACGACAGACAAAAAGCCATCCATAAGCTCTTTTCGTCTAAGACCAGTAGAGCTAATTATCTCTGGAAAAACTTGTTTGTCTGGCGTTTAAAGGCATATCAACAAATGGAAAGCTATATCGTGCAAAGGCAATACGAGTATAGAGTCTTGCCCTGGAACACACCACAGCGGCCGAATGGGCCTGGTCTTTCCAGGATTTTAACCCACACCACTTTGGTGGAGAGTATGGCAGCTCCCTGAAATACCTGTAGAAAAACATGTGCAAACATGCACATGTATTTGGACCAAGCTTAATTTAAGACATGCGTTAAATACCCTTTGAGCACTTTACGGGCAGTTAGGTGCTTAATCTATCGTGATTAAGTCACGACAGATATTATATGTTAATTACATACATAAATTCTACTGTTGTCGTATTAAAAAGCATTGTGGTTGGGGAGTGGGTCTCCGAATCATGGGAGTACCAAGTTTGTTCGAAACCTAGAATAGTCTGAATTATGCTCCTGAAAGAAAAAAATGTTTACGGCCAGACATGGTGATAGCTATAGCCCCTCCCCCCTCCCTCCCACCTGCATTACATACTTGGGTATAATGATAGATGCACGGTTATAAAGCCTTGTTTCGTGGGTCTTGCCATTCTCTTTTGGTGGGTTGGTTTTTTTTTTTTAAATACGTTGGAAATAATTAACAAGTCTGGTAGAAATGTAAATCCATGGTTTGTAACATGTTAGTCAAGCTTCTTAACGCTTTGTGGTTTTATTAAAAAATTCCTGACGCACTAGCACTCACATGGCAAAATTAAGTTATATAATATTTTCTTCACATTATTACTGGGGTTCCTTTTTTTCTTTTTCCCCTGGGGTGAATAGCGTTTATTCCAGAAAAAATTATCCAAAATTCAGAAAGGTCAAACATTGAGGGATCTTTTGTGTGAATTTCATTTCGCCCTAGAGAAAGCTGTTATTATAAGACCTTCATGACAAACAGATCAATATTTATATAAATGTATATTTTTGTTTGTTTGTTGTTGTCTTTATTTGTTTGTTTACTTGTTGTTTTAATACATATTACCAAAGGTGTGCGATACACATTTTTATTACATACCAAGTTCATGTTAAATGGCGGATCTGGTGCATATCACACGCCCAGATTGGAACTAGTTACGTGTTTTCGCTTATATCTGCGCATCCATATTCTCAGATGCACATAATCGAACTTTTTAAAATCCCAATTTATTTTGAATTTCATTCACTATGTAAATATAAAATTATTACGGGGGTATGTAATAAATACGAAACCGCATTCATGTTAATCTATATTTTGTGAGTAATTTCCTATAAAACATCACAGATAATCGAATAAGCAATGCACTGTAAAATAAAACTGACACCTATAAAATCATGATGGCCACCTAGAGACCAAATACATATCAGAATAGCATGCAACATTTCAGTCCCAGGTGAACATGATTTCCTAGAAATTATTTGTACTGATTCTTCTTTAGAAAAAAATAGTCTGCTCCCAAGTTCTACATTTCTCCTATGCGAAAAATTACAAACAGCATTTGTAGGAAAACCATCAAGCATTGCACAGTCCACAAAATAAACAACTCCGGCATCCAAGCCAGTTTAATCCTGTACTCTACTTCTTCAATAAAAATACTGGGTGCAGATCCCGAGATAAAAGGCATAAGCTCTACAGAGTTAGCTCCCCTCAATTTCTCTTCATAAGTCACCAGGTCTCTCCAAAAACCAAAGTTTGGAAAAATTATAGGTCGCCTCTCAAGAACATGTTGGTAAGCTTGTCGTAAAGACATATTATGATATTTTATCATGTAAGCAATACACACGCTTGCTGACCTACTGACCCCAGCAATGCAATGAATAAGAATTTTCTTCCCCTCAGAGCACACCTTGTGAATATGATCAACACAAATGTCCAGGTTTGATAAAAGATCCTGTTTTTCTTCATCCCTCATAAGAACATGCATAACTTCTACACTAACCTCATCAGGATAACAATATTCATCCAATTCAAATGCAGTATTCAGAATGTTTGTTATCCCCTCTTTTTTCAAGTTTTCCCCTGTAATTGCTCCAATTCCACTTAAGTACACATTCTCTGTTATCACTGATAACTCTTTCTTCTGTATTACCATTTCCTTAATTCCAATGGATTACGGAGGGAAAATTTTGTCTTTCTTTTACAATTCCAGCCACAAATTTTCACACACTGACTTTTTATAAACTTTAATGAATTCACAATATCAACAAAATTTACTACCTGTATATAAGTGATGTTCCAGTCTAATTGTACTTGCAGTAGAGGTGAATGCTTCATAAAGTGACCATCAGTTTCAAAGAAAAACATGAACGTATTCATTGATCTTCTAAGATGATATAATTTAATTAATTTATTTCATCCACTCATCCAACATTAGAATTACTGCATTACTGCATGGACTCGTCAGTTTGAAACCTCTTAAGAACCATTAAAATCATTATGCCACACAGACCTGCAAAATTTAAATGGCATAAATTAGCAAAGAATTCTCAAGATGTCAACTATAATTTTGAGAGAAATATCATAAATATTTAATAGCAAAGAGGAATAGGTAAAACTTTTGACAAGAAAAGGAAATTTAAAAACTGTGAAAAGATCTTGAAAATATAACTGACTTAATGGATAGGTTTAGTTTCCTATTGCAAATATTAAAAAAGTAAAAATAGCACATAAAACGGGGTCTATGCTGGACTCAAAATTTTCCATGATGAAGTGACTTCTCTCCCAAGCATGAATAGGATGAGGTGGTTGGAAAATAGTGTGAAGTGAGAGTTGAGCAGTCAAAATTTAGATGTTTCCAACAGTCATGTAAAACAGCCATTTACTAAACCTCCAAGTCACATAATATATAAACAACATATATTCAACTTTATTGGACACATTTTTCAGTCTGATTCAGTAAAACTACCATATGATTTTGTTTTTGCAAAAGACAGTAACCTCAACAATAGGTTACAATTGACACTGGGTGACATATTAAGGAATAAGTGCTTTCTTCCTATTTTACAGAATGAAATATGACAACAAAATTGTTTACTTTTACTAGCAATCAGGGTATAAAGCTCCATGGAGTAATGACTTGACTGTGATTGGGCTACAAATGCATAGCATTTCACTAACTTCTTAAAACTTCATGTGTGATATTTCAGTGGGTGGGAGTCTCGTAGCTTGAAACATAACTGCAGACATGATAAATCATTCCGTTGACACAAAAGTTAATTAAAAAAAAGCACAAAAATCTATGTTTAAACTGTTTTACTGCAACATAAAAAAGACACTGGAGTTGATATTGTACTCATAATACGAATGCATTCAATAGCCTGAAGTACATCAATTCGAAAAAAGGAGATGTCAACTTCATTTTCTCTGTGTATTTGGACATTCATGTGTCCTTGGGAAAGGAATTTAGCTCCCATTTCTCAGGAATGATGCTGCCAATAAACTGTTAAAAGTGCCATTAAAAACTAACCAACACTCTGTGTATATGGGCAAATTGACAGGCATTGGGGCAACTATTTTACTTGAATTGCCCCCTAGCATGGATCCTGATAAAGTAATGCTGCACAAGGTCCACCATCAGGAGCACAGGAATTACAAAAAAGCTTTTAAACAGAAAGATTGCAAAATGGGCCAGTTAACAGCATACAGTCCTATGATTCTTTTATTTCTTCATCATAGCCATCCAAGCATTTGAAGCTATCGTCTATACTCACTTATAAGTGGAGTCCAATTGCAAACTAGTCAGACCCAGATCTGCCACTGCCACTGCATAATGTTCCAGCAGATCTGGATCTATGCAGTTTCTTAGGAATAATCAATAGAACAAACAACACGGACCCTGATCTGCTGGTGCATTATGCGATGGCAGATCAGGGTCTATGTTGCTTGCAGTTGGACTCGACTTATAAGAAAGTATGTATGGTATGATGAATAGATGAAGAATAAAACAATTTACATCAGCAGATATACTGTATATACTCGCGTATAGGCCAGGTCCAAATGCAAACAACATAGACCCTGATCTGCTGTCTCATAATATGCCAGCAGATCAAGGTCTATGTTGTTTGATCTACTGATTAGTCCTTACAAACTGCATAGACCCAGATTTGCCGGCGCATTATGTGACAGCAGATCTGGGTCTATGCAGTTTGCAGCTGGTATTGGCATATACGCGAGTATAGATAGTATTCTTAATAACCTAAATCAGTCTACATAGCAGATGATTATGGTAAGGTCCTTGCTAGTAATCTGCATAATACATACTACAATCAAATGCAGAATGATAAAACCTTCAAAACTTATCAACAAGAGCACAGTGAACACATATGCCCACCCTATGTTTAATAGTCCTTTATGTGTGTGGGCACTAGTAGGGCAAAGTTGCTGCTGGGTACTATTGACCAATGAGTCTCAAGGACAGAACTATAAGTAAGCAGCACACTTGTATATTTTACACAAAGAAACCAACTAAAAATGCATAAAGAAATCTTTAAATGTGTTCAAATTATGTACAGCGACAGAATTTGAAAGATTTCTTCCAAAGTTGTCCACGTATAACTCCTGCCATAAGCACAGTCCATATTAATGATGGCGCATTCTATCAATGTTAACTATACAACTGGGACAAGTTTAGGATGTGCTCATTGGAAATAACAGTACTTGATAATTGTGCGAACATTCACTCAAGGTAGAGTCATATAATTGAATGTACCCTGAATTAGTCTTGGTCACAAAACCTTTTAATGCATTCTAAAAGGCATTATTAATGTCTTGATGATTAAGACTCTGTCTGATATTGTAAGTCTGTGTTTTGATGCTAGAAAATTAAATCACCAAATCTTTTTTTTTTAATGCAATTAAGTTGCAAACCAGAGAGTAAAATACCTAACTTATTCAATTCATATCCAGAACTCTTGAACTAATCTTGCTGTACAGAAAACAATATTTTCTTACCATAACCTTGACCTTTGACTCATAGACCGCAAAATCTATAGGATTCTGTCTTACCCTAGGTGCAAGTCATTCACAAAGTTTGATTTAAAATAAAAAAACTCACTCTAGAACAAAAGTTATTGTGCAAAATCCCTTTGAGTCACTGACCTTGATATTTAATACCCACCCCACAATGAAAGAGAAATAAATAGGCCACTTCCTTACTCTAAGTGCAAGCCTCTACAAACTTTGTTCAAGGTTCATAGTTTAGAAGTAGTTATTATGCAAAAACCATTTTTCTTCTTTCAGTCACAGCAACATTGATCTTTTACCTTTTAACCCCAAAATAAATAGGCTTCTTTCTTATCCAAAATGTATGTCATTCACAAACTTTGATAAAGGTACATGGTCAGAAATATTAAGCTCTTGTGCAGAAACTATTTTTTCATCCAATGACCTTGACCCTTGACATTTTGATCCCAAAATAAATAGGTATCTTCCTTACTCCAAATGCAAACCATCCATAAAGTTTAATCCAGAACTAAATTTATTGTGCAAAATCCATTTTTCTTCTTTCAGTCAGTGACCTTGACCTTTGTCCTTAGGTCAACAAAATCTATAGGCATTTGCCTTAACCCAGGTGCAAGCCATTCACAAAGTCTGGTAAAGGTTTATGTTATAAAATTAAAGTTATTATGCAGAAAGAAGAAAGATAACAGATGGACAGACTGATGGACTTACAGATGGACATATATACATCATAACAATATATGCCTTTTGATGGGTGTATAAAAATTCAACTTTCAATGTCAATTAATAATAATATAAAATTTTGGGGTAGATTTCACCCACCCACCCCACAACACACACACACTTGAACTCCTTCCAGTACAATGTTACAACTGACCACAAAGTACCAGGTATGATCTTATTAATGTAACACAAGAAGGGCCAGAAAAATCAAAAATTTGTAGAACTTCCCCACCAGGGCAAGTAAAACCAAAGGTTACTTGCCCAATCAGCCTGTCCACTTGCCCAAAGCCTGTACATGACAAAAAGGAATGTGATTGTGTACACTGTTGATTAAATCCAACAAAAAAAAAAAAAAAACACCCAGCAAATGAGACTTTTTCAGGTACGTAACACTCTTTTATTTACATAATTGCAATATGCTGTCACCATATTTTTAGATCACAAAGATAGTGGTAATTTGATTGGATCTTTAAAATTTTACCTGCCAATCCATTACATCATTCAAAATTGTTAGATGGAAAGATCCTATTAGTTTTCCTTGGCTAATTATCCAGTTCAACAACCAGTAACGAACTGCTGTACTGTATGATCACTTGAACAACAGGGCCAACAGTCTTATGATAATGGGTGTGGAGAAATATTGCAGTAGATGTAATGTCTGTTGGCTGCCTACTCTTGAATGAGGATTAACAGTAAGCAAACAGTGCAATTATAGATCGATTAAAGGACTCATAAGGGACATTGAATCACACGGTATTGAATTATTTCAAAGAAACAGCCACTTGCTATATTGGTGAAATAAATTTCTTGCCCAGCCACTGATGACCATGAGAACAAACACCTGCCAACCAGTATGAATAACTAGTCCCCTGCATTCAAGCATTGGATTTTTCTACTGGGACAAGAAGATTGATTACATAACTAGTCTTGATTTCTCAGTCACCCAGCTAGATAGATATATAATGGTGCTCTGACCTCCTTCCCAAAGACCTCCTAGCTCCTCCCCTCTGCATTTTCAGAGTCCTCCCCTCGTTCTCTTTCAAGATCACCATAATACCACTGCAAAACTGTGTTATTTCTATTTATTCAACTTACTTTTCTGTTTATTTAATGGGCTTTTGTCTGTTTCTACTTCCAAACACATGAAATTAGAAATGTCATCATCAGCATCAAGCTCTTTTATTGCAAAAAACTTCCCCTTTTATTCCAAAAAGTGCCCCTTCCTACAACGAAAGTGCACCTTTCGCTAAAGTGTCTGCATCCCCTTCCCTCTATAAGAAATTCATAGCTGGAACACTGTTTCTAATTACTGTATAATTGATAACCTCAATACGGTCTCTTTCATCCATATAGCTCTTTCATGTCCCAACACCATATTTATTGTTACTTTGTTTGTTTCTTTCTTTGTTTTTCAGAAAATAATAATCCTATGTGATTTTATCCATGTGTGCATGTTTATGCAGGTTGTAGTGTATGCATAATGTTGCACAACCCCTTCTATCATAATCACTTTAATTTGACTTGGGTGAGACCAGGATGGAAAGGGCAATCCCATGACCAAGAAAGTGTAATTTCATTCTGGCTTCATCATTTTCCCCTTATCGAGATGATGACCTATTTGAACTTCACTAACTATCCTATATCTCCTTTATCCTAAATATTTATAAACAATGGTTATACAGTAGTCATATTTGTTCACACTGTTTCAATGCAAGATTACTCCTAACAAATGAGAGGGGCACCTAATGCAGATGATGGTCAGAGCTCTCTGTAGTGAGAGTCCTTGCTTCAGACACCTTCATCTTCTGGTTCTTTACTCTCAGTTTTCAAAATGTGATATACAGTTTTCCAGATGCTGAACTCTCTGTTTGAGGGCAACTATGGCTTTGGAATTCCATGATTATGGTGATGATGATGACATGCCCTCTCTATCCTATTGTCAAGACCTTTCACAGGTGAAAAAAATGTCCATGCTCTCCATTTTCATTAAATGATTATTAGTATAGTGATAGTAAGACCAAAAAGTTGTTTTCTGCTACTTTTTATTATTTTCTGAAATTACTGGCCATGGCTGAGAACAACTGTGTAATAACAGATTTAATCGAGGACTGTTCACCCTGTAGAAATGTTGGGGTTCTGCCAGCTCAGCAAGTCAAATTTCTCTTCTATTGATCCACTGCATCAAATCTTTCTAAACACTCAGTTATTTGCAATCCCTCTCTGAATCAACCACTGATCTGTCCAATGGCTGTTGAACTCGTATGCAAACTGCTAATGCATGTGTGAATTTGACACAATACAGTTGTTCTCTGACACAACGAAAAGTAATGTCAGAAAATAAAAAAAAGTTTCAGAGAACAACTTGTTGGTCTAAGTGATACTGGACATGAAAACCATAGTATACCACTTTCTCCTTTTAGCATGCCCGGATAACTTACAAACCAATTTATAATGTGAAGGCTGGGTTGGATCCCATTTTTTTCTTGCCATATTTACTCGCATACAAGCCCATACCAACTGCAAACTACATAGACCCAGATCTGACATCGCATAATGGGCCGGCAGATCTGGGTATATGCAGTTTGTGAGGACTAATCAGTAGAACAATCACTAGAACAAACAACACAGATCCTGATCTGCTGGCATATTATGCTATGGCAGATCAGGGTCTATGTTGTTTGCATTTGGACCCTGATTATATGCGAGTATATACAGTATATAAAAGGCAAAAGTAGTCTCCAATTTGCTTAACATTTAGAAATCACGATCACAAGTGGTAAATGAATGATCATTCACTTGTTTTCTCTTTTAAAATTACAGTGTGTGTTAATTTGGAATCAACATCAGGAAACTTGCAAATTTTAATCAGAATTCATATATTCTGTAAGACTGTCTTTAACAAAAATATTTTCACAATCAATAACACAATATATGACAAAATATTGACCAAACAAAAACTTGGGAAATGCCTGCTTTTGTAAGAAATAAAAACCAATTTAAAAAATCTTGTAGAGTGAAATTCATGCTTTAATTTTATTTCTTAATTTGGTTTCGATCTAATCACTGTAAATGTGACATGCCCTCTTTTATTCAAATATGAAAGAGTCAGCTCTCATAGCCTTGCCCACTAGCACTTCCATGAGAACCAAATTAAGTGCTGACCCTGCAGCTAAGCTGGATTTATTTTGACAACTGTTGAGAATTTAATTAACCTTTGGCATGATAACACAAGGTAATTAATAGATTAATTGAATCAGCCAATTACAATACAGCAAAGGTGCCCACATCAAAGCAACATCCATGTGTGGGGTCAGCCTAATTTCTCATTAAAATCACACACTGTGGACAACTCATTAAAATCACACACTGTGGACAACTCCTTAAAATCACACACTGTAGACAAGTCCTAAGTTGTTGCTTTTGCCTTATCTGTGCATTATTCTTCAAAATCTGCAGTGATTTATGCAAATATAAACTTGAAAGTTCTCATAAAATGCACACATTCTTTGTCTTTTCTCTTTTTTGGTTGATTAATTTTTTTGGGCGATCCAGATGTAGTGTTTCGGGACTGTGCAAATGCAGTGTGCTGACTGCATGTAGTAGTACAAACAATACAAGGATTGTACTCAGTCTTTGTCATGTGCTATATAGGAAGAAATATTTAAAATCACTATCTTGAGGAATTAACCAGTGCAAAATATTGATGAGTTTGGCTTCAGCGGTTTAGGAGTGTAACACTAGCTATGAAGGTTCAGTTTATTGGTGTTTGCTTACAATGGATAATATGCATTCTGACCTTAAAGGGAAGCAACTCCAACTTTACTTAATCACAAATCTGTAAGTACTGCATGTCAACTTGATCTACATGCATATTAAAAGTTTGTCATCAAATTATTGACTTTAATTGGCTTCTTCTGATCTAATATCCATAAATATTAAAATCCATAAGATGAAGGACCAGACGCTAAAGGTGCTGGAAGCTGGGACTCTCATACCAGTAACCAAGAACTTTCTTTGAGCTGAGTTTTCAGTGTTCAAGTCAAATTTATTTATAGTTGGATTTAACAACACTAACATAATCTCTAGTGAGCCTTTATACTGGCATTATTAAAAGACTCAAATGAAGTATGATCTGAAAATGCATTTATGTAACCAAAAAAACTGATATGCACACACCTGCATAAAAGCATGAATGAATGCTCACACTGACACACAACACGACCATAATAGTGCTCTTTTTCTTTAAAAACCGTATAGAAGCAATGGTACAGGCTTTAATCTGAACATCTACATGTACACTATATGCAATATAACACAGATAATTGTTCCAATTAATTCAGCATGGTATCCATTACCTACGGCGATTTTCAATGTCACCTAAGAACTTCAAGAAGTGAATGCTTCATTTAGGTGCTGCCTGATTTGGATCATGGCTGATTCAGACCAGGCTTATTTGGACCAAATTACAGGCTGATCCAGACCAAAAGTGAGGCTGATTCTAACCATATTATGGGCTGATTTGGACCATGTGAAATATTTTTAAGTTTGTCTTAGATTTCAATGTGACATTTACAATTGTTTCAAATACATGTATGATATTTCTCATTATTTCCCAAGTATGTTGAGCAGTTAACAACTTCATATAAGGAAACAAAACGCCGATTTTAGTAGCACTGTTCTGTATACAACTCAAATGAAATAATGTAAGACTATATTTCCTGCATTTCCAATTGAATAGTGGCATATTTTCAAAGCAGATCATTCACCTTTGTGCAAATTAAAATAGTTTACTTTATTTTATTGAGAAATAATATACAATTACTGACAAAAAGTAGTGAAAACGGGCCCCATGAAGTAACAATATTTCATCTATGTATATTGATCTTAGGATGTTAATACTTTGTTAGAGTTATGTAGATTTATCTTTATCCTGTATATTATATATACTAAAATATGAAACTGGGGTCGTTTCAAATTTATTATTTAATTCAATTCAATATCATACGCCTATATTCTGCTAATCTTGTGGACCTCATGGTAATTATAATAAAGAAAATGATAACGTAACAAAAATTGTAATGTTATCTCTGTCAAAAGATGAAATATATTTTACTAATATTTGTTTAAAGCACCGCATGTTAATTTTTTGTTCTCTAACTTCAGAATGTATCATTTAATTTTATGCAAATTACTACTTGAAAACAAACAGAAAAACAGGGCTCATGCAATAACATTTTCTTCGTGTGTATATACATCAATATCATACATCTGTATTCTGCTAATCTTGTGGACATCATCATAATTATAATAAAAATATATCATAACAAAAATGGTGGTGTTATCTCTGTTGAAAGATTTTGAGAATGTTCACGAAAGTGTGTCTTTCCCATGTTTAAAGGAATGACTGTTTGATCAATGCCACTAAAATTGTCTCATCATATTATCACAGTCTGTTTAATACTTTGCTTGATCAGTATGCCCTTAATTAATTTAATTGCAAACAATAATAGTGAGATCATCTGGCCATCAATTTGCAAAACCTGTTGGATTAATGCTGTGATAGTTAAAGCACTTTTGCTATCATTTTCCAATTTACTGAATTTAATATCATTGCAGAACACACAATATAATGTTGACTTTAAATAAGTTTGAGATCTTTTGTTACATGGAAGTGTTATTATATTATGTGTTATTATGATAAAATCTCTATTCAGACATCAAGCTTTTAATGGATTTAATATGTGCTTTAAATGAAATATTTTTATATTAATTAATATTTGCAACATTTTCAAAGGTTAGAATGAAAATAAAATAAGTTGGTTTACTGGTTCAAGATTTTAACTGCAAGATAAACATTCAATGATAACAGTAAAGTATGTTTTAATATTGTGTTATTCATCAATAACTCTTCCCACAATATTTATTTGTTAAATATAATGCGAAGAAAACATGATTTGCATGAGAAATCAATAAAAGCCATGGGTCAATTTATATACATTACTGTTTAATAGTATTAAAATTCGGCCATACTGGCCTGATATTTTAAAAATTTCAAAATGTTTTTCAAAGATATTCATTTTTTCTTTATTGTAAACATTGAAAAGTTACTTTCCTTTAAAAATCTAAACACGATAGCACACTTTGTTCTGTTTTCGGCTAGAAATTTATGAAGAACTATCTTACGTAAATTTAAGAGCTGAAAATCAACATTTTACATTCTCTTAGTATGTTTGCAAAAACAGAAGTAACTATGAAAATAAATCAAGTATAGTGTCACGTCCTATTACTGTGGTATGCCTATTACAGCGGCATTTGAACATTTTTGTTCAGTGATGTCACCTTGAGTAACATCTGAATAATCTGTATGTAAAGATAATGTCAGGAAGTTCACATAGCCGTGAATATTAAAAATTTGAAGAATAACTCTATTCTGGGTAAACAAAATCGTAGATTTCCTTAACATGTAGAAATTTAAGTGATCAAATCCAATTCATACCATATACAGTTCCAATCCTTTTGTGTACTTTTCGATCATAAAATCGTGCAGAGCACAATGTCTACAAATTGTTTGCTTCAACAATTTAAACAAGACAAGCAGCATTGGTGACATGACTGATGTTCTTCAGTAAAATTTGTTATCTAACTTATGGGGGTCCCACTAAAGATGTATTGTCAAACTCATGAGTTTTGTTTCAGTTTTGGTTTTTAGATCAGTAGTATAAAGGCAAGTCAATGAACCCTGTCATACATTTACACTGGGTTTGGGGTTAACTATAAATATGCCATGTAATATAACATAAGAATATCATAAATCATAATTACATGTATTTAATAGAATTACTACAACTCAGGCATATAAAGATCAAGATTAAATGTATGAATTTAATGTTGAATTATTTTTATTAATGTGTTGCTTTTACATAATATTTCCTACGTGTGTTCCATTGTTTTTCTTATAATATTTCACATTGTCCGAATTAGCCTTACATTTGGTCCGATTCATCCCGTATTCTGGTCCGAATCAGCCCGTAATTTGGTCCGAATCAGCCACATTCCTTCATTCTGGCCAGGTTTCAAAACCTCAAGGTTATAGCAAGCCTCGCTAAAAAATCAATCTTCCTTATTATTTTTTGTTTTACTTCTCTTCTCCTCTCTTTAAGATAGACATATTTATATTTTCCTTCTTTATTTATAATTCGCTTCACATCATCTGACCGACGTATCTGCGTATTACTAAACCCAAGTGTTAAATAACCTGTGATAATCGGATATTGCGTTGCGAATGTCAGAATACATACAGTATATAGAAGCTTTTTAAGGTGTCTGGGGTTCAAAATAGAAAATTGTGTCTCTTCATATATGTTGCTTACCTGCATTTTACCGCCAATGGGCCTCTCCACAAATAACTTTCCAAGAAATAGCAAAAAGTCACTTTTTCTAGTGACAGATTTATCCAACTAGTGCAAGATCAACGAAAACCACAGAAAATTCGCACGGTATGCCCTACGTTTAAGTTGAACTTTTGGAAAGTAAATAGCAACACTTAAAATTCATTAACTTAGAATATTAGTGTAAATATCAAATAAAAGTTTCATTTATTTTAACTATTCAATTTGTTTATTATACATATACTAAACGAAATCAACAAAAATATATGAAAGGTTGTTTATCACGATACGACTTAAGGGACACCTACCGGTAGCTTTTAGGTCGTCATGAGACAAGAACAGCAACACTTCCATGAATTGCAGAGATTCTCGAAAGATGCAACATTTATTGAGGAATATTTAATATATTGATTTGGTTAACTGATACTGTAGAAGAGTATTACTTAGGGGGAAATAAAGAGGACCCTCTGAATATTTCTCTTTTCTGTAATAATCAATTTTTCTTTCATATTTTGAAGATCTAAAACTACGTGTTACTCTTGTAGGAAGAGAAAAGTGAAATGGGGAAAAAAATTAAGGAAACTGAACGTAAAAACATTAGAAGTTCATAAAGGATAGTCTGACAACATACTCGGAAAAACTTTGGAAAATTAAGAAAATAGAAAGTAGGATTAGAAGAATTAAGAAAAAAAATATATTGGTGTTATTTTAAAATCCAAGGTTACATGGTAGGAACTGGAGAAAAAAATACTTTTTAAATCTTGAAAAAAGGAAGTATGTCATTAAAACATTAAAAGAATTAATTTTAGATAATGAGACAATTATATCAGACCAAATAGATATTTAAGAAGCTCAAAAACAGTTTTATATGGATTTATATACATCAGAATGGTTCAACTTTATGTCGATGATACTCAAAAAGCCTCAACTATATATATATATATATATATATATATATATATATATATATATATATATATATATATATATATATATATATATATATATATATATATAAATTTTGTCATCGCAATATTAAACTTAGTCATGAGGAAAGAAAATCGTGCCTACTTACAATTAATGAATGCGGTAAGTCTTTAAAAATGATGGAAAGTTAAGAAAGACCAGGCTCAAGTGGATTCACAGCAGAATTCTATAAATTTGTTCCTATGCGAATCAATGAATTATGGATATACTGTAGGAAAAGTTCATATTTTGCGACTGAAGGAGTCATCACATGTTTACTAAAGGAAGAAAAATATAGAAGATACGTTCAATATTGGAAACCCGTTTCTCTTTTAAATGTCGACTCTAAGATTGCTTTGGCAGCTATTGCAGATAGGATTAGAACAGTTCTTCCATCAATAATCAGTGATACTCAAAAAAGACTTTTGATGGGTAGATTCATTTGAGAAAATATCATGTAATTATGCGATATTATGCGTGAACTAGAGAACAAAAATAGACACGCTTTATTATTACTATTTAAGTTTGAAAAACCTTTGATTCAATTAACTTGCGCTTTGTAGAAAAAAAGGTACAATCTTTGAACTATGGCGACGGTTTATTATTACTATTTAAGTTTGAAAAACCTTTGATTCAATTAACTAGCGCTTTGTAGAAAAAAAATGTACAATCTCTGAACTATGGCGATTCTGTTGTAAGTGGTTCAACTTATTTTGTAATAACTCTCAAATGTGTTATAAATAATGGACATATGTCATAATTTTAAGGAGATCCCCTAGCGCCTTATTAGTTTATCATTGGTGTTAAAATTTTAACGTTAATTTCAAAGCAAAATGTGACTGTACGTGGATTGATCGTTGATATCAATGACTATTAACAGAGTCAGTATGCTGATGATGCTCTTATTGTTCTTGCTGGATCTCAGCGTTCTCTCAAAGTAACTATAAATACCTTGAAAGCTTTGTTTCTATTATCTGGACTTAAATTTAACATAACAAAAACCACGGCCGTTTTAGACTGGAAACATAAATTATCCTATGAAAGAATGTGTCCCTATATCTACCTAAATTCGTCTTTGTATAACGTTACACTCCTTGGCATCGATTTTCCTTTAGATTTACAACAAATGGTGGAAATTAATTATAATGGGAAGAATCTAATGACAGCAAAAAGAATAGTGGCGAGCTGGAGTCAAAGACATCTTTTAGTAGTTGGTAAAGTAATTGTTGTAAAAACTCTTGTCCTGCCCATATGCATGCATATTTTTTTCAGCACTTCCAATCCAAGTGCAAAAGTAGCAACAGAACTTAATCATACTTTATTTCGATTTGTATGGGGCAGTACAGCCAAGAGAATTAACCGTGACATCCTAGTAGTTGCTGAGAATGAAGGAAGACTAAATATGACTAGCATTTGTTCATTCGTTAGGTACACTAAAATAAGATGGGTCAAAAGATAGCTGGAAAATTAAATGAACTGTGGAAAAATGTAGTCAATACATTCAAAAGTAAAAAGGATATTTGGAATTTAAGGAGAAGGGAATTAGAAGAATTCGGTAAGCTCATCGAAACAGTTTTTGGAGGGATGGCATTTTGGCAGCAGTATTTTATTGGAAAGAGGATCCACGAAGTCCAAATAAGTATTTATCCAAGAGTATTTAAATTTAGTCCCTTCTAGACTTTTCTATCAACACAAGTGCTGGACATACGCTGGCATTGAAATTCCTAATGATTTAGTACTTTATCAGAGTAATTTAATACCATTTGAAATGATAAAACGAAAAACTAGATGCAATAATTTTTTTAATACTTTTCCTTAATATCAAAATTCCAAATCATGGAAAGATGGTATTAAAAACATTTAGTACACAATAATTCTGATAAGCATTAGGATAAAGTAATGAACGTGCAAAAACAAACTTAACTAAAATCTATTCACAAAGATCGTTTTAAAAAAAGTTAAAAGGAACATACTGCTAACAAAAACTTAAGTGCAAGTATTAAATGCTAATATAAGTAGCGATGGGAAATCTGAGATTTATAGTCGTGAGAAAATTTGTACTAAAGATACTAAGTCAATCTCTTTAAATTGTAAAATAATTCATAGAATAATTGTTACTAAAAAAAAATTTAAAACAGAATTTAAATATTAAACAATGACAAATGCACTTTTTGTAACGAAAGTATTGAACATCTCTTTTGCGATTGTGATATTACTTGGTACCGTTTTATATAATATTTTACACATTGTTGCCCAAATATTGTATATTTGTCTCAAAAATAATTATTTTAGGAAGTGAACAATGCGATATTTTGTGTAATTTCTTGATTAGTTTGGCTAAATATTATATTTACACGTGGAGATTCAATATGCAAAATCCTTCCATTTATGCCTTTAAACAGATATAAAAAAAAATGAAAAATACAACGCTAGATTAAATAAAAAAGTTGACCAATTTCTTAAAGATTTCACTGGAATTCCATATTTAAGCAAACTTTACCCTTAATGTACAAAAAAACTGTCACCATTAATTAGAGACGTTGGTTACCAGGGGCGGATTTGGCGGGAAGAGGGTGGGGGTGGGGTGGCAGAGCAGGCCCCCGCTCCCACCCACACACACCTCAACAGATGAGCGCGAAACAACCGGAACATTTTGTTGGGGTTAGTTTTTTATAGTTAGATGGTTAAAATTATGCCATGGAAACCCTTAATATGCAGGCGCTTCAGTGGACTTCGTACCCTGGGGTTCCATCCCACAGACCCCTTGCCTACTTGTTTACCCCCACTCACACCCCCAAACGACATTCCTGAATCCACTCCTGGTTACTTTGTGAAGATGGTTATATCGATTTCTGGGGTTTTACTTTATTTCTCACACGCTTTAAATTTGTCAGAATCATAGATAAACTCATAATTAGCATTTATTGTCGATCACACAGTATTTATTTTTAAGAGCTGGTGCATATGCTACGTCAAAGAAACATTTAATATGCCTACATCCTACATGCGCCAAGACAAAGAAACCAGAGTTCTTCAAACAGACTGGTAAGACGAGCAATAACTTTTGCAAACAGAACACCAAAGAGACGGGGTAAAAAAAAAAAAAAAAAAAAGAAAACAGGGAAGGTTGTTTTGTTGATTTTTTAAATTTGTTTGTTTGTTTTGGGGTAATGAAAACTCCGTGTACAAGAACTTTATTACCGAATCAGTGCAACGAAAAGACGGAGAGACGGATCCAACGTTTATTTAATTTTTTTCAAAAGACGATGATCTTCTTGGACCCGTTTGGGGAATATTACACCGAGAAAGGACAAGTCATCTGATGGGGTAATAACTTTTTCCAGGATAACATTTATTTGCTTCTCTTTCTGTAGGCATGTCACTTCTTCAGCCTGAAAAATGGAGTGCAGTATGTAGTAAGTCTAAGTATGTAGTACAGACAAGAAACCATAAGTTTTTGGAAAACAAGCAATAAATTATTTCGTGGAAAGGTCATACTTGTTTATGAGTGGACCTCAACATATTTATGAGACAAAACTTGATGGAAACAGTGATTGTAATTGAAAGCAGCCAAAATTAACTTTCCAGCTCCAATCAAGTCACTGTTATATTTTCATCCTTGAAGGGAGATATCAGAATTAGGAAGAAAAAAAATATATAACATCTGATTTACTAGGACCTTTTTGTCACGAAGAAATACAATTTACATAATATGTTTGGTGATGGAAAGAACATTGACAAAGTTGGTAGGATTGTTCATATATTTGGTCATGATTAAGGAACATCACTGAAAGAAAAAAGAGTGTATGCGCATATTTTGCATTTAAATATTTTTCCGAAAAAGTATATATGGGTTTGGCTGGCCAGGATTGGTTGATAATGAAAGTAAAAGTTGAGTGAAAATAATCTTTTGAGAGTTTATCCTAGTTGTAACTGAAAAAATTAGAGCCCGTGTTTTAGTGATGGAATTTCAGTCCTTTTACATACTTTAGTTTGGAAAACACATTTCTGAAATTAGCACCTGACTCTTTGGTGCGAATTGAAAGCACACGTTTCAAACACATGTTGATCCAGAAAATGCCGCGGCTCATATTGTTTTCTCTAAACAGAAGCAATCATCAAAGATATGTCTATACTGATAAATATAGGTTTGATCATGAGCATTCAGAAACGTAAAGTTATTGAATTTTTAATATCATGGTATTTGCATAGGTTTACTTATGGGAGCTGAATTAGTACCCTGAGTCCTACAACGCTATCCGAGGTTATTTCTCGAGTTGACGGAAATGACCGATCCCTGTTCAACTTGTCGGGCTAAATAGTCGTTAAGGGAGACAATTTCAATTCCTGCAACAGGAAGTTTATATCCCAAGTTTGGTAACGTGATAAGCTATTGTTGTGTCATTCACTGTACAGGTAAATCTTTAAGCTCATTCCTTTTACATTTTCCTTCATGTTGAACAATCAAAACTCTTTTGTAAAGATTCATATCCGACTCATATCCGACTCTTTTGTTAAGACTAATATCCGTATCATTAGATTAACAGTTAATTTCTGAATAGAGCTGTTGTCTAATATCCAGATTGTCGAGAATTGCTGTACTGTGTAGCCCCTACATAAAATTGATTTATATATGTGTCACACCATTTCCTCAAAGTAGAAAATTCTCTTTCTTCTTTCCCAGATACGTTAAAATAATGTTTGAGTGCTAAGAAGCTTATTATTATCGTATAATAAAGGACAGGGTAAAGGCGTCGGTCTAAAATGGGACTCATAGTTATAATAGGCTATTGATCCTTTGACTGAGTCTTTGCAAGCTAAAAATTCCAGTACAGTTTTTGTATTTTATGAAAGGAGGATATAGTGTTACCTGTGTCAATCCATTCCTTTACACCTTTGGTCAGTTTCTCAGATATTAATATTGGTCACAGAATCACGGAGCCTTGTAAAGAAAATGCATATTGGCGAGTACAGCACCACGATAACAAAAGTAGGATACTGGGATTTAAATTTCACAGTTATGGTTTTGATCAAGTTTTGTGTTTATGACTAAGTTTCGTAGGGCAGTGTTGTCCACAGAGGCATGCAATCTTGTTAGTCTTGCAATCAGAGTTAGAAAATTTTTAAAAATCCATGGTTGTCCCTGGGCAACCAGCTTTGAAAATCCTGTTGCCCAGCAGATTTTTTTTAGTTACCCAGAAAATTACTGCAGTAGGCCCCAAGATTGTTGTAATCAAAATTATTCTTCAACTTTTGGCATATATATAGTTAGTCCTAATTGCGTACAACTCTCCATCAGTCATGTTGATTTAAAGTTTATCGCTAATTTTAATTTGTTTGAAATGAGCAAAAAGAATGATAATTGAATGATTTCCTTTTTTTTGATGTGTATGCCAAGGACCTTTTACTGTAGCTGTCCTGCTATGCTATCATTTTTGTTTGCGATGTTTCAGAACCAGCCACTATGCAATGTGCTTGTGCCACTACACTTTTATGTTTCCTGCTATCCTTATAAAATTAATCTGTTAAATAAACATCCTGTCACATAATTTAAAGCTCTATTTATGTTTTCCGCTATCCTTATAAAATTAATCTGTTAAATAAATATCCTGTCACCTAATTTAAAGCCCTTTTACTCAAATGACACCTGTTCTTACCTCATCTTGGGTATTTAGTTAAGATTATCGAGGATAATTACTCACTCACTTAGCCAATATCTTTTGCACCTGGATTGCCTGACTTAAGGCACGCAACCTTTGATCCGAGGTTCATCATCTTTACACTGACATAGTCACATGATCGGTCAGTGATGATGGAGTCTACTGGTAGTGTGTGCTGTATACATATCAGTCATTTCTACTACCAGCTAAAAAAGTTACATGTATTACATTTTAAGTTAAAGCAAATTCTTGTGAGAAATGGACACACCACCTTAAAAACAACGTAAAATTACCCAGTGCCTGGCTAGCTCCATGTTGGCCTGGCTATGAAGATCAGAGATTGGCATCACCAATGGTGATTCTGATTTCCATAAATAAAGAGCTTAAGAAAAGAAAGACGAGGTTCAACACTGAATGGGAGACTTCATATCTTTTGGTGGGAAGTACTGGATCAGATGGTAAGTTTTCCATCTTGCTAAATTTTGGTTCAGATGTACTTAGTTACTAGCAAGTTATATTTGTTGGGGGGGGGGGGGGGGTAATTCCTCAGACACTATTATAATATAATATTTTTGTTTTGTAATATTAGCAGTACTTGCAGTTGCAATTATTGTCATTCTTATTAATTTCCGGAAAATGTGAAGAGGAATGAAAGTGCATTTTATCCACAAGTTGCTCTTGAATTTACATAGTATACTCTGAGCAAGAGAAAAATAGTTTGATTAGTAAACCTTAACTTAAATGGGTGCTGCCATATTAATTTCTCATTTTTCTTTTCTGTCTATCCAAGTAATAAAAAGGAGCAATTTTTATCTCACAATTTGACCTGTTTTGAAAACATGTAAATAAAATGTGTTCGATTATTCCTTCATTTATTTTTAATATATTCATCCAACAATAAACAACTAGTTTACAATTGGAATGTATTACATGATAAATTAAGAGTTGGTAATTTTTAATCAGTATATTTCTGCATTAATATGCATTATCTTTTTATATGTCAGAATTGCAGAGAAAAACAAAATAACCTTAATTAGTGAGCTTTTTTCTACAAGTTTCATAATTGCCACAGATGAACTTTCAACGACATTATGAATTTGACATTTGGAATAAATATAACTTGGATAGTTTCATCTTTATGCTTACTCATTATATAGTAAAGTCATTACCTTGAAAGTTTTTTTATCTTTTTGTGCAATCATTAATAAATTTTATGTTCCATTTTTTTCAGACTGTGAAAGGTCATTTTCTGTGATGAACAGAATCAAGAGTGTATTAAGGAACAGGTTGACGCAGAGTATTGAATTACCTTATGACATTTAGCGCAGAAGGACTTTGCCTAAAAGATTTGAATGTGGCAATCAAAATACATGTATATGTATAAGATGAAATGAAGAAATCAAGGATTTCATTTATTTAAATCCAAGACAAATTAGTTTGATGTTAAATAATGTAATAACTTAGGGAAATAAAGAATACTATGTAAATATATGTACTTCTTTTATATTACATTTATATAAATTTTGTCACTTTTATGATAATGCAAATTTTTTAAAACCTTTTATGACACTAATGCACTCTTACCCTGGTGCTATCAAAAATTACTGGGGAGATCACTGGCTCTCCACTCTTGACCAGAAACTTAACTATATTTTGTGTTTATCTGAGTTTACATCATTACGGTTTTCGTCATCGTTAATCTAATACTATTATTCCTTTGTCTAAATGTCAGGTACATGTAAACTTTCCACATTGGAAATTTGTTTAACCATTATCCTACAAATCAGTATAGTATATAAAAACAGTTACAATTGGTTTGATTCTTTATACTTGCCAGATTCCTTTAGATAATGTTAGTCAACAAAATAACTGTCACATTCTCCACAGCGAGTGCCCATTTCTTCCACAGACCAGTGTGAAAGCATACTTCTAAAATTGGCATTCATTGTGTCAATTCAAATATAATAGATACCGCTACCACATGTTGGTGTGTTGGCAAAAGATCAACATTTGTGAATCTTGTTTCCTCAAGGGTTCACTCAGAGGGGCTGGTGGTATGAACTGTCATTACTTAATCAGATAATGAGTAGCTGACACATGGGTATTAGTGTGGCCTCTTACCAAAAGAAATCACCCAACACTCAGAGGGGCAATTTAATGAACACTGGAAAAATATAAAATACCATTATAATTTTTAACATGATTAGTTTTTAATAATATTTTTGGGTTGCCTGACTGGGCTTTCACATTGGGAAAAATGGTTGCCCAGCATTAATTTTAGTTTGTTCCAGGCTCCCTGGCAGTGGATTATTCTACCCCTGTACAATGTAAGATGATGACCCTGATATGTATGATGAAAGGGGGTTTGACATCATGTATATCGGGGTTGACATCTTACATCAGGCTTACATTGTTGCACTAGCAATGAGGTATGTGAAATTGTCTTGGTGACTTTAACATCAGAATTCTGAAATAGGTCATCATGAACTATATTGGATGCCTCAATGTCTGTCAAGTTTTTGCATTTAGGTCAGATTCTCAGGCATTCAAGGAACAAAGTCAATCAACTTTTGTATGTGGGTTCATATATATGAGTGTGATATTGTCACCAAGAACAGGTCACTGACCTACATTTCAGGCTTCAGTCACTTAAGTTTTGAATTTATGTCAATTTCTTGAGCACACCTGACTGCAGGGTCATACAGAAAGGAGTGTTGGGGTATTCATGTTCCATGAACATATATATAGTTTATGAAATTTCTAATACAGACTTTCATTTCATTGTGATCACATGGCATGTGACTGTAGCAGCACTTGTACCAGATTCTTCACCAAGCTACCCCATGCTTTTTGAAGAAAATATGTGGATTATTTTATTTTGCCCATCCATGTGTGTTTGCATGTGTTCGTGCATGCATGCATTTATAAAGTTGTGCAACTTCTCCTACACTGTTTGAGAAGAAGACTGGATATGATCAGTAATGGCCCACAGATATGCATAATGGTTTTGAAATTTAAATCTATGCACTAGTTGTGGAGCTTGTGGGTGGGTGGGGAAACTTATGTATATATGTGCAAAGTGATAACTGAAAAAAGTCTTAGGACAATGCTGCTTTGCTGCAGACTTCTAGTTTTTATATGCCAGACATATGGTGGAGTTCTAGTTTTTATATGCCAGACATATGGTGGAGTTCTAGTTTTTATATGCCAGACATATGGTGGAGTTCTAGTGTTTATATGCCAGACATATGGTGGAGTTCTAGTTTTTATATGCCAGACATATGGTGGAGTTCTAGTTTTTATATGCCAGACATATGGTGGAGTGTATCATGTTATAATGATCTGCCCATCAGTTTGTATGTTACCAATTTAATATCCGCAATAACTTGAGGTCTCCACCATATACAGTTACCAGACTTTGTGGAAGGCTTGATTTTGGAGTAAGGAAGAAGTATATTGATTTGGGGGTCAAAAAGTCAAAGGTCAAGGTCACTGTGATTGAAAGAAGAAATTAGTTTCTCCATTCCTGCCTAATTTTGCAGTTATTCATAGCTTCAGTATCTTTCATTATAAATGATCAAAATCTGTCATGTAAAGTCTTTATTTTCTTGACAGTATCACCTAGAAGGGTGAAGAATTTTCCTACAGTTGTCTTCGCATGTGAAACTGTCTTGTATGCATATTAATGACATGTTATCATTTAATGATAATGTGTAAAAAGTATATAATCAACTTATTTGTTTTTATATTAACTTTTTATTTAATTATTGTTTGTAACTCTCTCTTTGATGTTTGCTTTCTTTTTCCTAATAAATTCTACTTGATAAATCACATTTTGAGACAAAAATAATAACATAAATTTTTATTTTAGAATCATAAATATCATTATCATCTCACAAGTCATTACAAAGGCCCCTTCCCACAAAGTAGTGCCCTTACAGTAAGAAGTTCCCTTAACCCCCCACCCCATCCCCTCAACCCACTCCACACTGAGAAATTTCTGGATTGAGCAGTGATGTTTGCTGATACATACAGTGCTTACTTGATATATGTGCCCTTTGATTTCTTTACATACATGCATGTAGTAATGTTTACTGATACATAACTTACTTGATATATGTGCCCTTGGATTTCTTTACATACATGCATGTAGTAATGTTTATTGATACATAACTTACTTGATATATGTGCCCTTTGATTTCTTTACATAAATGCATGTAGTAATGTTTACTGATACATAACTTACTTGATATATGTGCCCTTGAATTTCTTTACATAAATGCATGTAGTAATGTTTACTGATACATAACTTACTTGATATATGTGCCCTTGGATTTCTTTACATAAATGCATGTAGTAATGTTTACTGATACATAACTTACTTGATATATGTGCCCTTTGATTTCTTTACATACATGCATGTAGTAATGTTTACTGATACATAACTTACTTGATACATGTGCTCTTTGATTTCTTTACATACATGCATGTAGTAATGTTTACTGATACATACAGAGCTTGCTTGATATATGTGCCCTTGGATTTCTTTACATACATGCATGTAGTAATGTTTACTGATACATACAGTGCTTACTTGATATATGTGCCCTTGGATTTCTTTACATACATGCATGTAGTAATGTTTACTGATACATACAGAGCTTGCTTGATATATGAGCCCTTTGATTTCTTTACATACATGTATGTAGTAATGTTTAGAAATGTAAGTGCATTGCAGTTTTTTTTACGGAAATTTACAGAATTGTAGAATGCTGACTACAGTCTAAAAATAGGGGGGAGGAAGGGAAAGGGGGTAACAATTTGTATCAAGCAGACAAGATAGCATATAGATAGGCAAGAGTGATATCCTGTTCATTTCACAGACATATCACTATGTAAACCAGTGGTTCTCAAACCTTTTTCATTGCAACCCTAAATACCATCTTTTGCGACCCAAAATGCAGTACCGGTATAGGGTCGTGAGGGTCCTCGTGACCCGGGGTTTGGGAACCACTGATGTAAACAAACCATTGAAAAGGTCGGTCTGGAACATGCAACTGAACACACCCATTATTAGATCAAGGGTTGGCAAAGCAAAGTCTAAAGCACTTGCTTTCATTGTCCTTAGAGTGCTGCTATCAGCTGATTTGTGCCCAATCTAAAACATGACCTGAAAATCATAAAACTTCTAAGCTTGAGTTTCAGCTTGAGACTTTGTGTCAGTCAATCAAAAGCAGCTTGATTTCTGCACTGCTAATTGTAATTGGTTGTTAGTGGAAAATTAATGTCAAGCTCATATTTAGCTCTTCTGGTCACAAACCAGAAGAGCTTATGGAATTGTCTTTCTTCCATCATCTGTCATCTGCCCGTCTGTTAGCACAAGTGTGTTATCACTACTCCTAAAATAACTGGAGGATTGCCATGAAACTTTACACACACGTTCATCCCATGGTATAGTTGGTCCTCAATAAAAATGGTGCCACTTGGACATCCAGTATGGCCACCACACCATCCATCTTGAAAATCATGGTATCACTATTCCTACTGAATGGATGGTCATATCGACATGGGAATTTCACTAAAAGACTTCTTATGATGTCTAAATGGGGGCCCCTAAGATACTTACCTTTAAAGAACACTCACACATCTAACCTCTGTCTGCATGACTAATGTGGGTGTGCAATAAAGCTTGCCAGTAGCTTCCTGTGGGTTGGTGGCTCTACCTGGGGTCTTCCTCCACCAAATATACCGGCTGAAATTGGCATCAAACCCCACAAAATTAAATCAAATCAAACCTAAATGAAAATGGTGCCCATCTGACCTCCAACATGGCCACCGTGGTAGCCAACTTGAAAATCTTGTTATTGCTACTGCTCCTGAACAGAAAGTCATATTGACATTGGGTTTTCACCAGAAGACTCCTTATGATGTCTAGTTGGTCCTAAATGAAAATGGTACTGCTCACACATCCAGTGTGGCTGCCACTGCTGCCATCTTGAGAATCTTGTTATCACTACTCCTAAATGGATATTTGTATCAACATTGAGTTATTACTAAAAATCCTTCGTATGATGTCTAGTTAGTCTTAAATGAAAATGGTGCTGCTCTGATATCCAATATGGCCACCACACTAGCCATCTTGAAAATCATGTTATCACTACTTCTCCTGAATGAATGATCATATCAGCATGAGGTTTTCACTGAAAGATGTCTTATCATGTCTAGTTGGTTGTAGATGAAAATGGTGCCAATCTGACCTCCATTATAGCTGCTACAGTGGCCATCTGGAAAACCTTATTATTGCTACTTCTTCTAGATGGCTGGTCATAGCGACCTTGTACTATGGTGTACATATGATATCCAATATGGCCACCATGGCAGCCATCTTGAAAATCTTGTTATTGTTACTCCTCCAAATCTGATATCCACAATGTCTACCACAGCAGGTAATTTGAAAATCTTGTTATTGCTGAAGAATATCAGAGATGAATTCCACACTCAGCAGTTAAAAGGAAGAAATGGTCTTATCTTGAATTCCTACAAATTGTTTTTGCCCAGTAGAGAGCATCAATCCCTTTGAGGGACTCTTGTTTATAATTTCCAAGCCAGATGTAATAGACAATCAGGGGCAAAGTGAGTCATTTTTAAATGCATCAATGTAATCAATGAAATTTTTAATCTGCAGCACCAGGGTGTCCTCAAAGTGAAACAAGCTACCGTAGACTGGACTATCTAGGTGAATTTTGACAATCAGTGTATAAATAGTTATGAGGTACAAAGAACATGATCATCATGTTTGTTTAAAATCAGTTTTTCAATGCGGCATATGTCTTCAACTTTCTTATCTCAATGATGACCCAAAGCTTGGGTCACTATGTGAGTAGTTTTCATCGAATTTGTATGAGAACATTTGTGCAGTTTCTGAGTCAGGGAACATTATTTTGACTAGACTTGAAGAATGATCTGCTACCATGAATGGGAAAATATGTTCAGCTATATAGTTTAAAAACGGGGTCTCAGCATGTGAATCTTTATCCACATTTGATGCAGATTCTGTGAACATGGATTTCAGTGATGGCGTATTTGTTGTCGTGTTTAATATGCTGCATGATGCGTAATGTCATTCTTGCCACTGCAATAGATTTTAAAATCAGCTTTATTGGAAGGGCAGAATGCATATTCATGTCCTTTGAACTTGATTCCAACCACTGAAATTCCCGTTTCCATGCATCATTGAATTTTGTGTGACATTTCAGTTACTTAGATTTTGGCGTTTTAGCATTGGGAGATAATGCACACTTTGACATCACGTCAAACTTAAACACCGAAGCCAAAGCTATGCTGTTTGATGCTAATTGGGCTCTTTAGTAATCCATTCATAATCAATTAATCTCTTTAATCCTTTTGGAATTACTTCTGATATAATCCATGTGGAAAAGCCAACTAACCCAACTGACAGAATCAAAGGGATGTTGATTGTTTTATGCTGTTTTAAATTAGCAACTAAATTGTCTTGCCCTGCTTAAGCCAGTTCACAGTTACGTGATCACTGGGAGTATTACTGTAAATATACTACACTGGAAGCAAGGTGTGAAAAAAAATGGAAAATATAAAATTATTCAATAATAATTTTGCATACACAGGAGATTTCAGTGAGTGACTGCAGGGATGGGAGACACACCTCATCTCAGCAGGAAAACCTCCCAGATGGGAGGTTCACATGTATGTAGTTCAGTGGTTAACATGCTAGACTTAGGATTAGAAGGGTGTAGGTTGGAGTCCTTCCTAGACCAGGTCTCAGGTTGACTGCCATGTTTCTCCTCAGAACACTTTATTATTGCCTCAACATGATATAACCTTTCATATATGTGCCATTAAACACCAATCAGTTTCAATAACACTGTGATGTTTAGCATCTTTAAATAAACCTTATATATGCCTATTTAATAGTGGGCATTAAAACTTAAATATGCCTATTTAATAGTGGGCATTAAAACTTAAATATGCCTATTTAATAGTGGGCATTAAACCTTATATATGCCTATTTAATAGTGGGCATTAAAACTTAAATATGCCTATTTAATAGTGGGCATTAAAACTTAAATATGCCTATTTAATAGTGGGCATTAAACCTTATATATGCCTATTTAATAGTGGGCATTAAAACTTAAATATGCCTATTTAATAGTGGGCATTAAAACTTAAATATGCCTATTTAATAGAGGGCATTAAAACTTAAATATGCCTATTTAATAGTGGGCATTAAAACTTAAATATGCCTATTTAATAGAGGGCATTAAAACTTAAATATGCCTATTTAATAGAGGGCATTAAAAATTAAATATGCCTATTTAATAGTGGGCATTAAAACTTAAATATGCCTTTTTAATAGAGGACATTAAAACTTAAATATGCCTATTTAATAGTGGGCATCAAAAATTAAATATGCCTATTTAATAGAGGGCATTTTTTTAAGCTCATAGAATGAGCAATTTATAGAAAAATGAATACTTTCAACAGAAACTTTGTGACGTTACATGATGTCTTCTAGAACTGCAAATATATGGGGAAAGTCCCCTTCCATTTGAAAACAAGGGGCAATTTTTCTACTTACAGGTGGGATTTAATGAAGAAATAAATGTTAGGCTAGCAAAAATGATGCACAATTTTAGTGCATTTGGTTGATTTTTCAGTGCATTCTTTAAAGAAATTAGCAGCTGCATGAATCCTGTAATCATGCCTCCTAGAATAGACCCAGCACTATACAACTGTATTTTCTCCTTGATGAACCTGTCTTGGCAGAAGGTCCATGTAGCAGTCACTTTGCAAGGCTTGAAATAAGGATTTTTTTCACTGATCTGCAAGATCACCATAATAAAATTTTTACTGATCCTGCCTAAAGTTCACCGATCTTTGCACTTTTGTGTTTTTCTCTGAATACTCAGTGCATACAGTACACAACATCACACCCTTTACTGGGTTATATTTCAGCCATTCATGTTCATTTTCCTAAGATGTCTGGTACTCTCTCACCTACTTCTTTTGATCATATTTATGATCAAACTTTTTCTTGTCATCATCTAATATCTGACATTTTGCAAGAACTTCCACCTCTTTCCATTTGTCACCTTACAATGCAGTGAATGTGTATCAACAAGGATATGACAATAAAACCTTTTATTCTGTATATTTCTGCTATATTCACTGAGTATGCTAGCATGAACTTTTCCGATTGACTGACATGAGCCTGATACCGTATACCATTTTATATCGTCCATATTGAAATTAGTACACTGGGTGAGGGCATCAGTCTTGTTTGGTATGTCTGCTATTTTCACAGTCAGTACCCTTATTTACTTGATGCGTGGAAGAACATTGACCATTTTTGCAGCAGGCATTCATTGTACCTCATGAAGTACATGTTCTTAACAAAGAAATTTTTACTGATCGAACATTTGTTATGGCTGTGATTTTATGTATCAATCAGCAAATTTACTGATCTCTGATAAGTGTTATTTTCGAACCCTCTTTTGGTGTTTGTGTGCATGTCCATCCTTTTGTACATCCATCCACACTCTAGATTGAACTCACTGTGTTAAAGTTTATTACTTGATAAATACAAGACAGACTCAATAGAAAGGGGAAGTGTGGTACAAATAAGAAAAGATCACATGGATACAACTTTAACATGATTTTGTGTTGTTGCTCCAAACTTTAAGATATGTTTTAACTTTAAATGTAGAATAACTGTTGACATTTATTGAAAGCATTGAATCGAAGTGAGATGTAATGATGCTTGCTTTTATAAAAATGTTCAGCTGGAATCACTGAATATTTTTTTTCTTTTTTTTCAGAGCAAAGATCTAGAAAATCCAGAATAATGGCTGGAGGTGTCTTCCATGTTGAGTTTGGCTTTAATGATACACCTCTCACCAGAACCTTAGAGACAGGCAACTTTGTCAATGCTGAAAGGCTGATAAGGGAAAATTCTAATCCATCATATCTAGATGAAGGTTTGGGTTTTGTCTCTTTAATCTCTTTCTCTCTGATGTTTATATAGATAGATATATTTAGTACATCACATGATAAATTCTCAAGTTCCGATTGGCAGACTACAGGGATCTATTTTATGACAGTTCTATTATCATATGTGCGCATACTAGGCGCATTTAATTCTCATTTTCTTTTAATGTCCTTCTGCTTTCATGCTCATGTTTTTCTCATATCCATATAATCTATATTTTGTGGCGCTCTAGTTTGAAACCGGGGGGCTGCATAACATGTAGGACTGCCTACATGGCCGCAGGCTGCACAATGTAAAGGACTGGGCCGCATGCGTCCCACGGGCCGCAGGTTGGACACTCTTGCTATACTTGATTACGGGAATTATACCTGTTCCAACAGGCACTGTTTCCAAACGCAAATGTTATATGTTGTCACATTATGTCATGCAGGGCTTTAAAAATTGTATAAAGTCTAAGCTTGCCCAGGGCAAGCTGACGAAATTTAACTTGTCCCTGGAAGATTTGAGCTTGCCCCAAATTATGACAAAATAATATCACACCTAGAGTAAAAAATAAGGTAAAATAAAATACAGGATGTTTTAAGGAAATTGTGTTATATTTATTTGACAAGTGAAGAACTTTAAAATCATAATTAAAGTCATAAAAAAGATATATGTAAATAGTACATGTAGATATGTAGATGAGAAAAAAATCGTTAGAATGCAGATCTAGTTAGAAGAGTAAAGACAGAAATATACATGTATACATGTATACAGATAGATAAATTGATAGGTAGATAAGGGTTTTGGAAATGGATAGATTTTTAAGAGAGAGAGATGTTTAGGTAAAAGACCTTGGACTGAAAAATTTAACAATTAAGAACACAACTGTGTTAAGTAATTTTTAATAATCAAAATGCTTTAATATATCATTGCATTTTTCTCTATCTACTTTTCCACTTAAGTCCTCTTACATTTTGAAGTATCCAACCAGTACAAAAATAAGGTAAAACTGAGTCCATTACTGATAGATTCCAACATCAACGAATTCACTATTTGCTTTTTTCTGGGAAGTGTTGTGTCAGCTCACACCTGCTTGCACTTTCACATGTCACCTTGAAATCAGCGACATCCATCAAAACAAGCTTTGACAAACTGACTCTTGAGAATAAATTGAGAACACTTACTTTTATCCATTCAATTATTTGCCAAGAAGTAAATATGTATTTGTCTCCTGTAATTATCATGTATACAATAGATGATAAACATTGCTTATGGGTACTGAATATACATCATTTGCACTTTTAACAAAATCCAGTTGACTAATTATTAGAGATGAGTACCTTTTATTTCCAAACACACTTGTCAAAGAAATCTCAAGTTATATTATTACCAATTATCACTTAGTCACCTTGAAATTGGTAGTATGTATTAAAGCAATTGTTTTGAGTCAGCAAGCTCGGCTCATTTTGGAGCTTACAAACTGCCAGTGGCTAGGTTAGGACTTGAAAGTTGGCTAATCTAGTGTATGTACAGATATTACCTTTAAAATATAAATATTCCATATTTGTCAAAACTTGCTTGAAATAGTAAATATTCATATCATAATGCTTGCATGATAAAATGCGAGACCTTGATATTAACACAAGATGGAAATGGCAGACTTGGATAGTATATCATGTGACATAAACAGTTGATAGATGAAAGAAACTGGAGGCAGTTATGTAATAGAATGATGCGGTACATATAAATGCTAAATGAAGGTACTGATATATGTAATGTGGCAAGATCACAGAGTATAAAATTTAAGAACATAAAGCATTACAAGCTGATCACAATCCCCCCTCCCTAACCTCCTCTCTCTCTGTCAATATTTTTGGACTTGCCTGCTGGTAAGTACCTTGTAAACTTGAAGCCTGAACCACATTTGATCTTTTCCCAGGCATCAGGCAAGTGGATTGCCTTCTCCCATGGGAACTGAACTAGCCCAAACAACAACATTACAGTAGAACAGTTCCTTCAGGGAAAGGCAATAATGGAATTGTATAGGTAACAAACATTTCACTCAGACTCAAAACTCCAAAATTAAAACTCACACTTTGAATTGTTCAGTATTGTTGAAACTTTACGTAGATGTACAGATAGTAACAATAAGATAATGCAAAATTTTGTGTGATTCTAACATCACTCCAAGTGAACGAAGATGACCTGTTTAGATTTTTAACTCACCTTGCCATAAGACCAATTGAGCTCATGGTACGGCCCTGCATCTGCCGAGCATCGTTTTTTGTGCATTGTCTGTCGTGCTTTATCCATTGTGCATCGTGCATCATCCATCCAGCAGTTGCTTGTTACAACCCTGGAGTCATATTTCTGATCCAGTTTCATTCAGACTTGGAATATGAGTTTATAATCATCAAAATTTCAGATGAGTTTAGTAGTGAGTGAGATTCATGCATATTAATGAAGTGATCTTTCATCTGATTGGCTAACCTTGTTATCGTTCTAGAGACATTATTTCTTGTCAGATTTTGATCAAATGTTGAATATGTGCTTATATCATTAAGATCACTGATGGGTTTGTTAATGAGTGAGATCCACACATATGAATTAGGTGATCTTGCATCTGCTTGGCTGAGCTTGTTACCATTCTGGAAGCCATATTTCCGATTTGATTTTAATGAAACTTGAAATATGGGCTTATATGATCAGAATCTTATATGAGTTTAGTAAAGAGAGAGAGCCATGCATATTAATGAGGTAATCCTGCATTTGATTGGCTAACCTTGTTACCAGTCTGGAAGCCATATTTTTGATCTGATACTTCAAATATAGGTTTATATGATCAAGATCTCACATGAGTTCGATGATACATGGAATCTATGCAAATTACTCAGGTGATTTTATAGATGATTGGCTGAACTTGTTACCACTCTAGAGACTATATTTCTGATCCAATTTTGATCGGTCTTGGCAAAAAGGCTTCAATCACTAAGATCCTGGATGAGTACAATTATGAGTAAGAGCCATGCATATTAATGAGGGGATTTTGCATCTGATTCCTTGAACCTGTCAGCACTTTAGTAACTCTATTTCTGATCATATTTGTATCAAACTTGGTCAATATGCCTATATATTTTTATATATATATATATATATATATATATATATATATATATACTGTCTGAACTTCTTATCACTTGAGAGACTGTATTTTTAAAAGGATTTTGATCAAACTTGGTAAATAGGCATATATCATCAAGATCTTGGTTGAGTTTGATTATGAGCAAGATATATGCATACAAATGAGGTAATCTTGTATTTGGTTGGCTGAGCTTGTTATCAATCTGGAGACCAAATTCCAATCAGATTTTGCTCCACCATTAGCTTATATTATCATTGCCATAGACAGGTTCTATCTGAATGAGATCTGCACGTATTAATGAGATACCTTGCATTTGATTGGCTGAACTTGTTACTCTCTAGATCTAGAGACTATATTTCTCATCCAGTTTCTATAAAACATGGTAAATGGGTTTATGTCATCAAGATCTTGTATGATAATGAGCAAAAGACTGTGCATATTAATTGTGCCTTTATTTTTAGAAAAATTGTTTGTCAGGATATGGTAAAATAGGTAAAACCAACACGATAGAAAGTTCGGGAGAGAGTTTTGTTACGCAATTATGTATTATTTCATTTTTAAATAATAGTATAGGTTTATGATCTCTGCATAATAGTCTAACAGGTGTCGTCTTGTAGAAAGTACATATACGGTATTTCAATGCGACTCAGTACATTGGACATGGGAAAATTGTCGCTTGTAGCATTAGTATATCACGTGATTTAGCACGTGAGGGTTGAACTTCTGACCTAGATTCTATGATTTCATTAAGAGTCAATACTTTATTGACTGGTAAAAATGTTAGTGCATAGGTACTTTAGCGGTGTGACGCATGACCTAGTTTCTGATTGGTTTGGGGAAGGTCGTTTTCTAGAAGGATTAAATTGTTTTTAAGTCGCAATACAGTTTAAATTGGTTTTCCTTATTCTGTTCTGCGCATTCAGAAGCTATATAATAGGACTATTGCTGTGTTTAGGCATTCCTAGCAGAGTTTGTCAGCCTGAGAGGTCATAAATGAATTTGGTTCATTTTGTGTGTGGATATTCTGCTTCAGTGATATATATCTATATATCATCATACAGTACATTCTGGATTAAGTACTGCTTCTTAAACTTTAATAATTATACAGCTCTGTGGAATTATCGGAAACATTTCTAGAACTTGTGATATTCCATTCACAAGGACTATTTGGAATTTATAACACGTGGATATAACTGATTTTTGTTAGTACATCAGTACAGGGAAGGTTTCATTCTGAACCTACTTCATTTGGAATATTTTTTATTAACTTCCGGATCAGTAAACTTTAGAACAATTTAGGACTTTTAAGGATATTCTATACTGTAAGTTATTTTTAATTCTTTCACTTTGATTGTTTGTTGAAATATTTAATATTTTAGGAAATTAAATATTTGTATTTTAAATCTTGAAAGCTTGTTTGAGTCTTTTCTTTTGTTACATTACCCCTAGTCATAACAGTTTACATAGATTGTGTTCATACAATACCACAAAAGACTGCTTAGTGAAATGGTTATTAGTGAAATGACTAACTGTTAAGTTATGTAAGCTAGGTGAGCAATATCAAGCCCACTTGGACCTCTTGCTATGGCATTGGAGTAGTTTTTCATATTTTTTTTAAACATTTTTATTTTTTTTATTTGCAATGCATCTTTTTTTCTTCTTCAAAATCCATTTTAGCATTATTAATCAGAAACATTTTGAGGTCAACAAATGAAATTATGTATGCATATTGAAATGTATATGTAGATGGTGAGTCCTGAGTATCATTTACAACAAAATCATCAAAACATGCTGTACATGCACTAAAGTCACCTAATAAAAATACATATTACCCTGTTAATACTGTAAATTGCAAAATATTAACAACCATACAATTTTTGTGAATTTAAGCAAAGTAATTGTCACTTAGATTTTACTTCATGTTAACATTTTATAATGAAACACTCATACATCCCATTCACAATCAGAATGGACAGTTTTGGAACTGAGTTAGGATATAAATTTTTCAATTTTTAAACAGTTTTTGAAATTTGTGGACTGTACTTCATGTATGTAGAGAGGTCAATAACCCAGAACTAGACTGTACTGCATGTATGTAGAGTAGAGAGGTCAATAACCCAGAACTAGACTGTACTATATGTATGTAGAGAGGTCAATAAGCCAAGACTAGACTGTACTACATGTATGTAGAGTAGAGAGGTCAATAACCCAGAACTAGACTGTACTATATGTATGTCGAGAGGTCAATAAGCCAGGACTAGACTGTACTACATGTATGTAGAGAGGTCAATAACCCAGGACTAGACTACTACATGTATGTAGAGAGGTCAATAAGCCAGGATTAGACTGTACTACATGTATGTAGAGAGGTCAGTAAGCCAGGACTAGACTACTACATTTTTTACAGAGATGTCAATAAGCCAGGATTAGACTGTACTACATGTATGTAGAGAGGTCAATAACCAAGGACTAGACTATACTGCATGTACGTTGAGAGGTCAAAAACCCCAAACCAGACTGTACTACATGCATGTGGAGAGGTCAGTAGGCCAGGACTAGACTGTACTACAGGTATGAAGAGAGGTCAATAACCCATGACTAGATAGTACTACATACACAGTGTATGTAAAGAGGTTGCAGGACTAGACTGTACTACATGTATGTAGAGAAGAGGTCAATAACCAAGGACTAGACTGTACTATATGTATGTAGAGAGGTCAATAACCAAGGACTAGACTGTGCTATATGTATGTAGAGGTCAATAACCAAGGACTAGACTGTACTATATGTATGTAGAGAGGTCAATAACCAAGGACTAGACTGTATTATATGTATGTAGAGGTTAATAACCAAGGACTAGACTGTACTATATGTATGTAGAGAGGTCAATAACCAAGGACTAGACTGTACTACATGTATGTAGAGAGGTCAATAACCAAGGACTAGACTGTACTATATGTGTGTAGAGAGGTCAATAACCAAGGACTAGACTGTACTATATGTATGTAGAGAGGTCAATAAGCCAGGACTAGACTGTACTACATGTAGGTAGAAAGGTCATAAATTGTATGCCCTATCTTTTGACAGAAGAAATTCTCACCAGTTGTATTCCATGAAGTTAACATTTTAATTGCAGTCATGTCTCAATTCTATGATAATAAACTATATGAGTTGTTCTTATCTTATTTATGAAAGACAAGTGAAAAGTGTCAATAATGTATTATTGCCTCTACAAACATAAATAAATCCTATTGTTCAGGACATATAAAGTAAGTAAATACATGATATTGATAACATGATTCAATCATATACTGTAGGTATCAACAGTGTTCCAGCTAGTAAAAGGGGCACTTTTTGGCGATAAAAAGACGATGCCCATCTTGAAATTTAGAAGTAAATCTTTTTGTTTTGGGAAGTAGAAACAGACAAAAGCACATTCAATAAGTTTATCCTACATTAAATAAACAGAAAAGTTTGTGGAATAAATTGAAAATTGCACAGATTTAAGGTGTTTTAGTAATCCAGAGAGTAGATGTGGGGAGGGTTCTTGGAAGGTAGAAGTCAAAGGGGATGGCACTGAAGATGGGGGTGGGGTGGTGGAATTCCCCTCCATTTCATTTGTATTCATGTGGTAACATTTTCCAATAGTGTTCCCTCTTTATAACACTGTTTTTGGAGCTATGAAAGCGACCTCAGTGTTATGATTGAGACTACCCAATATTGAAGTGCGTTCCAATAAGGTTGTGTCTTTAATAGTGCAATACAGACTCAAAAATAGGTATTAAATAACATGAAACCATATTATAAATGGTTCTTATTAGCCTCGAGCCAAATTAAGTGAAACAAATTAAGATGTAGTGATAAAATAAAGATTTAACTAATTTAATGGAATCCACCATGACCATGCTTGCATTATAGAAAGGTAGCAGTATACTGAAGAGCTTTAGGGACAACTGTCACTGCTTTTTATCACCAGTGATAAATGATATACTGTACATACTCGCATATTAACCGATACCAACTGCAAACTGTATAAACCAAAAAATGCAGGTGTTTCATTTATGGTTGAAACATCATCTGGTGTTATTTTCAATGCCTATCCTTTTCTGATGACCTGTTCTTTCCACATCTAACTTGATATATGTCTGCCAAAAACTTACTTATTGGGAAGTATGACTCCAATTATCTCCAAGTCTCTTTCAGAGAATGGAAGCTATTCAGCTTTTGTTTGAAAGAGATAAGGACGTTCCAAATGATGCTATGTCTCCATATGATATGCTTATCATAAAGACAGCTACCTGGCCCACCTCTGTCATAAAACTTTACTCATCATTTTGAGTAATAAATGTTACTCCAGACTTGGTTATCTTATTCCAAATGTACAAATGCAGCTGGCTAGATAATATTTTCAAGTAAGATATGGAACTGACTATAATTTTTTTATGGGGGGGGGGGGGGGGCTTGTTAGTTTAAATTTCATGAAGTTTTGTGTTTTTGTATGAATTTGAACACATCTGTTAGTACAGAATTAAAGTTACCACATAACATTCCTATTTACTAGTACTATAATGTCACATGATAAACACCACATAACATTCCTACTTACTAGTACTATGATGTCACATGATAAACACCACATAACATTCCTACTTACTAGTACTATGATGTCACATGATAAACACCACATAACATTCCTACTTACTAGTACTATGATGTCACATGATAAACACCATATAACATTCCTACTTACTAGTACTATGATGTCACATGATAAACACCATATAACATTCCTACTTACTAGTACTATAATGTCACATGATAAACACCACATAACATTCCTACTTACTAGTACTATGATGTCACATGATAAACACCATATAACATTTCTACTTACTAGTACTATGATGTCACATGATAAACACCATATAACATTCCTACTTACTAGTACTATAATGTCACATGATAAACACCACATAACATTCCTACTTACTAGTACTATAATGTCACATGATAAACACCACATAACATTCCTACTTACTAGTACTATAATGTCACATGATAAACACCATATAACATTCCTACTTACAAGTATTATAATGTCACATGATAACACCATATGATACTGTGATATAACACCTAATCACATCACATGACAATGCCACTAAGGTTTGCTGACTTTAATGTCTATGCAGTTATGTAATACATGTAATCATCAGCTTGTGTGTTTTTTTATAATTAAGTTTATGAACTACTAATAAATTGAATAATACAACATACCACTTGTTCCTGGCAGCTTGTGACTTATATAATTTTAGTGGTTTCATAGACTTCATATTTAAAGAATACTTATGTGAGATTCTTTATTTCTGCATTTATTTTTCAGGTTGCTACCAGAGGACCCCATTGTACATCTGTCTTTGTGGAACAGATGCTGAAGAACAGCGAGTTAAGCCAAGGAATCTGTACCTGGCCAAATTACTGATTGAAGGAGGGGCCAGTATCAATTACAGGGTTCCCACAGTAAGCTTATTTTGGTTTAGCACCATTTTTATCAAGATTTTTCTTGGGTGATTGGGAACGTGACCTGTGTCCATTGTTTTGGAAAAAATTCTACCAATTGGGAACAAAAGTTTAAAAACTAAAGCACTGAAACTTGTAATTCTACATGATTTTTAAAAACTTTCTCATTAAATAGAGGGTTACATATTGACCCCTAAACACCACTCAAACAAATTATCAAAAGCCTTGGTCAGTTACATATGTTGGTTTTTAGATTAATACAATTATAGTAAACTATGGTATTTTTCCCATGCTAAAAACAAGAGCAAGCCTAATAAATTTGTAAAAATATAGGGGGTGACTTATTATTAGACAAACATATCCTTAGTAAATATTTGTCAATAGTTTGTAAAAAAAATGGAATGGGTTTATTATCAAGCATGGGCATATCATTAAGCATGGATTTATCATCATGGGCTTATCATCAAGGATGGACTTATCATCAAACATGGACTTGTCATCAAGCATGTACTTGTCATCATGGGCTTATCATCAAGCATGGACTTATCATCATGGACTTATCATCAAGCCTGGACTTAATATCAAACATGGACTTATCAAGCATGGGCTTATCATCAAGCATGGACTTATCATCAAGCATGGACTTATCATCAAGCATAGACTTATCATAATGGGCTTTTCATCAAGCATGGACTTATTATCAATCATGGACTTGTCATCATGGGCTAATCATCAAGCATGAGCCTTTCATCAAGCAAGGACTCAAGAATGGGCTTATCATTAAGAATGGGCTTATCATTAAGCATGAACTTATCATTAAGATTGGACTTATCATCAAGTATGGACTTATCATCAAGCATGGACTTATCATCAAGTATGGACTTATCATCAAGTATGAGCTTATCATCAAGTATGGACTTATCATCAAGTATGAGCTTATCATCAACTATGAGCTTATCATCAAGTATGGACTTATCATCAAGTATGGACTTATCATCAAGTATGAGCTTATCATCAAGCATGGACTTATCAAGTATGGACTTATCAACAAGCATGGACTTGTCATCAAGCATGGACTTATCATCAAGTATGGGCTTGTCATCAAGTATGAGCTTATCATCAAGTATGGGCTTATCATCAAGTATGGGCTTGTCATCAAGCATGGACTTATCATCAAGTATGGGCTTATCACCTTGCATCGACTTTTAATTGGATAAATACAGGGTACTGCTTTTTTAGCCAGCCTTCAAAGACAAATGACAGGTTTCACTGTCATGATTTCTTTTTTTCTGCATAAAATTCATGTTACAACATGGAGAAGAAAAATTCATTTATTGCAAAATTGTTTTGTTATAAATGTAGTTTTGCCACTCAGGATAGGTATGCAGTAGTCACTCTTATGAGGGAACACCTTTTTCCATGAATAAATGGTTTTATAAGAGGATAGGCCTTTTGTGGGAGGAGAAATATTGGTTAAGATATACTACTTTGGTGCAGGATGGTAAGTATTTCTGACTCTGACTGATTTCTTCCTATATGCATGTGAGACATGGACCCTAACAGCAGAATTAGAGAGAAGAATCCATGCCTTAGAGATGAGATGTTATCGAAGGATCCTGAAAATCTCATACTTAGACCACGTCTCTAATGTGGAGGTGCGCACTAAAATCCAAGGTGCAACTGGACCTTATGAAGATCTGCTCACCACTGTAAAGAAACGCAAACTAAGATGGTATGGTCACGTCTCACGCTCAACTGGCCTGTCAAAGACAATCCTACAGGGCACAGTGAGAGGAAAGAGAAAATGAGGCAGACAGAAGAAGAGATGGGAAGACACTATCAAAGAGTGGACAGGCATGGACTTTGCAAAGTCCCAAAGAGCAGTGGAGAACAGGGCAAAATGGAGAGAGATTGTCGCAAAGTCATCAGTGGTGCCCCTACGACCAGCAAGGTTATGGGAGAAATGAAAAAAAAAAGAAATTTCTGACTAAAATAAATTTTAATTTTGATTGATCCTGACAGTTTTTTGAAGGAACATGCAAGGACTATATACATTCTTGTCTATCCCAAGTTAAAACACCACCTCACTTTAAGGCCCTTCATTATAACACCATTTCTGTTATAAGGCAGGTATGGCCTGAGATTCCATTTCAGTATGTAGTATTGAAGTTATATGTATAATGTACTTCATTATAAGGCAGTCACACTATAAGGCGGTATACTTCATGGCTACCTCATACAGCATTGTAATGAGGGAATTCTGTATAATGTACTTCATTATAAGGCAATCTCAGTATAAGGTGATATACTTCATGGCTACCTCATACAGCGTTGTAATGAAGGAATTCTGTATCATGTACTTAATTATAAGGCAGTCACACTATAAGGTGATATACTTCATGGCTACCTCATACAGCATTGTAATGAAGGAATTCTGTATCATGTACTTAATTATAAGGCTGTCACACTATTAAGCGGTATACTTCATGGCTACCTCATACAGCATTGTAATGAAGGAATTCTGTATCATGTACTTAATTATAAGGCAGTCACACTATAAGGTGATATACTTCATGGCTACCTCATACAGCATTGTAATGAAGGAATTCTGTATCATGTACTTAATTATAAGGCAGTCACACTATAAGGTGATATACTTCATGGCTACCTCATACAGCATTGTAATGAGGGAATTCTGTATCATGTACTTAATTATAAGGCAGTCACACTATAAGGTGATATACTTCATGGCTACCTCATACAGCATTGTAATGAGGGAGTACTGTATCATGTATTTCATTATAAGGCAATCTCACTATAAGGTGATATACTACATGGTTCCCTCATACAGCATTATAATGAGGGAATACTGTATCATGTACTTCATTATAAGGCAATCTCACTATAAGGTGATATACTACATGGTTCACTCATACAGCATTATAATGAGGGAATACTGTATCATGTACTTCATTATAAGGCAGTCTGACTATAAGGTGATATACTACATGGTTCCCTCATACAGCATTGTAATGAGGGAGTACTGTGTCATGTACTTCATTATAAGGCAATCTCACTATAAGGTGATATACTACATGGTTCCCATGTACAGCATTATAATGAGGGAATACTGTATCATGTATTTCATTATAAGGCAGTCTGACTATAAGGTGGTATACGCCATGGCTCCCATGGACATTATGATAATAGCAGAGTACTGTATGTGCATGTATAATTGCGTGTATGTGTATTATGATTTGATGTTTATTCAGTTTTTGTAAGGTTGTCAAAAACCTTGACCATTGATCAACTTCTTTCATGAAAAGAAAGAAATCTAATATGTAATGTAAAGAATAAATTGAGCAGAATCTCCATTACCACATTAGATAGAGACTTTTTACTTTCTGACATGTACTAGAAAGATGGTGGGAGTGAGTTTTCAATTTATAAATTTGATATGTCTGCAGCAATTTGAGCTTAGTCCAGGGTGGGAGATAAGTAATTGAAGAAAGGGTGATATTCTGTTTTTAAATTGTTAATCTTGTACTGTTATAATATTGCAGACTTATTTTGGGTCAGAGTACATGGGGCCAGGAAAGACAGCATTAGAATTACTGGTAGACTTCTATAATGACCTCACCAGAGTTGGGACTGAATATAACAATCAAGCCTGGTAAGTAAAACCTCATACATTATGTTGAAGTTGTAATTTATTAAATTTCAAACTACATTCAATCCTTGTTATTAAGCCATATTGGCACATTTAGCAGGTTAATGAAGTCTGATATGGAAAAAATGGAGAGAGAGAGATGATTAAATTTAACTAAGGTTTTTGGTGCTATTAAAAAGAGCTAAATACATTAAGCTGGTTCATATCTTTTTGTACAATCATAAAAATATCCTTCTTTTCATTAATGCATTAACACTTTCATTAATGCTTTAACACTTTCATTATTGCTTTAACACTCTCATTAATACTTTAACACTTTCATTGATGCTTTAACACTCTCATTAATGCTTTAACACTCTCATTAATACTTTAACACTTTCATTATTGCTTTAACACTCTCATTAATACTTTAACACTTTCATTAATGCTTTAACACTCTCATTAATACCTTAACACTTTCATTGATGCTTTAACACTCTCATTAATGCTTTAACACTCTCATTAATGCTTTAACACTTTCATTAATGCTTTAACACTCTCATTAATGCTTTAACACTTTCATTAATGCTTTAACACTTTCATTATTGCTTTAACACTCTCATTAATACTTTAACACTTTCATTATTGCTTTAACACTCTCATTAATACTTTAACACTTTCATTAATGCTTTAACACTCTCATTAATACCTTAACACTTTCATTAATGCTTTAACACTCTCATTAATGCATTAACACTTTCATTAATGCTTTAACACTTTCATTATTGCTTTAACACTCTCATTAATACTTTAACACTTTCATTGATGCTTTAACACTCTCATTAATGCTTTAACACTCTCATTAATACTTTAACACTTTCATTATTGCTTTAACACTCTCATTAATACTTTAACACTTTCATTAATGCTTTAACACTCTCATTAATACCTTAACACTTTCATTGATGCTTTAACACTCTCATTAATGCTTTAACACTCTCATTAATGCTTTAACACTTTCATTAATGCTTTAACACTCTCATTAATGCTTTAACACTTTCATTAATGCTTTAACACTTTCATTAATGCTTTAGCACTCATTAATGCTTTAACACTCTTATTAATGCTTTAACACTTTCATTAATGCTTTGACACTCTCATTAATGTTTTTAACACTTTCATTAATGCTTTAACACTCTGATGCTTTAATACTCTCATTAATGCTTTAACACTCATTAATGCTTTAACACTTTCATTAATGCTTTAACACTTTCATTAATGCTTTAACACTCTCATTAATGTTTTAATACTCGCAGGGATACAACTTTACTGAAAATATAAATGTAACCTTGTGCTTTTTGGAGAAAAGGTGGGGATTATGTGATCTTGAGCATCCATGCATATGTTTGTGTGTGCATTGATTTATAAATCAACTCTTCCAACATCATTCAAGATAGAGACTTCAGACCTTTGGATATTATTGGGGATGGTCTGTAGATGTGCACACTGGTTTTAGAATTATGATGCAGCCCTTTTTGATGGGGCTTGGAGTGGGGGTTATGATGCAGCCCTTTGGGATGGGGCTTGGAGTGGGGGTAAGGATGATTTTATATAAATAAATTTAAAGTCACTCCCAAATTATGAGAGCAGCATGTCTAAGAATTTATGTGTGTATGTGTATGTGTGTTCACTGATCCAAGTGACAACATATGGTAGATTGGGAGTTGTATTGGGTCCCTGAGCCACAGTATTATACAGTTGTGGCTCCAGAGTAATAATTTAGAAACTATTGAAATATCTGCAGAGTATATATATATACTCCACATGAAAAGACTAATTCAAATATGCAACTAACATTCACTACTGTGTCTGTTTTTACCATGAGGGACTTGACTCATGGGCACAGATTATTGCCATATGTGGGACATAACAGGGAGCACTCTAGTTAGTGAAGTCTACGTATTGTATGATTTTACATAGGAATGTATCATCCACTAATCCAGCTAGACAAAAAAAGAACAGTGCTCTACCCTCTTGCCTCACTGCCCTTCTAGACTCCTTCTCTCTGCACTTCTAGAGCCCTCCCCACTGCCTCTTTAGAGCTCTATAAAACCAGCTTCAAAAACTGTGTTATTTTCTATTTAATTTACTTATTTTTCTGTTTATTTAATGTGGGAAAAATATATGAATGTGCTTTTACCTGTTTCTCTTTCCATAAAGATGAAATTCAAAATTTCTAGCTGCATCAAGTCCTTTTATCTCAGAAAGTGTCCCTTGCTTCCAAAAATGCCAATCCCTTCAACAAAAGTATTCCAATAGGTACCCTTCTTGCCCTTGTGTCTGTAAGAAATTCATAGTATATATATAGGTACCCTTCTTGCCCTTGCGTCTGTAAGAAATTCATAGTATATATATAGGTACCCTTCTTGCCCTTGCATCTGTAAGAAATTCATAGTATATATATAGGTACCATTCTTGCCCTTGCATCTGTAAGAAATTCATAGTATATATATAGGTACCCTTCTTGCCCTTGCATCTGTAAGAAATTCATAGTATATATATAGGTACCCTTCTTGCCCTTGCATCTGTAAGAAATTCATAGTATATATATAGGTACCCTTCTTGCCCTTGCATCTGTAAGAAATTCATAGTATATATATATAGGTACCCTTCTTGCCCCCTTGCATCTGTAAGAAATTCATAGCTGGAGCACTGTAATATGAAAGTATAATTTTTGCAAATTCACAGTAAATAAAATTCAGAGTATTTTGTGACTAAATATTTTTATACACTTACTCATAATAATAATAAATAATAATAATAATAATAATTATATATATATATATATATATATATATATATATATATATATATATATATATATGTATATGTATTATAAGTACATTTTAGTAAAGTGAATGAAAATTTGTGCGGATTTAGTTGTCTTTTTAAATTTGTGAAAGTTGTATTCTTGTAAAAATTGTATGACTTATGGTATCTATGATCTGCACCTGGCACAAATTTTGAAGTGAATTTCATATTTTCAGGTGCACCTGGGATCCAAATGCTGATGTAGTAATTGGCCTTAATAAACAACATTTGACATCGCTAGAGGAGGTCATAGAACATGTAGAGGACATAGTCTTTATTATATTAGGTATCAGCATTTACTTTTTATATTTAGTTTCTCTGACATTTTTGTATGTACTGACATGAAACTTGATGGGTGTATTTATCTTGGAGGATACTACACTCCACGGGAAAAAGTAGGTCATAGTGACTTTTCACTTTCAAGTGATTATTTTGAGTTTTTACATTTAACTCAGGTTCTTCAACACTGTTGTGTATGATGTGTATATCCATCTTGGAGGGTACTACTCACCACAAGCAAAAGTAAGATACAGTGTCCTATTTATCTTGCCATAGCAACTCCAGAGATATAGGTATCACTTTCTAATGGTGATCACAGTAGCAGCAATGGTGATGAGTGCAACAGCAGTGACAGCAGTATTGCTGATTTTGATATTCTATTTTCAAGTTTTGCATATACAGTGTATTTATGTCATAGCATGATTTGTAGGTGAGACAACTCTTGTTTAAACCTATCTATCTGCATGCATTGTCAATCTTGTCATGTTGTCAAATTTGTACTTACTGTATATTAAATTAACATGTCAGTGCTATGATATCACCCTTTATGGTATGGAAGAGGCCTATTGATTTTGTGTCAAGGTCAAGGTCACTGTGCCTCAGAAAAAAAGTGATTTTGCACAGTGATGTTCTAGAGTAAATTCCTTGGCCAAACGTTGTGGATGGCTTGCACTTAGGGTAATGCAGAAAGATTGGTTCTGGGATCTTGAAAACGGGTTATTGTAATCGAGTCCAATGATGCCCTCTGGTGCCTACATAAGGGACTATTAAACACAGGGCATGCATATGATGTGCTGTTCATGGTGTTCTTTTTGAAATTTATAGTGAAACATGTGAGTTTAAATATTGCATTTAAGGTTTTGCTCTATGTAGACAGCAGGTTTCTATTTTGGTCCATATGAAGGGACTACACATCTAAATGACATGAATCTAACATTGGTAGTTACTTTTTATACAACTTTACCCATTTTCTTTCAGTACTTTGTTGTGGCATGTTTGAGGTTAAAGTTATCATTTAAGTTTGTTATATATAGACATCAGGTTAAAGTTTGCATATAAGTTTGTTATATTATATATAGACATCAGGTTAAAGTTTGCAATTAAGTTTGTTATATGTAGACAGCAGGTGAAAGTTTGCATTTAAGTTTGTTATATGTAGATAGCAGGTTAAAATTTGTGTTGAAGGCTTAGGTTATAGTCATATGCAGAAACTACATTTAAATTTTGCCTCTGTGCATTGATAAGAATTTTTCTTGAGGTATTTCATTAGATTATAATACAATTTTTACTTATTTTTATTATAGTAAAAAGTAAGGGATTAAAAATATTTGCTCTATCAGATCAAGTTTTAAAAGCCTCTTTCTTGCTATCTTGAAACCAACTTTTTGAATTGCTTTCAGAGAACACAAACAATTTATTATGATCAATAAAAAGTTATGAAGGAGCATATTGGGATAACCTCATCAGCATGTCTCTCTATCCATTTCTCCATACCTCATTTCAGTTTTTCATTATTTTTGGTCCTTTTTCAGTTATTTAAGTTTTTCAGTTTCAGCTTCTGACTTATAGGGTGTTTTAGTTTAGTGTAATGATCCAACTTTGAGTGAACTAAACATTCATGCCAAAAGTTGGTCACCATATCCTATATTTCATACTTCATTTACTTTGGACATTTGATAAATATGTCATGCAATTTTGAGTGTACGGTCATGTGACTTTGCCTCTGGATCCATTATGGTGAATACATCATCATCATCATCAAAAGTAGGACACTGACCTACATTTCATGTATCAACAGCTTTGATTGATCATCACATTTAGGTCAGATTCTTATGTAAAGTTATTTGTTTGTTTATGTGCCTTAGTGTGGATACTCTTTAGTATGTATGATATCATTCCAAAAATAGGTCACTGTGACCTATATTTCAGGCTTCATGGTCTTCACTCAAATTTGCTTGTTCGGATTATTGTCTTGTGCACTATTGACTCGAGAGGTAAATGTGTATATTTGTTTTTTGATCATGGTGGCCAGTAATCATGTAAATCCTCAATTAGAGAGTTCATTATTTATATTACCTCATTCATGTACAGTCACACCTTCTTTAACAGCCACCTCAATGAGACAGACACCTTTATAAGACAGACACATTTACCTAGACAAAACATAATGCATTTCATGTAAAATGAACCTCCATATAACAGCTTTCCCTATATTACAGCCAGTTGTAGCCAGTCCCAAAGGTGGCCGTCTTTCATTGTATGTCAACTCGTGACACTGCTGTAAAAGAAAACAGCAAAAAGAAAAACTGTTAGAAATACTTAGAAATTTATAACCTGCCTTTAATTAGTGCAAAAGACTTCCCAAGTCACATTAAAAGTGTTATTGTGGAAGTTTTACTGTAAGCCCAAATTTTTGTTTAATTATTTGACTTTTAAAAAAAAAAAAAAGAAATCTGTGATATTATAGAATATGCTATGCTAATAAGTAGACATGGTCATTGTGATTAGTGTGTATGTGTTATTGAATTTATACTGACAAAAATTGTTTTGGCAGTGGCCAGTGAGCTTCCAAGTTAGTCAGCCCAAACAATGAATCTATGTGAATACTTTTCAATACAAATTAAGTAACCTATATGGTATATACTTTAAACCAGATAAAGATATAAATGTTATTTTGTACAACTGTCATTAAAATATAAACTGAAACCTAATGTTATATCACAAAAATTCAATATTTAATATTTACGCAAATGAATTAAAAAGACCTTGTTCATCATAAGTTTTCAATGACTAAATCCCATTCACACTTACTTCTTTATGAAGTCAGATACCAACAATGATATAAATGGAACTGTTACATTGCATGGTCTGTAAAGTTTTTATTGCAGAGAAAATACCTATACTCTTTCTCATTTTGTTAATGAAGAAATATGTGATCCTGTCCTTTCAAGTGATATTTTCACTGATTTTTGGGATTTAATTTTCTTGTCAGTAAAAATGTAAACTGATCTGATAACTCATTTAATAACCATTGCCCTCTCTACTATTTGCATTGGCTGCTATACTGCCAACGTCAGCATTGCATGACAATTTCTTTTTAGATCTAAAATTTTGCAATTTTGGTTTCCCTGCCGTCATCATCACTGGATGTTATTTTTTCAGTAAACAAAAGTTGTACTATGTTAGATGGTTGGCAATAGCAAGTGCAGATGTTTGGGTACAATATGACCTTATTTCTATTTTCAGTACAGGAAATACTGAATTGTTACCATAATGAAACTGAATACAAAGTGGTTTTAAATACATAGGTACTTTTGTTGCTGACCTGTCTGAAAGTCTAGTGAGATTTATATACATGCTGTTTTCATTTTCCATGAATATAGCTAAAATAAAAAACCTTTTAAATGTAAACTCTAATCAGTCTCTCTGAAATGAAGGTTTTTATGATAGCTTAGAAAAGAGGGAAGTTGTGAATAAGTTAAATTTATTTATCAAGATGGGCTTACAAAAAAATGTAACTGAGCTTATTTATGTAAATTCTTATTATTTTATGGGAGTTGTTGTGGCTTGTTTATGTAAATTCTTATTATTTTATGAGAGTTGTTGTGGCTTGTTTATGTCAATTCCTGTTATTTTATGGGAGTTGTTGTGGCTTGTTTATATCAATTCTTATTATTTTATGGGAGTTGTTGTGGCTCAGTGGTTAGGGTACCAGACTCACAATCATTGGGTTTAGAGTTAGAATCCTGCCAAGATCAACCCAAGTTGACCATAATGGTGTGTCTATGGGCAGGGCATTTAACTCCCAAATCCTTGGCCAAAATGTCTTTCATGTACTGATGTGTCAGTCAGTCAATCTTATCTATCTTAATATGTTCTTTTAGGAAATGGAGGTGATGCCAATATACCAGATGAGAACAGGATGACGCCTCTCCATAGGACAGCTATTTATAGCCATGATGTTCGAATGTTCAAACTTCTGTGTGAAAATGGAGCCAACATAAATGCCACTGACAATCGAGGGAACACGCCTTTGATATCGCTATGTGATTTGGCTGCATCGGAAATGTATGACTACCTAGAAGATCTGTCGCCATCCAGTACAGACACACTGGAGGATACCAGTGCCACAATTTGTGTCAAGAGAGATTTCCTTAATTATATCCTTAAACTGAAAGATCTGCAGGTAGTGTCACACTATTACAAGAGAGCTCAAAATAAATGACATATAATGGAGATTTTGATGCACTGCTAATTTGTACTTGTTTTTTACCTTTCTAGTCCTGACATAAATAAATAAACATGATATCAATGTTTATTTGCTCCCCTTACCTGTCAAATACAGACATGAAGAATATTAAATCATTCATTTTTACTGAAGTTGTGTAAAAAACAAACTACAGCAATAAAATAAACCATTACCAGACCTGCCAGCTCTTATGATTTAACTGTAAGTCAAAAATTTTGACTGCCTTACTGAGGTCTTGCTAGAGTTGGCAGGTCTCTGTTACACATTATTTTGTTCTGCAGTCCATTGAATCACTTTAACCTAACAATTATTATGCCCAAATTTAATAGATAAGCTTGAACTAAAATGATGCAATGGATACAGGTTCTTGAATTGAATGACTTTTTTTCCAAAGACACTCACAATTTTTCCCTGCATTTTAAAAACACGTTCAGTTCTTAGGTTAGGAGTGCATATCATTTGAAAATTAGATGATGACAAAGTGACATCATTGTTCAAACACATGCATGCAATAAATACTTTGAAGACAGTGATGAAACTATTCATGGTAACAGAATTTTATTAAAATATTGTTGTAATTTTATACAGTTTGGCACTCATGTACTTACATTGATACTAATGTATAAGGTAGTCTTCAGTTTGTACTTTAGACCATTTGCTTTATCATATACTGAGACTGTCTAGAATTTTTTTAAGGATAACTGAGCTTATGGTATGACTTTTCACCATCATGCTGCATCCAGCATCCTTGTATGAATATCCTTCAAGTTTGTTGAAATGATGCTGATCCACCATTAAATATGGCCACCATTACTAAAAATAGAAAAACTTTTAAATAACTCTCCAATACTGCTCAGTAGAATTTGACCAAACTTTACAGAAAGCAGCCTAGCATAAAGACCATTCAGTTTTTTTACAAATGGTGCCAATCTGCCATCAAATATTCCTGTTGTGACTAAAAACAAAAACATTTCAATGCTTTCTTTAAAACTGCTGAATAGAATTTAATCAAACTTGACAGAAAGCATCCTGGCATGAAGACCTTTTATGTTTGTACAAATGATGCTGATCCACCATCAGATATAGGCACCATTACTAAAAATAGAAAAAAAATGTTACACAACTTCTCAGAAACTGCTCAGTACAACTTAACCAAATGTGACAGAAGCCATTCTGGTATTAAGGGCTTTCAGATTTATACAAATTATGTCGAGTTTTGCCATCAAAATATACCGAATCTTGAAACAATGGTATTCATATCATATCCAATCAATAATAGAGGAAGAAAGTATTTTACTGAACCAGATTTCTTGGCCAACTAGTCTTGCATTTGGCTGTTAGGTAGATGTCAACTGGGTGGGTGATCTCGGTCCCACTTGGGCCTCTTGTTCAAATGTTTTTTAGCTCTCGAAATATTTTTTGTACTCCATGTCCCCACGATAAGAGCAGGCTATTGTAAGTACTGTACTGTAAATCTGAGAAAATTTATTCACCTCAATAGCAGATGTGTAGTGTGAACACGAAAATTGTGAAAACTGTATTTTATGTGTATGTTGCAGCTACTTGATTGACATAAATTCATATAATAAATAGACCACTGCTATGAGAGACCACCTGTCATTGAGAGACCATAATTTTGTGGGCAGAAGGAGTGGTCTTTCAAGACAGGTTGCTCTGTATAACTAAAAAAACTTATAATGAATTAGGTGAAATATGTTTTGTATTTGAGTGTTACCATACGAATGACCATAAAGCCACAGTTATCATCATAAAATCCTCAAATTAAGGACTTTCATTCCCATTCCAGCTCTTTTAGAAACTTTCACAGAGAAATAATCATTGATATAAATCTTTGTGATACACTGTCACCTTTAGGGTTATGATGTTGCAATAATATCAGAATTTCCAACAGTTCTATTATTGATTGTAATGCTTTCAATTTTTTCTTTAAGCCAGTAAAAAAGTACATTAATTTCACATATGTATTAAAAGTTCTAGAACCACACAGTTTTAGCTCACCTGGCTGTAAATCCTTTCAGATTAGTGCAAAATGATCTTAATCCACCATCCAATATAGCCATGTTTACTAAAAACTGAAAGCTTTAAAATCAGTTCTTCTCAAAAACTGCTGAACAGAATTTGATTGAAAAATTTGACAGAAAGCATTCTACTAACCCATATTACTTGCTCAACTTCTCTTGCATTTGGATATTTGGTGGATGTTAGCCAAGTGAGTGATCTCTTTACATAAATGAATCAGAGCAAATTTTTTATTTTTCATTTTTTAATTAGATAAACATACAGAACAACATAGGTCAGACTGCCTTTTTCCACTGCATAGTCAGAGGTGATGTGGATGCATCCTGTAAATTGTTAAAAAAGGGGGCCAATCCAGCACTCCGGGGAACTGTGTGGGAAACCAGAAGAAAGAAAAGGTAGAAAATTTGATTGACATAACTCTTAAGGATTTTGATTGTTTCAGACATATTAATAGGGAAGCTATTAACTTTGAGCAGATTGTTTCAGACATATTAATAGGGAAGCTATTAACTTTGAGCAGATTGTTTTACAATAAATGGACAAAAATTGTACAAATCATGCTTTCATATATTTTTGTGAACACAATAATAATTTTCCTAACTGCAGTGACTGTTGTAATTATTTGTCAGATACTGCTAAACCCCCTTTTGGAACCCATAAATATGCATAAAAAGGAGAGAGACAGGATATATATATATATACAAAGTCTGCACTTGTTAGAATGCCAACAGTTGTCCCGAGACATTATTGGCATTATAATGAGATTGGCAGTATAAGAGGCTCTGACCTGACCTTCATTAAAGCAAGGATAGATAGAATTAGTTTTGGTTTGGTTTGGTTTGGTGTTTTATGACATAGCAACAAAAGTAGGTTACATAGTGCCAGGGCAATTTGAGTAAAGTGCCTTTCCAAAGGACACACCATGGTAGCAGACCTGGGCTGATCTATTGGTAGGATTCAAACCCACACCCTATCTGTCATAAGTCCTGCATACTAACCACTGATCCACTGCAGCTTCTGCCTCCATTAGTCACCTCCAATGGGTAAAGAGAATTAATTAAATTCCCATAGTTTGTAATGTTAATGTTTGGCCAAATTACTTTACTTTCGTGGCAAGATTGGCAAAATGGGCTTACATTATATGAACTGTCTGCCCTAAAGGAAACTTATAAAACAATGAAATTGATATGCTGCATGCCTCCTCTTTTAGAAAAATTCCCTTGTAGGTGCTTACTATAAAAATCCACTGTTTACACTGTTTACATCAGTCATACCTTTTAGGCAACAGCAATAATAAGAAAATGGTTTAAGGTTCAAGCCTACTATTGCATACAATTTACTCATACAAAGGCTTCTTCTAAAAAATTATGTTTATATTTTCCAGCAATTATTATCAGCCTATCAGAGACATAGATTCTTTGAAATACAGTATTTAATATAGCACCACACATAGGCTGGTTGCATAGTTTATCAAATAATTAGTTGTTTGTGACCCCCAAAACAGATTTTGTTTACATAATAATTATTCATAATCAGCAACAGTTTTCCTTTAAATCTTCTGATAAAGTATAGTTGTCTCACAATTAGCATTCTGTAGATATTCAGAAATTTATTTTAATTTGGGAACTCGCTGTTTGGTCTAGTTTATAACATTTTCCATATATGCAAAAAGAAGTAGTTCGGTTCCTATGTGGAATATGGTGTATGTCATAAGCTAAATGAATTTTGACATATATTGCAGCAAAATTCTAACAAAAGGAGTTAATCTGGTATCATTACATTGGGTTCTGGTCGATATAAAATATTCCTGACTTTTGCGTTTCTCAGATAATTACTCAATATCATTGAATGTGCTTACATAAAATTGGTAGCATTTGCCTTTCTTCCTTTAGAGGGATATGCATGCAGTGATTGCCATGGCAAAGGGAAGCGAATCTTGGAACTCATTATTCCTTCTTCTCAGACTTCAAATTTCACCACCTTTGCGAGACAAAGCGGTCCCTTTCAATGTTAATGAAATCATAAGCTGAATAATTTATCAGTTATCAAAGGAAGATGTTTCCTTGACCATGTGCATCACTGTACCCGAAGTGGAGAGAGATCCACCCCGTAATAAAATCAGTCAAACATTTGGGAAAATGGATGAAAGTTATGGAAAAGTTTTAAAAAATCACAAGTGAATTGCCAAGTTACAGAACAAGAAACCAAACTTGACAGATAGTGATAATGTAACCTCATTTAGTGGTCCAGTTTTATTCAGGTAGATGTACCCAGTTTGAAAAAAGAGGAAAAAATGCAATATTTGTACACAAACTTTAGTGTAAAAACTGTACATTTTTCTTCCCCAACTTTTGAAAGTCCAGAATTGCCAATCATACATTTAAGTCCTCAAATTTATGACAGATTTTTTGGGGACACATGTTATTAATCAAATGGCTGAGAAAATGCATTACAGAGCATTTTATTCAGCTATCCAAGGATGCCTGTTCTTAAAAATTGAGAGTGACTAAAAATTGGTACTGTAAATATAAACATCTAAAATGTACACAATGACAACTTATTCCTTAAATGACGAACAAATTTATGCTAACTGACTGATAAAATGGGTGAGAAAGGGATTGTGCATATTTTATCAAGGTCCTTTACTGCAGGGTATGTCGGTTGCTATAGGGCACATACAACTAATTCAATTCCTATAGACCATGAAGTTAATGGTGGGCCAAATTACTATACTGCTATACTTCTACTTTCTGTTTCCTCTGATCAGCTGATTTTTGTTGCACCACTTTTGTAGTTTGCAGCCATTTTGAGATGACTCCTTGTACATCAGAATGCTCTTTACCCAACTGCGTCTTGTGTGCAACAATACAAATTTGTCAGTTAAAATTACCTGAACAAACAATCGAAAATTATATCCATATGTTTGAGTAAGTTCATCATATGATATTCCATGTTAATGAATGAATTTATCTGATTTTGTATCAAAATGTAATGTGTGCATTCCAGCCACGAAGTCATGTTCACACAGCAAGGTCGTTTCTGATTTGCCAGTTGATTGGAATGCTGACCAGTCAGTGCTTTGCTTACCAGAATACTTACATGTGCCAGCCTTATTTGCAAGCAAAGTTGGCATTTAGAATTTGGGACTTTTCAGATTAAGCTGGTCGAGTCAAGGTTGTTGGAGAGAGATCCAAAATTTACAAACTCCACAAGAACGAGAGAGGTAATGGATCTAAAAAATTTGAAAAGGAAATTTCATATATGAAATTCTGATGTTTTAAATTTCATAGGTTATAAATTTTGGAACCAAGAATTTGGGTTACAAATTTCTCATTACATAGGCAGATGACTTTAGCTGTGAATTTCTGCTTTAGATATTTGGACATAAAATGTAACAAATTCTTTTAGAGTATAAATTTGCCCAGTTACTGACTGTTTACAGACAGGCTGAATCAGTGTATGAAATAGGAATTTATGAAACCAAATTTAGAATAGTGGAGAAAATCCTGTTATGTTTGGAATCATATTTTTGTGTGAATTTTTAAGACTTGTAAATTGCAAGGAAAATATTTCTCATCATTCCAATAATCATCCTGACAAATTAATTATGAACACATATTGAATAAATTTGTCCTGAATTGTGATCTTTTTCTGGATATTGTTTTCATCCCAATGGCTCGAGTCAGTCAAATCCACTTTTAGCTTCAAGGACTGGAAAATCTGAAAATCCTGACCAATTTTCCAGACCAGCTTGGTCAAAATACTTTTGTGGTAAGATCAGCAGAACATGCTTACATACTATGATTGATCTATAAAAGAGAAAACTTTGAAAATGATGAAAATGATACAATGTGCACCTAGGTTTTGAAAAAAAATGCCCTTGTATGTGCCCATTATAAAAATCCAGCCCAGTGAGATCTCCCTGTTTACATCCAGTAGTACCCATGCAGTGACAACAATAATATGAAAATGTTTTAAGGTTCAAGGCTACTATGACATAAAATTTAACCATATGTAAGCTTCTTCTGAAAGATTGCTTTCATTTATTCCCGTAATTGTTTTCAGCCAATCAGCGACCTTCATTCTTTGAAATATGGTATTTAATATACCACCACAGATAAGTTGGTTCCATAGTTCATAAAATAATTAGTTGTCTGTGACCTATTGTGACATGGAGGAGGGCGTAATAGATGTATTTTAAATCCCCAAAGCTGCAGGAGGAAGATAGAAAGATAGATGGATATATAGTCAGTGTGAATCATGATTAATATAGTATTAAGAATGATTTAATATGATACAAATCAGATAAATATAATCATTATTAATTGCAGAAATGTAAAACTTTTGTAATTTTATCAATTTCAACAAGTACAGAGACATAGCAAAAGCTCATTGCAAAAGCTCATGTCCTGAAAGTCATGAGTCTTTTGTAATATAGAAATTAATGTGCAAAATTTATTTGATGTGTGTCTTCCTGCTACAAAATCACAAGTTTCACAGGGGATTTGCAATGATTTCTATATTTTTACAGTATCAGATGTTTCATTATAGAGCTGTGCATAACTTGCTTGGTCATGATACAATGCATATCACGATACTTGGGTGTTGATACAATACATACCATGATATGTATCACACAATTAGCGGGCAATACAATACATATTGCAATACAGGAGTGACAATACAATACATATTGCAATACAGGAGTGACAATACAATACATATCATGATACAGACTCTTGCTTGTGTTTGCATGTAATGTCTATGTCGCTGTGTTGGTGTTTAAGTGTGCAGCAAGGTTACTACTATTACCAGAATATATCATGACCTTTTTTGGAGATTCTGCATATGGTTTTGTTTCTAACTGTACAATGCTTTTGTAATTATTTGACCCCTGAAACCCAAAATAGATCCAGACAGGAGCCTTAAAACCAAAGGGTTTATATTTAAGATTATGTCTGCCATTTTGGTCTTAGAAAGCATTATGGGATTGTATGTTACTTTTTTGTATTGATAAAAAATTTTGAAAATATTTTTCATACCTGAATTTGTAATAGAAAATAGAAATATTCAACATATGATTCATTTATCAATTTACATAACCATATCAAACTGAAATAATGAGTCAGGTGTTTTGTAACTGAGACTGGTGGTTTTGTTTGATAAGTAGGGGAACCAGTCTAGTAACTAATTTCAAGGAGATGGATAATAATACACAATGAAAAAGTGGTGCCAAAATCTTTAATACTTTTATTGCAGAGAGATAAAGCTTTTCAGTTGTCTAACTTTTCTCAACTTTAATTCATCTCTAATATGATACATCAACACTACTACATAGATATGCTGTCACACTCATGATGCAATATATATTGGGATATTCTGCAGTAGTACAGATATTGATGTGGTATATTGTTGCAGAAAATATAGAGATGCTGATAAGTATTGATGAATTGTTACACCTGTACTCCTCTAGTAACAGTGTGGCTTCCATAGCAACCAGGTCAAACACCTACAACTGATGCTCAACTCCCATCAAGTGCAACTAATCTTATTAATATGTAAGAAAAACTCTCATAAGAACCTTAATAGAATGGCTTTCTCTCAAAAACTGCCTGAGTCTACATGAACACCTTTCACATTCATATGAAAGATGCCAATATGACAGCTAGTTCAGCAGAAGTTACTCAAAGCAGAAACACAATTAAAAAACAAGTCAGATGCCACCCATTTCAACCAAAATAGCTGACAATTATCCTGATGTGGGTGTCTTTCAGCTGACAATTATCCTGATGTGGGTGTCTTTCAGCTCAAGGTACCTGCCTTATTATTACTACATTGGTCTTTTAGACCATTGTGTGACAGGTGAGCAATATCAAGCCAAATTTGGCCTCTTGTTTTTGTTGTCTAAAAACACCTGTTCATTTTCTCACCATAGGTCTTATTTTTGTACATCTTTTTCAGGAAGTTATCTCCACTGTTTGTGACCTTCCTATCTATCCCAGTGCAAAGGACCCTCAACTGGCAGAACCTTTACAGTAGGCTAGTCTCCGCCCCAAAACAGTATTCTCACCTGGTGGATGCAGGTAGTTACCTCTCTTTGCAACAGATTCTTGCCGCTGTATCACCTTAGTAATCAACTGACTTATTCCCCATTCAAATGCACCACATATGTGTGCATATTTACCTACATATTTAAATTTATAATATCACTGGTGTCCAGCAAAAGCAAATGTGCACAGGTGTAAATTTGCACAGTTTGCAGATTTCATCATGTGAATGCAGTGTAGAATATACACATATATTTTTGTCTCACCATTTTCTGAGAGAAATGCGAGACAGATTGGTCATGATATCATCTGGCTTCTGTGGCATCAAGTCAGTGTTAAAGTTTTTGTGCAAGCCCATAACTCATATGTATGTGAGGCACCATGTTTTGCAGAACCCTTGTTTAATTATTTACTTAAAAATTATCCCTAATTGGTGTAAAAGTTTATTTTTGTCATTTTATGCCTGTCTGTATATCCTATGACTTCTTGTTGCAAGGTATGTGTGGTATGGTATAGATAGATAGATAGATGGTGAGAGAGTGTGTATGCATGTCAGTGTGTATGTATGAATGTATGTTCCCATTAATGGTAGCTAAAATAAGCAGTGGCCACTAATTTTCCCACATGGTCACTAATGCTATGAAATAATCTGTCTGAGCTTCTGTAGTTTTCTTTTTTGTCTTTTGTATCAAAGGGATGCATGTTATGATTACCATCAAAATTCTGATTATTGATGCAAATAGGGTTGCTACTGGATTGCTTTAATGGGAACCTATGTATGTATTACATATTTAAATATGTTTCTCAGTTGCCATCCATCCATTAATGGATCTCTCTATCTATTTATCTATGTAATAATTTCGAGTTTATATCTCCAAGTATTATTTTTAGGTGTTCACCATATCTTTGGAAGCAGCATATACTGTTGCCCATTCCCATCTGTCCCATCCCACTTTTTATTTCTGCTCAGTAACTTTTGAAAGACTTCATGGATTGAAGTAAAATTTTGTATTATCTTAGAAAACACTAAGAAGACATAGGTTATGTTTGATTTTAACTGTTATCTGGCACAATTTTATGGAGTTATGGCCCCAGTTAAACTTAGAATTTTGCATTGTAGTTTCCACACAATAACTTTTGAAGGACTCCGTAGATTGAAATCAAACTTGGTATGAGTCTTTTTCTTAAGTAGACCTAGGTTGAGTTAGATCTTCACTGTTTTCTGGCAAAATGTATTGGAGTTATGGCCCCTGTTTTACTTAACCCTTTCCCTTTTCCTTGCATCATATAAATGGGGGCATCTGTAGTGTATGGACACATTTCTTCTTTAAAAAATTTAAATCCTGAGACAAAAATGCGATTGTGATCTAAGCAAGATTAGAAAAAAAGAAGTCTATAAGAGGTTATACAATATTTTTTTCCGTGCACGATATCTCAAAACTATTACTAAAATAATGATACAAAAATCTGTAAATAAATATTGCTTGATCTGACAAACAACAACAACAGCAACATACAAAGTGATGATGATGAAAAAAATAATATACAAATGAATCTGCATACTCTGCTTTACAAAAAGTTGGAAAGTTCACTGAAAGATTTGTTCATTGGTTAATTGTTTTCCAACATATTTGGGTGCACATGTTGCTACTTGGATATTTTGTTGATGTTTCAGAAATTCAGGACAAATGCAAAGATGTCACACTTGTGACAGTATCATTTTTTCCAACAAAGATGGTATATTCTTTGTCAAAATTCTATACCTTCCCAATGAGTGTTTCTGTGTCTGTTTGTGCAAGTAAGTGTGCATGTATACTCCATGTCCTATCTCAGAGCAAAGTCACAATGTATATCAAAACTTATTATTATTATTATTATTATTATTGTTGTTGTTGTTGTTGTTGTTCTTGTTCTTGTTGTCATCATCATCATTTTATCATTTTGAAACAATTGTAGAATTCCAACATGGATGCAATCACCATATGATAATCGTAATTTTGTGATCTGCAAAAAATCAGACTTGTACCTAAAAATACCAAATTTGCATACCCTACTAAAAATCCATGAGAATGCATGACAAATTTACTAATACATATGCATGCAAATTTGCACAAGTGCATATATACACACCATGAGCAGCCATGTACAGATATGCACACCCTGGGTAGATTTGGTGCATGAGAATGGTGTATTAGTTAAATATATTGAAAATAGCGCACACATACCATGACAGTGTAGGCTTTATACAGGGCCCAAATTGATATATCTAAAGCAAGAAGTTGAATGAACCATGTAGACCCTGTAAAATGTCCCATATGGAGCCCAGTTTCAAGTCTGCTTTGATTTGACATGTTATGGGCTGTTTTTATGCCTCACTATGACAGTGGTTGGGCATATAGTGTTACCTTTGTTCATTTGTCACACCTTGGTTAGATTTTGTGTTTAGGGCAGTTTTCAGGCACTGCTGGAGCATCTGTGTTCTGTCAACACATTGCTAGTTAATGTAATACACAAGTCATATAGTGAATTTGGTAGATGCATTATTATATTGATGCTGCTATTGTAAGGTTACACAAAGTTGATTAATGAAAATGTAAATAAATTGTAGTTTTTCTATTTTGCCTTATTACAAGTCTTTTGGGGTCCACATTTTCTTGGGCCAGTGCAACCAGACTTGGGCCAAAATGACTGACTTTAGACCTAAAATAAGGCCAATAAGAAAATATGCCGTTTACAAAATAATTTTATTTATTTATTAGGACCCCACAATGACATGCAGGAACCCTATGGTAATCTCCTTTTCTGTCAGTCCATCCATCCATCTGTCCATCCATTCACACTTCTTGTAACTACCATAGTTCTGCAACCCTTACACTGAACTGGATGCCATTCGTTAAGTGAATTGCCTATTGCATGTAGATGTGCCTTTTAAAGGTCTCATTTTTTCAGGTCAAATTTTGATGGAGTTACTGCCCTTTCTCCATCAGTATTACATCTCTGCTGAAGCAGATACTTGTAAACAACATAGCTCAATCTCATAGACCTCGATGTGCCTTTGATGTTGTTTTGTTTTTGTCAACTCCATTTTGGAGATGGTTACAACCGTTGACAATTTACTTCATATCTTCATACGGGATGTTGCTTGTAACCAGCATTACTCTGCAACCCTTACATATAATTGGATGCCATTTGGTAGATGAGTTGCATATTTCATGTAGAATTGCCTTTTACAGGTTTTGTCTTTTTGGGTCTAATTTTAATGGAGTTATTGCCCTTTTTCTATAACTTTTAAATCTCCACAACAACATATTCTTGAAACCAGCATAGCTCAGGAACCATTCAACATATTCTGATGCAGTTTTGTGAGTACATCATCTCATATGTGCTAGTTATGGGTTTTGTCTTGTCAATACCATTTTGAATAGAGGTATGTCCCTTGACAATTAACATCACATCTTGCATAGCTCGGGAACCAGGAAACATTTTCAGATGCATTTTGGTGACTACATTGTCTCATAAACATAGTTGTACCTTTTATGGGTTTTGTGTTGTCAAGACCATTTTGGGTAGAGTGGTGGCCCCTGACAACTTACCACACATCTTCAGATGGAATGTTGCTTATAGCCAGCATAGCTTAAAAACCACCATTCAACTTTTTCTTAAGCAATATGGTATGAACATTGTCTCGTAGTCTTACATGTGCCTTTCATGGATTTATCCTTATTTATAAGAGTTATGTCCCCCTGATTGATCATCTGTCTGACTTCATCATTTAGAAGTGCCAGCATCTCTGAATGCCCATTTTCTCCAAACTTTGGTTTTCCAACAGAAGTTCTTCTGTGTAATGCCCTGCTGAGCAAATTGTAGAAAGCGGAGCTACTGTGATGCACCCATCACTACTATCACAATTATATATTTTTCCGCAACCTGAAATACAGGATGTACCAACCTTACTTAGTGATTTTCTCATTCTTATCAAACAATTGATATGGTTTTAACTTTATGTTGAAGTTAGACAGGTATCTAGTGAAACTGGTGCTAGTCATTCAAGCTGTAAGTCTCAGATTTTTGAGAAAAATTGCTTTTTCATTGATTTGCTGTACATTGATTTTCATTATGATAAATTTCTACATTGAAAATTTTGGCTAGATAAGGAAAGTGGCTGTTGAGGAGAGGTAGAAATGTAGATGAAATAAAAAGAATGGAAAATCAGTCTTTGGCTGGAAATAAGAGGTTGTTGTTTATGTGAAGTCTCCATTATGGAAGGTTCATTATATTATTGTCCATATTTCAGGCTACTTTTCAAGAAAGGAGATTGCAGAAGAACTAATGGAGTACATTGACACAGACTTTCCAGAGTTCTCACATCTGCGGACTATCAGTAGCCAACTGATTCACATGATGTTTGGTCAGACATCATCTCTATGCCAACTTACAGCTAGGACTTTGTTTAATCATTGTTTCATCAAGCAAAGAAAATGCATTCTGAAATTGCTTCCTATCACAGCATTACGGGAGAAGTTGAATAATGATGAATATAAACCACAAGATAGCTATGAAGAATACATCAACTTCATTCTGAATAAGACTGTACTCCAAGCATTGATCTCACAACTATCACTACCTCAAGACTCGCTTCTAAACTTTGAGGTGGAACTCCTCCTGCATCGAATAGCCAATTTATTTTCCACATTCAAAGTTACACCTCCTGAGAACATGTTCAGTGGAGAGGACTACAGCATAGACTCAGATGAAAGTGATTCAGCACTCAGTCCAGAAGAAGGTGACTCTGACCTTGAATATTGGTAACCAGTAGAAACCAAAAGAGAGTGATTGTGATCTTGAGTATTGGGACCAATGGCAACCTACTGGTCTGCTGCCAAAAATAACAACTTATTTTCTGTACTTTTTGTTTCTGTACTAAGTAGAGAAGAAGGAAGTTACTTAGACATCAGATATGGTAACCAATAGCTACTTGCATATACAACTCTGAAAACTCCTTTTTACTATAGACAGCCCAGTTAGTTTATTAAGACTAATGGAACAATGGTCCCTCTCTCTAATGAACAGTCACATGCTTTATGAATGAATACTAATTGTTCAGTATAGCAGGATGTCCAATATAACAAGGTATTATATAAATAGTCATGTGACTTATGGAATTCAAAATGTGTATTCATTACATCTAAAAATATGTAATGACTAGGTTTGTTATAGGAAAGAACTATGGTACTAATATATGGAAGGAAATTATCCAAGAGTATCTCATGCAAAGAAAGGTGTAGCTTACAATATCAGTAGTTATATATAGATCAGTATTCCTAATGATTTTGACAATCTGATGTTAGTATTTTTCACATCTATTTGGTCTTATTATTATTGTCTTAACTTAAAATAAACGTGTACTTAACTATCCAATAAGAACTTGAAAATCTAGCTCCAACAATTGTTTTTTTAAAAAAAGACTATTTTACTGATGGGTGTCACTGTACTGTATAGACCCTGTTACTTTGTATTTGAAAAGCAAACATTTATTTCTCTTAAAGAGACTAATGGGGTGGAAGTGTCCGAATTTATATTAAAGATGGTGTATCAGTTAAATAGAGAACTCTTCTCTAATGAGATGAAATGGAAGCAGTATGGATTCAGGTCAACCAGTCAAACACAAAGCCTTTTCTGGTTGGTTTGGTTTATAGATTCCATCTGCAGAAATGTTTTTGAAATGAAGACTTTAAAAGGCAGTTTGATAAAGTGATTGATGAACAAAAAGATATGTATATTCTAGGCGACTTTAACTGAGATCTAATGAACATTCAGATAAATCAAAATTGGTTGCACTTCATAGAATCTTGTGGCATTACCCAGTTAGTAGATATACCAACATGAGAAACTGATCACTCTAAAACTCTAATAGATCACATCTATATGAATATGCAAGAAAACATATCAAGCATTCCTAGGGTAGGTTTAAATGATTACTTCCTGTTTTTCTTCCAACAAAATCTGGCTTGAAAGCTGAGAAATCAACTTCTCATAAAATCAATAAATATCAATCGTTTCAGCATTTTGATGATATTGAACTCCATGAGGATCTAGCAAAGCTGTTTGCTGCTACAAATTTCACCATAACTTATGCAGAATATTTTACAAAGATACAGTCTTCTCTTCAAGGTATCAGTTTTACAGGCTGAGTATTATTATTTGAAACTGTTGATGTAAGACCAGCTGTCAGTGTTGGTATGACAAACTACAGACAGGTGGCTTGAAGTTATGGGTTGGACTTGGGGGAAAACTACTGATTGACATATAGCATACAGGTCTGATCCAGGTAATCTTCTGTGGAATGTTCGATGATGCTTTTGATACATCAACTTAACTTTTTATACAGGTCATGGATAAACATGTGACACTAAAAACACAGAGTAAAAAAGGACATCCAACCTGACTGGATAACTCCAGACATTATTGATGCTATGAAAAAATGGGATTGCTTTAAATGTATAGGTCAAGAAGCACACTTGAAAATTCTAGAGATAGAAAGTCTCATAAATAATTATAACTAACAAGAAAACACTCTATCAATCAACTCTATGAAATAGCAGCAAAAAGACTAATTCTTTTTCCAAAGTAGAGTCAGTACCACAGAGGTCTGTACTGGGTCCACTACTTTTCCTTCCATTTATTAATGATCTGCCTTTGACAATTGGCAGTTGCATTTTATCCACTGATCTGTAAACAGACAACACAACCCCATCTGATTTTAAACAATTCAAATTGGAGCTAGTGGTATTACAGACAACTTGGATAAATTAGATTCCCAGTTAGGAAAAATGGCTTTAAGATAAATACTGACAAAACCAAGGTTTTAATGCTGACTACCAAACAAAGGAGAGTAAAACTAGAAAATAATACTTTAAGTCTTAAATTGAATGATACATGTCTACCGGTGGTAGCCCAGGACAAAATTCTGGAAGTAATACACGTTTTATTTTACTAGAAAATGTGTGTTCACTTTAGTCAGAGAAAATGTATGTGTGTTAGAGAGATAGAAAGAAAGTTTTATAATGAGTCTAGGAGGATTCATTCATGTAAATATATCAACAGATTAGTTCCACAAAATTATGTCACCCTTTTATAAATAAAGTCACTATTCCTATATATATGTGACATAGTCTGCCCATGCGAGGAAGCCATGGCGGATACACCTATCCTACATGAGTGCACTCAGTGACACTATAAGAAGCCCTAGTGGTTGCTCATTGGTTAGCATGCTGAACTCACTAACAGAAAGGTGTGGTTTCAAAGCATACAAAGAGATCAGCACAGGTCTTCTACCATGATGTGCCCTGGGCAGTACACTTTACTCCAGTTGCCATGGCATTAAATGACCTTCATATATGTCTTGGGTTGATTTAAACAGTTCTAGACATAATAAAATTAAATATACAAATTGTACTGGCCATTCATGTTGTTGAAAGTATTATCAGCATCTTCATTTAAATCTTTAATGATTTTAAATATCACTTTAGTCTACACCATTTAACAATATATATTTTTCTTATGTTGCACAGTAGTTTTCTCAGGCTTACCCATCATTAAAAACCTTATTTGATTTTACTGACAATCCTTCATCTTAAAGAAAAAGCTGGTTTTGAATGGTGTGCTTGCAAAATGAGTGCTTCACCAGTGGTAATGTAATTGCTTATGGATAAAGTACACTCAACTGGAAAAAGGGCAAACCTTGATCTACCATTGCATATTATTATATGGTTTTGAAGTTTGCTATATTCTGATTGGCTAACTCACCACACACAGTCTTTGCTAAAACATTATAGCACCCTCATGTATGCATTCTACAGGCTCATGTATGCATTCTACACCCTCATGTATGTATTCTACACCCTCATGTATGCATTCTACAGGCTCATGTATGCATTCTACACCCTCATGTATGCATTCTACAGGCTCATGTATGCATTCTACAGGCTCAATTACATCTTATCACAAGTGTAGCCAGTCAGAATATGCAGTTCTGCTGGAGCGTGCATCATGCATTACTAATTCATATTTTCTCTCTGTCTGTTTGACATCCACCAGCCTAATCTCCCTTTCATCTGTGCTTTTTCACAATTTCAATGTAAGCTTATAGGCTACAATTAATGGGGAAAAAGTAATGGTCATGTTTTTTTCCATATGATTAGTGTTTATTTTTTTATGATAATGATCATTTAAATTTATATCAGTATTTTTCTTTATGAACTGAAAAGCCTGTTTTCATTACATTTTTCTGCTTCTTTTATTTTTGTTAAAAAGTTCAAAAACTTATAAGTAGCTGTCTCGTCACATTAAGGTAGTCAGCTTTTGTAAAATCAATGCTTACTGCTCAACTCAAAATGATATGATCATTTTGTTATGATGTCATTGATATGATATCACTTTTACCTAAGTATATGAACTCTGGGAGAGATTGGTTGTAAAATGATGTGCTTTTGACTTCTGTGTCTTATTAAATAATGAATATAAAAAATTCATTATACAATTATAATAACTGTAGTAACAGTCCAGTGAAAGAAAATAATAAAGTCAGCAAAAAGTATACAAGACTATGTAAAATCTTTACTAATTTATGACCTGCCAAAAATTGACTCAGGCTTTCTGTTTCAGGAACCTATGTGATCTCAATAATTGTGCAATACTGAAAAAAATTCCCTAATGAAACATACCCTTTTCTTTGTGTATTTGATAAGAGACATCCATAATCTTCAACCTGTGCAAATTTGATGAATTTTTAAATACTCATTCAGCTATTAAATGGGCAATTAGTAACTGTACTTTTTCCAATACTGTTCTATGTAATTACCCTTGCATGTGGATCGATATTCAACTATGAGTAGCACACGAAATTGCAAACCAGTCTATTAATTTTTTTAGTGATTTTGGATTGTTTGGACCATTAGATATGTAATAATTTTTTAAAAATTTAAAAAGTTAAATACCCTTAAGCCCAAGGAATATCAGAAAATTAAAAGTTGACATATAATAAAATTATTATTGTGTCTACGCTTTTCCTATTTTGCAGTTGGACATTTTTTATATATTGGTAAATACAATAAATAGCATACTAGTATGCCAGTCTTTGAGAAACAAGTGCAGCTATATATCTTTATCATATTACATTTACATTGTCTCTGAATTTTTTACATAGTTTTCCAGCATTATTATATTGAAATGTATTCTTTTGCCAAGGTTTTCTTGTTCATATACTGAATAGTTTCATGCTTGGACTGATTTCATGTCTTTATATTCCATTCCAACTAATGGTGATTGTTGGTCAGAGGCCAGACTTCAAGAATCAAATACATTTGTATCAAGAATGCTTATGGTAAAAAAAAAATTATTTTGAAAATCTATGCAATCTGATTCTCTCTGCACATTAGATTTTGGATCTTTAATTACTAATTAGCTGTGACATTTATGAAATGAGCTGAGCATTATTACATACCCCTTACAGGTGACATACAGAGCCTTGGTGGCTTAGATGTTAGCATGCTGGACTTGCAACCAGAAGGGTGCAGGTTTGAATCTTGCCATCAGATAAGTCTGGGTCAGCTGCCTTTGGTGTGTCCTGGGTAAGGCATTTGACTTTGCTTGCCTTGGCATTATATCACCTTCATGTACTGATGTGCTGTAAAACACCAAACACTTTTTGCAGGTGACATACTGTTAATTAATTTATTTTCGTGGGCATCAATTTGGTGGTTTTGCCATAAGTAACCTATTTGTTGGTATTTAAACTAGTAGATGTGCCACTAACCAGAATTACATTTATGGTAAAGACATTTTACATTAGGCAAAGTCTACTAACATTAAATAAAAAAGAAAATTACTAACATTAAATAAAAAAGAAAATTTACAGTATTTTACTACCATATATACTCGCTTATAAGTTGAGTCCAACTGCAAACAACATCGACCCTGATCTGCTGTCACATAATGTGCTGGCAGATCAGGGTCTATATATTCTTTGTTCTACTGATTACTTCAAACAAACTGCATAGACCTGGATCTGTGCAGTTTGCTGTTGGACTGGACTTATAAGTTTGTTGTATAGATGGTATTTATTGAATTTCATAGATTTCATGTCCAATGAACATATAATTGAGATTCTGTTTATTTCCTAACAGTGAAGACTAGTTACTGGTTAATATTGCTACATGATGTTGTGAGGTGATATTTCACAGTGTGATGTACAGATTGTATACCATGACTTAAGGATGTTAATAAATGTGAATGGTATTGGATAAAATTAGTTTTTTCACTCTCAAATACTTGGAAATACTGCCATGTGAACTTTTTCTATATCTTAGCAAAAGTACTGAGCACCAAACATAGATCTTATTTTTGAAGAATTCATTGTGCATTAATCTTGTGTGTTTTATTCTGTGATATGCTTTCTCTGACTCACATCAGTCTTTTTACATACATTCATTCTATATTGTTACAATGTATATGGTATATATGAAATATAAGTTACATAAGTATCATTTACTAATATTTGTAAGTGTTTCTATACAGACCCTGACATTTTCATTTGTTGTGGTGTGGATGAATTTTACAGTATGATTAATTAATTGTTTCAACATGTTCAAGTATGATTAATTATTTACAGTATGATTAAATAATTGTTTCAACATGTATAAGTATGATTAATTATTTACAGTATGATTAATTAATTGTTTCAACATGTTTAAGTATGATTAATTAATTGTTTCAACATGTTTAAGTATGATTAATTATTTACAGTATGATTGATTAATTGTTTCAACATGTTTAAGTATGATTAATTATTTACAGTATGATTAATTAATTGTTTCAACATGTTTAACTATGATTAATTATTTACAGTATGATTAATTAATTGTTTTATTTTTTTATATCTTGTGCTCAAGATCAAAATTACAAATATTTTAGTACAGTTGGTGTACATGCATGGATATATATCATCCAGCAATAATTTTATAATAATATATTTTTACATGTTGTACCATGAAATAGGGTTGTGCCATGTTTTAGTATCTCTAACCAAGTGCAGAAAGATGTTTTTTCTAAAATTCAGGACTAACCATTGAGGAGGGGGGGGGGCAATGGATTTTCTTTCGAACCAGGATTTTTTTTTTTTTCATTTCCTCAAGGTAATTTATATTTTTTTTTTTTTCTACAAATCAGAGCAGAATATATTTTTCAAGCTATTGGGGGCTGGAAGTTTTTTTTCACAAAAATTCCAGGCCCTTATTTCAGAATATTAAATGGTCGGTCTCTTATTTGATAATTACTTTTTAGTTTCAGAGAGCATATTTTGTCTCTTCAGCACCCAGAAAGTAGGAAAAATAGAAATTGATTTTCTTTTTATAATACAAATTGATGCATGGAACATTTATGATATGTTGTAAAAGAAACCTTATTTACATGCTGGTGATGTGATCAGTACTCTAAAGTCATTTTCCATACTTGAAAGTTGTTTTCCCTACTCTAAAGTTGTTTTCCATACTCTCACACTTTAAAAGTGGATACAACACACTTCATACGGCCAAAGGTTGCTGAAAATTTTAGGTGGGGTTCACTTTTTTGATCTTTTTTACCTTTTCAGATTGGAAATCAAATGTAAAACTTTGTTGCATTGAGCACCTTAGTTATCTTTCTATCTTTTGAGTAAATTAAATTGTATATTTGTTTTGTAAATTTATCACAGTTCATGTGACAAAATAACTGTAAAGTCAAAATCCTGTCTCACTTGTCAGTTTTGCAGCCATTTGGACCATGTAAAACTCATGTGTCATCAAATTTCTTTGTTAATTTTTAGTGTATAAAAAAGTATGATCAGGAACAAAATTTGTGTGTAACTTATATATATAAATGGGGAAAAAGATCAAGTTCTCTCATGTGTAACTTATATATATCAATGGGGAAAAAGATCAAGTTCTCTCGTGTAACTTATATATATAAATGGGGAAAAAGATCAAGTTCTCTCATGTGTAACTTATATATTTCAATGGGGAAAAAGATCAAGTTCTCTCATGTGTAACTTATATATATAAATGGGAAAAAAGATCAAGTTCTCTCATGTTATGGATTTGGCATATTTACATGCTTTAAATGTTGAATAGTAAAAAGCTAAAGACAGTGTACCATATATACTTGCTTATAAGTTAAGTCCAACTGCAAACAACATAGACCCTGATCTGCCATCGCATAATGTGCTGGCAGATCAGAGTCTTTGTTGTTTGTTCTACTGATTACTCCTAACAAACTGCATAGACCCAGATCTCCAGGCACATTATGTGACTGCAGATCTGGGTCTGTGCAGTTTGCAGTTGGACTAGACTTATAAGTATTGAGATGCATGTTAAGCCAGCAGTTTTCCTAAACCCATTTTCCTCTGTGAATCATAAACAATATCCAGTTGATGTTTTGAAATATTAATATGGAAACTAATTGGACACAATTAATGCATTGTCATAAATTCTTGGTACATCTCCATGTGAGCAGTTACTGTGCATAACCTCATGAATGCTATCCAAGACAGGGGGATTGGAAACTCCCTACCTAGTCCACCAAGAATGTGTATCACTCATTCCCAACTGTTATGCTTTCTGAAGAGGCAAAAGAAGCTCATTCACGTTAAATATTTTGCAAATCACACTGCTTCTCAATTTCATAATTAATATAAGAAATAAAGGTATCCTTTTATTGGAAAAAGATGTAAGAGTGCATTGGTGTAATTTATTTGGACATTTAAGCCAAATGTTTGAAATAATGAGAATTTACAGATGAATTTGAATTTGTATTTAAAAAAAATGTGCACTATGGCTTTTGTAACCACTTTACAAAATTTGTATGCAAGATACATGTACCTGAATAAATTTGATATTTATATACTCTCAGTCCATTGAAAAATGCATTGCTACTAATTTTATCTCGAACTGTTATTGTATTTACCCATTTTAATACTTTTAAATTGAAAATCAAGGCTAACTTAGGAGCAGTAAAAAAGATCTTTTCACTGACATTATCTTTCTCACTATCGTATTATCTAACTTAAAATTACCAAAAATATATTAGAATTGGAGGGCAATTTTATGTTTTCTTTTGGTACTGATATTAGCAAAATGTTTATATAAATGTAAAATAGGAAGGTAGAAGATAAAAATTGCTTTCCAACTGTTACAGCTAACTTCAACCTATCATCTAGGTAAGCACAGGTATGTTTCTAGCAGGAGGGCAAATGCACCCCTGCTGTGCCTTTGTTGTTTGCTCAACTGACCACTGGAAACCTCATTTGCATATTAAATGGGAACAGGTAACATCAGGTGTTTCCAATCGCTGTGTTATTTTCTGTCCTTGATGCTATTAAACAGAAGCTTCATTTCATTTTCACAGCAGCAAAACTACATAATTTATGGAAATATCATTGAAAATTTAATTTTAAAAACACTACTAAGAACAAAATAAGTGCAGATATGTCATTCTGTGGTTATTCTAAAGTAGTAATGAATTTCCCACAATAAGTCTGATTTTAGATTTCATTATGTACTGGAAACAAATTCAAACAAAATGAATGCCACTACTGTTTTTATTTTCATATAGGTATAATACATAATAATAAATGTTAATATCACTATGCTAGTCATTTAACAAACAGTTAACTTTTGTGTTCAAAGAACTATCAACTGGAGGCTACACTGGCAGTTTGTTTGATGAACAAATGTTATGGTAGGTCAATATGTTGAATAAACGTAATCCTTATGGGAAAATTTTGCTTATTATTGGTCATTTTGATTTTCATTTATGTAACCAAATGTATGTGTCATCAGCTGTATTATAAAAAAAAAGGAAAAACAATGATTTTGAATCCATTTGTTTAGCATTGATCATATATGACCTAATATTCATTTTGGGGTATGATAGTAATATTGGTGGTCCTAACAGTGCTGCATTTATGACCAACTATAAGGAATCATCAGAAAGTTACAACAAGAGAACTAATTCTTCCTTTAATTTTTTTAGTTTATCAACTTTGTCATTTATATAACAATTGTTACTAACAATTGTTAACTGTGTGTAATACTTGTCAGTAGTTTGAGAATAGAGATTGTAGTGAGCACTTTCTATGTACTGTTGATAATGTGAAAAAGAAAATGCTGGTTCTAAACACTGCTTATTTTTGTCACATAGGAGCATTACAATTAATGTATATGAAGAAAATGCACAAAATAAAAACAGCCCAAAACTTTACAGTAGTGTGGAAAAGTCTGCAGATGTTTAATCCTTAACCTAGTAATATTAATCCAAGAAGAAATAAGAGACCAACATGGTAATCACAATTCCATTTAATGTTCAGTTGGTTCAAAATTGTAAAGTAACGATATGCTTTAATTTGGAAGAACATAAAAGTCAGGATGAAACTCGTGCACATCTGATAACAAGTACATGGTGAGAACAGTGTTAACAGTACACACAACTTCAAAGGTGTTTCAAGTCGTTAAAGAGTAGCAACCTGGGTTGACACTTTTTATATTTAGTCTAGGTCTTTTACTTCAGAGGAAGCTGCTTCAGTTGCAATCTACAAGCAATACTGGAGCTACCATCTGCCTCCTTTACTGTATATCTATGCAGGGAAAACTTGAAGAAATCTGTAAATAAAGCTGATTTTCAGCACAGCATTGGAATGATAAACCAATCCTTTGAGTAAAAAATTATGCCAGTTGCCTAAAAAATTTCATAATTAGTGGTGGGATGATTATGAAGGAGAATACGGTAGTGCAGGTACATTCCAAAATCAACCAGCAGCTAATAAAATAAGTGTTTAATACATTCATTTCTCTCTCTCTTTCTGATGAATGCATATAGAGTGATTTGTGGCATTTATCACATCCTAAATGGAGAATGTTAGAGTGCATTATTATGGAACACAACAAAAATTGATGAATTTTGAAGAACACAGAAGAAAGAATGCACATTCATATGTCCTGCATGCAGGCTGGATGTGGATTATAAGTATGCATGCTGAGTACCTGTTAATGTATTATGTATTATCATGTACTTAATAACGCTTGAAAGTGAAAACTTTAAAAACTCTGATGAGACCTCTTTATTGTTACCCATCTTTTCTTGGAACGGGGTTTCACAACTTTTAGATCATTATATAAAATGTTCATTACTTTCATATAATTGCAAGGCTTCTTTCAGTCCTCAAGGAAACATATTACTTCCCTTCTTTCTCAGCAGTTTCTTAACTGTGCAATGGATGAGGACAGCTTGCCTGGGTTGCTTTGACACAAACTGTCCATTGTCAACCTTATAGAGTGTTTTGAATATATGTACTGATGGTATGGAAATAGCCTTTTTATAAATTGCAAATGTGATTTATGTTCATAGATCTCCTTGTTTTATTAAACCGTAGTGCAACTCTCTTAATAAACTTTTTCCATTTCATAAAATTCTGCCCACAGTATGTTTTTGATTGAAAACAATGGAAATTGCTTCTTCCAAAATATTTAAATTAATAAAGTCACTGTTATCATTCATCATTGTGGATACCCCTTTTTTTCTTAGTTTGCAGAGAGAATAATTAAAACCAACTGCACAGTTACACAGTAGTAATTCATGAAAAGTGTTTTTGTTGAACCCATACTAATAGAAAAGTGAGACATACCAAGCATCATAGTCAACACTTTTTAAATTTTGATTAAACTTTTACATGTGAGTGTTTGCTCACATGAAGGCCCTGGGCTTTTATTTTAGAGTTATTATTTATTTATGTTTATTTTTTAAATATTTTTTTCTTCCTAGAGTATGTCTAGGCACACATTTGCTGGGAAGACAAATTTTAAACATCTACTTTAAGCAGCCATTTGTATACCTTTCCCTCCCACTTATTTTTCCATTAAATTTGATACTTTTTTAACTCTTTTGAGGTGTCTCTGTCAGCCAAAATTTTTGTTCTTGGCCATTGGTGGCTGCCTAAAGGAAATTGCATTGAACTTGTTTTATTCTTGTTTTTTTTTCCTTCAGCATGCATCTCTACAAATACACAATTGTTTATCCATCAAATTGTACAAGGTATTGAGTACTTCCTTTTACAAACTAATGACTGTTACAATGTAGAGATGCTTTTTCTATTTTGAAAATATTCAAGAACTATTAACTATTACCTTGATTTTCCCAACATTGCTAATTTAATGTGCTTGTTGATCTTTTTTTTCTTAGTGTTGTTGAAGTATGTTGCAAATGTCTTTCATCAAATATTTGTAACTCTTGTCAAGATACAGCATTATTTATATGGTTGTGAAAATTTATATGATCAGGATTAATATGCAGCAGAATAATTTATCTTTATAAATATATTATTCCACAATGTATTATTGTAAAATTGATGAATTGCCATCTTCCACCTGCCATCTTACCAATCATTTTATATTGGAAATTCCAAAGGATGGCTGCTGACAAGTTGCATGAGCTGTTGATGAATCAGTATATATGTATGTATGTATGTATGTATGTATGTATGTATGTATGTATGTATGTATGTATGTATGTATGTATAGAGATTAATGGCACATCAGCACAATCATGGCTACATAGTGCCTAGTAAGTTTTGTTATCGCAAGAAAGGCATACAAAATAAAGATAAAGGTAAAAATGGGGAACATCCTTAATATACAAAGTCACATTCTTGATATAAACTGCACTTTTTTAAAAAGTCCAAGATCTTCTCAGCTGGAACATTGTCACAGGATGCATCCCACCACAAAAACGTTGCCTCCATTAGTTGCCCCATACAACATGCAGGAGGGTGCATTGGCCCTATTTTACATTCCCAAACCTGCAGGATATGTGCCATATTAGTGCTAAGTTTGTCTAACCATGTGTCTAACCATATATCTAACCATGTGTTTTTACAGAGTAATATTTACAATATCACAACTACGCTTTGATCTATTTTTCATCAAATGGTCAATACAAACCCAAATGTTTAATTATTTTATATTTTTTCAAAAGAAGAAAAAAATTGTTTTTATAGAAAATGCTATACAAAAAAGTGGTAAAGGTTGTTGTTGATGAGTTTATATGTACATTTATTAACTTTATGCATGCTATTTATCAAAATAGGTTTTGTTAGTATAGAAAAAGCCATGTTTTTTATGAGGGTTTTGCTTGAAAAAGACTATTTAGTTTTAGTTGCAAATCACTAGTTTTACAGAAGAAAACAATAATTGGGCAATTGTATTAAGATGATTGCAAGAACACGAATGAAAATTTGGATGAAAAAGATAAGACTTGAATTTATTTTAATAATATATATAATAAATTTTGATAATGAAATAATTTTCAGGGAATTACAAGGTCATTTTAACCACAGAAATAACAAATTTGAGGTAATTTTGAAAAGTATTGAACAACTGTAAAAGGATATTTGCAGTGAAACTGAAAAGAAAAAGTTGATTGAGTGGAAAATATTTTCATAGAAATGAAAATATTTAAATCCACAGAGTATAAATGGCCAGTTAACATTTTTTAAAAAGCAGCTATTAATCAGAATATGCACATTTTGAGAGTAAACATTTTCATGTTCAACAACTATTGTTTCTCAGAGGCAGATGTCTGCCCTTTCAAAAGAAATGTGGTGTTTGTTCTATATATATATATAGATTCTACAGGTATTTTAATTGTTTTTTTGTTTTTTTTTCTTTTTTAATTTATATATGGACATTGTGGTGTGTTTCACATGTGTGATTTTATTCAAGAATTTTTAACCTGTATCATCATTTGGTGATATTTATTCAGTTTTGTTTTTTTCTACATATTATCATAGATATATTTGCATTGCTCACAAATAGAGACTTGATGGAAGAGTTGACAAACTTAAAATTATACAGTAAACAGTTTTTAGCTCACATGACCATAAGGTCAAGTAAGCTTATGGTGTGGCCCTAGTGCCCATAGTCTTCCATCTGTCCATCAACAATTTCTTATTACTGCTGTGGAAACTTTATTTATGCTTTAATTTTATCAGACTTGGAATATGGGCTTATATCAAGATCTCAGACAAGTTCGATAATGAGCTAGATCCACACACATTCTAATGAAATGATCTTGTATTTGATTGGCTTAGCTCATTACCTCTCTGGAGGCCTTATTTTTTTCAGATTTAGATCAGACTTGTTAAACAGTTTTGTATCATCAAGTTGTTGGTTTAGTTTGATTATGAGCAAGATATATGGATATTTATGACATAGGTAATCTTGTATCTGACCGGATGAACTTGTTACCACTCTGGAAACTGCATTTGCTCAAACTTAGTAAAAAGATTTTAAACCATTGTGGTCTTCGACAGGGTCTATAATAAATTAGATCTGCATGTATTAATGAGGTGGTCTTCCTTCAGATGGGCTGAGCTTGTTAACCCTCTTGAAACCATTGTGGTCTTCGACAGGGTCTATAATAAATTAGATCTGCATGTATTAATGAGGTGGTCTTCCTTCAGATGGGCTGAGCTTGTTAACCCTCTTGAAACCATTGTGGTCTTCGACAGGGTCAATAATAAATTAGATCTGCATGTATTAATGAGGTGGTCTTCCTTCAGATGGGCTGAGCTTGTTAACCCTCTTGAAACCATTGTGGTCTTCGACAGGGTCTATAATAAATTAGATCTGCATGTATTAATGAGGTGGTCTTCCTTCAGATGGGCTGAGCTTGTTAACCCTCTTGAAACCATTGTGGTCTTCGACAGGGTCTATAATAAATTAGATCTGCATGTATTAATGAGGTGGTCTTCCTTCAGATGGGCTGAGCTTGTTAACCCTCTTGAAACCATTGTGGTCTTCGACAGGGTCTATAATAAATTAGATCTGCATGTATTAATGAGGTGGTCTTCCTTCAGATGGGCTGAGCTTGTTAACCCTCTTGAAACCATTGTGGTCTTCGACAGGGTCTATAATAAATTAGATCTGCATGTATTAATGAGGTGGTCTTCCTTCAGATGGGCTGAGCTTGTTAACCCTCTTGAAACCATTGTGGTCTTCGACAGGGTCTATAATAAATTAGATCTGCATGTATTAATGAGGTGGTCTTCCTTCAGATGGGCTGAGCTTGTTAACCCTCTTGAAACCATTGTGGTCTTCGACAGGGTCTATAATAAATTAGATCTGCATGTATTAATGAGGTGGTCTTCCTTCAGATGGGCTGAGCTTGTTAACCCTCTTGAAACCATTGTTCGCATTCGATCATGGTAAAAGTTGGTAAATAGGTTTGATCATCAAGATATTGGGCGAGTTTGATTATGTGCAAGATCTACACATATCAATTATGTCTTTTTCTTTGGAAAGAGTTCTTTTCTGACTATAGTAAGATAAGTAAAATCAGCACGATATAAATCTTGGGAGATAGTTTCCATTGGGAGTTTCCATATGGTTGTTTTCTTACAATACTACATAAGCCGGCTGAGTAAAATGGTCAACTGTTAAATTATGCAAGACAGGTGAGTGATGTCGGGTCCTATTTGGCCTCTTGTTAATCAGATTTGCTCAGGTTGGTAATGGTTTTATTTAATTTCCAATACCATAATTTAGTCCCATGTTTAGATCTCATGCTCATGTTAAAATTATTACATGTATTTTTTTTAGGAAGTCATCATGAAGAGTCAATGGTAACTTTGTGTATGACCCCACTATATATTGCAAAGGGTCATCATGAAGAGTCAATGGTAACTTTGTGTATGACTATATATTGCAAAGGGTCATCATGAAGAGTCAATGGTAACTTTGTGTATGACTATATATTGCAAAGGGTCATCATGAAGAGTCAATGGTAACTTTGTGTATGACTATATATTGCAAAGGGTCATCATGAAGAGTCAATGGTAACTTTGTGTATGACTATATATTGCAAAGGGTCATCATGAAGAGGTAATAGTAACTTTGTGTATGACTATATATTGCAAAGGGTCATCATGAAGAGGTAATGGTAACTTAGTGTATGACTATATATTGCAAAGCGTTATGTAAGATTATCCTTTGCCAGTACATTAGTTTGTTCATAAATACATCCATTTTTCTTTTCATCAAAATAATTACAGTATTTCTCCCATGCTAAGTTCAGGGGGCCAGCCCAGTAAATTTATAAACAAGTAGTAGGTGGGCTTATTGTGAAAGGTATCCTTAGTAATATTTGCCAACATTTTGTAATGTGTGTGTGTGTGTGGGGGGAGCTAATTATTGAAAAAATAAAGTACAGGAATACAAAGACTAGATAGAACAGGATCAATAATTCAGTATAAGCACTGATAAAAGCTTCAAAATTTTTATAAGTCAACATCTGATATACCCTCGGTAGCCAATGCTCCTGTTTGACTTCAACTTTTCAGGTTTTGTTCAAAGACCCATTGAACATTTCTGCTCAAAACCTTAAAATGACCAAATGGATTTAAATCAGATATTGTACACAGCTCTGTATTGATATAACAGTGGTTGTTTGGTTTTTCCTAAAGTCTGTTAATTGTGTAGTTTTTCTAATGGTTTCCCATTAACTTTATGATGGGGTTTAGAGTCTCATTTTCTCATGAACTGTAGGTGTCACCCATTAAAGGGCTTTGCATGACAAAGTTGGTGGAGCCCTATAGTAACCACATCCTGTTCTCTGTCAATCCATCCAACCATTTCTCTGCCTGGCCAGCTGTTAAAAATTTGGTTTGTGCAAGAGAACATTACTGAGAATTGGATTTGAACCAGATTTGATATGTGGCATTATATTGATGAAACCTCACACAAATTTGATTTTCAGCAGTCTATGTCATCGTATAGAAAAGTTAGACTTGGTTTCTGCAGTATAACTTTACCAAAGATTAGTGGATTTCAGGAAAACTTGGCCATGCAACTTTACTCTAATGAAACCTTGAACAAGGTCAATTTCCAGCATTTCACATCATCATTTAAAGGAGTTATGGCCCCTGATTGACCGTTCTCCTAAGCCTAGTTTCATAGTCAACTTTACTAGTTTCCATAGTCAACTTTACAAACAACTAGTGGATTTCAGTGAAATTTGGCATGCAGCTTTATAATGATGAGACCCTTTAATGAAGTTGATTTATAGCATTTTAAGCAATCATTAAAAGCAGTTAAGTACCCTTGATTTTCCATCATACTAAACTTTGGCTTCCACAGCATAACTTTATTTGGAATTATTGGATTTCAGTGGAATTTAGTGTGCAGCTTATTACTGATGAGATCTTGGAAATTTGGTATGCAGCTTTATACTTCTTGATGTTATCTTGCACAAGTTTTCGAGCTACTTTTTACGAGATTAGTTGTAAGAATACAATATCGTTAATTAGCAGAATGATGGCCTTTTTCCAAACTTTGGTTTTTGCTCCCTAAAAATACCTGCTTGAGAGTCTTATGATTGGAAGTGAATTTAGTGTTTATATTTGAAACTTTGCACTACAGGGAAACCATTCTTTAATGCGATAGATGAGGTCCATAACTACTTACTGCATTATGTACTGAATCACGTTATAGATCAAACATTTGATGAATGGTTTTTGTACCAAACCACAGTACAGTATTGTTGCCTGTAAAGTACCAAAAAGAATATGCAGTTTTTCTTACAGAAGTTTTTCTTACAGTCAATCATACAGTCAGTGGTTTGTGTGTATTTAGTTTGTATGCGCTAAGGTGCTTTACATAAATGTATTCTGTGTGACAAGTAAAGAATATTTTAAAATTATCTTTTTGTCTCTTTCTTTGGATTTACCTCGCCAGCCAAATTCTTATGGTCTTGTGGTAGGTCAAAACATTTTAGGTCATTTCTATTTCCTTTACTATCATGATTCACATATCTTTTATCCATTTCTATTTCCTTTACTATCTTGATTCACATATCTTTTATCCATTTCTATTTCCTTTACTATCTTGATTCACATATCTTTTATCCATTTCTATTTCCTTTACTATCATGATTCACATATCTTTTCATCCATTTCTATTTCCTTTAGTATCATGATTCACATCTTTTATCCATTTCTATTTCCTTTAGTATCATGATTCACATATCTTTTATCCATTTCTATTTCCTTTAGTATCGTGATTCACATATCTTATCATCCATTTCTATTTTCTTTAGTATCATGATTCACATATCTTATCATCCATTTCTATTTCCTTTAGTACCATGATTCACATATCTTTTATCCATTTCTATTTCCTTTACTATCATGATTCACATATCTTTTCATCCATTTCTATTTCCTTTAGTATCATGATTCACATCTTTTATCCATTTCTATTTCCTTTAGTATCATGATTCACATATCTTTTATCCATTTCTATTTCCTTTAGTATCGTGATTCACATATCTTATCATCCATTTCTATTTTCTTTAGTATCATGATTCACATATCTTATCATCCATTTCTATTTCCTTTAGTACCATGATTCACATATCTTATCATCCATTTCTATTTCCTTTAGTATCGTGACTCACATATCTTATCATCCATTTCTATTTTCTTTAGTATCATGATTCACATATCTTATCATCCATTTCTATTTCCTTTAGTATCATGATTCACATATCTTATCATTCATTTCTATTTCCTTTACTATTACCATCATGATTCACATATCATCCATTTCTTAAAGTTATTTGTGTACAATTCATGTCCAACTGCAAAGAGTATAGACCAAGATCTGCCTTCATATAATGCACTGCTAGATCTGGTTCTGCACTGTTAATTCTACTTGGGATTTTCAATGCTTATGGTAGATTCTGATTTGCTGGCAAATTGTACAATTGCAAATCTGGATCAACAGTGTTCACATTTGTGTGCACACAATATGCGGGTATATACAATAATAGCAAACCACAAAAATATAACAGATTTTGGAGCTCATTTACTGATGTTCTTAATTAAGGTAGTCTTCTTTGTAAAATCAATGCTCATTGCGCAGCTCAAAATGACATGATCATTAAATTATGATGTCATTCATATAACGTCACTTTTTACCTATAGTACACAACATAATCTTATATCATTGTTGTTTCCGTTTTTATTGAAAACTATAATTCCGCTTTGGACATTAATTGTACAAATCTTTAGGTTTAGAATTTTTCAATATAATGGTCACTATAAGAGATTATATTTAGAATCAGAATCCCTCAAAGGGACTGATGCTCTACTGTCCAAAAAGAATTTCCAGCAATTAAAGATGAGACATTTCTTCTTTTTAACAGCAGAGTGTGGAAACTGCCTCAGATATTCTTGTACTATAAGATTTTTAAATTAGCCACTGTGGCACCCACGCTGGATGTAAGATTGGCACCATTTTCATTTAGGACAAACTAGATACCATTAGAAGATTTTTCGTGAAAACCCCATGTTGATTTGACCATTGTTTCAAGAGAATTAGTTACAAGATTTTCAGTATGTTCATTGTGGCAGCCATATCTGAGGTCAGATCAGCACCATTTTCATTCAGGACCAACTAGATATCATAATTAGTAGTCTGGTGAAAACCATATGTTGATATCACTTTCCATTTAGTAGGAGTAGTAATAACAAGATTTACAAGATGGCTGCCATGGTGGCCATACTGTATTGCTACATGTAAATCAGAACCATTATCATTTAGTACCATCTAGACATCAATAAAAGTCATCTGGTGAAAACCCAATTTTGATATGACTTTCCGCCTAGGATGAGTAGTGATAAGATTTTCAAGATGGCCACTGTGGCAGCCATATTGGAGATCAGATTGCACAATTTTTATTGAAGACCAACCAGACGCCAAAAGAAGTCTTCAAGTGAAAACCCCATGCTAATATGACTTTCCGTTCAGGAGGAGTGGTAATAACAAGATTTTTAAGATGGTTGCTGTGGTGGCCATATTGGATGTCAGATCAGCACCCATTTTCATTTAGGACCAACTATATATCATAAGAAGTCTTTTAGTGAAACTCCATGTTGAATATGACCATCCATTCATGTGATGTAGTGATAAGATTTTCAAGGTGGCCACTGTGGTGGCCATGTTGGATGTACAGGTGGCACCATTTTTATTTAGGACCAACCTGACATCATATGTTTTTTGGTAAAAACTGGATGTTGATTCAACTTTCCGTTCCAGAGAAGTAATAAGATTTGAAGATGGCTGCTGTCATGGCCATAATGGATGTCAGATCAGCACCATGTTCATTTAGGACCAACTAGACATCATATTAAGTCTTTTAAGTGAAACCCCCATGTTGATATGACCATCTATTCAGGAGGAGCAGCAAGAACTAGATTTTCAGGATGGCCATATTGGATGTCTGAGCAGCACGATTTTTATTTAGGACCAACTAGACCTTGGGATGAATGTGTGTGTAAAGTTTCATAGCAATCCTCCAAGTAGTTTAGGAGGAGTAGCGATAACAAACTTGTGCTAATGGACAGAATGATGTTGGACAACAGACAACAGGCCATCCAATAAGCTCTTCTGGTGTATGAAGATTTTCCATGGATTCTGGAATAAAATCGCAACCAATTTGGAGACTAACTTCTGATTGCTGGGATTGTTCCAGTAGGTGTCATGGCTAAGAACTCATAGTGCTTTGCATTAGAACTGGAACACCTATTTACTTATTAATTCATCCAACATGGATGCAATCCATCTCAATTTGTTAATAAAAAATAGCTAATGAACATAATTATCATGGAAAAACACCGGTATTGGTTTATTTAGGTGTATTGTAACAGTATGAACTCTGGAAGAGACTGGATGTAAAATGAAGTGGTTGTAACTTCTGACTCGCATTAAATAATGAGAAAGAAAAATGCTTATAGAATTTAATAATTTAAATAACAGTCCCATGAAAGAAAATGATAAAGACAACCAAATGCAAAAAGACCTTTGGAAATCTTTAGGGATTTATAATCTGCCATATTTTGGTCACAAAGCCCTTATTTTATGGGCAATTATTTATAGGGTACTTTTCTATGTACTGACCCTTACTTGTGGATAGACATGCAACTAAAAGTAACACAAGACAATATACATAAGTCTAGACATTTTTTTAGAGTGATTTTGGATAGCTTGAATCCTTAGCTATGTAAAAATATAAATATTTCAAAAAGTTAAATATTTTAACATTTCACCAGCAATAATCCTTAATGACTTGGTTACTTCTGCATTAAAGATGTCAGCCTGATGTGCCATTCAAGATGTCAGCATAGGCCTGATGTGCCATTCAAGATGTCACCGTAGACCTGATGTGCCATTCAAGATGTCAGCATGTGCTTTGTGTGCCATTCAAGATGTCGGAATAGGCCTGATGTGCCATTAAGAATTTCAGCATAGGCCTGATGTGCCATTAAAGTTGTCAGCATATGCCTGATGTGCCAATAGAGATGTTAGCATAGGCCTGATGTGCCATTAAAGATGTCAGTATAGGCCTGATGTGCCATTAAAGTTGTCAGCATATGCCTGATGTGCCATTAAAGATGTCAGCATAGGCCTGATGTGCCATTAAAGATGTCAGCTTAGGCCTGATGTGCCATTAAAAATGTCAGCATAGGCCTGATGCATCATTAAAGATGTCTGCATAGGCCTGATGTGCCATTAAAGATGTCAGCATAGGCCTGATGTGCCATTAAAAATGTCAGCATAGGCCTGATGCATCATTAAAGATGTCAGCATAGGCCTGATGTGCCATTAAACACCAATCAATCAATCAAACAACCTATTACACTGAATATATAGCAGGAACTCTCAACTTGGCAGGCATAAGTGATCCCATAGTGTTGTTTTTTTCATATGGAGTAAACCAAAAGCAACCAGATAAAGAGTGCAAACACAGTATCTTTGTACCTCTCTGATCCTGGGTATGATTCATCATGGTACTGGGATGTGCAATATAATTGTTCATCAATTTAATGTTGGCTATTTTGTCCTGCTTCTCAGGTTTCATCCACTTCAAAAACGACCAACCACCCATCATAGCCATCAGTATGATGTAAAAGTTGTTAGAACACAGCAACTGACATAAAATAATTTTAACTTTAATAACCAATGAAATACTTGCACAATAGATGGTGGACCAAATGATGGCGCTTCTGAAAATTGATGCATTAAGTATTCATTCGGGTTTAATGGCATATCAGCACAATAATGGCTACATGGTGCTGATTAAAAATAAAGTTCTGAAACTGTAAATATAAAGAATTGCACACAAAGCTTTAGGTACAACGGGAAACAAGGTCCATTATTACAGGATTAGCCTTGAAGTGACCCTAAAGTTGTGAAATATAAAAAAAAAATAAAGAGAACATCTTAACATAAACAATAATGAAACTTCCATCAAAATCAGTTAAGAACTTAATATTTACATTTTAAAAAACTTAAGGGGAGATAACATTGGTCAATCTCATTAATCTTCACGAGTTCTGAGGATGTCAGGAGATAAAAAAATTTGAAAATGTTGATATCTCTTATAATACAAAATAATGGTAATTTTTTTGCAATTTTTTAAGCAAAAAGGTGTGGAAGATGGTGCTACAAATTCAAATAGTTATTTGGATCATTTTAGCAGCATTGAAAATGGAAATTTAAATGATTTCAAAAAATGCCAATTTCTTCAAAACTAGGCATTATATCGGACAGTTCTTATTCATGTCACTAAACACATTGAAATGTTGTGCTAAGAATATATTGAAATCAAAGATTTTTTCCTGTTCATTTCTCAATTTATCAGTAATATAATATTTATTCCTTCTCATTTCCAACTATTTATCTGAAGATAAATGTTAATTTTGATGTATTTTATTCAAAATAAAAGAAAAATAACAAATCTTAGGTGCTTTTAAAGAAAATTTAAATTTTTAAAATTTTGTGTTCCTTGTCTGTGATGTCGTCAAAATCAGGAGTAGGTAATCAGTTTGTGATGGAGTGGTCTAAGGCACTCACCTTTACAGATCACTGATATCTCACCTCTGTCCATGTAGGTTCGAGTCTTGGCTCAGCCAATGTGGGTATGTGAGAAAGCTTGCCAGTAACTTCCCGTGGGTCAGTGGTTCTTCCTGGGGTCTTCCTCCACTAAATATATGGCCCCCATGTATAGCCTATCATCTGCTGAAAAATTGTGTTAAAACCCACCAGACCAGACCAGACCAGTTCATGATGAGTGATCTCCTCTGGAAAAAATCTTCCAATACTCAAAGCTTTAAAGGTAGACCCTATCTCACCTACCTCGAAATTATTCAGTATGATGATTTATGCAATATGTGAAAATTCTGTCTTGATGCGATCAATGTTTATCAAGATGTTTAAGTTTAAATGTACATGTCAAAATATTTCCCCTAGGCCATGTACAACTTAAGCAGATTCTGTGACTTGAAGCTGGGAGACATCACAAGAGAACCCCGCATTGTGAAACATCATTGTTCTACCATTGTCAAGTGTGAAGTTTTTATAGATTGTTTTCTGAATGCATCATGGGAAGGTGTCTTGGTGGATGTAGCAGTAGGATTATGTACTCACCATCTTAACATTACAAAAAGAATATCAACTAGCAATTTCTTTAGCAGCTAAAGGTCAAATGAAAATGCAATGTATCAAATCATTGAATTCTTTTGCACGAGAGAGAGAGAGTTGGCGATGTTTAGGTCGATAAATCAGCCCCCGAACCATCAATCAATATCAGTATAGGTTTAGGCCTAGGCGATATTAAGACTGTGCTCACGACTGCTTAAGACATGCAAATCTGTACTCATATTTTCACAATGCATGCAATTCCCCCCCCCAAAAAAAACTATGTAAACAATACTGTTTAGGATGATAAAGTTTCATATGCAGCTGCTATTTAAAAAGAAAAAAAATGTGATCAAATTCTCCCAGTAAACACGATTATCTTCATTGCATGGTTCTCTTTGCAAGCACATGTCAGAGGTAGACGCATTTATATTCAAGTCCCATTATCAGCAAAGATGTTCATAGCTATGTGTATATTTTTATATTTACATGGATATTCAAAAAAAAAATAAACTGCAGGTTTAAGTCACAACATGCAGAGATAGTGGGTTGTGAACAGTCACTGAAAAATGCGCTGAAGGATACCAAGTTACATCTAAAAGTGAATTTCATTATTTTGAATTACCGGTAACCATGAGTGGGAGAAGATATAAATTAAACTGCAAGAATAACAAAGACAAGGTGGGAACAAATAGCGAATGAGAAGGATTAAAGTAGTGGGCTCAACGAGTAAGTGGGTGTGCGGTCTCAAAATCACAAAAATAGAATATAAGGAAGCAATTGACAGACAGACAGACTTCCCAACCCTAACAAGACTTTCTCAGTAAAGACAGTCGATATTTTTCCATAAATCAGAAAAATTTTCAGTAAGGTACAATAAAATGTCATGTACTGATATTGTCAGTTGAAAACATGCATTTAAAAGTTCAGAAGTGCAGCCAGAGACTGAAGCAGCATTGATAAACATTATGTTCAACTAAAAAGTTTGTAAAGTGCATAGACCTTAATTACCTCCAGTACAGTTTTACAAACTGCAGTTCCAAACCCGATACAGCTCAATGTTTCTTGCTATCTCTCAACTTGACATAATCCTTAATTTTTTTTCAGTTTCATGTGGCAACGGCAATCATCTCTCTCGCCACAAGGCATACTCAAATCAACAAATGATGTCCAATAAATGTAATTGTTGCCCCTCCTGCTTTTTCCCCCCAAGACACCATTTTTAGAAAAATTCTATAAGCTACAGCTTGATCATGCAGACGTTTTGCATGAAAAAAAATGGGCAGTAGAAATCATCTGAGGTACTCCTGTAAGGTTAGTCTGGTTGCCTGATCAGCTCTGTTGATTCTAATATGAAACCCAGATCCGAATCAAACACGGACAAGCAAGTATCCAGATTTTACAACATATTTTAAGGGTCATTTCCATAAGACTTATGGTCAAATCATGAGGGTTGGTAGGTCTGGAGAGAGAGAGCTATGCAAAAGAACTGCAAAAGACAGATGTCTACAGCAACAGATGAGTACAAGTCAGTGTCGGTCTAGCATCCCCTCCCCAGAAATCTCTATTTTCCCATATTATTACTCATTACAGCAAATTTAACTGAGTGTTTACAGGCAATTATCAATCAGTGATCAAACATTTGCTCTTTATTGCTGGGCTACTATTGGGCTGTTAAATATGACAGTCCAAGTCAGATGGCTTCGTGTAATATAAATGATACCTTTCCCAGACACAATCTAAAATTATCAATTGTCCAATTATCAAATTTCTGCACTTAATTAATTGCTGGGGCAAGATTGGGGCTGTTAAATAAATGCTCCTAGATGGCTTCATGTAATATGAACAACAGCGAAACATGTGTATTGAATATACAGGACTCTTTCGACACAATTTTGGTTTTTGTCCAAATAAACAATCAACATAAAGACGACCGATTCTTTATTTGGTAACTGGCTGTTACTATTGTCCAAAAGGTTTGCACATCCTTTAGTGAAAAAAATGATTCAAAAATACTGTCCTTTTTGTGGCGATTCTGGCATGCAAGTCAGTGCTAAACATACAAGAAAGGTTTTTAATGAAAATGAAAATAGGTGCCAAAAAGGTAGTCAATCATACTTAAATTGAAACATACACATCACTTAAACAATGCTGCAAAACAAAATCAAGTTTTACAGGCACTATTGCTCATTGTCACGCCAATAAACCATGTTGCTAGTCAACTTGGGTTTCTCTTGTGACATCACAAGCTCTCACGTGCGTATTGGACTGTTTACAAAAAGTCACTCCACTGTTTCCATGGAGATCACATTTTGGTGGCAATTAAATAGCTATTTCTCCTAATCCAGTGAATGAATGCATGATAAGTCTTCATAGTGCATGTGAAATGTCTAACAAATTAAGATACCCAATTGTAGCGTATAACATTCAGGTCTACCTTTAAAACTACTCTGCAAATTTTGATAACATTTTCACATTTATGTCAAGATGTCCTCTTTTGATTAATAAGGTCTATTTCTTTAAATTCATATTCACCCAAGTTCAATATTTGATCAACGTTAATCACTTGAATTTCAGAACCCTCATTGATGCATAGAATATGCTTACCTTTCTTTTTTTAGCAGTTTTGGTCACTTTTAGAATTTAACTAGATTTGTGGTTGTAACACATTTATGTCCCCACTGCAGACCAAAAAGTCTAGGCCCAAAAGATAAAAAAATGTGTAAAAGATTGCAAAATTACTGTGTTGACCTTAAAATATATTGAAGTTATCTACATGTCAACTCAAGTTCTATGTTTGGTCGACATGAAGCACATGAATTTCAGGACCCTCATTGATGTATTGAATAATATCTTGTTTTTTGCAGTTTTAGTCACTTTTAAAATTTAACAAATTGCACAACATGTACTCTACTGCACACCAAAAAAAGTAAAAGCCTATTAAGTTGTGCTTTTTTATTACTTGTGGTAATGAAGTTTTTGTCAAAAAGCCTGTAATGCAAAAGTTTACCAAATATGTAACAAATTAAAAACGTGATGTAATGGCATTGAAATCTATCAAAATAAATATGCTAACCAAATTTCATTTTGTGAACTTAAGTGGTTTTTGCTTATTTTGCTGATTAGATATTTGTAAAAATAAGTCAAAGTAAAAAAATGTGGGAAAAAAAGAAAAACTGCTGTGATGGCCTAATCAAGTCATCTACATATACATACAAATATGCTAGCCAAATTTTATTTGTCTATGTTGAGATGTTTTTGTGCAATCCTAACAAGCTTCTCTGGACAGACGGATGGATGGATGGACAAGACAAAATAAAGATGCACCTGCTGCAAGCAGTAGAGGCGAACAAATATGGATGTATAGCACTGTTTAAGTACAAGAGGTCCAAGTGGGCCTGATATCACTCACCTATGTACATAACTAATCGGGTGACCAATGATCGGGCTTATGTAGTATTGTAAGAACTCAACCCTATGTAAACTATCTCCTAAACTTTATATTATATTGATAGTCTGATAACAAATTCTTTCTTTCCAAAGATATTGGCATAATTATTACGCATACTCTTTTGCTCATGATCGCACTCGTTCGAAATCCTTTTGATATAAACCTATTTACAAAGTTTATATCAAAACTGGATGAGAAATATAGTAGAACTGAAACGAATAAGAAAACATTTGGATCAGAACTTTATCGAGAATATTCAAATTAGAAAATCAGTATTTTAATATTCGTTTGTTTACCTAATGAGTAGTGATAACAACAGTCAGATTCCGCAGTCAATTGTGCTGAACATTTTTCATAGCAATGTTTGGCAGCACTTTGTAAAAGGAACAAAGCAGGCAAAATGTAAACTATGCAACACTGAATTAGTTTACAAAGGGACAACTTCAAAACTGCTATATCACCTGAAAATCAAACACTGACTCACAATGTCAAAATTATGAATATTTACATTGCTCTAAAAACATGATGATTTCTATTTATTTTCATTCAGATGCTCTTAAAACGATAATGTAGTATGAACAGGGGACATATAAAAGGAAACAAGTCTTTCAACAAAGTAACTTAATAGGGAATTTAAGAACTATGGATTAAATACTTGCAATCCTGTAAGTAAGCCTAAATTGGAATTTGTACACATTAAACTTGAGATATAATTGAGCCATGAATGAATGCATGAATTATCTTACATTTTTCACACTCTAGTCAAGTTACACTGAAAGCTGGTCATACCAAATTTGAAGATAACCAGTGAAAATAACACCTACATTCATTTGATTATTAGTTGGTATCAAAAAAGAAATTTATTCAAGATGCCTAAAATATCAATTAATTTGATTTCGATGGCCGATTTCACAATTTTTTTCAATGTAACTTGATGGGGGGCTGAAGTGTCAATAAATACCATGGTAGACAAAAAAAAAAAAAAAAAAAAAGATTTGAGAGCTTTATTAACATTAAAGAATATTCTAATTCTATCCAAATACATTACATGAACATTCTAATAGGAAAATTTGATATTTGTTTCAGCTCTAAAATAGTCCCTACAAAGGAAATCTCACTTATTATAGAACATCTAATACAATGATGATATAAAATGATTTACCAAATTGAAGTAATATTTGATCAAACTATGGTCTCCAGTGTGGTAAGAAGTTCAACCAACCAGATACAAGATAACCTTATAAATATATGCAGATCTTGCCCATAATCAAATTTGTCCAAAATCTAAATAATACAAGACTATTTAACAAGTTTGATCAAAATCTTATCAGAAACATAGTTGCTAGTGCTGACAAGCTAAGCCAATCAGATGCAAGAGCATCTCAATAATATGCATGGATCTCATAATAATCTCACACAAGATTGTGATGATATAAGCCTATTTACCAAGTTTTATCAAAATCTTATTTTTAAAAAAAGTCTGAAGAGTTGTAAAAAAAACTCTGATGCAAGATCACCTCATAAATATGTATAGGTCTCACGCATATTATAAAACTTGTCTATCTTCTTGACATTATTAGCCCGTTTACAAAGTTACAATCGGGTCAGAAATACCATCTCTCAAGTGGTCAGAAGCTCAGCCAATCAGATGTCAAGTCATATTATTAGTATGCACAGATCTTGCTCATAACAAAACTCAGTGGATATCTTGATGATGTAAGCCTATTTACCAAGTTTGATAAAAATCTGATCAGAAATAGTCACTAAATTGTTCATAAGTTCAGCCAATTAGATGCAAGATCACCTCTTCATTTTATGTTCTTATTGCTCATAATTGGACTTGCCTGAGATCTTTAAGATTTAAGTCTATCTACCAACTTTAATTAAAACTGCATCATAAATACCTTCTCTCTAGAGTGGTAACAATCTCAGACAATCAAATTGCAAGATCACTTCATTAATACATGTGGTTCCCACTCATTTTTGAACTAGTCAGACAGCTTGATGATACAAGCATATATTCCAAGTCTGATCAAAATAAGATCAGAAATATGACTTTCTGAGTCTTAACAAACTCAGCCAATCAGATGATCTTGTTCATTATCAAGGTCATCCAAGATCTTGATGATACAAGCCCATATTCCAAGTCTGATCAAAACTAGATCAGAAATATGGTTTCTAGAGTTGTAACAAGCTCAACCAATCAGATAACATCACCTCATTGATATGCATGAATCTCACTCATTATCGAACTCATTTGGACACGCATTATACATGAACAAAATACAATAAATCCTTCAACAGATGCTGGTTAACATAGCAATGACAATAGCAGGAATCGTCCTCGGAATGACGAGCCTGCAGTGCCAGTGACTAGATCCTTGCTGCCTCTATCTACAGTGAGACCTCAATAAAGGAGAGTCCAGGGATATATATCATGAAGTGTCCATTATGGTCAGGCCAGGTGACCATTCTACAGATAGGTCATCTGGATTGTTCAAATTTTTAACTTGTGTAAGCTGTTTATCTATATAATAAATGGTAGACTTTTAGATTCATCTACTGTTTAAAGAAACACTGCATGAAATTATTCATTATTACATGTTTGTGGTAAAGAAAAAGTGAACATGTGCAAAATTTAAACAAAAGTTAAATGTTTTTATGTCTGAGACAATATAAAATTTCCTTTAATGGGCAAATATAAACAGCAAAACTGAGTTAGTGTACTTTGTCCATATATTCTACATGTGAAGGACCATATGTAAGAATTTATTGAAAATTCCGGAGTGTAATTTACATTCGTGCGTCAGTGTACTTTGTGTACCTAAAGTAAATAATTTATGATGGTATATATCCTACTATTATTGTAACATCAAGACTTTTTCATAACTGGTATAGCAAAAGACTCCCTTTATGTCAAGCCTGCCTTTCATTTAGCTAGAAAGTATACAACTTTATCACTGACCTTAATCTTGGGTGTGGACAGATGGATGCATGTAAGGATACACACACAGATGCCAAAGTGATTTCTAATGTCGAGCATGTGTCATGTCCAGCTTAACAATAATAACAGTACACAGCAGGACATCTAGCTCTTGATTTATTTGATAAATGTCATATCAATGAACAATTACTCTGATATTAATTATTCAACTACCTCCAAAAATAACCTGCATCTTTTATTGCAGTTCAATTTGCTTTACTCAAAATTTAAATAACTAAAGTGATTTTTTTTACATAAAATAACTCCCAGAGCACCAGCAGTTATAGATACAAAATATTTGTCTCTACCTGAGAGCACAAAAGGGTCTGTCCTCTTTTCGTTTTCTCCCCCTTTCTCTATGTGTATGCTAATAACATACAATGAAATATTCTGGGTTCCTTTTTTATCTGACTGGCCTACAACTGAGGCTGGTTTCATTTTAGAATTTTCAGGGTACAAATTTTGTAGTAATCGCTTCCTATACTCATAAAAGTTAAACATAGAACAGAGGTACTATGCCACCTCATTTGTCAATTATTCCTACATCTATCAACTATACTTTTCATTCATGCCAATTAATAAGGTGTCACTATTCTTTATTTATTATCAATTGTCATACAGGGTTAAATAAAATTTAAAAAATTTGAAAGTCAAGTTCAGATTATATATGAGTAGTGCATAAAACCTGGATGATTGAGAAAGAAAGACAAGAACACAACAAAAGGGGTTGTAAACTAATGCAAGTATTCCACTTTACCCATAAAGATTCTCAATTTTGTTGCATACTTCAGAAAAATTACGTCTCTGTATACTACTTAATTAAGGGACAAGATTTGAAAATTTCCAAGTTTTTCAAAAGTAACTTTATCGTTTCCACAACACGATGATGTAAGATTCTTGATCATTTGCAAAAAGATGTTTTTGATCCGGTTATGCATCCCAAGTGTTAAGTTCTTGGCATCTGATAAACAAACTCTACACAGGAGCTGTGATGATCAGTAAATTACACAAGATCGATCTCCAATGATCAGTAATTACACAAGATTGATCTCCAAATAACTCAATCTGTTAAATGTCCATAAAACTAATATTTTACTTTTGATAAAGTTTACAATGAACTTTTCCATGAAAATGTACATATAAATCTAACTGAATGGCAGTGAATGCATTAACAAGTAGAACACAGTACAGTCCAATGTTTGAACAAAAACACTGCTATCTTATTGCTGGCAATTCCATGGCATAAATTGCTTCATCATCAGTTCCACAAAGAAGAATCTGCCTCTCTATATCAATGGAATTTACTGGCAGGTTGTTTTGGGTAGGCAGAAGGGATGTGATGTCCATTTTGTGGCGACCAACATCCAGTGTTAACCATGGGCAGCTGTGAGAAGGATTTGGCCCTGAAGCACCAGACATATTAGCTGCAAAAGCACTTCCACCTCCTGAACCAGCCCCTGTATAATAAATATGTATGTAAGCATTTACTCCTTTCTCACATGATATTGATAAGTCCTAACAGCATGATTTATATATCTGACATGTGTAATATGATGCTATCATGTAACAAATATGTTATGCTGTGATCAAATGGATAATGCAGGACCAAGCCCAAGGCACCCAAATGTACTTCAAAATCACTTCACTATGCATACTATACTATCTTGCAGTCTACTGAATATATAGTTTTTTTCATTTGATAAACAGAACCATACACCTATCTGATATCAAATTAAACACAAGGAATGATGAGCACTTGCTCATGTAAATATATTCCAATCTCTCCTGCACATCACCCTTATCCCCATGATGAAGAGTCTGCAGTCAAAATAAATGCACACCAAACTCTTCTGAAAACAGTGCAAGTACAATGATTGGTCAACATGCAGATCTTCCAAGTCTGACCATAACATGTACTAAGTTTCACCAAGATACATAAAAAAAACTGCACGTTGCATTAAAAAAACTGTCTTACAGTTCATTCAGCTGTTGGACAAAAAGGTCACCAAAAACAATTACGAGAGATTACAGTGATCTGATAAAATGTGCATCTTCAGATGATGACCAAACATGTAAAAAGTTTGATGGCAACCCACTAAAAACAGACTATCATATGTACTCGTGTATAAGCCGGTCCAAATGCAAACAACATAGACCCTGATCAGCCGTCACATAATGCGCCAGCAGGGTCTATGTTGTTTGTTCTACTGATTAGTCCTTACAAACTGCATAGACCCAGATCTGCCGGTGCATTATTTTTAGGGTCACCATGTGATGCGGTTTGATAGCAGAAGAATGCAGGAGTGCATCTCTTTTAATCAAATCCATATTACAAGAGGCCGTATGAGCATTCACCATTGTGTGATGAGCCACCCTATTGACTGCGTTGGCAATACAGCCTACTGAAATGTCTTTGTCTTGGCTAGGTACATGTGGATAATACACACCAGTTTTAGATTTTTACCAATGAGGTAGAAAGATGCAGGCAATTGATTCATTGAAAAGAAGGCTCTGGAGTTACCAAGGTTGCAAATTTTATCCGACAGACACCTAGTAATTTCCACAATCTTTGACGATTGTGGCAAGATTCTGAATGATGGATTGTCCTTCACATCATCTACATCCAGAGGCCTTGACTTTATAAGTTGGACTGATTGCCGGTGGAAGAGGGCAATCCAACTGGCAAAATGTTATAAATTTCTTTTATCGCTGCCTTGAAGCTAAATTCTGTCTGTTCCATGGTTGGATTAGAATGTTCAGGCATGTCCATCTCATCCCCCTCATCGACAGGTGGATTGTTCTCCTCCATTAAGGCAAACTCATGTTACCGAGACTACCTAAGAATTGCAATAAATTTAAATATATAAGCACACAACAATTTCACCAGTGATATTTGTGTGTCACTTACTGAAATCACACTGACAATAATAAACAGTACAAAAAATGCATAAATATGAATAAATTCACCATGAATCATGCAAATGTTGTATGCACAATGTATAACAACAATTTGACTTACTATACTACCAAAAAGAAATGGTGGATTGTCTAAATTATGTCAATGTTTAAATGGATTCCAGGAGGCACTATTTACAGTTGTAAGCAAAACCTGAAACTGGTCATAGACAGGACACCAGTGGCCAACTAGGAGGAATAAAGGGGAATTAACCTGCTACAGTTGCTCCCCTTTGTCTATATATTATATAGAGGGAAAAATGTTTGTTTTTTTTGTTTTTGTTTTTGTTTTTGATCTTTTAGGGAGGGCTGGATTCGGAGGTAGCAGAGAGTATTCTTAATGTTAATGTGATCGGGTAATGTATTTTACTGAGAAATCATCTTTCTTTTCTTCCAGTCACAGTGACCTTGACCTTTTAAACCCCAAATTGATAGGCTTCTTCCTTACCCCAAGTGCAAGATATTTACAAGGTTTGTTAATGATAGAAAATGGAAAACTGAACTTGTTGTGTGGAAATGAAATAGAGAAACAAATTAGCGAAAACTCTTGTAACAAGAGTACCATAAATGGCACATTATACACCCACTCCATATTTAATAGTCCTCTGTGTAGGCACTAGTAGGGCATGGTTGACTCTGGAGATTATTAACCACTGAGTCTCGATAATGTGGACATTTGGTCAAGGTATATGGTCAGAAACCATTATTTTCTTATTAGACTTACCATGACTGCAGATTCTACAGGCTTCTTTATTACTCTGAGTGCAAGGCATCCACAAAATTTCTTCAACAAACTTACTCTAGAACAAGTTATTCTACAAAACCTTTTTTTTCTGAGCCACAATGACTTCAACCTTTGAGCTTTTGACTCCAAAATCAATAGGCCTCTTCCATACCTTAAGTGCAGCCTTCCACAAACTTTGGTCAAGGTACAAAGTCTAGAACTAAAGTCATTATGTAAAAAACATTTTTGTTTTAGTCTCAGACCTTGATTTTTGATCTTTTGACCCCAAAATCAAGAAGTTTCTTTCTTACCCAACATGTCTGTTAACCACAAACATTGGTAAAGGTACATGGTCAAGAACTCAAATGTTTGTGTTGAAACCATTTTTTCCCCCCCTTCAGTCAGTGACCTACACCTCTGACCTTTTGACCCAAAATTGATAAGACTGTCTCCTTACCCCAAGTGCAAGTCATCCACAAAGTTTGGTCCAGGTCTAATGCTATTGTGCAGAAACCACTTTTTATGTCAGTCACAGTGACTTAGACAGTTTGACTCCAAAATCAATAGGCTTCTTCCTTACACCAAGTGCAAAGACTGGTCCAGGTAGGTGATGTAGAACTCATGTTATTGTGTGGAACCATTTTTCTTTCAGACACAGTAACCTTGACCTTTTACATGTTGGCCCCAAAATTGATCGGTTTCTTCCTTATCCCAGGTGCAAGACATCCATAGAATTTGGTAACTGCAGACAGTGGAGAACTCGAGCTATTATGCAGAAATGTAATTGGTCATAGACACTGATGGACAGAAAACATCATTACATATTACGCTCCATATTTTGGTGGACGTATAAAAATTGCAGAAGCACTGTGATTTGTCTATATGCAAATCTTCAGATGACAACAAAAATATGTAGCAAGTTTAACAGTGATCAATCAGAAACTGTGAGACTAGTTGCATTCACAAGATTCTGTCATACTCTGTACCGAAAAACAAAAAGGGCACTAACTATGAACAAGAACAAGCAAGAGTACCTTAAAGGGACTGATGCTCTACTGCCCAAATAGAATTTACAGGCATTTAAGAAAAGACCATTTCTTCTTTTTAACTGCTTAGTGTTGAAACCATTTCTGAATTCTTGAGCTACAAGATTTTCAAATTAGCCACCGTGACAACCATATTGGATGCAAGAATGGTTCCATTTTCATTGAGGACCAACTAGACTCAATTAGAAGACTTGATATGAACATCCATTCAGGAGAATTAGTGATGAGATTTTCATTATGTTCAATGTGACAGTCATATTAGAGGTTAGATCAGCACCATTTTACCATTTTCATTCAGGACCAACTAGACATCATAATTAGTCCTCTGGTGAAAATCCATGCTAATATGACTTTCCATTTAGGAGGAATAGCAACAACAATATTTTCATGATGGCTGCCATGGTGGCCATACTGCGCGTCATATTGGCACCTATTTCATTTTGTACAGACTAGATATCAAAGTAAGTCTCCTGGTGAAAATCCAATGTTGAAATGACTTTCCATCTAGGAGTATTGATAAGGTTTTAAAGACAGCCACTGTAGCAGCCATATTGGATATCAGATTGGCACAAATTTTATTTAAGACCAACTAGACACCATAAAAAGTCTTCCAGTGAAAACCCCATGCTGATATGACTTTCCACTCAGGAGGAGTAGCAATAAGATTTTCAAGATGGAAGCCATGGTGGCCATATTGGATGTCAGATCGGCACTATTTTCATTTAGAACCAACTAGACATCATAAGAAGCCTTTTAGAAAAAAACATGTTGATATGACCATCCATTCAGGTGGAGTAGCAATAAATAATGTTAAAGATGGCCACTGAGGTGGTCATATTGGATGTCCCAGTGGCACCATCTTCATTTAGAACCAACCTGACACCATAAGAAGTCTTCTGGAGAAAAACCCATGTTGATATGGCTTTCCATTCAAGAGAAGAGCAACAGGATTTTCAAGATGGCTGCCATGGCAGCCATATTGGCAGTCAGATCTGCACTATTTTTATTTACAACCACCTAGACATCATAAGAAGCCTTGCAGTGAAAACCCCATGTTGATATGACCAACCATTCAGGAGTAGTAACCACAACAGGATTTTCAAGATGGCCACCCTGGTATATTGATATGACCATCCATTCAGGTGAGGAGCAACAAGATTTTCTAGATGGCTGCTGTGATGGTCATATTGGATGTCTGACCAGCACCATTTTCATTTAGGACCAACTAGACCTTGGGATGAAGATGTGTGTAAAGTTTCATGGCAAGCCTCCAAGTAGATTAAAAGTAGTAGCAATAACAAACTTGTGCTGACATAACTTTTTATGACGGACAACAGGCCATCCCATCAGCTCTTCTGGTCTATGACTAGTAGAGCTAAAAATTGTGGGAGGGCCATAATTTGTTGATATGCACATCTTTAAATGAAGGCCATATCAAGTATCAAGTTTCATAGTGATTCACTGAAATGACAAGACTAGTTGAATTCATTGTTATACATCACATCAGGCTCCAAGTAAAAAAGAGCAAAAACTCTAACAAGAATCACAGGAGCACAGTGGTTTGTTGGCATGTGCATCGTCTGATGAAGTTCATGCCATTTCCTAAGTTTCATGGTGATCCACAAGACAGCTATACACTAGATCCAGCTGCAAGTCAATAGGGGCAATAACTAAAAAATCTCAGAAACACTGTGATCTGTTGACATGTACATCTTTTGAGATAACCATAATATGTACCAAGTTTCACAGCAATTCATCAACATGAGGCCAAAGTGGGCTTGATATTACTCCTCTGGCTGATATCTGCCTAATAGCCAAATGCAAGAGTAGTTGGCCAAGAAATCGGTGCAGCATTTTTTTTTAATAAGTTGAAAATAGCTATTGTTGATTTATGATGGACAAAGAATCATACAGTAAGATCACTTGGCCTTACAGTTAGGTGAGCTAAAAATGACTAAGTTGCTCATATCTGAATGATGACAGCAGTTATTACATGTATTTGAACCTCATCATTTGTTGGTCAAACCTTATTGCTTATATGTTTATGTTTAACTTGCAAGAATTAAGCAATTCAACATTTGGGTAACACAGTTTACCTTGCAATTTACCCACAGGAAGTATCCCCTATTAGGGCTGTTGTTGTTTCATTCAATGACTTCATCCCCTAGTAAAGTTCTTATTTAGGGTTGTACTTTGCCTCTAAAAGGTACAAGACACTGTGTTGTCCTGTCCTCAAAATCCATAGTTGCACCAAAATGTAGAGAAAAAAAGAAAAATGTAAAGGAATGTTACATTTTAAGGAGTTTTCTTTAATTGCCATGCTTACTGGTTCAAGGTTTTTATCATTTCTGCCGACATTTTCAACTAAAATTTTCACATATGAGCATGTTGATGGGCACACTAATGACGAGACTGAGAATTAGCTGTGTCACAACTTCCGAGAATCCCACAATCCCATCTCAAGGCACAATGCTAGTTATTTCATTCACAAATTCTAAGACTCTGATTTTGTTACTAATATCTACTGCACAAATTCATCAAGATGAAAAATTTTCAACCTACCTGTACCAGTGAGAATCCCTGCCCCAGCAGAAGTAGCACCAATTGTGGAGGCATTCCAGTGCCAAACTGATCCATCCTCTGAACATGTGAACAAATGGTCAGGATGACGGGGATGGAATTTGACTTCCCACACTGTCAAGGAAAACAAAAATGCTCTAAACAGATTGTTTAAAATCATGGGGTTTTTTTCTCTTTAAGATTTTAAAAAAAAAAAATTATGTTTATTTCTTTTCAGTAATACAAAGGATTCAGTGACCTTTAAAAGAAACATGAGACCTAAGTACACTTGAGATCACTAAACCAGCTGGCATCTGCCTAATAGCCAAATGCAAGAAGAGTTGGCCAAGAAATCTGGGGCAGTAGGATGCTTTCTGTTGACATTTTTCTAATCCTGTTGATTACATATGTTGTCAAAACAACTGTTTCAAGGGTTCTCTAGTTTTTGAATTTTCATCCATATTTAATGGCACATCAACATCATTTGTCCAATATTAAAAGGCCTCTATGCCAGAATGCTTTCTAAGTTCGTCAAATTCTGCTGAACAGTTTTTTGAGATAAAGTTGTGTAAATGTTTTTCATTTTTAGTAATGGTGGCAAGATTTGATGTCAGATCAGCTTAATTTCTAAAATTTTGAAAGGCCTTCAAGCTATGATGCTTACTGTCAAATTTTGTCAAATTCTACTGGCTGATCTTTTTGAAGTGTCCATTCAGGTTTTTTTTTAAATGAAGTTATGACAGGTTTTCTATATTTAGTAACAGCAGTCATATATAATGGTAGATTAGTATAATTTAAATAAAAAATTTAAAATCCCTTCACATCTGAATGATGTTAAATTTAAGAAGCCATTTAAAGGATTTTCTATTTTTTAAAAAATTAATATTTTGATATCTGATGCTAGATCAGCATCATTTATACAAATATGAAAGTCCTCCATGCCAGGTTGTTTTCTGTCAAATTTCATGAAATAATATTGAGCAGAGTTTTAGAACTTGTTTAAAGGTCTTTCTATTTTTAGTAATGGTGGAAATATATGATGGCATATCGTCATCATTTGAACAAATTTGAAAGACCTTTATGCCATGCTTTCCTTCAAATTTGTTCAAATTCTGCCAACGCAGACCTGCCAACCCTAAAAAGACCTTCTCCGTAAGACAGTCTATATTTTTCTGTACATCTGACAAATTTTCAGTAAGGTAAAACAAAATATCGCAAGCTGCAACTGTAAACTTGGAAAATGTATTTGATAAGTTTAGAAGTGTTGTCTGATGCAGCGATGGCAACATTATGTTCCACTAAAAAATTTGTCAAGTTCACTCCAGCTTTATTGTCTTCCAGTTCAGTTTCAGAAACTTTTTTTATTTAATTCACGCAGTGGCAGCAATCATCTTCCGACACACACACAAATACACATAGCAATAAAACTGATACATGTCCAATAAATAACTGTTGCCTTTCCTGCTTTTTTCCAAGCATACCCAAGTATATGCATCTTGTTTTTTTTATACTGTTGTGCCCATTGTTTGGACTTTTAAAGAGGCTGATTGTTCCCTTTACCTTCAATATGTTTTTGTTTGTTATATACATTTTCAAATAATATAATAGTAAAAGCTTGATCATGTGGAGGTTTTGCATGAACAAAATGGATAGATTATGGTGTCTGAGGTAACTGAGGTAAAGTTAGTCTGGTTCACTGACCAAATCCACCAAGTCTGTTACAAAAACCTGGATACAGATCTAATCTGGACAAGTCAATTTCCAAATATGACCACAACTATCATATTTTTGTGCTTTTTACTACTGTTCATACATGCCAACCCCTAGAGAGTTATAAGCGTAATTATTACTAATATAAGTGGCAAAAAAGTCCAATCTGAGCATACAAAGTGTAATCTATATATTACATGCCATAATTAGAGGAAACTGTATTAAAAATGTACATTTATTTTTGCTACTAACCTAGATCTGCAGCTGGTTAAAATTCTTGTCACAAATCGGCAAAATCCATGTGGATTAGTACCAGAATACAAATGCAAAACATAGAGACAAATTATTTATATACAATACTCACTTCTACTAGTCTACATGTCTAACTTTCGCTGAATGATCATAAAGTCAAGTCCACAAATTCTGTAATGAGCATGATGATGTGCTCATCTGAGTACTGTATTACATCACTCATATTCTTCTTTTTAAATTTGTAAAGCGCTATTGATTTGTCCTTTTTCTGATCTGATATGTTTTGAAGTTTACAAAGATCCCTTTCCTCTAACATGTTTCAATCATATAACATCAATGAATCACATCGATAAAGCCTGTTTCGCTCAACATCTGGTACCACTTTTTTAAAAATATAGACTGGTCTGTTAGCTAAATATATTATCAAAATATATTGAATATGTGAGAAACATTTTCAAATTGAAGAAACCCATCTGTTTTCTTGGAAATGTCTCATATAAAGCTGCTATAAATAGAAAATAAGGAAAGTACATGCAGGTCTACGATGGACAAATGTACTCTTACGCTATTCTTACGCAGCAGTATTCTTTTTTAGAATATTCTCAAATTTATATGATGTGTAGGATTAAAGAGACAATAATATAAATGACAAACACAACTTTTTATGGCTTTATTTTTATTTTTTAATGTACCAAAAAAGTGTAATCTATATACAGGCAAGTATATGACGTAATTAGGTGAAAAAAAGCATAATGGTTGGCATGTATGATTGTTCCTTAAGTTTGTAATTTAAGGGTTGTTTTAGTATGCCTTACAGCAAAATCATAAGTGTTGGCAGGTTTGTGAGTGGTTTTTGAGAAGCTTTTTAACCACTTTACTGCACAATTACATTTTTCAACACCAGACCATTTATTACGCAATGACGCCTTTTCAACATCTATCATGAGAAACCCAATTAGGATACCCAGTACTACCAAAATTAAGCTTTTACATCCAAAACTATCACTTGTACTTCTGACAAAACGAATGTGGAAAGTAAATATGAAGTAGATCCTTAGTTGAATTATAGGATTAAAGCTAGTGTGCAGTTCAATCAACACCGACGAATTAGATGTAACAGCGTAAACATGCACTCAGTATCCTGTAGTTGTGATGTGAAATCATTTGAATATTTTTAATATTTCAACTGAAATTTTTTCTATAATATAGATGAGAATATGCCATTCTTGGAACCATTTCAGTTAATTATAATCAAGGTATGAGCAAACAAGAAAAATATTAGAGCAAACTTCAAACTTTAGAACAAGGCTATGCACTAAAAATACTGTACTAACGTGTTAATGGCTCAAGTTTATATCTGCCATTTGAGCAAGAAGATATGGCCAAGAATAATGCATGGTTATATAATCATTTTTTTCAAAAAGTGATGAATGATGAAATTTTTTAATTAATCAATGATTAACTGATTAAAAATTAAATAATTCGGAAAAGGGCAAGAAAGAGCTTATTGCTTCTGTTGCATGAGATAAGATAGAAGAAAACACTGCTTGTCAATAGTCTCATCATTCAAAGACGTTAGGGTATTTTCCTGCATGATTGTCGCTAGCAAAACATAAAGGGTGTGGTACATATTTGGCTGGCAAACCTACCATTAAGAAGATTTGTACCTCTCTTACCTTGTATCAGCCTTCAGGTCAGGTAGAGTCAGTGAAAATCTGAACTATACAAATATCCAACAAAATTTCTGAAAGTTTGCTTCTAAATAGGATGTTTCTTGTCTAAAAAAAAGTAGCACACAGAAAAGTCTCTTACCCTGTATCAGCCTTCAGGTCAGGTATAGAGTCAGTGAAAATCCGGACTATACAAATATCCAACAAAATTTCTGAAAGTTTGCTTGTAAATAGGATGTTTCTTGTCTAAAAAAAAAGTAGCACACAGAAAAGTCCCTTTTAAGTTTTAACCCTACTTTTGCTATATGAATCTTCGTGACCTCAATCTTGGGAGGACTGTTTGACCATGGCAACTTTTAGGATGGACTTGGGCACATCCCCGGACTTTGGGATGGACTCAAGTTTGAGTTAATAAACACAGACACAAATGCACATTGTCTTTAATTCTTCCCAAAATAATGTGAAAAGGAGTTAAAGACGCATTACATCAAGAATCGAAGCTCTTTCTTTTAGCTTGACTGGCTGATCCATATTCTGTAAATCCATTTAGTTTGCTTTGATTCAAGAAACCAGACATGAGCAGATTAGCTACTTTAACCAATCAAAAAGGTACCAAATTCAAATGCCACATTACAATATTTATGGTAAAATGCTGCTGAAATTGTGGGGAAATTGATCATATTTCATCATTTTCTATTTAAAAAATGGATTATATAATGATTAAATTTAAAACAATGATTAACTAATTAACTGATTAATCATAACCATGCCCTACCATGCCCTAACCAGAAACTACTGATTTCTCAAAATTATGGATTTTTGACTTTTCAAAATGTGGAGTTGTCAATTTTAATGCCAAGCAGTACAAAATTCATACAAATGATGTCCTTAAATATTCATCTATTTCTTTTCAAAAAAGGAAAAACCATTAGTCACATGACTTGGCAAATTCTGCTCAACTTCTGCTAATTGATAATGCATGGTTACTGCTGTAAAAGCGAGGAAGAGAAACAAATTTTTTAGGTAAATTATTTTTCTCAGAAATTACTTGCCCAATCACATTAACATTAGGAATTACTCTCTGCTACCTCCTAATCCAGGCCTCCCTGAACGACAAAAAACATCTTTCCATCTATATATCATATAGACAAAGGGAAGTAACTCTTACATATTAACTCCCCTTGTTCCCACAAGGTGGCCACGTGTATCCTGTATGGAATCACTTTAAGCTTCAGCACCACCTGTTAACAGGATGCTTGCATTTGTGGGGAAGGGTGGTAGGGATTGATAGTAATGTGATCAGGTAAGTATTTTCTGAGAAACAATTTACTAAAACATTTCCTTTCTCTGACAAATATGTTACCCGAACACATTAACATTAGGAGAAAAGGTAAGAGGAGGAGGAAATGTTTGAGCATCCAACTTCTAACCACATCACCCTGTAGGAGCAAAATGATTGCTCTACTGAAAGTTTGAACATCTAACAATAGTTAGCACAACCAAAGATAATATGTTCATACATGTGTTAGGTCGATCCCTGTGGGATCCCACATCTATCCAATTATCTTACATTCAAACATTTCCCGTGCAAATCCAGAGAGAGTTGCAAGGTTATGCCCGGGGCTGACATTGTGCTATAATGAACAGGGAGTGATTACTATCTGGGCAACTACCAGTGGCCCAACAAGATTCAGCTCTCTCCTTTGAGAGGCCATGTCACGCAAATAGAAGCTGAGAAAGCAGACTGGGTGTGCCAGACAAATGACTCCATTATGTCTTGAATTAAGACATTACTCTCGAAAGCCAGGCTTGTGGAAATTGCTCATATTTCATGAGCTGAAATCTTCATGAGTCCTATCTGATCCTGTTAGAGTTCAGAGTATGCCAATTTAATAACTCCCTTTAGCCAAATGGCCAGTGCTTATGGGTTACATATTGCTTTCTTGCCTTAACCGGTATGGCTGCCGCTGATGTTCTCCATGAGCCGTAAATAGCATCTGAGGGCGCGTACCGGGTCCTGCAGCTTTGCCTCTTTTGATTGATCAATCAAGGAGATCATATTGTTGGTTGCCTATTAACATTTACCTGTTTTTAGAAATGAAACCAGGTTGCGTCATTAGTACAACTGAGCTGTTGAAACAGAACTGCATATAGTTCAGATCCAAGGACAGTGCATGCAGCTCACTCACCCTGCAAGCTAAAGCCAGTGCTATCAGGAAGCAAGTCTTGTATGATAACTGCTTCAGTGAGGTGGAAGACTGGGGCTCAAAATTATACAAGTTGAGCTATGTCAAGACCAAGGAGAGGTTCCATTTTGGGAACAAGGTGAGCATGAGTGGCCTCGATATATCAAAATTGGGCAACAAGTCAAAAAGGTCCTTGTTGCATCCAATATCGTCTCTTCCATGATGTCTGAACATGTCTGAGATCATGGAATGGTCTCCCTTGACTGTGATAGGGACTAGCTTCTTGTCTTCAAGTTAGCCTCTTGGGGAATGGAGACCGAGAATGGTGTGATGTCATTAATATGACGTCAGTTGTTAAAAACTCACCACTTCCCCTCGTATGCCCTCAAAGTGTATGGTCGTCCAGCTGTCGCGATCCTCTCCACAACTGTAGCACTTAACTCCTTTTCATGCAGGGCATCCCTGACAAGAGCCAGGCGTGGAGGAGTTTCTTCAGACACAGATGGAATACTTGCGACCTCAATTGCTCCAGCAGCATGGGGGTCGCAACGATTTTCCTGGGTCGGTCTGTCACCAAATCAAGCAGATTGTTGATCCAGAATTTGACCCATTGAAGAGGGGCAATCAGGACTATTTTGCAAGCTATGCCCCTCATTTGTTGGATTAGTTTCAGTATTAGAACCACTGGAGGGAAGGCATATGCCCATATCCCCTCCCAGCTGACTGAAAGGGTGTTGATGCCCCACGCCTCTGGCTCTGGTAATGGTGAGACGAAGTTGGGCAGTTTGTTGTTCCACCTCGTTGCAAATAGGTCTAGTATTGGTCAGCCCCATAGGTTGCACACTCGATGGAAGATTGACAGATGGAGACCACTCTGTATGAAGCAGTTGGCCTCTCCCTGATAATGAGTCAGCCAGGACACAGCCTGTCGGTGATGTGTCGGACTTGTAGGCTTATATGATATTGGACGAAAATGCAAAACTCCAATGGTTTAATCCCCCCCTTGTTTGAAGAGGTCGTTAACCCTGACTGAATTGTCCGACATTATCAGAACCATTTTCCTTTGGATACGTTCCATCCATGCTTTAAAGGCATCGAGAATGGCCTTAATTTCCAGGAGACTGATGTGAAGAGCCTTCTCTTGCAGTATCCACTTGTCACTGACTGACACAAAGTCCGGTAGCAAGTGTGCCCTCCTAACCTGACAAACTGGTACCGGAACAGATTTTGATTGATGGCTGTGGGGCTTCAAAAGATATTCCCACTGCTAGCCACTGTCTTACCATTGAAGCATAAAGTATTTGATTTTTCGTAAGCTGGTGATCTAAACGACCTGAGATAGGTACCACTGAGCCAGAAGAGCAATCTGCAGAAGGCACATGTAAAGGCGTCCAAGTTAAAACAGGTCCTATGACACATTTAACAGGCTGAGGAGTTGAAAAAACTCTGTCGCTGAAATGAACTTCCCCTGCAGGACGCCTTCTCTGACTCATGAACGATACTGTTTAGGAGTATGACAAACTAGGTTGATACAAGTTAGAAACTCAATATCTAGATTAACAAAATATTGGAAAGGGACAAAATCAGACTTCTTTACATTGACTATCCACCCTAAACTGTGAATGAGGTACAGAAGGTTGTTCAGATCATGAACCAAAACTGAACTTACCAAATGTTTTTGCAGTATATCATCCTGGTATGCCACTGTCACTGTAGAGGAGGATGTCCTGAAGTGGAATATGGTGCAATCCAATGTCTTAGTAAAGGCCCAAGGGCTGAGACTGTAGCCAAATGAAGTGTGCGGAATTGGTACACTACCCCACAATAGGCAAAGTGAAGGTATTTACGTGATACTGTGTGAATAGGTATATAGAAATACGCATCAGACAGGTTGAGACTGAATGCATATTCATTGCATTGAACAGAAAGATGGATGAACCTTGCAGTCTCCATCTCTAATTTCGGGGCAGCAATAAATTGATTGAATCTGCTCAGGTATTGACAGGTCTCAATTTCCCATTGTTTTTTTTACCTAGAAAGAGTCTGGAATACAAACCCAGGGAGTCTGGTTTTCGGACTACCTACACCACCCGCTTCATGAGCAAAAGCTCTTATCTCTTTCTATAAAATGTCTGCCTTTGTGGGATCGCTTGGGATATCTGTCATGAAGAGGGACAACAAAAGTGGAGGGTGCTGGATGAACAAGATCCTAAGCCCCACCGAAACAACTTGATAACCCAATCATTTTTTTGAAATATGTTGATCCAAGTCTGGCAAAACAGAAGAAGTATGGAGGCCACAAAAGGGTTATCAGTGAGTGGGAGGGACAGCAAGTCATTGACGGTTGATGGGAGGCTTGGGGGAGGAGAAACCTTATTTTCTCTCCCCCCTATCTGTGGAAGTTATGGGCATATGGCTGCCTATAACTCACTTGGCCACAAAAAGCTTGCTGTGTTTGTTGAGAATTACCCTTATGACCTTTCTGGTGCTGATTATTCCTTCTCTGGTACGCTTCTTGATGGGGTAATGCAGAGATAGGGGCTTGCACGGAAAGCTGAAGGGGCAATTCATGTGCCATCTTATTTCTCACCTCCTCAATTCATCCCCCGAACAGAAGGGGAGAACCAAAGGGGAGGGAGCACAGCATCGCAGCATGATGGAGTTTCATCGAAGAAGACCAAAGGAGTGCGTTTCTTCTTATCAAGTCCAGGTTACAAGAGGCCGTTAGGGTCAATATGCCGATATATGGTCCGGCATGGTCAGTTGGGCTGGACCAATTGGCTCCAAATGTGATGCTGGTTTGCCATGTACTGGTATCATGGATATGGTTGGTCTGGTTGGTTGGATGGCGTGTCCAGGTGGCCTGCTAGGCACAGGACACCATCACTGTTGGAAATGTTGAGCGGTGTGTTGTTCACCAGTCCAAGATTACAGATTCATGTCCACCGAAACCGTACATCGATTGTCTGGCTGGCTGGACCAGTTGGTCGACAGTCAGGACAGCATATGGCGAATGGTATATAACTTGCAGGCTGGTCCAGCTGGCAAAGTAAGAATGTAATGCCGCACACCTGGTTTCAATATTTCTAATTCAATGCACAGGCGGGGAAAGGGATTTATGCCCCGTGGGCTGCCAGTTTTGGTTAAAAATGGTCATAGTTTCTTCCAACACACTCATCGACACTCTAGACAGAGCTTGCTGTAGTATGCATATCATATGCAATTCCAATATCACTGGAGTGGAATCACTTGGCGTGGCTTTGACTGGATCTGAAGTGATCGTCGCCATAAGCGCCGTTTTAGTAATCTTCATGGGAGATGGGGGCAGCATCTCAACATCCCCCATAAAAAAAAAACGGTCATCGATTCTGAATTTGGATATTAGTACTTCATGTTTGTAAGATTTAGAGTATGCCCTCTTTCCATGGCCCTTCAACTGCCTTTTCAAGACATTGGACCAAATGTCTTCTGCCCATAGTGAACACACTCTACATGGGTGTGAAGGAGAGCATTTTGTGCAGGCCAGGCATGTCTCATGGTTGTCCTCCACAACTTTAACGCGTCTGCTCTTCTTGCGCATGACTGACATCTCTAATGAAAAGAGAGAAGAAAAAACAAACAAGCTCATACAACAAAAATACAAATTGTTCAAATAGGCAATCTGGCATTACCAAGAGGACCTAAGAAGTGTGAAATATCCAAAATTTAGCTGCGCAATACACTGGTGAAAAATTGAATGTTACCGTTCTATATCACATGGACAATAACGACCAGTAAATATTGCATAAATACAAATAATTGCACTGGAAAAAATGCAAATGTTGTATACAACAGGTATATCAATATTTTGACTTACTATAACACTGAAAATAAAAAATGTATGGTGAAATTATATATAAATTGCAATGGATTCTTCAGAGGCACTTCACTGTTGCAAGCGAAATTTACATTGGTTACCTCCTGGATACGGGTGGCCACCTAATGGGAACAAGGAGAGTTAATCTTTAATAGTAACTTCCATTCATCTATATGATCTATAGATGGAAAGACATTTTTTCGTCTTTCAGTGAGGGCTGGATTTAGAGGTAGCAGAGAGTAATTCATAATGTTAATGTGCTTAGGTAATGTATCAAATGATGTTTAATAACTCCCAGTAAGCAAAACATCTGATATGCCAGATTAATCATATGACAATTACATGTGTTCATTTTCTCCTTAATCCACACAAAGACAGTGTGAAATGGAGATAAATGTACCTTCTTTGTTCTGTTCAGTACTTCCGAGTAGTGACTGATTCATACATTGACCTTTGTGACTGTTTCATGGCTTAAATTAAAATGAATTAATTAATCTAAAATTAAATATTTATAAAACAGTTCTGCCTATTTCTGAATAATTCCTACAAGATTTGTTATCTTTGGTACTCGGGACTCCAGCTAGATAGAAATAAAGGGGCACTCCCACCACTTCTGCCCTTGATGCCCTCCCCTCTGTCCTTTCAAGTGGTTTTCACCCATTGTCCAGACAACTTCAAACAGTGGTATGTTCTATTAATTACAAACAGTGGTATGTTCTATTAATTACATATATTGCTATGTTTTATTTAATACAGAATACATGTATGAGTGTAAGTTTGTTCTTTATTTCTAAAAGAACCAAAAGAATGTTTTTTTTGGTTGCAAAATTTCTTGTACAGATATATGCTCATTTTGTTTGAAAAAGTGTCCTTTTGTACCAAAAAGTATCCCTACTGAAAAGTGTCCTTTTGTACAAAAAAGTATCCCTACTGAAAAGTGTCCTTTTGTACCAAAAAGTATCCCTACTGAAAAGTGTCCTTTTGTACAAAAAAGTATCCCTACTGAAAAAGTGTCCTTTGGTACAAAAAAGTATCCCTACTGAAAAAGTGTCCTTTTGTACAAAAAAGTATCCCTACTGAAAAAGTGTCCTTTTGTACAAAAAAGTATCCCTACTGAAAAAGTGTCCTTTTGTACCAAAAAGTATCCCTACTGAAAAAGTTTCCTTTTGTACCAAAAAGTATCCCTACTGAAAAAGTGTCCTTTTGTACCAAAAAGTATCCCTACTGAAAAAGTGTCCTTTTGTAACAAAAAGTATCCCTACTGAAAAAGTGTCCTTTTGTACCAAAAAGTATCCCTACTGAAAAAGTTTCCTTTTGTACCAAAAAGTATCCCTACTGAAAAAGTGTCCTTTTGTACAAAAAAGTATCCCTACTGAAAAAGGTGTCTGTTAAGCACACCCATGTGAAATTGTAGCTTGAGTATTCAATTTTAAATAAGACATGTTTTCTCAATCAATCCTGAAAGGAGATGCTTCTCATTGTCCTTGTTATGATATATGTATACATGTTGTGTGTATCTATGTGTACACACATACACATCTATATAAACTGCTATCTTGAAATGCATATATATATATATATATATATATAAATAAATCTTCAACTAATGCAAGTTCATTAATTCTTCTGACAACTGATTTTTTGTAAAATCTAAAAGTAAATGATTAGTTCCAAAAGTCTTAAGAGTACATGATTAGTTATTTTTTGACTATGTTCTCTGACACATGAATATTAAAATCATGTGGTACTGAATAAACCACAGAAATGCATTTCTTCTGATATTGTTTGTACCTGCTAGAATCATATTAATACTCATTCACAGTTCTGAGTTGTTGCCAAAAAGAAGTGTAATTTTTTTCCAAGTTATTTCATTTTATATATGTGTTTCTTATTTTTAGCTTTATATTCCCATTACTTGAAATTCGTCAATTTATACACCTGTATGCTCTGTTCATTAGTAGTATTGATGACTGGACTTTAGAACATGCATTGTACTGCTTTCTGAAAACTTGTGTACACATGCATGTACATGCTTTATTCATAACATTTTTTATTCATAACATCTGTTGTTACAAGAAAGCAAGAACACAGAAAGCTCAGTATAAAACTATCTGAAAATATGTAATTCTATCATAATTTGGTTACCATAGCAACCAATTATGTCATGCCTTGCATGCTGAAATAAAGCATATTCAATGCCCATTCAGTCTATACACCAAATTACCCACTATAAAGAAAATTATTAATGTACAAAAGTAAACTCATAAGGGATGCTAAATTACTGACTTGATGGATGAGTTCTGGGCAAATTGGGCAATTCAACTTCCAAATCAATGTGCAGTTAAAGGTTTTTCTAAAGCAATAGTGGCCATTTTGGATGGTAGATCGGCATCCACTGAACATACCTGAAAGGCCTTGATGCCAGAATGTTCACTGTAAAATCATGTGCAAATTGGTTAAGCAGTTTTTAAGAAGTTGTAAATAACAACTGTGAACAGACCACACATGACACGGAATGCACTGAAGGACCATACCATAAGCTCACATGGCCCCACATTGAGGTGAACTAAAGAAGCAAAATAAATCAATTTTTCTTACTGGCTGCTGAATGAGCTTCCAGGAGTGTAACAGGATACTTCTCCTGTCGTAAATCCCATACACTGAGCACCCCATCTTGACCTCCTGCTGCCACCACATGATGCTGAGTTGGATGCTTATCTATACAAAGCAGGGCAGTCTGGTCTCCAGTGCTGCAAAACAATAGAGATAATGAAGTTCAAATATGTTTACCATTCGATGTTTTACTTGTACATGTACATGATAATTTTATTCTCACACAAGTAATCTAATACAACATTTGAAGCTGAATCAATAAATGTTGTCTTGAACCTACTTTAGCTAAATAGGAATTATGGGTGGTATCATATTCCAAAAATTTTTCTATGAATCTAAAATGGGCTAGTAATTGGCCAAATCCCAAATGAGAATTTTTTAAACATTATTCAAAATTTAAAAAACTGAAATAAAATAATCCTAACAATTTTGTTCCAATTTGACAATGGCAACTTTATCCTAATGAAGGTGGGACCCTGGGTGGTCTAAGGCGCTCATCTTTACAGATCACTGACATCTCACCTCTGTCTACATGGGGTCTAGCCTCAGCTTGGCCAATGTGGATATGTGAGAAAGCTTGCTAGTAGCTTCCCATGGGTCGGGGGTTCTTCCTGGGGTTTTCACGGGTTCTTCCTCCACTAAATATACTGGCCATCACGTATAGCCTATCATGTGCTGAAAGATCACATTAAACCCACAAAACCACAAAAACAAAAACTTTATGAAGGTGCTGGTTCTTTCCAAATATAGAAAATTACTTTGTTTTAAAAGAACTTATATTAAACTATAAACATCTGGAAAAGTTTGACAATACAAAAACAATGATCTGCAAAATATTGTTGGGAAACTGTTTTTGTTTGCATGAGTACTTTTATACAGGCTTTCTATAACCTGTTGATAACCTCCAACCATTCATGTGGTTTTGTCATACTGTTTTATAAAGATAATCTCATCTTTTAGCCTAAGCCAATACTGTAAATTCATTTATTTTCATATGTATGAATTCTTGTAGTTCTGCAAATAATGACTACCATCTATACTTCAATATAAATCGAGTTCAACTGCAAACTGTAGACCAGGATCTGCCGTCGCATGATGCAGCGGCAGATCTGGGTCTTTGCAGTTTGTTAGGAGTAATCAGTAGAACAAACAATACAGAACCTGATCTGCTGGCGTTAGGCAAAGGCAGATCGGGATCTATGTTGTTTGCAGCTTGACCTGACTTATAAACAAGCACATATGGTATTTCCTGGGTACTTAAATGTGTAGATTTGGGAAGGTGTCTCATTGTCACAACAGATGGATATTTATTTGTTGGATTTTTAAATTCATGCTTTGCAGCCACCATGAAAACCACACTAACTGGTATGCCATGAAGAATAATTAATTCATAGTAGCTCATTTTACAGACCAAATTTTTAACAAAATCCATCATGCAACTGTTTTGGAGGGGGTCTTTCAAACAAACGGTGTACCTAAGCAGCACTTGGTAGTTGCATATACCAGAATAAAGGTGTATGTTCACTTGTTATCCAAACAGTATGAATCTGAAATTTAATATTATACACTTCTAGGGACCAGCATTGAGATGCAAGAACCCTAGAATATCATCTTTTCCATTAACCGATCTGACCATTCATTCACACCTATAGTAAACAGCATTGCTCTGCAATCCTTGCACACAACTGGATGCCTTTTGGAAGGTGAATTGCCTATTAGATGTGCCTTTTAAAGTTGTCATCTTTTCAGGTCCCATTTTGACAGAGTTACTGCCCATTTTCTATCCCTATTACTTCCCCACTACAGCAGATCCTTGTAACCAGCACAACTCAGGAACTATTCAACATATTCTGATGCAATAGGAGCTAGTTCAGTTGGCAAGAGTACTGGATTTGTAATCCAAGAGTTGTGGATTTGAGACCCACCATAAGCTACCTCTGTACAGTGGTCCCCCTGTTATAAGTCCACCCTTTCTGCAGCAGGAAAGTGGTCTTATAAGAGGGGTGGCCTTTCTAGAGGGGGATCACACAGTTGTGAGTAATAACTACATATAATGTATAAGGTCAATAAAAACAATATGTGTTTCTAGTCGGTTGACCGTCCCTGTTTCTTGTTGCCGACCCTAGCACCCCCCCCTTTTTTTTAAATAAGAAAAATCACATTGCCGAAATTAATTTGTGCATCTAATTGAGCCGGTTTTGCCCGGTACTTTGAAGCGCTTGAAATATTATTTGATTTATATATAATGTTGACAAGAAAAAGAAAAAAAAAGAGACATACCTGCCTACCCTAATTTTAAAACCAATGCAATAGGAAACACACATATGGGGGGGGGGGGGGGGGGGGGCAAGGCCTAAAAGGTGTAACTAATTTTTATATATTTAATATTTTCATTTAAAAATCACCGGAATATTATCTGGTTATGGACTTAATGTGATAAAACTAATATCAATGTTATTTTTATTTTTTTTAAATATGAATAATCATCAATTGTGGTGCAAAACCACCTTGTCTGTAAATTCTGGGCACAAATATTTGGTTGCAACTATCCCTGTACATCCGTCGATTCTGTCTTTCCACTCACTGCAGTTGAATGTATATTGACGATGTTTATTTGAATCTTTGTGACATAAAATTTCTCAGTAGTGATCAAAGGACTCTCCCTCTTTTCATTTAGTCTAATTGCTTTCACTTTTCATTCTAAACTGAGAATATCTGACGCTATTTTGCGACAACATATTCCTCCGTGGGCAATATGTAGTTATCACATGAGATGCAGTGTTTACAAAGGAAGTGAGCTTGTCACATGATTGACTTGTTTTTGGGGTTTTTTTTCCTTCCTCCTTCCTCCAGTCTATTTGGTTTTGAGCTAAATCCCAAAATCTTAACCTACGCCAGTAAAATGTGAAATGTAGGTCACAGAAACAATCTTTTGTGGTAAGGGTGTGGTTCTAACAGAGATGCATACAATCATCTAGTTTGATGATTCTAGCATAAACAGAGCTAGAGAAATCAACTCATAACACAACATTTAACTTTCATAAATCTTAGTATAACAGCATATCCACAGGGTATAGCAGTATTATAGCTATAGGTATAGCAGTATTATACAGTTGATAAACCACCAATACAAGGTGCAAAAAAAAACTATTTGGTCATGAGCTAATGCAAAACTTAACCTAGGCCAGTAAAATGATACATGTAGGTCACAGTGGCATTTTTTTGTGGTATGGATATGGTACTAATAGAGATGCATACAATCCGCTAGTTTGATGATTCTAGCATGAAGAGAGCTTGAGAAATCAACTTAAAACATTTAACCAAAGTCAGTGAAGCATGAAATGTAGGTCACAGTGACCCACTTTTGTGATGAGCATGTACAACAAGATATATTCCCTCACCAATTTTCGTGAATCTAGGCATAAATGTGCAATGTTTATCACAGTGACATTCTTTTGTGGTAAGGATATGGTACTAAAAGAGATGCATGCAATCATAAAGTTTTATGATTCTAGCATGAACAGAGCTAGAGAAAGACTTAAAACAACATTTAACCAAAGTCAGTGAAGGATGAACTATATGACAGTGACCTACATTTGTGATGAGGGTGTAGCACTCCTCAAAAATGCATCCCCTCACCAAGTTTCAATAATCCAAGTATAACAGTATTTATACAGTGTGGGAAAATCCTGAGCTAAATGCAAGAACTTAAATCAGGAATGTGTTACTAATGTACATGTTTGTACCAATTTAGTCCCCTTCCTCTGGGGAGTAGGTGCTATGAAACCCACTCAAAACTGCTGACTAGGACATATGAAGAAAGAATGGCTGACGTTCAATGAGAGTGTATCTATCAATGTTTCCCACTGAGGAGCAAGATTGAGAGTAAAAAATCCCCTTGGGTGTCAAAACTCCCGGGGATCAGATTGAGTTAAAAACAAACCTTGGTGTCAGAACTGGGGGTAAAATTACAAATTTGGGGGTCTCTGATGCACAAATGAGGGTAAAGGGAAGCACTGTGTATGTACATGCTTTTATCTGTGCAGATGTCGATGCTGGGGGTAGTACAATAACCAACCTCTACTTCATAGAGGTGACCTAAAAATCTGTTTTGGATAATCTTTTCTTAAATAATTTCAGAACATTGTTCATACAGTGTGTATCAATAAATGGAATCAATATTATTATATCATTTCCTTGCTTATATAACATGATATACCATAAAACAATGACACTGTTCACTCCTGCCAGCAGTTAATCTTCTCACCGACAGTCACTGTAAATTTATGATCTCCAAACACCAAAATGATATGGTTTACTACCCATCATAAGGATGCTTAAACTTGATTCTTTCCTCATTAGACACAATGTTCACAAGCTCAGGAATGAGGATTTTCCATAGAGGTTAATATTTTCCCTCAACAAGCCTTGATATACTGTGTACCATGCCCCATCGAACTTACAGTGATTGTACAGTACCTCAACTTTCCAATGCTCTGAGAAACCAAAGTCTAATGAATCTGGATAGCACAGCCATTACATGCCCATTATGCTATCCCAGGTTTGATTCCCTGCTTTAGACACATGCACATGTAAGTGGTCACCAATCTGAAGTTGGTGCCTTTCTCAAGGTTCTCTGGTTTCCCCAACTCAATGACCACCATTTGAGCCATCAATATTATACGGTTAACGCTGTCTTAGCTTGTTGTAACAACTGGCACACAAAAGTTGTACAGTTTTCCTGGTGGTGGTGGTGGGGATATTAAGATAAACAAAGCGCCTGTTAAATGTATAGTAATAATGCTACTTTATGCAAATTATATACATTTTTTCACTTCGTGATATTTGTGCATTTAATTTTGTCACATAATGTTTTATAAAAGTGATCACTGACAGTGGAACACATTCTTGTCATGTATTGACTTCCACCCTGCGAGACGAGTTTTTTTTATATGGACTCAATGAATTTTATGATGATATACCACTTGTGAAAATGTCAGATCTGTTGAGAGAATACATCTAATTTCAGATCAGGCTCCTCCTATATTTTAAGTCAAAAGCCTGTTGGGCTTGTCGAACAAAAAAATCTAAATTTGCCTGAGAGAACTTCAATCTCACTAAACTAAATGCAGACTTTTATTTTAATGTTGTTGAAAAACCAGTACATTATAAATAGTTATCCCCATGTGGGCCCTTTAGTCATTTGAAGTTCGTCTACTGATCGTAGTACAACGCGAGGCATGTGACCTATGAATCGGGAACAGATTGCCCGGGGTTACATGTACCTATAATTAGTGCTCAGTTGGATTCAAGGAATAAACTGAGCTGCCCCTTGCTCACGCTTCTCGTTCCATTCTGAATCGTACACCACCTTCGGTCTTCGGAAGTATTTACCTGGACCAGTTACTATCTAGCTGAGGATTATTTAATCCCTTTATACCTTACAAATTTCAAATCAAGCCTTGTTCCGTCTGCACAAACTTTTTTAATTTGGAAAAATAAAGTTGTTAACGGCGAAAGCAATGTTAAAGAAATGCTATTTATAGTACAAAGCACAGCCTAATACACGTCCTAAGGTGCATGCGTGTGACGCAGATCCTTGCGCAGGTAAAACTAAAAGTCGGTACATTTATACTGTATAAAACGTGCACAATACCATCCGCTATAATCAGTAAAATTAAAATAAAGGCTACTAAACTATAGTGAAAAAAATTCTGAATCATAAAAATGTAATGTACGTAGAATATAGACTTTATAATTTCTTTGTTAATTATGCCACATATTTCCAAAATAATGCAGTCTGAATAAAAATGGCATAATATTTTTTAAAAATCATAATCAAGTACATTTAAAAAAGGAAATAATTCAGACATTATTATTATTATTATAGAAGACAAAAAAAAACAAACAAAAACATATACACATGCATGCAGAATAAGTAATAATTAAAATAATAATTATAATGTCTACATTACATGTTCTTTTTAAATGTTACTCAAATCGCTGGCATGCTAAAAGCCATGTAAATATGAATTAAGTATGATAGTACAGTGAAGACCGATTTAGTTGATTTAAAGGCTGCAGATGCTAGGGGTGTTTAAAGAACAGCAATTGCAACGTGCAACGTCGTGTGAAAAATAATAGTAAAAAATAGGGCCCTTTTGGTCATATGGTATTGGAGTCATGGCTTGTGGATTTTGAGTCAGAGCTTCTGCATTTTTTCAAGGCACCAGCCCTGGGCCTGTGTCTGAATTTTTTTTTCTTTGAACACTGGTGGACAAGGGTACTTCCATCCCAGAAGTTAAGCAACTCTATAGTGACAGGTATTTTATTACCGATATTAAAACAGCAATTATGACTCAAGACAAATGACACATGGTAGATACAGGGCCATACCTTAAGCTCACATGGTCCTACATGTAAGCAAACAATTTAAAAAAAAAAAAATACTCACACCAGAAATAAGGATGTTGGTTGATCAGATGGCTGTCGGAAATCAAATACTTTTAGCTGTCCTGTTGAGTTGACTGTTACAACTTCAGATTGCTTTAAGAATATTACATCATTTATTGTGCAACTGTCTGCTTTATCTGTGAAAAGAAAAGACAAAGCTTTATAGATCAGAGAATTAATTTTACTATTGTGACTTTGAGCCATGTACACTAGAGAACCTCTTTGAACCTTTAAAAGCTTACATGCCAACTATAATTATAGTGTTCTATGGATACATATGTATAGGGATGCGAGTAAAGTAAATTGCATCAACAAGCACTTCCACAATTCATGTCCTTAAATTCCACATAGACCAATGTCAACCATTATTTCAAATCTTTCCATCCCACAAAACCAATCCTCTTTCTATATTAAAAAACTTTCAAGCTCTTGCAACATCTAAATATTAAGGAAACGGAATATATGCCCCATAATTTGGTACACTTGAAGCTTTGAAACCCTTCTATAAAATGCTATAGAAACTTTTACTGCACATATGGAAAAACTCGTTCATACTGGAGTAAAGAGGCTGCTAAATTAAGTCTACTTCTAATCACACAAACCCCTCCCCCCTTCCTACTGCTTTACTACCACTTACATGATATGATGAACCTTATTCTCTAGATACTTCAAGAAAAAAAATCTCCTGCCTCCTCTCTCTTGTATTAGACAATGTGAACTTATCATTATAGTACCTATTCTCCTCAATGGAGGCCTGCGACCAACAATGAGAACATTCATTTTTCCATCTTCCCCACAGCTGACAATTGTTTCATCCTGTGAAGCAACACAAGTACAGGAACAGGTGTTCTGTGATGGAAAAGTGTGTAGTTTGTCCCATTCTTGTGACACACCAACGACCTAAATAAGAAAGGTGGAAGCCTTCACAAAGATGTCAATTAGTATCTACTATCTGAAGAAAAGATTATTACCTCAACATTTCTGGGACCTGAACAATACACCTAAAAGATCTTGTATTATAATCTGAAATTTAGAACAATAATGCTAACATTAAAGAAATTTATCTTCAAACTCCCGGCGTGATTATGATGTAAATGTCACAATATCTTCATTATTCCATGAGCAATACAAAAAAATCTGAGGTAACATTAAGACTACTGATAAAGGAAGATGGAATTACTGTAAAAACTACCAAGTGACTGCTGTCTTTGTGTACTTTTATAACAATGACCCATACTCCTCAGTGGGTTACATTCCTTTGGTAGGATAATACCACTACCACAGCATTGTAAATCTGGTGGTAAAATGTCTCATGTGGAAAACCATATGCTTTGATAACTACATCACAATGAATTTGTATTGCATTTGCTGCAATCTTTTCTCTTAAATGGTTTTAGTACAGAAAGCGAAGATTTTGCCTAATATGCAGAAGGAAAAAGTCTGAAATTCTTAACTTGCTGTGATGGAACACTGGGATGATGATGTTATAAGGTAGCACACAGCAGATGTCATAATATACCCATGACATCACGATGCAGTGAATGTGATATGCCATACAGAGACTGGTTCTTTATCCTTTGTGTTTAAACTGTTTCATTTTTGCCTTCTTTTTTCCTTTTTATATTCTAAAATTCGAGCTGATGAAAATCCTCCTCATTTGAGATGAAATCTCCTGATAAAATTTTGTGAATCTCCTGGTTTCCCTTTCTGGGTCATCACATGTATGCAATAAATCAAATGATGACATCTAATGGATGTTTGACAATATATCACAGAATCAAATCATGTGTGCCTAAATTCTTTTTCCAGCAGATCTGTTCAACTTTCTACCAGTGTTAACAAACTACAGAAACAGAAATTACAAAAATTGTCAAAAAATTAATGGAAATGAGAAAAATCCGAAGCACAGCAGCGATTAATCTACCCCTGCGTCCCGCGTGCAGCACGCACAAAAAATGGCAGGGACTCGTTAGTTGTTCATATGTGCATTCCTTTGGACGCAAGAAATTTTAAAGGAACAACAACGTGCTTACTGTGATTTTTGTTTAACAGGACTTTCTTTTCACTAGGCAAATATTATCTTTGCACTGGTCATGTGGTACCACTCACTCCTTAACAGTATACTATTATGGGATGTCATCAGTTCCCCTCATGTTTGCGGTTAAAATGCCGCCAAAGAAGATGATGAAAACTGACCCTAAGCAAAGGACATTGGATATTTTGTTTCATGATTCAAATTCCACTGATCAGCAGCATTTGGTTTCTTCATCTGATGTTCAGGATGCAAACATGTGCTCAGAATCCAGCGTAATGCATAAATTACCAAAAGTTCGACAGTTTCAGCAGAAGTGGCTAAAAATGTACTCGTGGCTGTCATATGACAATGGCAATGAAATAAAAATGAGGACTTTATGTATTGTGAGAAATGAGTGGACTTTCCTTAAGAAAGTAGTTCTGGCTCAGAAGTACCCACAAGATGTGATGTGTAAACTGGCATTTAATTGACCGCCACCACAGAGAGGATTTTCCAAACTTGCTCAAGTTAGCAGCACTTGCACTAACTTCAGCAGTACATACTGCTGGATGTGAGCGTGGGTTTTCTGCCCAGAACATAATCCTGGTTAAAGCTAGAAACAGGCTGAATATTGAGACTCAGCACAAACTGATGGCTGTAAAACTATGTACTGTGTCATTTGATTACAAGTCTGTATTACAGGCCTGGAGATCTAAGAAAGACAGGCGAATTTATTAACTAAAGTAAAGTGAAGAAGGAGTTGATCTTGTAGTTAATAATGACCTCGTTGTAATAATTCTGTATTATAAATAAAGAAAATTAATGTATCTCAATGTGTATGCCATTTATTAGCAGAATCATTGTACTCATTACATTTGAGCGGGACTCATTGTTTGAACATATGCGAGTCCTGGGACTCTTTGGGATGAAATTGTAGATTGATCACTGGCACAGTATACCAAACTAAGGCAAAATCAGGCATATATATTACCATAAATATGACACAGACACACAAGTTCCAATACTGTGATATACATCCTTAGTGATGCATTTAGTTTGACAGGAAACGATAACGGAATTTTGACAGCTAAGGTTTGTACTCTTTAAAATTAGACACAAGATAAACAAAAAAAGATATGTGACAATAGTTCTCAATTACTCATTCCACTTTTCTTCAAATCCCACTACCACCATATTCTTACTTACTGGCTCCTGAAAAGGAATCAAAATTCTGAGACTGTTTTCTTTGTCATTATTAATAATTCTCCTCTGTTAATTTTGTACAGTTATCTTAAAAAGCAGAAAAACTCTTAACATCATGTATTAGCCACTTGGGCTACCTGAATACACAAATGGTAGCCCTGAACCTGCATTCTTGAAGTTCATGATCTGGAGCCACAATATTTGTCAGACACTGCAATGATGATGTTTGTTTTTTTACCTGTGAATTTGGATGATGCCTAAAGACTGTGACAGACCCTGAGGATGAGGCTGTAACAAGGTGCTCTGTGCCAAGGAACTGAAAGAAAGAAGTCAAGGAGGTATAAAATTATTTGTAAAAATAAATGGCACATTTAATTTTTCAAATATCCCATGACATAATGTTTTGGACAATTTCTATTTTGTAAAACTACTTTGGCATGAATGTTATTGACTTTCTTATAAATTATTATTTAGGGCCAACTAGATATCATAAAAAGTCTTTGAATGAAAACCCCATCTAGATATATTTAGAGGGAATACCAAAAACAAGATTTTCAATGTGGCAGCCATAGTAGCCATGCTCGAGGTCAGAAAACAATTTAATTTATGACCAACTGCATATCATAAGAAGTCATTTAGTAAAAATCCTAATGTAAATATGACATCTGTTCAGGTGGAGCATCGACAACAAGGTAAAGATGGCCATGTTGGATGTCAAATAGGCACCATTTTCATTTCAAACCATCTACATTGTACGAAGCCTTTCAGTGCCCCTCCCCAGTCAATATGACCATTCGTTTAGTAGTAGTGACAAGATTTTCAAGATGGTCACCATTACAGCCATATTGGCCATCTGTGGAGAACCATTTTCATTCAAGACCAATTGGACCTGTGATGAATGTGTGTGCAAAGTTTCATGGAAATCCTCCCAATAGTTTAGTATTAGTAGCAATAACAAACATGCTAACTGACACAAAAATGAACGACAGGCCATAGCACAAGATTTTCTTGTCTTTGACACTACAGCCTATTTTTAGCCGACAAACAGCTGGAATTTGTAGCTAAAGAGAAAAGCATGCTGTTAGTCTTATATAAACATGTTTTGTATATTTATTGTAGGAGAGTTTGAAATGGTTAACGGACTTCATATGCATGTTGCCAAATTTAAGTGCAAGTCTTAAACAAATGCAAACCTGTGAAAGACTATTGCATCATAAAAAGGTGTTTATTTATAAATCTGTGCTTAAATGACATCTGTAAGCCTTGATTTATAATAGGTTCGTGAAGAAACAGGAGTGATTTCTTCAGAAAGCACACATGTGTAAAATCCCCACAAATATTAAATAATTTCCTCCCAATATGAGCAAGTGCATGAAAATTGTGAAAATATTATTTGCTGGGAGCTTAAAAAAAAACTTGAAACCATCATTAGTAGGTTATTTTAGTGACATTATTCATTACAGTGACATTTTCTGCATACCACACAGTGTTCATTTAAGCATCGGATTGCTTGACATTTGCCAAAAAATCAAGTGCTTACTTATATGACATTGCGACAGAGATGTGATGATTTCATTTCTTATCAAGCTTTTACAAGATTTTTTTTACCAACTGCACTGATCTGGTGACAATGTTGAAAATGGTGGAAATTTTATTTTCACTACTTATGGGTTATGTCTCTGCTATTAAATGTAGTTTTAGTTCATATGACCCAGGGCTGAGCAAATCTGTCTGACATATGAACTCACTTCTCCATAATGAATCCCATCTGCAAAACTAAAATTTTCATGCACCCAGTATGCCTTACGCTTGGTTCCTTTGCTATCATTGAACATATATACAAATGAGTAGGATAAACTATAGATTAATGTCAGATACTTTAATTATGTTACCTGTACTTAGTGTTCTCATTGTTAGATTAGTCAATTGAAATGAGTTAAGAACAATACCATGACCACTAACTCTTATGCAGGTAGGATTAGCATGCCTTTTCACTTTCTTATTCTACACCCATTACTTTTAAACAAAAGACTAATTAACATCGTAATACAATGCAGGTCAACTTCTTATTAAAAGTTGAACATTTTAAGATGTTGTTTCCAATTTCCACTAACCGCCATTTTCGACTACGAAACAAGTGATATATCAAGGTTTCATTTACCAATTTTTATCGCAATTTCACATTCAACAATAAGGGGCTTTTTTTGTGGCATTTTCTATAAGAAAAATGGAATCCACACCTGTGTCCGCGTTATAAGCAAGTCCACGAGCTATCCAGACATGATGTAGCGAGGGAGTGGTGTATATAGTTAGCAATTCATTTCATTATTCATGTTTTTGTCTTTTTACATACTAAAAATGACTGATGAAAATCTTCCCGATCTGAAGTATATCTCCTGATCAAATTTTTTAAACCTCCTTATCTGCCCTTTTTGGGCTGTCATACGTATGAAAGCTATAATGTAAAATTATCGATCTTTAATAAATGAGCTATTTTCACAATTAAATTACTTCAGTAAATGTAAAACGTTTCAGCATGCCTATCTACTGTCACCAGCACCCATAGAACACCTGCTAATATGTGTACAGGACCTAGCACTCCTAGCCAGTGTCACAAACTGACTGCTGACAGCATGCTGTATACATGTATATCTCAGTCTCACTTGTTAGCAAAGATCAAAGAGGGCACTTGGCTCTGCAGAGCCCTGACTTTGTAGCTGATGTTTTCAAAACCTAACATAACCAAGAAAAAAGTACTTAACTAATTCTGACAAAGAGTCAGATCCCAACTTATGGCTGTGATAATACTGCTTTACCTGATACAGATATGAAAGCCAGCAAGCTTTAAACAAGAGTCCCTCGAAGGGACTGATGCTCTATGTGGCAAAATGATTTTTCAGAAATTCAAATCAAGACCATTTCTTCTTTTTAATTGCTGAGTGCTGAATCTTCAGCAATAACAAGATTTCCAAATTAGCTGCTGTGGTGGACATATTGGATGTCAGGTCAGGCATCTCCTGCTACTGAAGTAACAGTAGATGGTACTACCTGTGACTGTTGATCCAGAGTGGACAGCTACACCTGGCTCCCTCTGGAAAGTCCATCATGGTGGATCAGGTGACCAAGCAGATATGCTCATCCCCTGGCTGAATGCAGAGCACAAAGCATCAGCTAAATGCAGTTGATGGCCATCCACTGCATCCAGACATGTCTCCAGACATGTCTCGACATTGTCATGCCACTGGATTCAGACAGGCCTGGACGAGAGAGTGAGGGCAACTCTGCACAACTTTCCCTCACTTAAATCCAACTCACACACAAGTCATGACACTATTCCCCTCCCCCCACCAGATACCTTCAAGTCCTGTGGCGATGGGTGAGTGGCAAAGCAGCAAGTCTGGATACACTGGGAGCTGTAGCTGCAGACCTGCACACAGGCAGCTCAGGGCATACGATCGTTTTTCACTGGACCGAAGCAGCAGTGGTACTCGGCAGCCGCCTGGGTGACTGAGTAGCCTTTGTTACTATCACACTGCTCACCTCCGTAGCATGAGGAAGGGGCTAGAAAAGGTGCACTAAACATTGCCTGTTTCACCGAAACCCTGGTCAGCACACCACGGCTGACAGGGATCCCACCTTAGCGGTCGAAAACCTAACAAGACAAAGGTGATGCAACTCACCATTGCTGCCTGGAACTAATGGACAGTACATCAGCAGATAGACCAGAGAGAAGAAAAACTCTAGTTGGTAGAGAACTGGCCAGATTCAATATCCAGATAGCAGCCCTTATTGAAACTCACCTAGCTGAGGAAAGATAACTCACTGAAATAGGAACCATCTACACCTCCATCTGGAGTGGTCGAAGTAAAGAAGAGCGACGTGAAGCTGGTGTTGGGTTTGTTAACAAATCACAGCTAGTTAGCAAGCTCACAAATCTCCCAAAGGGCATGAATGAGAGACTAATGCAAATGAGACTCCCACTGTCTAGAAAAAGACATGCAAATATCATCAGCACCTTTGCACCCACCATGACCAACCCAGATGAGACCAAGGGCAAATTTTATGACGACATGGAGTCTCTTATTGTAGAAGTACCAAAGGCAGACAAGCTCTTCATCCTTGGTGACTTCAATGCAGGAGCTGGCACAGATCACCAGACATGGCCAGGTATCACTGGCAAAAATGGATTTGGCAAATGCAACAACAACAGACTCCTACTAAGAAAATGCACTGAACATGACCTCCTAATCACACACAAAGTATTCCACCTGCCAAACCACTACAAGACGTCTTGGATGCACACACGCTCCAAGCACTGGCATCTTACTGACTGCGTCATCGTCAAGAAAAGAGACAGACAGGATGTCTGAGTGACGAAGGTCACGAGATGTGCAGAATGCTGGACTGACCACAGGTTCATAGTCTCCAAGCTCAATATCCAGAGTCAGCCTAGCAGACGACCACAAGGCAAAACAGTGCCCCAAAAGCTTAATGTCGCCAAATTGAAACAGGAGAATGTGAAACAGGCATTTGTCGAAGAACTGTGCAGCCAACTGGATACAATCAATATAAACTCCGAGAATGTAGAAGAAAACTGGGCATCCTTCAGAGACTCTGTGTACTCAGCTGCATCCAAAACCATCAGTCACACCACATGCAAACATCAAGACTGGTTTGATAAGACTTCTGAATGAAAAACATTGGCTACAAGAGGCCTATTCAGAAGACACTACTTCATCATCTAAGAAGGCAGCCTTCAACAACATCAAGAGGACTGTCCAATGCAAACTCAGAGTTGCAAGACTCATGGCTTAGCAATAATGCAAATGAGATTCAGTCCTATGCAGACAGAAATGACATGAAGAACTTCTATGATGCTTTGAAGACAATCTATGGACCACAGTCATCAGGAACATCTCCAATACTAAGTGCTGACAGCGCCATGCTGCTCACTGACAAAGAAAAGATACTTCAAAGATGAGCAGAACACTTCAACAACATCCTCAATCAACAGTCATTGATCAGTGAGGAAGCAATTGATCGACTGCCTCAAGTGGAAATCAACATATCACTTGCTGAAACTCCAGAGCTAACTGAAACTGTGAAAGCAATCGACCTGCTGTCAAATGGCAAAGCACCAGGAGCAGATGCAATATCAGCAGAAGTCTACAAAGCAGGAGGCTCGTACATGGCACAGGAACTGACTGAACTCTTTCAGTCAATGTGCACTCAGGGAACTATACTCCTGGAATACAAGGATGCATTCATCATCCACTTGTACAAGCGGAAAGGCAACAGACAATCCTGCAACAACCATTGGGGCATCTCCTTGCTGTCAATAGCCGGCAAAATCCTAGCCAGAATTCTGCTGAATTGTCTTCTGCATCACATCGATCAAGGACTCCTCCCTAAGAGTCAGTGTGGCTTCAGGAAAGGAGGGACAACAGACATGGTGTTTGCAGCTCATCAACTCCTGGAGAAATGCCAGGAACAGAACTCTAACCTGTACATGACATTCATCGACCTGACAAAAGCCTTTGACACAGTCAGCTGTGGAGGCCTTTGGAAGATCATGGCAAAATTTGGTTGCCCAGAGAAATTCATAGTGATGGTTCAGCAATTCCATGATGGCATGCTGACTCATGCTGAGGATAACGGTGAGTCATCTGAACCATTTCCAGGCACCAATGGAGTCAAGCAAGACTGTGTGTTGGCCCTAACCCTCTTCAGTATGATCTCTGCCATGCTTACTGATGCCTTCCGTGACTATGACAGTGGGATTGACATCCAATACCTGACTGATGGCAAGCTGTTCAATATGAGAAGACTACAGGCGAAGACAAGTTACAGTGACTGTTCATGATCTCCTGTTTGCTGACAACTGTTCCCTGAATGCCAAATCTGAGTCTGACATGCAACACAGTATGGACCATTTCTCTTCAGGTTGTGACAATTTCTGTCTCACAGTCAGTATCAAGAAGACAGAAGTGATGCACCAACCTGCACCAGGAAAGCCTTACACAGAGCCTACCATCACAGTAAATGGCCAAACCCTCCTTGCAGTGGACAAGTTCACCTATCTTGGCTCATGTGCAGTCCACATTGATGATGAAACCAACACCAGAATTTCTAAAGCAAGTGTGGCATTTGGCAGACTACATGCAAATGTGTGGGAGCACAGAGGCATCAGTCTACAAACAAAACTTAAAGTCTACAAAGCCATTGTGTTGCCAACCCTGCTGTATGCTTGCAAAACCTGGACGATGTACAGACGCCATGCCAAGAAGCCGAACCATTTTTACATGGGCTGCCTGAAGAACATGATGAGGATAAGATGGAAGGACAGGGTCCCAGACACTGAGGTTCTCACACAGGCAGGCATTCCAAGCATCCACACTCTGTTGATGAAATCAGTTTAGATGGGCAGGCCATGTCACCAGGATGTCAGAAAGGCGACTACCAAAGAAGATCTTCCATGGCGAGCTGGAGGGAAAGCGATCTCATGGTGGTCAGAAGAAATGTTTCAAAGATTCCCTCAAGTCATCCTTGAAACACTTCAACATTGACCCTGAATCTTAGGAAGATCTCAGACAGGAACATCCATATTGGAGCTACAGACTTTGAACCGAGGAGAACTGCAGAGGCAAGGCAGAAGCACAAGCAGCGTAAATCTGCAGCACATTTATCAAGCTGTCACAGATAGTTCAGAGCACAAATTGGCCTGATCAGCCACTCACGCGCTCACACAAACCAAACCAGTTAGTGATGTCATGGTCACCTTTGAACTCGAAGGAAGAACAACAAAATCATTGTATGTTAGATTAACACCTTTCATTAAGGACCAAGCAGACATCATCAGAAGTCTTTTCGAGAAAACCCCATGTCTGTATTCAGCGGGAGTAGCTACAACAAGAATTTCAAGACAACCGTCGTGGCAGCCATACTGGATGTATGATTGGCACCATTTTCATTTCGGACCAACTAGGTATCACAAGAAGTATATTGGTGAAAACCCCATGTTGATATAACCATCCATTTGGAATGAGTAGAAATAACAATATTTCCAAGATGGCCACCATGGTGGGCATACTGAGGGTCAATTTGCATCATTTTCATTTAGGATCAACTAGACACCACAAAAACTCCTCTGATAAAAACCTCACGTCAAAAGGACTTTCCATTAAAGTGGAGTAGCAACTTACTTGAACCCCTCAGATTTCCACCTATAAACCCTACAAATTATAAATCCCATTTCTGACAGGAGTTAGTCATCCTTGACAATGTGTACAAGATGAAGTTTCTGAGCAAGATGTATGCAAAACCCCAATACAATATGCCAAATTTGAACTGTTAGAGAAACTTTATGCCATGCCTAGTGGTTTAATTTGTGTCAAAGTTATGAAAAACACAGAAATCCTGCATTCCAACAGCATCGTAGCATCATAGTCTTCCCCAGTAATTATAACACTTCACTTTAACCAGTTCCATCTGATCTTTTTTGCTACATCCTTTTCTATTTCTTTCTATTTCCTTCCTATCAAGAATTTTCACCATCTCTAGGAATAACTGATCTTCAATCAAGTCACATTCTACTCATAACTGCTCTCCAATGATATAGGTAAACAATGCCACTACCTGCGCAGACAGTGTGACCCCAGGATCAGCCTCATTTTGAGTTGTCATCTATCATTTCTGCATTGAATTTTGGTAAAAAAGCTGGTAGAGCTGCTGAATCAAGGCTTTAAAATTTCTATATTTTCCATTATTTGTTGCAAATCCCTTGAAAAATTAGGTACAAACAAGAACATGCATTTCTGCAATAAAGAGGCGGAAATCAACATGTGATTGCAGTGGTGTTTCAAGAGAAATGAGAGTGCCACCTGAGCAGTTTGGATCAACTCTTTTGCACCTTTTGGCAAACACTATGTCAGGTGATGATACATGTACATGCAACAGTCAATTCTGCTGGCTGACTCGGGACTATTATCCAATCAAATGAGTGCTTTAGGTTTAACTCGGAAGTAAGTGCTAATTTATGATGAAATGTTAGGTCTATTACCAATGCTTGATTCATACCAATTTCTCAAAAATCATGCCAAAATTTAAACTGAATGCATGAAACCTACACATATTTGCAAACTGTACTTTTATTTCTTTGCTAATTCGCTCCTTTACTGGAGTGGGGACTTTCCCCCTAAATTTTCACTTCAAGAATGGACCCAGCTTATGAATCTGACTCTACACCCATTCATCCAACCATTAACACCTCAAATTCACATTGATCCTACAGACACCCAACCATTAACACCTCAAATTCACATTGATCTTACAGACACCCAATCATTAACACCTCAAATTCACATTGATCTTACAGACAACCAAGCATTAACACCTCAAATTCACATTGATCTTACTGACAACCAAGCATTAACACTTCAAATTCACATTGATCTTACAGACACCTATTACGCATGAAAAAGACAGAATTCCATTAAAAAGTATACATTTTTACATTTTTCATGTCTGCTGATAATACATCATTTGAAACTTGAAAAGCTGCTGAGACTGAAGATACCAAGTGTGAAAATCATGCAGACCCAAGTTATGTGTGTTAAAATTAGTGCAACAGGTCTTTTTCAGTTTTAGGGGCCCAAAGTGATCAAGTGGTCAAAGGCACTCGCTTGTACAGATCACTCATACATCTCACTTTTGCCCATGCAAGTTTCAGTCTCGGCTCGACCAATGTGGGTATGTGAGAAAGCTTGCCATTATCTTCTGCTGGGTTGGTGGTTCTTCCTTCACCAAATATACTAGATGCCATGAACAGCCTATCATGTGCTGAAAAATGGCATTAAACCCCACAAAACCAAACCAAACCTTTTCCAGTTTTTTCCTTGATGACATTTTTTTTTTCAAGGTTCACTTATGACCCTTACTGAACAGAATTAAAAAACATTCTGGCTTAAAAAAATCATGCAAGTCTCAGGGAAAATGTCTGTCATTACTTTATTCAGCACAGTACACTTATCACTACACTACTTGCAAGGAATCACTGGCACCTGATAAAAGCTATAGCACAGCTCACGCGATTGTTCAATTCCCCATGCTTTGCGGTGGGGGTGGAGAGAGAGGCCCCGATTTATCTACATCATTATCTCTTTCGCGAGCAATTTGCTTATTTTTTTATACTGAAAAAAAAAACAACATGATCATTCAGTTAATTATAAACATTTCCTAGTTCTAAGAAAGATAATGTATGATATATAATGCCAAATCAAATTTTAGATAAATTTTCCGAAGCATTTCTTGATCATTGGCTGTTTTTAGTAAAGTTTCTCTCTCTCTCATAAAATATGGATCCAAATCACTAATGCGCAAGTTATCGTAATAAGTTGCTCTTAACATTAGAAACATTTTTTTTTACATGCTTCGGTAACAGTATAAGTATTGGTCAATAGAGCATCAGTCCCTTCTTGCCTAACTTTCTTCAATTAGCGGCCTCATCATTCACAACAAGTCAAAAAGATGTTCCTGCCACAAAATTTTTCGTGGTTCTGCTGATGTTTTGAAGAATTTTTCATTAATGTAAGTTTTTAAAAAAACACACTAAAATGCTTATTAACGTTAACCAAATGTTACTTTTTCGATGCCTGACATGTCAACATTTTTAGGCAATCTTCAGAATTTAAATATACTGTACTAGACATTATAGCATTATGGAGGAAAAAGAAATAAATTTTTCCGCCAGTGGGTGTGAACTCACAACCTCATGCTCCTCTGTATGAGTGTGTGTGTGTGTGCCCAAGTCAACCACTTTATCCACTTGGCCACAGTAACTGTAGCTGTTATGCAATATACCACATACAGAAACATGCCAAACACTTTTCAAAGAAATTAGTTTACACTTTTTTTGGTCTCAATAACCAAAAACTCCAACAGTCACAAACAGGAAACTGCATACTTTAACATCTGCATCAAAATAATTATAAGAAACAGATCAATATTATGATTAGGTCATTGACATATCATTTCCATATGATTTACTATTTTTTCTATGATGATAAAAAATTGTTTTTATATTTTCCCCTTACAAAAATGAGCAATTAATAAGATACATGTGGAGACAATACATACATGTAGAATGCACTAAATTTGTTGGAAATTAAAATCTCTGAACATGAGATTTGACAATTTTCCACATTATTATTCATTTCAGCAATAAGTTGAGTTCAGATTAATTACAAACAATTATCAAACTTCCGCTGTTAATGGCGGGACCATAATTGGGGCTGTTAAGTACAAAGTGCCAAGTCAGATGGCTTCATACAATAAAAACACACTTTTCCCCAGCTGAGATTGACATCATCTTTTGATGCTAACCATTGATTTCTGTAAACACCTGCTGAAGTCAAGTCTTTATTAGGGAGAGACCAATTAATTTTCTAAAGGGTGGTGGTAAATGCTTCAAAACTATTGCCTTGCTCTGAATTGTAGTATAAAAAAAGACAGTTTTCCAATCCTTCATATTACTTGACACAAATTTATCTTGTGTTGAAAGCAAAAAAATATCCCGGTCAGAAAGAACATTCTAACCCCATATAATAAATGGTCAGTCCCTTACAGTAAACATGCAGACAAAATTGAACTAGTTCAAAGTTGTGTATATTCAGCCTCGTGACTGTGCCATTACTGCTTAAACACTAAGAATGAGGTTAGTATTTCAGTGTAAATTCAGTGTTTTCTGTTTGGTTGTTTTTTTTAAAAACAGAAGCTGTTGTCAATTTGGAATTTAATTGTCCATATCTCAGAGGATTACTTTTCCTTTGGAACAATAGGATAAATTTATGCTGTTCAAGAAGCTCAACAAGGTGTGCCTCTCATCAAGTCAGTGCATAAGTTTGTTCAGATTTCTTTGAATAAAGCAAAAGCAAAAATTATTGCAAAAGACGTCAATCAACCTTTCTTAAATATACATGTACTGAATATACAAGACTTTTTAAATTATTTTTTTATTCTCCAAATATATGATCGAAATAAAGATGACCGATTCTTCAAATGGTATCTGGTTGTAAATTACTCTTGACATCTCAGTCTTTCCATGAGTGGTCTTCATTCATTGGCTGTTCAAATGTCAATCAGTAATGTCAACCAGCCCCTCCATGGTGGAGTTGCCATCGGTGTGCCTCTCAAGGCACGGTGGTGATTTGTAGGTATTTATCCCTCCAACACGGAGAGTTAATCGTGAAGCAAAAGTTGAGGGGATTAAGTCCCCCACCGCAAAGCGTGGGGATTCGAAAATTCGCGTGAGCTGTACTGTAGATACTAGAAGGGTTCTAAACCTATGGTCTTCACCCTAAACATAATATTTTCATCATTTGAAGCCATTTTAGTATCAAGTTTGCATCAGGTGCCTTTGTAAAAAGCAAAGTCAGCTCCTTTGCAACATGTTCTAGCCAGACAAGTTGGCCAAATAGGCAAAAGTAATCAATAAGTTAAGAGTAGAAAAAGCACATATATTTTCAAGGTGAGAATATGCATCAACTTGGCCCTGGGATAAGCAAGTACTCAAGGTTTTCTTTGCACAGCAATTTTTACATGGTAAGGATGAGTGGACAAGTGGTTTTCCTGAGCTCAGCTTATGTCTGGTTGGTGGTCTACTTTCATTGTAATCCAACATTGGACTATATATTAAATGCAGTCATTGAAAAGGACACCCACAGCATGGAATTCTGCATTGAAAATTACTCCAGCATATCAATAAAGTCTTGTGTACCTGCCACATAAATAATGCTGGAATTGCATCATTACCCAGGTTTAGCTTTATCAAAGTCACATATAGTTAGGTCCAATCCCTCTGAAATTTTCTCATGGTGGATCTGACTTGAATTATACCGCTCTTAATACCATGATCATGGGAATGTACCGATGGTGCAACTTTATGGACAGTAGTTTCAGTAAAAAGATCATATACAGAGGTACCTCTATAACTGCTTGGCTTGATGTTATTGTCTATGTCTACTTTGTCTGATGCTTAGCACTCAACTGAAAATACAGTGTCGAGTGTTGGTATCGATCTTGACAAGTGTTTGATTTGTCCTCATCCTGACAGTAGTACTGTTTTAATCATTCAAGTGACCAACCTCTGTTGTAGGCATATTGTTCTTTTGTTCTCTTTTTGGAGGCGAGTATTTAAAGAGATTAATCAACAATATTAAATATCACAGGGCTCAAAAAATTCATGCCAGCATGCTAGCATTTTTCTAGTAACAATTCTGATATTGCTAGCTAAATAAAAAGAACTAAAAGTTTCTTGCTAGTGATATTTTGAAAGTATGTTAACATTTTTATTTCAAATTACAAAATATGCCAAGTGACCTTGAAAATAGCCAGATATTTTGCTAGTTGAAAATATTACAACTAAATGCTGCTTGTACTGACAAAAAAATAATTTTGAATCCTGATATAAAATAAATATGCAAGCTTTGACAGTAACAAATCCATAAATTTAAGTACCCACAAAAATGTCTTTTTTTTCTCTCACAAAACCACGAAAATTGATACCCATGTCAATAAATGGAACCACAATACCACTGAATAAAGTTATGGGGTCTGAATCTATACTCTTTTAAGAATTCTTAAGTACTCAAGGCAAATATAACCTTTATTCATCAAACAAGATGCATATTTTATACCTGTAAGTCCTGTACATCTCCTCTGTGCAGGGTTTCACATAGAAGACGAGGTTCCTTTTCAACCATTTCATTTGAGCCATCTTCTTCCATGTCTTCATCACCCTGGGAGTCTCCTGGCAGATGCCATATGCTGAGTGAATTACTCTGTGGAATACCAATGATAGCAATAATCAAGATCATTATTATCCAAATTATTTAGCAGGGGAATACCGTGATACCCTCCATCTGTTTATGTGTCTATCTATCAAATATATGACAAGAGTCCCTTGAAAAGACTGATGCTCTTACTGACCAAGAATAATTTCCAGGAATTAAAGCTAAGACGATTTCTTCTTTATAAGTGCTGAGTGCTGAAAATGTAGGGGGGGGGGGGGGGTAAAACTAATTTTAATTATAATACTTACCTGCCACTATTGTTTAGCTTACTCTTTCCACAATGGAAAACCCCTCATCCTGGCTAGATGCACCATCCTCCTGTTCTAGAAATTCTTACAACATGTGCATCGACCGAGTCTGACTTTTATCATCTGCCCAGACTAAATAGCACAGCCTCATTTTTTTCCTGGGACCTTGACAAATGAAGGGCATCCATCAGTTTGATATGACCATCCATTCAGAGTATCAATAACATGATTTTCAAGATGGCCACTGTGGTGGTTATATTGGATTTCTGAGCAGCACCAATTTCATTTAAGACCAACTAGACATCATAAGAAGTCTTCTGGTGAAAAACCCATGTTGATATGACCTTCCATTCAGGTGGCAAAATAATAATATGTGTTTCAAGATGGCTGCCATGGTGGCCATATTGGACATCAGATCGACACCCATTTTTATCGAGGACCAAGTAGACATCATAAGAAACCTTTTAGTGGAAACCCCATATTGATACAACCATCTATTCAGGAGAAGTAGCAATAAAAAGATTTTCAAGATGACCACTTTGGTGGCCATATTGGATGTCTGAGCGGCACCATTTTCATTTAGTATCAACTAGACATAATAAGAAGTCTTCTGGTGAAAACACTATGTCAGTATGACCATACATTCAGGAGAGCAGTGTTCTCCCGAGGGCCTTTTACCGTTGCGGGCCCACTACGCTATCGTTTCAAACTCCGATAACCCCGATGCTTTAGAACCTGCCGCTACGCTATGCTCTTGTGCCGCTATGCTTTGATGTTTCCCACTACCCTTATAAATGAATCTGTTAAACAAACATCCGGTCACCTAATTCAAAGCCCCACTCAAATGACACCTGTTCTTACCTCTTCTGGGGTATTTTATTAAGATAATCCAGGATAATTGCTCACTCACTTAACCATTATCCATTGTAACTGGCTTGCGTGATCACCGATGCGCGACCTTTGGTGACGGTTTCGTCTGCACCTAGTCACATGATTGGCCAGCAAGAATGGAGTCTACTGGTAGTGTTATATATATATATATATATATATATATATATATATATATATATATATATATATATATATATGTCAGTCGTTTTCATTAACAGCCAAAGCAGTTGCACTGATTAAATTAAAAATTATTGTGAAAAATTAACACACCACTTTCCAAGAAACGAAAAATTACCCAGCGCCCGGCTAGCCCCATGTTGGCCTGGTTATGACAATCAGAAATTAGCGTCACGAATAGTGTCTGTGATTCTGATTCCAATAGCACCAGCATGATTTCCAAAAAGAACGATATCAAGAAACGAAGGACGGGATTTAATAATGAATGGAAGACGTTATTCCCTTGGGTGGAAATCGCTGGGTCGGATGGTAAGTTTTCCATATTGCTAACTTAAGTGAGTGCTGCCCTATTAATTTCTCTTTTCTGTCTATCCAAGTAATAAACGGAACAATATTTATCTTCCAGTTTTACCTCTTTTGAAAAGATATAAATAAAAAGTATTCCTTTATAAATATAACTAAAATAATTTCATCCATATTCTTACTTATTATTCAGTGAAGTCATGACCTCAAAAGTTTATTCCACCTGGTCTATATCAAATTCTTGAAAATAAGACTGTAATTACATATATATTTTGCAGGTATGCTGTGTAAATTGTGCCGGAAGAATTTTTCCATGGTAAGTAACTTAATTAGGATTCAGGTATATTTGCCTCTTTTTTGTACATCCATTAATAAATTTTATGTTCCATTTTTTTCAGATTGTGAAAGGTCATTCTCCTCAATGAATAGAATTAAGAGTGTTTTAAGGAACAGGTTGTCACAGAGGGTATTGAACTACCTGATGACAATCAGTACTGAAGGACAATCCTTAAAAGACTTTAATTGTGATGTTGCAGTCAGTTTATATGGTGAAATGAAGAAAAGACGAATATCATTTATTTAAATTAAGAAATAAATGAGATATGCATTGTTGTTACTGTTATAATCTAGGTAAATAAAAAATACTATGTAAATATATGCACTTCTTTTTATTTCATTGATATTAATTTGTTTCACTTTTATGACGTTAACACGCGCTTTGGAAAACATTTTATGACCCAAACACGCGTACCCCGATGCTATCGAAAATTTCTGGGGAGATCACTGGAGAGGTATCAATAACAAGATTTTCAAGATAGCTATCACATCAGATCGGCACCATTTTCACTGAGGACCAACCAGACATCATAAGAAATCTTTTAGTGGAAAGCCTATGTTGAGAGGACCATCCATTCAGGAGAAGTAGCAATAACAAGATTTCAAGATGACCACTATGGCAGCCATATTGGATGTCTGAGTGGCACCATTTTCATTCAGCATCAACTATACATGTTAAGAAGTCTTCTGGTGAAAACCCCATGTCAGTATGAGTAGCAATAAGATTTTCAAGATGGCTGCCGTGGTGGCCATATTGGATGTTCAAGTGGCACCATTTTCATTTAGGACCAACTAGACCATGGGATGAATGTGTGTGTAAAGTTTCATGGCAATCCTCCAGGCAGTTTAGGAGGAGTAGTGATAACAAACTTGTGCTAACGGATGGATGGATGACAGACCATCCCATAAGTTCTTCTAGTCTATAACCAGTAGAGCTAAAAAATGCACAAGACACATGTGGAAAAACATATATAGATGTTTTCACACAAATGGGAATTGGTGCTGTATCTAAAAATAAACTTCTACAAACATCTTGAAAAATGGATAAAGAGAGCTCTTTTTATGTGGACTTCAATAATTTTAAGCCATTATTTTCCATGTGGACACTATGCATTATATTCACCCTCAAAGTTCAAAGCTTTGGTAAATGTACATTTTTGGCACCCAAGAAGAGTGGCCAGAAATTGGTCTACCCCAGTAGGGGTGACCTCCTTTGAATAATTACATGTATGTGCTATTCTCATCTGTCATAATTTGCAATCATATTTTTCCTGTCAAAAAATAAAAGATCCTTCAAGAGAAAAGAAAACTTTTTATAAAACTAAAGAAAATGTTAAAGATAAATTACTGAAATAGTTCTTGACTGGAAATCAACTGGGAGGTTGAAACCTGCACACTCCTCCAAGGAAAAAACATTTGACAACATTGTGGAAATTTTAACATTACGAGGGCCTTGACCCTTTGAGGGTGAGTTGAAAACATACTGTCCACATTAATAGAGAAAAGAACAGATGCAATGAACAACAATATGAAATTAATAAAGCACGTGTAAAATGGAACTTTCTTTGTCTTGTTGTGAAGCCATTTGCACTAATACATTTCTACATTCTACCTTTCATGATGCCATTTGAAACCAAGTTATATAAATATCTCCATTTATCCTTCAACACCCTCTCTTGTGTATTATGTGCAGGTATGCATCAGTGCTCTATTAGTGTAAAGATAAAAGTATGAGAAAAGATGAATGTACAATACTGATAATCCATGTTATGACTCTAGATCTTAAAAATATGTAACAGAAACCAACAACGTAAGTAATATCAACAAGATATTTATTTCCCTACAATACAAAGTGAAATTCAAGAGATACTTACAATATTGTGAATCAAATTCCAAATAATCCTAATCACAAGTCCAAAAATACAGAGGAGTTCCAATAGTCTTGAATGTCCTGACATAACACAATGATACAATCCAGAATGTCTTTGAACTAGTTCACAAAAGTCAAAAGTAAGGTATTAATTCAAAAGTCAATGAGCAGTAATTCCAATAAATATATTAAGTAAATAATTCCTCTCTAAATATATCTGATTTCAATGGCACAAACGATACAATCCGATCTCAAATGGATTCCCACAGACTGATCTAAAACAGGAATGAATTATTTGTTTACCAAATCCCTATTTATACACATTTTCACTTGACCTACATTATAACAAGATGTGAAGTAATACAATGGGAAAAAAACAGCCTTTCAACAATATTGGCCTTGAACTCAAATACTGGTAAACACACTTTTTACAGCTAACCAGAATCTAAAGTACAAGATTTAAACACACATCATAGATTAAATATACACAACAGCCAATGCTGTTAAATGTTTATAATATTGTGTACTGACAATAAAACCAGACTAAAAACTATTTACTGCTCTAAATTCTGTAAAAATTTGATCTACAACCACCTGCTTTAAAAGATTCTGGTCAGAATGTGCAACAATTTGTATAGGAAGTATGTTCCACTGCAGAAAAGGTAAATGAATTTAATTTTTTTAAATTCGCAACTGTGTGTATTTGGCTAATTGAAAGAAGGTGTGCATGATAGGTTTGTCTCCTGAACTGCCAGGATATGAGGCATTTGTCCACTGCAATGTTACTGGTATATGCCTGTTTAGGAAAACCAAGCGTCTGGTTTACTATGATAATTGTGTAGGCATACGTTTTGTTGTGTCTGAAATTAATTGTCCCCACAGGGAGAATAACTTCAGCAATGCTTTTTTTGACAGGAGACTGTCAGTTCACTTAAGGGCTTTTGGTAATGTGAAAAGACTTCATAGGGTGGGTGGGTGTGGTATAGCCAAAATAGGCACTTTACGTGCATAGATCATGGCATTGAGATAGAATTGAGCTACTGCATTGTAATTAATGTGTTTCATAAAGACTAAACAAGATGCAACAAGCGTTAAAATTTGCATATACATGGGACCTTATGTACACCATGAGGCAAACATCGTGATGCCATATTGGCCTTCTTCCAGTCAATACTGTCCCAGGACTGAGAGTTATATTACATGCATATCTGTAACCCGATGGCTATCAAACTTTTGATATAGGGAGTACAGTTGAGGTCGGTACTGTTAATAGCAAAGAAAATTCATAAACATTCGTGAAATACATAAGATTAAATGACATACTTCTTTGTTTACTTTCCACTTCTTGTCCTCTCTCCTTTCACCATATGTAGTTCTTAACATTACCTAAATATCTTAAATATACCTTATATTTATGCACAAATGGGAGGTATATTGATTTTGTTTGTAAGAGAACTATTTGTAATTTTAGGAGTTTCCGCTAGTGTGTGAGAAGGCACTTCCCTCAAGGCATGATTGTGGTTCAATAGAATATCACAAATTTTACGAAAATTATAAATTGATCGATGAGATATATGAGCAGTTGCATATTTTAGAACAAGGCAGTCCCTTCAGATCTGTTGGATGTTATGATTGTCACTAATCGTGAATGTTAATCCAAGTATAATGCAACATGTTCAGTGATGGTGAATGTGATATATATACAGCAGGGCTCTCAACGCAGTTTCAGGATAAGGAGTCCCGGATTCCTCACTCATGGAACTCCGTAGTCCACAGCCTATTTTTCAGAGTCCCTGGCATCAACTCACTTTCAAAAGGAAAGAAAGGAAAATGAAAAAGTACATGATCATTATTTTATTACATATCTGGATTATATTTCCAGCCTCATAAGATCAAATTTGAGAGAAACTACTTTTCAGTAATTGTACAAAAAACTTCATATATATAATACTGCACTCTACCATCGTATTTATGGCATTCTGATTATCAAAGTCTTCAAGTAAGCTCCTCCATTATTCTGGTTAATTTATTCACAGTTTCTTTGTACGGAACTGTGTTGCTTTGCGGTCATCATTTTTCACACCAATTTCAAGTTTTCTCAACATCATACAGGATTGTCTGCCTTTTTTGCATAGCACAGCAACCCTCAACAACAATTAAATGATCCAGGTTAAATTTGTAACGGCTAAAGGATAATAGCTGTAAGTTAATATTTCCATTTCGAGTAAAAAGATTTTGTTGCTCAACGTGATACTATTCCAGTGGAAACATCTTTAAGTACCACAGTATATCCCGAATAAAATGTATGTGGGCCGAAAAAACCCAACTGAAAGTAGCGAACCGCGCTGAATTGGTTTTAGGCCAAAATTACCCTAAGCCCATCGTTTTCATCATAAAATGCTGCATAAGGCCAATATAGGCCTCCCTACCTTTGTTTAGGAACTACTGTCAAGGCAGTTCAGGACTGACAAAAGTCTACTTTATTTGGAAACAGTATGTGCAGAAAAACAGGTTATGTTTTATACAAAATCCACTTCTCCTTGCCACTAAATGGATTCATAAGTGTCATTGACATTTCTTTTCCAGTGCATACAGACTCCATATTGATGTACACTGCATCAAAGTCTGTGGACAAAAAGTTATGGAAGTTATTCTTTCACACACTCACTGCTAAGTGTTACTGGATACTTAATTGAATGAAATAGGACATCACTATTACTCTTTTTTTTAGCCATTTCTTCAGAGCTGTCAAGGGTCCAAACTGTCGGCAGATGGGGGTCTAGCAGGGGCGGCAGCTTTCTGGCTGGGGATGCCCTGGTGGGGGTCAGGGGGAGAAGCCCACTGAAGCCACTGCAATATGGTTTGATCCGACACTAATTTAATACATCTGACTTGCTTTTGAACGAAACCTAAACTTGTCCGTAAATATGTTGAAAACACATGTGCAAAAACATATTTTTAAGAATGTGTGAGAAAATTCAAGATGTGCGTGTGAGTGTGATTTCTGTACATAATGTGTCTTTACATATATACCGGAAAAACGGTAATTCTGAACCAATGTATAGTCATTTCTCATATTCTCGCAAGTTCCATAATCTCGCAGTAAATCAGATTTCCGTAATAAATACAATGGTGCAACACCTTTGTGATGTTTATCCCAGCAACAGCGCAACAAGGAAGTTATCGAAGAGTCTGAACACCAAATATCAAAGAAATGTTTCGTTTTGTGGTAAGTTGGGAAGAAAAAATGAAAGTATAGAAAAAATAATGAAAATTAAATCCACCTGAGTACCCTCCTTCACCAACCCCTACCAAACACAAAAACTATAAATAATTTTCCCAGTTAACAGAAAATGGTCGTCTGCTTGTCAATGAATGTTACTGACGTATCAGAATAACATGACACCTTACCACATTGCTCGGTCAGGTAACAAATGTACGGTAGAAAATAAGGACCATAACTCTATTGAATCCTGCACACTTCTTCAAAGCACTAAAACTATGTTACTTTCATTCTCTGTTGCTTTTATTTTTAAAATAAAAATTGTAATATTTCATTATTATGGCACTGTACATATGGTTTCATATGTGATAAAGTGAAAATATTGCATAATTATGAAATTTGTCTATTTAAGCATCAAACTAACAAGGGTAAAATTTTGTAACAGCATGATCAGAATTGACGTTAGAAACATTAGAAATTATACTGAACTGACCGCCTTCCACCCACCCTAACAAATAATATATCATGTCAATGACTCGAGTATTGTGGATACTTTTTTGACCTTTTATTCGTGTTTTACCCTTCTGAACCACCTTAGAGACAAATACATATTTACCGCGACATTATGGTTACCTACCTTTAAAAATGATGTCTGTCACCCGCGTATTGATGAACAGAAAATGAACTTTTACGGCACTAAGAATATGTTTGTGCCAAATTGGAAACAGATGTTAAAGAACAAAACAAGAACAGACTTATAGTCAGGTGAGTCTTTTTTTAATAAGTTACAAAAGTTCAATTCGTTAGTACCACGAGATTACGGAACGCCAGTATATGTTCTACAGAATCACCCACCCACCTGTGCTGATTTGTGTATTACCAATAGCCCTTAACTGGCAACAAATGCTGGGGTTTCCTCTGGAATTATTTCCATTACAAAATTTTTTTAAAGAAACCTGATCATCCCAGCTTCCTGTAGCAAATACATCTGATGAACCAAGCCCCTGTCTTGAACAAGGTCTCCATCGAATTTTACTAATTTTTTGCGAGACAAACTTCACTCGAATTTCCGCCATTTTCAATCTTTGCCCATGGCGCCATCATCCGGTGATTTGCTGATGACTTTATCAAGGGCTATAACTGGTCTTTAAACAAAATTCTACTAGCGCCGAGATCCACATGCAAGGATGTAGCGTTTAAACGTGTAATCGGACATTCATGCGGCTGTCATTGAGGCAGGAACTACCCGTTCCAGTTAAATTAATATATTTCCACATCTTTGCTTCAGATGATTATTTAGTAGGATTTTTTTTATGTTAATTCTTTTCTTAAAGTGTGTATCTAGATGATTTTCACACTGAATGTGGCATAGCTAGGAAAAATCAGAACTTGACGAGAATTGGTTATAACGCACATTACACAACATTACACATCAGGTTAATTTACTGATAATGCTGATAAAAATTCCTTTAAACAACATGTTTGTTAATAGAACCTTTGATTAGTTAACATTTTATTTCAAAGAAACACCGTTTAAAGTTTGCAAGCCACTGAACAGTTTTATAGTCGTTCCAGATCCTACAAAAGCATCCCATGTGCTAGCCTGTGTTACAGTCCGTTTTAGTTCATGAGAATGGAATCGTCACAATCTCAGTAGGGTGCCATTAATTAATGATAATCTATTTTTGACGGATTATCGGCGGGGAAATAAAAAAGAAAAGAATATATTGGCAAAGCAAACATGTATCGACGATTGTACTCAGGCTATCCACGTGCATTCGCATGCAGTACCGTCCGGTTCCATTGTCGATTTTTTCATTATGTTCATATAACAGTCGAAAACAATATCACTACAATCCTATGGATGTTTACTGATTTTTTTTATAGATATATTCAACAAAGACATGTCTTAAAAACTGAATCCTGTCGTAATAAAGGTAAGGTACGTAGAGCTAAGAAAACAGTCGCAAGTAGAGTGAGGTACAGCGTGCATAGCATCATAGTTGTCAGCTTGATCAGTGAGCCTAGCGGGTAAATGGAGGGAATATATTTCTCGATATATATGGATATTACTAATATTTGTATAAATTATAAGGCAAAGACGTTTCAGACGGCCGCGGTGTGCCTCAACTTGGGAAGACTATTCGCACGGCATACTCCTTACAGTGGAATTACCTCCCTTTGGAAGGATATAACGCGATATATTCTGAAAGACATTCGCAACTTCGAGATAAATCCTACGGATCATACCTCTAATGTATGTCGATACCTGCCATATTCGGACTACTTCGGCTATTTACAAAATAAGGATTGACGAAAAGTTACGAATGTTCGAACTATTTTTTTCATTCGTAATCGCTCGGTTAATCCTACAGTCAATCCACTGGTAGAAATAGCCGAGGTGATAAGAAGAGTTTTGGTTTCTTTTTTGCGAAGAAATTTCCGGCGAACAAAATGTTTTGATTTTTCTGCAAATTACTGCGCCAACATACATCTGCGGCATAATTTTGTCTCGCAGAAACAGCCGAGGTAGGTCCGAATGTCTGAAAGAGTCTGAGGGGCTGCTTTCGGAATATCCTCTTATCTTTCCGATGCGAGTCGAATAACTTTTTTTACTACCATGTGATGGAAAAAGGCGAGAACATTCTGATTGTGAGGGGCTGTTGTCAATTGGAACATCCTCAGCTTTTCTGTCAAGTTATTTCACGACCGATCGGAACATCGCTTGGCTATTTCCGCCAGGTCGTGTTTCTTTCTCGACTGGACGGAAAAGACCGAAGATGTTCCGATTGATTTCACGACCAGACGGAAATGGCCGAGCGATGTTGATCGAGTCTGTTGTGCCGCATGTGGAAAGGCTATTCGCAAGCAAGAGCACCCACCCCCAGCCCCCGATTTTTAAAAATCCCTTGTGCAGTATTAGCCTGGTCCCTTTGATTTTGGCTTTGCCCCCCCCCCCTCCGGAAAAATGGCTTCGCAAACGGAATTCGCTGGTAAATCATATCGAAGAAATTCAGTCACTAGCTCGCACAGCACACGTCGTAAAGAAGTCTCTACTTGCGGCGATACTTCTTTTAAATGTTTTTTGTAATCCTGTATGTCTTCGTCCTCTGTTATTCTTTGTAGCACTCCAACCTTGTATGTAGTTGTCGTAGCATCGAAAATGTTCTTAGTTGTGGGTAGCTGATCAATGTCTGAACATCTGAACACTTTCAGAGTAATCAACCCTCTTATAGCATTCAGATGTCAATGGTTAAAACGTCTATGTCATAGAGGATGCAACTGTTCCTTGCGTTTCACTTGAATCTTGACAAACTCTCTGTAAATGCGTTTCGCAGCTCCGAAGGCAAACTACAAATATTCTCTTCTAAAGTATGCATAGAAATCATATTCTGGACCGACCAAAGGAAGGTTAGTGACACAACACAGAGACCATCTCGATTGCTCAAGGTAAGCTGTATCTGTATACTTCCCATTCGTGAAGTTTCACAGCACAAATGAAACACTGTACTTGGTTTCCTTGTCTTCAGTAGACAAATCATGCTCTGGCTAAAGATTTGGGAGTGGGTCCTTCCATATATTTAGTTCATTTCCCTTTGAACGTCTGGTATCGACTAGGAACATCACAGTAGCCAGACAATGTTACAGGAAACGTGTAGTCTTGTTCGTTTGATTCGTGATTCTAGATGAACTGATGGTATCCAAAGCGCTTGTGAGTACGTGTAAGACATCCATAGGTAGGCGCACGAACGGCATCGCTTTCGATAGTAGCGCGGCAAGGTCGTGCTGCATTGCTTATGTCGCAGGGTACGGCATCACTCTGGTCGCAGGGTACAGCATCGCACTCGAGCTCATTCAGCTTGGATCAGCAGTGGGTTCATCAACACGGTTTCTGTGTCGAATTCATCATTCTCGTTGAACGTTTGTACTCAAAATGATTTTTCTGTCTTTAACTCTCTCTCCTGTTTATACTGGAGCTCATTACCCATAAGGTAATGTGTTGTGATCGGGAAGTCGTATTCGTTTCTGGTAGACTTTTTGATATACTTTCTCCAAGGGTCGACTGACGATTTCATGATTTGGCAAACGAACAATTTTGTCAGGATCCAAATTAGTGTCGTGAAAGTCTTGATCTTGACCCGACTTTAAGGCTTCTTGTAAGACGTCAAAGACCAATTGACTGGAACGATAGTTCAATGTCAGTCCTTTTATTTTATATTTAGAATGAAGTTGTTCTTTTTTGTCTCGGTACTGGCAGTCGTAATATTTAGGTCCACCACTGGTTAAACTCAAAATAGTGTCATCGGGATGTTCATCGGTCCAAACTCCTCAAAGTTCGTCTTCGATGTGTGGATGATAGCTTCCAGGGCGAACGATGTACATGTAAATATCGGTGTCAAAGTAAAGGACTCGATCTCCTAAAGGTTCCAAGACAGAATACAATTTTAAACGGGCATTGGCTGTCACTAATTTTGTAATATATGCAATAAAAAGTGTAACTACCTGGATAGTTGATGCCTGGAAGTTGTTTACTATAGGTGCACTGTTTACTGTATGTGCACAATATCATGGACATGGGATGGGATAGGATCGGAGTAGAAGCACACCTGTAACATTTTTGATTGAAAATAAGGATAAAATTAAATTCTATATTTCAATCAATAATTTCAAAAACAATTAAAATACAAATGGAGAGTGTCAAAGTTCATGCTCATTGATGAAAAGCTGTATCAAAGATACTAAACACAATTAGATCTATCTATCTCTCTATCGTTCTCTCTATATATGGAGAGACAGAGAGAGAGAGATGTGTGTGCACCTGTGTAAATCTGAATATATAACGTAGATTTTTGATGTGTTATTGAATGTTTCACTGTGCTATTATGTATTACCAATGAGAGAGAGAGAGAGTATTCCTTCGAAATCAATATGAATCTCACCTACATAATGAATAAAATGATGAGTATACATGCACATTTTTAGTACCACGCGTATATTTTTTCTTTTTTGAAGTTTTTACAGGTAACAGCATGGAGTATGTGCTTCTGTGTGTATTTTTTATGTGCATGTGTAATAATGAGAGAGAGATACATAACTCATATCATGTATGATGTAAATATATATTTTTCTTCTGTATGTCACATCCCGTGGACGTTGATTTCCTTATTTATTTATTTATTTATTTTTTTTTGCAGGCATGGCCAAAGTTCAATTCAGTATCAGTTACTGTCATACATACCACTGATAACAATTGAGTAAATGTGGTAAGATCACACTTGACAAAGCAATATTTACAACAAAGAAAAATAATAGAATAAAAATGAAGCTGAACACGGAGGAAAAAAATAAAAATGAGTAAATGCGGTGAGAGCACACCTGACAAAGCGATATTTACAACAAGAAAAACAATAGAATAAAAGTGAAACTGAACACGGATGAAAAAAAATCAAAACATTAACTTGTGATGTATGGACTAAGTGGATGAATTGTGAAAGCAATTGTTATAATCAAATGTCTAGATTTTGAAGGCGATTATAGCAGTGACAGGCTATTTGAATGAACAGTGGCCACTTATTTAGTGTTCTGCGATTTTGTAATAAGACAAAAAATCCAAGTTATGGAATGGATAATTTAAATCTTTAAACTTTACATTTTCTTTATATGTTTTTTTTTAAAACTCATTTAAGCAACAATCACTAATGTGTAGTAACAACAAATATTACATCTGTTTTGGTATCAGATTCGTGTTCCGACAAAAATACTTTTTTGAAAGAGTTTTTGAAAAGCTTTTTAATACTGGAGAGACCAGACCAGCGATTTCTTTGAAACAAGCTAATGAATATTGGCATTCATTTTCAAGATCGAGGAGATAGAGCAACGATGAAAATATTTCGTGAAAATATGTACATTGCCACGAAATTAGGGTAAATATTATAAACAGAACATCTTTAGTTTCCAGGAACAAGGGGACAAACACCAATATTTTCGGTGAACAAAGAACTCAGGAGATTCTAGAAGGTCTCATTATCATTCATATGAGCCAACAATATTAAACAATATTTCGAACAGGCACAGTTTTTGATTTGATCAGTGACTGTCTTAATTTTGCAACGGAGCTTAGAATAGTTTCATGTTGACTTGTAAGTTAGATTTATTCGTCATGGGTTACTAGCGTTTATTTCGGTTATTTTTGACAAATTATAACTTTATTTTATACAACTTTATACCAGAAAAATAGTACAAATACATAATGCTATTTTAAATTTGATGAATAGTTTATGGATAGACAGTATCAATGAGAAATACATGGAAAAAATGACAAATGTGCCTATCTTCTTTAATATTTTTTAACACACGGTCTCCATGGCAACCAGCATGAGAACACAAAACTTATGTCAAAAACTAAAACAAACTACCTCATACTTGTAATATATATCAAATGAAGAAAATTGGAGAGGGGGCACAAAACGGCCCTTATTCAATATAGTCTTTTAAAAATGATTTTGTTTCCGTTAATATATATGCAGTTTGTGCACTAACATTACTTCTTGCTTGTTCTTTACCATTTCAATACATGTCTCAATAGACTGAGAGAGACAGACAGAGAGACACTGGTGAATGGGTACACATTTTGTTGTAATAGATTCAATGTCTTTTGATGTAGAATATATGTTCATTATGAAATAATACTGAAACGAAAAAGTCCATAGTGAATATACATTTCCAGTGTAAATTTTTCTTACGTTGTGTAAGAACCCCACATGATTAAAACCAAATATTTACATTGGCTATCCAGTTGTATAAATTCCCAAAGTTGGTTTTCCTGTTCAAAATATGTAAACAAAGCCATCGTGTGATCGGAAGGCGCTATCTTTAGCATATAATAGAAAATTCAATGCCAAAATGTCTGACACAAATAAGGTATTAGTGAAAATATAGATTTTAATTATGATTTTTTAAAATTACATGAAATTACCTGTTTCAATCTCATTTTGTCTGTTTTTACTGTTTAATTCATTCCGGTCACTCTTGAAGGACGCTGGCGACACAGTTGATGACGTCATTATCTCGAAAGAAGCACATTAGGTCGCGAGAAACATGACGCACGATTGAAGGAATATCACGACATCGGGTGGTTGGACGATATTTTTATCCTTTCTCTCTCAGGATTAAAGCGTGATTTTAATACCTTTCAAGTAAGTTTCTGATAAATTAGTGAGCAAATCTGTTAGTGTCATAGTGCGCATGTGCACACTGGTCGCCATCTTTGGAGTATGCGTAGTAACAGTTGTTACGGCTTCTGAAGTAGGTGTGGCTATGCTTCAATTGGAATTCGTCAATCTATTATATTGATTGACTATGTGCTTTAGTATGACAATAATTCAATCAGAATTGACAATAAGTCGGTTTGCGAGAGAGAGAGAGACAGTGAGAGAGAGTCTATTTTATCGTTACGTTTTGAAGCATTTGCGAAACGTGAACGCAGAATTCCTGGGTGATTCAACGTACAAATGTCAATGGATTTCGTTTTTACTGACATTGGTTTTTTCACTATCTGCTTTTAGTCGAAAAAAACAAACAAAGCAACAACAACAAATTCACACAAAATGTTTTTAAAAAATCATCTTTTGGCTTAAATGTTAAATTGTATGAATAGTTCCCTTTGTAAACTGGAAATTGCCTCTTCTATTATTTTTGTCTTTTTTTTTTAATACCATCAAACTAAACCAATTAACTGACATCATCTAATGGATATATTATATGAACGAGGATATTACTACTACTACTACTAATAATAATAACAACAACAACAAGAACTATACTATTAAGGCTACTACTACTACTACTAATAATAATAATAATAATAACAACAACAACAACTATACTATTAATGCTACTACTACTACTAGTAATGATAATAACAACAACAACAACTATACTATTCATGCTACTACTACTACTAATAATAATAATAGTAATTATTATTATTATTATTATTCTATCATCATCAATAGATTTATCTTTTGTTGTTTCATAAGTTTAATAACTGAAAAAACGATTCCATTGGCTGATGAGATGAAGCCACGTCGTTCGTCTTTGTAATGATAAGATGGCGTCTCATTTCACACACACACACGAACATTTTCATTGGCTTTTGGTATAAATAGTTGTGTTAAATTGGATAACGTGCTCGACGTAAATGGCCGAATGGCCGAACACGTCGTTAATCCAACGAACGAACGAACGGATAATTTTAAGTTTCTAACCTTATTTTTGTTTGAACGATTGCAGAAAATATAGCAAGAAAAATGTTGAGATAGGGATAAATGTCTTTGTAGTTCATCTTCTACACATTTGTACTAAATTGACTTCTACAGGTAACAGAGATCAATAAAGTATTTGTTACCAGACCTACCGAAAAGGCCGATAATATTAAGCCTGGTTCCCGGTGCGTATGTACTTAACGTCAATCGAAAGTACTAAAAGGGACCAGTCCAGATAAGTTTCCGATTGCAGAGGAGTATCATCAAAGTGTTATGGGCGCTTATGATGCAAAAAGTTTTAACAAGTGGGCACTAAACTGCAACAATTTAAGAACATAATGTCCATTCAAGAGCATTCTATAATGGATGAAGTTGTAGAAGACGAAAGTATGAATCCCTATCCCGAAGAAAGGGAAAGCCTGTTGCGCAGGCGTAAGTGTTAATTTCTGGACTGGAATTGTTAAATGGGCGTATAGTGTTTGTTCTTATCTCTCTTCCTAGATTATCCTCGAATTTCCATATTTCGTGAGGTTAGCGTAAATTTTAACGCGTTCGTTATAATATTATGAGAATCTATTCAAATAACCATAGAAAGTGTTCAACTATATCTACTTCATTTAATCGTTGAAATTTTTTTTGGCATTCATGTAGATTCATGTACATTAGTTCAGAATTACCTTTTTTCCGAGCGTGTGTAAGTTGACTTATTTCCAGAAGTTGCCTCCATGGTTCGTGACACTGACTAAAAGGTCACGTAGCATATGACCGGAATGTGCCAGTTATGCCAAGGTAAGGATATTATTAGTTTATAGCGTCTCTATGTTTTTGAAATAATTTTTTTTTTTTTTAAATGAATTTTTTTTCCCGTTAATTCTATAGTCGTTTCTCATATTCTCGCGGGTTCTATAATCTCGCGGTAAATCATATTTCCATAATAAATACAATGGTGCAACATCTTTCTGTTGTTTATCCCAGCAACAGCGCAACAAAGAAGTTATCGAAGAGTTTGAACACCAAATATCAAAGAAATGTTTCGTTTTGTGGTAAATTGGGAAGAAAAAATGAAAGGATAGAAAAAAACAATGAAAATATTAAATCTACCTGTAAACCCTCCTTCACCACTAGACCCCTACCAAACACAAAACAGTAAATAATTTTTCGAGTTAACAGAAAATGGATGTCTGCTAGTCATTGAATGTTACTGACGTATCAGAATCACATGACAGCTTACCGCATTGCTCGGTGAGGTGAACAAATGTACGGTAGAAAATAAGGACCATGACTCTATTGAATCCAGCACACTTCTTTAAGGCACTAAAACTACGTTACTTTCATTCTCTGTTGCTTTTATTCTTATAATAAAAATGGTAATGTTTCATTATTATGGCATAGTACATATGTTTTCATATCTGAGAAGGTGAAAATATTGCATAATTATGAAATTTGTCTTTTATGTAAGCATCAAACTAAAAAGGGTAAAATTTTGTAACAGTATGATCAGATTGACTTTAGAAACATGAAACCTTGAACATTCGAAGTTATACTGAATTGACCGCCCTTGATGCACCAACCGCCCTAGCAAATAATATATCATGTCAATGACTTGAGTATTGTGGATAATTTTTTTGACCTTTCATGCGTGTTATTACCCTTCTGAGCCACCTTAGAGACAAATACTCATTTACCGCGACATTATGGTAATCTCCTTTAATATTGATGGCTGTCACCTGGCGTGTTGATGTACAGAAAATGAACTCTAATCTTTTACGACACTAAGAATATATTTGTGCCAATTTGGAAACAGATGTTAAAGAATCAAACAACAACATAAATATAGTCAGGTGAATCTTTTTTAATAATTTATAACAGTTCAATTCGTTAGTACAGCGAGAATACGGAACACCAGTATATATGCAGTTTGTGCACTTAATCACTGCTAGCTTGTTCATTACCATACAAATACATGAATCAATAGACTGAGAGAGAGACAGAGGGAGAGAGAAATTTAAAAATAGACACTGGTGAATGGATACACATTTTATTATTATAGATTAAATGTCTTTTCATGTAGAATATATGTTTATTATGAAATAATACTGAAACAAAAAAGTCCATAGTGAATATACATTTCCAGTGTAAATTTTTGTTATGTTGTGTAAGAACCCCACATGATCAAAACCAAATATTTACAAATCCTGTTGTATAAATTCCCAAAGTGGGTTTTCCTGTTCAAGATATGTAAACAAAGCCAACATGTGATTGGCAGACCTATCTTAAACATAAAATAGAAAATTCAATGCCAAGATGTCTGACATAAATAAGGTATTAGTGAAAATATAGATTTTCATTCTGATTTTTTAAAATTACATGAAATTACCTGTTTGAATCTCATTTTATCTGATTTTACTTATAAAATACTTCCTGTCACTCTTGAAGAACGCTGGTGACACAGTTGATTACACCATTGTCTCGAAACAAGTGCATTAGGTCGCGAGAAACACGATTTTAGGACTTTCACGACTTCAGGCTGTTGGACAATATTTTATAGTTTCCACCTAACCCTTCTGCCCACCCACCCCAGCAGCTTGTTGTACCCCCTAACCGATTTTAAAAACAAAAAGCATCAAGGATAACAAAAATGCACAAAACTTACTCATTTCATTCATTGATTTATCTAACTCGATTGCCACCAAGTGGTCTCTAACATTGTCACCTCTCGTTTCAAACCTAATGGAACTTTAACACTAACACTGCATCCATATTTGTGTGGGCAAGCCTGTGTTTTCACACAACATGAGTGATGTAGTTCATAGTGTTCCGTACGCTCTGGATAATTTCGTAAATTTCCATAATGTTGAGATGTAAGGGCATATTTGTTCCCCCCCCCCCTTTTTAAATTTTTTTTTAAAATATTAGAATTAGACATTCCATATGTTGGATGCAGACGATACAGTGTTTACCTTCTGTGTATTTGTAGGGCTTCACTGAAAATGGACTCTTCCAGCAACCAGAAAATTACAGTGAGCAGGCTCCTCATTTACATTGAAAACTTCCATTTGGTTTGAAACGTGAAGAAGATGACAATGTTAGGGACCACTTGGTGACAATCAAGTTAGAAATTTTAAACACCTACGGACCACCTATAGGTGTTATACAGGATGTAAATGTATACATGGTGAGATGTAGAATCAAGTATTCAGTACGCCCGGAGGGCATGAATGGCCAAATCATTATGACATGGGGTTTTCACCAAAAGACTTCTAATGATGTCTACTTTGTCCTAAATGAAAATGTTGCCAGTCTGGCATCCATTATGTACACCACATCAGCTAATTTGAAAATCTTGATATAGCTGAAGAATATCAGATTGTTTCAATACTCAGCAGTTAACGGGAAGAAATGGTCTTATATTGAATTCCAGGAAATTCTTTTCATCCAGTAGAGTATCAGTTCCTTTGAGGGACTCTTGTTATTATTTGCATCTGTAATATATTTCACTGCATTCATTACATATTGACTGCAGTAAAACATTTATAAGTGATGATGATAAAAATATCAAAGCTAAAAATAAATATGATTGCATTTTGTTCAACTTTTTTTGTTCAAGCTATTTTGATAAAATTCTCAAATTTAAAGATATGGTGACAATTTTTAAAAGATTTTTTAGGCAATTTCACAAAGATGTTCTTTTCCTATTTTAATATACCCTAATGAATAATTACTTGCTGTATAGTTTTCCATTGGATTTATTTTTTCTAGCATGATATAAGAAGTACATGTAACTGCCTTTTCCATCTCAAAAATCTATGCTATGGGTCTCTTACTAATAAAAAGGTAAGGAAAGCTAAGATGTGAACAGTGGCCCTGACTTGAATGGCTAACACTTTGCAAAACATTTTTTCATGCTTAATATATGTAGAATGTAAAACCTAGAAATAGTGCAATATTAGAAAGACAAACAATGATCACATCACGATGTAATGTCATAAATGACATTGTGACACATTTGCTGCGTCATCATAGAATGGTTTGTTGGACACATTCAAATGACTAATTTCATCCCTGTAAAACTGAGGTAACCTGAGTCAGCATTCACTGGAAGAAAATGGCAGCAATCAATGTATGAAGGAGGAAGAAAATGACACCAACCTTTTTAGGGAGGCAAGTAGTTTGGACAATCACATCTGATGTATTATTCTGTTTTCAGAAAAACCTGAAGTGTTCCAGCTGATGAAAAATTGTGACAACAATCAGAATGTTCTTGGTCTTTTCTGTTGCATGTTAGAAAAATACCTTGGTGTCAAAATTGTGTGCACAAAGTTGCAAGTGTGTTGTATTCTAAAGTAAATATAGTATGGACCCAGCACACAAATGGGTATGGGTCCACTGTCCTGTGAACAAATTGCTTCAACCTTCTCTAATGGTGCAAACTGCCTGATTTTGAATTTGACATATTGACACTTTTGAGTCACACTGACAATGTGACTGGAATACAGTTGAGATCAGCATCCATGCATATTAATGAGGTAATCTTGCAGCTGATTGAGCTTGTTAACACTGTAGAGGCCATATTTCTAATGAGCTCTTGATCATATTTTGGTATGTAAGCTTGTATCATCAGCATCAAGATTTATGGTGAGTTTGATAATGAGTGACATCTGTACATATTAATGAGGTGATCTTGCATCAGATTGGCTGAGCTTGTGAGCACTATAGAGGCCAAATTTCTGATAAAAGCTTTATCAGATATGGTTTGTAAGCTTATATTATCAAGTCCTTGGACAAATTTGATTATGAGCAACATCCATCGATATTAAAGAGGAGATCTTGCATCTGATTGCAATGGTTTCAGTGGAAGCTGGTAGCTGGTGATATTTGGCCATATATTTATACAAGAATTGCCACCTACAATTCCAGAATTTTGAAAATGTTCATTTAAAACTTTTATAACACATCACCATATTCCATCAGAGACAATTCATCAAGTTAAGATTAGCATCTTCTTCCATTTGATATAAATCAGTCTAAGCCTAGAAGATGCTTGCTGTTTCTAATTCAGCATCATTGAAAGTGCTTGTCTGACACATGATTCAGTTTATGTGAAAGAGAACCATAAATGTTTAGTCTCCATCCTTTCAAACCCAATTGATCACAATCAGGAGTGGTGGTCATGTGCTAATAATAAAGTGTGGAAGGCAAATGCTCGACTTTTGGCTAAATAAAAAATGTAAAGGCAGTTTGTAACAAATTATAACAGAGTTCTATAAATTATGCAGTACAGAGGGGATGCCATAAAATAGAAACATAATAAGATAGACTAGCTGATGCTTACTAATACAATAAATGAATGATACCAGTGACAATCAACTTCATTTTGCTTTCTTTTGACCTAAATACAACAGACAAAAGCAGATGATGAACATAAAACACAACTTGAATACAACACACATACTGTGACATATTAAACATTTATTGAAAGTGAGTCTACTTCCTTCAATTCTTTTAGAAACGAATCTGTAATTTATTTATAACTTGTAACATTTTCAGCACAAATGCTGTATTATAAAGAAGGCCTACATTATCTTCTGCTCAGGGCTTGGCCCACACCACAGTAATAATCATCTTAAATTTAATATTTTTGTGTTGATTTTAGTTTGTGTGTAAAACCTCAGTTTTTCCTCTTTTCCTTATTATCATATTGCAAGTGATTCACTATTACCATAAATGAAACTGATGATTCTGCATACCGTATTTACTCGCACATAATCCAGGTCCAAATGCAAACAACTTAGACCCTGCACCAGCAGATCAGGGTCAATGTTGTTTGTCCTACTGATTAGTCCTTACAAACTGCATAGACCCATATCTGCCGGCACATTATGCAATGGCAGATATGGGTCTATGCAGTTTGCAGTTGGTATAAGCTTATATGTGAGTACATATGGTAATAAATTTTACCTTTTTGATCGGTTGGAATGCATAAAAAAGGCATCATGAAAAAAAGTACCTGACAAGTAAATTATCTTTATGAATTGTACAAAATTCTATAATACAACAAAAATATTTTCAAACAAATTTCACATTTTTCCATCAAGTAAAGACAGTACATGTATAATATTAGTTGATACATCAGCAGGGATCACGCTGTGCATCGCCAATGTCGCAAATTGCGAAATTTTTTCCTGATTGGCGACAATATATACCATCTGGCGATTTTTTTGGCGACAATGTTTTTGGCTGTTAAAACTTGTATATACAATCTTAGGTTTGGAGTGGAAGAATTCAAAGGCACCAAGAAAGGAAGCCGCAAACTTGGGTATACAATGCGCTGGAATCTCTCTATTGTTACATAAACAAATCATTTGTTCATATCAACCGCTTATGCTGACATCTGGCCTGAGTACTGTATGCGGTGATACACTCCAATAGTCATGCTACCGGACTTTAGTATGGGCCCGTTCCATTTTTAATCGTACACCACCTTCGGTCTTCGAAAGTATTTACCTGGGCCAGTTACTATCTAGCTGAGGATTATTTAATCTCTTTATACCTTACAAAATTTCAAACCAAACCATGTTCTGTCTACGCAACCTTTTTTAATTTGCAAAAATAAAGTTCGTTAACGGTGAGTGCAATGTTAAAGAAAATGCTATTTATAGTACAAGCACTGCCTAAAACACGTACGGTGCATGGTTGCGACGCGGATCCTCGCGCAGATAAAACTAAAAGTCGGTACATTTATACTGTACATTTAAAATAGCAAGAAATGTATACATTATTATTATAGAAGACCAAAACAAAAAAAACATATACACATGCATGCAGAATAAGTAATAATTCAAATAATAATTAAAATATTCAGATGACAATACTTTTTTCCCAGATCAAAAATGAATACAAATACAAATAGAAATAATATTGTATAATAATGCTGATATTTTGTATCACAATTTTAAAATTAAGAAATTGTATCAGATTGTAAAATAAATAATTTTAATAATAATGATTTATATGTTTATCAGACATTTATAATAATATATTTAGGAATTATTTGTGTTTTCAATAAGATCAATAATAATAATAATAATTATAATGTCTACATTACAAGCTCTTTTTAAATGTTAATCAAACTGCTGGCATACTAAATTATTGTTATGAAACAACATTTTAATTGTGCAAAACAATAAGCATACAAAACGATTTATTCTGTAATATTGTGGTATTGTATTGTTTGCTGTCAATAAAGTAATAAATACTCCATCTTTTTCAATTTTCATTGCCTACCACATTAATAGACATGGAAAAATACTTACTCCTTGCTTGGCGACACTTTTTGAAAATTGGCGACAAAATATTGAGATTTGCGATTTTTTTTGGCGACAACTTTTTTAAAGCCAGCACCATCCCTGCATCAGCACCATTTCAGCTTATTGGGTGCAAAATCCCAATACTCCAAATGAGGGACATTGCCTCATGGACCACCAGAGGGAGGTTTGACCCATCCCCTCCTGCTACTTTTCCAGCTTCTCCTGCTACTTAATTTCTTTCTGAAACCCCAATGATTGACTGAGCTTGTGAAGACTCTAGATGTAATATTTCTGATCAGATTTTGGTATGAAGGCTTATGTCATCAAGATCTCCAATGGTTTCAATTATAAGCGACATCCGAACATATTAATGTGGTGATCTTGAATCTGTTTGGCTGAGCTTATGAACATCCTAGAAGCCATATTTCTGATCAGGTTTGGTATAGCTATACCATCAAGATCTCGGATGAGTTTGATTATGAGTGACATCCATGCATATTAATGAGGTGATCTTGCAACTGATGGGTTGAACTTGTGAACACTCTAAAAACCATATTTCGAATCAGATTTTGACCAGCATGCAAGCTTATATCATCGAGATCTCAGATGAGTTCGATTATGAGCAATATCCTATTTTGACTTGATTTGGTGTGCAAGCTTATATCATCATAATCTTATATGAGTTCAATTATGAGCAACACCCACACATATTAATGAGGTGATCTTGCAACTGACTGGCTGAGCTTATGAACATTGATCAGATGTGTATCATCAAGATCTCAGATGAGTTCAATTATGAGCGAGATCCAAATATATTAATGAGGATCTAGGCTGATAAGATGGTGGAAATCCAACCCATAACCTTCTGGTCATAAGTCAGCACCTTCAATACTGAGTCACTGCAGCTCCCTTAGATGGGGATATCAATGGTTTCCAAGTTATGACACCTTGAATCCACGACCCTTTGATTACACGTCCAGCAAGTTAAAATATACACAAATTGCAATTGCAGTGAAATTTTGGTATATTTTTAGTGACCAAACTTTGTACATCCATTCTTAGAAGGAGGACACATAATATGTTACATGTTTTTGGTTATGACCCTAGGTCATGATCCAGAGACAATGGGTGTGTGTGTGTGTGTGGGGAATGTAATAAAATAAAAGCCTGGGGATTTACCATAATGAGCCATGGAAGTGGCCTTAGTGTTGCCCCTATGGTGACCATCTGCAAGAGGGGTAGGGGCGTGATTATTGGATCCTGAGCCTAAAGTCCCTAGGAGGGGGTCGGAGGTCAAATGTACCAAAATTTCAATTACAACATTTTCAGATATTTTCTGCCCAAAGTTGATACATGTATATGCAGCCATAACAAGAAGATACATCATATTTGTCATGGTCTTTGCATTCTGACCCCTGGGTCACTGTCTTGAGGTGGAAGTGAGTGCAGGGGGGTAGGAATATCCAGTAAAAAGCATGGGGATTTTGTATTGGCAAGCCATTACAGTTTTTCACCCCAAAAAAATCACCATTGGCAATGGGGACTGGCTGTGCAAGCCATGAAATATGAATAAAAGATCTTGTAGACCATCTGCTCAGCAGAGTGTTTAAATAGTCATTAGCTATTTCTGGTATGTCTGTGCTGGATTTGGTATGACAGATGAAATGGTGCATTGATCTATAAGCTAGGGTTCCTTTCAAGATCCTGGACCATCTTGGTAACAAATCCTGGGGTCTTGTTGGTATATTCATAAGGTTCAAATGTTTCACCACTTCATTTATTCATGTACTTGCTTTTGCTATCAGAGCTGATACATCTTTTGCAATTTATTTTGACAATTATAAAAGGCATGATATGACTGTACCAAAAGTGTATTCTTTGCATCTATGGAATAATAGGGGTTGCCTCCTGTTCCATTGAATTACACAACATTGGATAGTAAATTTGCTGAATTATTAGAAAAGATTAAAAAAACGCTATTATGCTCACCCATAGAAGAGTATGTGAAATTGTTAAAATTGAATTTTTGTTTCTTTGTGGCCAAATTGCCTGATATTTGTTTTAATTACTTAAACATTGTTGTATAAAAACTAATTGTTTATTTTATTGTGCATATAGAATTATACTACAATGGTTTGAATCCTTACAGCTTTAGTCCTCATGAAAATAACCAAAATAACTCAGATGAAAATAATATAAAATTAAACTGATTTTGATGAAATATACTGTCATAACAAGAAATATCATAGTTAAAACATGCCCTTAACTATAGGCATCATTGTGGATCAATTTTTAATGCAAAGGAGATGCCTCATAGTGAGTTATCTCCCCTTTAGTAGGATAACACTACTGCCATGATGCTGTAAATGTGGTGTTAACATTCCACCTGGAGAAAACTATGCTTCGATAACTGTATCACACTCAAGGAATATTGCATTTTCTGTGAGCTTTCCTCTTTAATGGCTTTTGTGCATAATATGAAGATTTTGTATAGTATGTACAGTATGAAGAAAAGTCCGGAATTCTTTTCATGTAGTGATGAAACACAAAGTCTGTAACGTTGGAAGGTAGCATGCGAGCAGATGTCACAGTATACCAGTGACATCACAATCAAGCACATCTATTTCACCATACTTAGTCTGGTTCATTTCCCTTGTTCTTGATTAGATTTCAATCTGGAATAAGAGAAGTAAGATAGGATACAGTCAGAGTGCTCATGTGGGCTAAGGTTTAGATGCCCCATGGGTTAAAACAGCCTTACACAGCAGCAGTATATTATGAAAGAGTGTGAGCTGTGAGAAGCATGAATGCAGATATTTACAAAAAGTCTCAAAATAGCACTTTCTTGTGTGATTACTGTGGTTTCACTTCTTGGCAGTATTTTGGAAAATTCTCCCTGAATTGAAAACACAATTTTGTTTGTTTTGCTTTTGCTATAAATCAGTAATTTAAAGACCCAACTAGCAATGATCCACCTGTGAAGGCAATGGGACCCCTTCCCCAAGAGACCTAACTAACAATGAACCACATGAGAAGGCAATGAGACCCCTTCCCCAACAAGAGACCTAACAATGAACCACATGTGAAGGCAGTGGAAACCCTTCCCCAACAAGAGACCTAACTAACAATGAACGACCTGTGAAAGCAGTGGGACTGCATTCCCAAGAGACCTAACTATAAATGAACCACATGTGAAGGCTATGGGACCCCTTCCCCAAGAGACCTAACTAACAATGAACCACATGTGAAGGCAGTGGGACCCCTTCCCCAAGAGACCTAACTAACAATGAACCACATGTGAAGGCAGTGGGACCCCTTCCCCAAGAGACCTAACTAACAATGAACCACATGTGATGGCAGTGGGACCCCTTCCCCAAGAGACCTAACTAACAATGAACCACATGTGTAGGCAGTGGGACCCCTTCCCCAACAAGACACCTAACTAACAATGAACCACCTGTGAAGGCAATGGGACACCATCCCCAACAAGAGACCTAACTAACAATGAACCACCTGTGAAGGCAATGGGACCCCATCCTCAGCAAGAGACCTAACTAACAGTGATCCATCTGTGATGGCAGTGGGACCCCTTCTCGAACAAGAGATAGTTCCAGGAATTTAAATACCAATGAATTATTTTGTTCAAATCTACAAGAATAAAAAATATCACAAATAGTTTAAAATCTGAATCAGTCAGGGAAGATAAATCTTGCACTGTCTGAAGTTGATGTAAATAAAATTGTATATTATGTCAAAAATTTATCATATCTATTTGCAGGCAGAGACTCTGATGCTGTTCCATATGAGACTGCATTGAAACAAGTTGGTAAGTTTCTTTAGGATTATAATGCTTAAAATCATTCTCAAATTGTGTATTGTATATTATCATTTATCCAGATGATTATTCATTTGGACAAAATTCATGTCTTCCAGGGGGTGGATAAAAGATGTTGGACAATACATTTTAAAGTTTCATCATTCTTTGTTCGTAATTGTCATAATAGGTATTACAATTATCTTTGTTTTTATTTTTCAAAAAGGCAGCAATTTGGTGGTGACTGCAGCCTTTTTTTTTTACATATCAGTATTTATAGGTATATGGTTTGCTGGTACAGTATACTACATAACCTTAAAATGTTGAAGATGGGAACTTCAGAAATACTTATCTACATACCTTACATCACAAACATATATTGCATACAGTCTTGTCTAGTTTTATTCAGTTAAAATGCCCATTGAAAATGGGCATTGATACTCAAGAAAAATGTTTGATAAACCCAATTGTTATGTCAGTGTAACTGTCATTCACATCAACATGGTTTTCATTGACATCTATTAATTAATTTCCAGTCATATCACCGTAGAAATGGGATGAATACATAATTGTGGAGTTGTACAAGGTTTAAAATTTGTTTTTTTGCCTAGGTATACATTGGTGTCAGCTGTCATATTTTCAGTGCATGGCCACTATGAACTATATAAATTTGGCTGAATTTGTACGTACACATGCCCAAAAGAAGGTACATTGTTCTTATGTGCACCCATGAAGCCTGCTATGTGAACTAAGCATTGACTCAAATCCATTTAATTTTCATTTGACATATTATAAATAGAATAATATTTCAACAACATTATTTCAACCATGCACAAAGTCACTAGATCGAGTATTAAGAAGGAAGAAAATAATGACAGTAAACCGGGTCCATGCTGGACTAAAATTTTAGGGTGAAGTGACTTTTGCCCACACCAGAATAGGGCAAAGTGGTGAGACAATAGAGAGCAGTGCATGTGGAGAGGTCAAAATTTAGAACGTTCAAAAAAGTCAATTAAAACAGCCGTGGTACTAAACCTTTCAACCAAATAATATAAAAGTGAAAGATATGTGCATTGAACTGTGTAAAAAAAAAAAAAAAATTAAAAATTTCTTAGTTTGATTCAGCAGAAATTTTGTTTGACTTTGTTTTTGCAAAAGCTGGTAACCTTGATAATAGGTTACTCAGAAAAATGGGTGACATTGAAGTATAAGCCCATTCTTCCTACTTTTACAAGATGAAATATGAAAGAAACTTATTTACTTTTACTAGGCATTCAGTCTATACACTTCCACCATGTACTAATTTGTGATTTTGATAAAATAATAATTTTCTTTCACAGGACTGTTATTTCAATTACCGTATTTACTCGCATATAATCCTGGTCAAAATGCAAACAACATAGACCCTGATCTGCTATCACATAATGCGCTGGAAGATCAGGGTCTATGTTGTTTGTTCTACTGATTAGTCCTTGCAAACTACATAGACCTAGATCTGCTGGCGCATTATGCAGCAGATCTCAGTCTATGCAGTTTGCAGTTGGTATTAGCTTATACGCAAGTATATACAGTATTAAAATTGTGTAAACATTTTTCTTTTACGTTATTTAATGAGAGAAAGAAGTCACAACCATGTCATGTTATGTTCACTCTCACAGACTTCATAGTGCTATGATACACCCAAGTAAAAAGTGATACCATATTAATGACTTCCTAATGTAATGATCGCATCATTTCTAGCTACACAGTAAGTGTTGATGTGGACAACCATAAGACCACTGTTCAAAATGGTGAAAAGTGGTCTGAATTGGGAGATGGTCTCATGTTGGAGGATAAAGTATAGTTTTTACATAGTAAATGGGACTTCACAAACATGGTTTCTGTTAGGGAGTGGTCTGTATTTGGGAGTGTCCACAATGGAAGGCTTTACTTTACATGTAAATCTTTGTAACATTTTTTTCAGTTAGTGTTTTCAATGGATAGATATATAGACAGACAAACGGGTATCTTTACACAAGACAGAACATACAGTTACATACTAGTCTGGAGATATTTGGCCCTCATGTGTTTGATACTAAATCCAGTGATCTCTCCAGAAATTTTTGATGGCATCGGGGTAAACATGCGTTAGCGTCATAAAATGTTTTAAAAAATGCGCATTATCATCATAAAAGTGGAAAAATTAATATTAATGATACATAAGAGAAGTACATATATTTACATAGTATTCTTTATTTCCCAAAGTTATAACATGATTTAATGTCAAACTCATATGTCTTTGAATTTAAATAAATGATATCCTTCTTTGTTTCACTTTCCATATATTTTGATTGCCACATAAAAATCTAAGTCTTTTAGGCAAAGTCCTTCTGTACTCATTTTCATAAGGTAATTCAGCACCCTCTGTGTTAACCTGTTCCTTAACACACTCCTGATTCTATTCATCACAGAGAATGACCTTTCACAGTCTGGAAAAAATGGAACATAAAATTTATTAATGGATGTACATAAAGACACAAAACTACCTGAATCCTAAGTTAATTACCAGGGACAAATTCTTCAAGAGTCAAGACAGTGATGTGTTTTTGAATAATCATGACAGTATAACTAAGATAATAGATATTCCTTTCCATTAAGAACAATATATCAATCTGTTTGTCATTATTTAACTTATTCATTGAATATATTTCAAATATAAATGAAGGAAAAATTCAACACTTTTTAATTACATGTTTCAAAACAGGTAAAATTGGAAGATAAAAATTGCTCCTTTTCTTACTTGGATAGAGAGAAAAAGAAATGAGAAATTAAGTTAAGGTCTACTGATCAAACTGTTTTACTAAGTAAATATAAGACCAACTCGTGGATAAATTGCAACTTTCATTCCTTGTCACATTTTACAGAAATTAATAAGAATGACAACAATCACAACTACAACTATTGCTACTACCATAAACACAAAAATACTATATTCAAATAGTGTCTGCGGAATTGCCCCCCCCCCCCCCCCCCCCCCCATCTCACCTGTTGATACTTCTTAAGGAGATCTGAACCAAAATTTAGCAAAATGGAAAACTTCTTTGGGGGAAAAAATGCTATCGGAATCGGAATCACCATTGGTGACACCAATCTGTGATCTTCGTAGCCAGGCCAACATGGGGCTAGTCTGGCACTGGGTAATTTTACATATTTTTGAAGGTGGTGTGTCCATATTTCACAAGAATTTGGTTGCTTAGCTTAAAATGTAATATGTGTAACTGTTTTAGCTGGAAGTGGAAATAACATATATATATATAAAACACTACCAGCCAACTCCATCATCGCTGACTGATCACGTAACTATGTCACTGTAAAGATGAAGCCCACATCAAAGGTTGTGCTCCAGCAATCAGGTCAGCCAGGTACAAAAGATAACGTCTAAGTGAATGGGTAACTATACTGGATTATCTTAATTAAATACCCAAGATGAGGTAAGAACAGGTGTCATTTGAGTAATAGAGCTTTTTGAATTAGGTGACATGATGTTTATTTAACAGATTGATTTTTTAAGGATAGTGGGAAACATAAAAGCATAGCAGCACAAGTGGATTTTGTAGCTGCAGGTTCTAAAGTGTAGTGTGCTGAAATGATTTCATAGCGGGACCGCTATGATAAAGGCCCTGGGGAGAACACTACTAAATGTGGTACATGTACTAAGCACAAGACCTATCTGAATTAGTGTGTGCATATTTGCATGCAAGAGAGCATGATGTTATGCAACCCTTTCTGTGCTTTTAAAAATAAAGACTTCAAGCCTTTTGATGGTTTGTAGATGTTTACACTGGTCTTATAATTGGTGTTGAGGGGTGTCTTGTAAGATGAGGATGATTGAATAATGGGAACAGAACAAAAGAGATTTTACTGCTTGTGTTTGCCTTTTCTATCTTTCTGTATTAATTTACAGGATATGGCAAGTTCCATGTTGTCCTTCTCCTGCTGTGTGGCTGGGCTGTGTCCAGTGATGCCATTGAAATTCTATCTGTGTCCTTTATGCTGCCATCGGCAGAGTGTGACCTTCACCTTTCCTCTGCAGATAAAGGATGGCTTAATGCAATTGTTTTTGTTGGTAATCCTGTTTAATTTTTTAATATTTTCATCGGATTATATTTATTATTATATATTGTTGTTCTAGTGTTGAACATAAAAAATGAAGTATAAGCTCTTGACTAGTATGCTCTACTGAAGCATACTTACATAGGAAATTTCTACACAAACTTGTGAATGCTCAAGCATCCACATTTTCAATATGATTTCAACCAAATTTCCTGTGAAGTTTGATTCCAACAAGGGCTCAGATGACTTTGATGATAAGCACATTTTAGCAGTATGGAGTTATGGCGATCTTTTTCTCAAAAATCACTCATCAGATAAATAACAGAAAGCATCCAAGTAACTCAGATTAGTTGACCAACTGCCTTTGATGTCAACCACTAAAAGGATTTTATGTCACTTTAGCCTCGTCTTCCTACTATAAAAAGTTGGAACTTTTGAATAATCAACATGGAATGAAGATTTAATTACTATAACTCACAATATTTTAGTGTCATTAAAATTTAGTGAATCTTTGATTTTGGTATATTAGCAACATAACATTGTAGCAAATTACTTGTGGTCCAAACAATAAATCTATTGATTTTGGTATATTAGCAACATAACATTATATCAAATTACTTATGGTCCAAACAATAAATCTTTGGTTTTGGTATATTAGCAAGATAACATTTTAGCAAATTACTTATGGTCCAGACAATAAATCTTTGATTTTGTTATATTAACAACATAACATTATAGCAAATTACTTATGGCCCAAACAATAAATCTTTGGTTTTGGTATATATTAGCAACATAACATTATAGCAAAATACTTATGGTCCAAACAATAAATCTTTGATTTTGGTATATTAGCAACATAACATTATAGCAAATTACTTATGGTCCAGACAATAAATCTTTGATTTTGGTATATTAACAACATCGGGTTACTTATGGTCCAAACAATAAATCTTTGGTTTTGGTATATTAACAACATCAGGTTACTTATGGTCCAAACAATAAATCTTTGGTTTTGGTATATTAACAACATAACATTATAGCAAATTACTTATGGTCCAGACAATAAATCTTTGGTTTTGGTATATTAACAACATCAGGTTACTTATGGTCCAGACAATAAATAATTTTTAATAGCTCTACACTATCTAAGCAAAAGCGATTTGCTTGCATGTTAGAAAGTCTGGTTTATTTCAAGACATTGGATTATCAAATAGCAAAAAACAGAATTGTTGCTGAAAGTGCCAGTAAAATTAATGACAATACATCATTCACCCTATTTCCTTAAACAAGATTTACAGGTCTGACTGCTGACATGTTTAAAATCCAATTTACTTGCATTTAACCATAGTCAGAAAGTTCCAAAACCATCTGTCTGGGTAGTCATCAACATTTACACTATATACATTATGATCTTTCCATTGCCAAAGCTGAGTGTAAATAACATTTTTGTGAAAATACTGTATATATTCGCATATAAGCCAATACCGACTGCAAACTGCATAGACTCAGATCTGCCATTGCATAATGCACCGGCAGATCTGGATCTGTGCAGTTTTGTAAGGATTAATCAGCAGAACAAACAACATAGACCCTGATCTGCCAGCGCAATATGCGACAGCAGATCGGGGTCTATGTTGTTTGCATGTGGACTCTGATTATACATGAGTATATATGATAGTGTTCTCACAAAATTTGCTACAATTTTATTCTCACTAAAGAATTCATAGTTAAAGGTCACTATGACCTACATTTCACATTGTACTGGCATGTGTAAAGTGTGTGCTCACCTGGGAACAGAGTAGACCAAGATCTGCCATTACATGATACAGTGGTACCTCAATATACAGGGCATGATTATACTATGATCTCTCATATAACATGGGTATGATGCATGTAGTTTTTATATTGAACAGGTTTTGGTGTAAGGCAACCTCACTTATAATACAGTTCTCCACTTTTATTGCTTCCCTTAAGAACATTTTAGTGAGGGACCACTGAATGTTGTCTGGTCTGCTGTATGCTGTACTTTTGATCTTAATCAAACATTGTAGACCCTGATTTGCTAACACATAATGCCCTGACAGATTTTGGTCTACACTGTTTGCATTTGGGTATGTTGTATGCATGCATAAGATAAATATTATACTGTAGTTGAACTGTTTTGTTCTTGTTACAGGAATGATGGTGGGTGGATACTTCTGGGGCTCAATGGCAGATAAGTCTGGACGTCGATCAATCTTGATGTGGTCACTAACCGTTAATGGACTGGGTGCCTTGGCATCTAGTACATCCCAAGTGTTTTGGCTGTTTTTATTTATGAGATTCATCAGTGGAATTGGGTAATATGGAAATCTGCAGTGCTGAAGATATCGTAAATATTTATATAAGATTTTATTATATACTTATAAATGATAAATGCTCCAACGGATCATTTTCTGACAATTTTATATGGACTATCGTATCACCTACAAGCATTTTCCATTTAAATATCACCACATTCTGGCAAACTGGAACTACTTTATGACATCACATGAATGACCCCCACTCAACCTGATTCTCGAAACAAGTGTATTGTTCAAATAATTTTATGCAGAGTTTGAAAATTCATGCAGCAATAAAAGCCCTACAGTCTTTCTGACAGCGTTTAAAAGCATACTGAACTACCCATCAGTTGTCATGTGGAGATCGCAGACCATTTTTGAGTTTCATATCTGCATTCAGTTTAAATAGTGAAATTGGTGAAATGCATCTGTGTACACAACTGATGAATTGCAGCATCGCTGTCAACCATGTGTATACAAAATTCTCCAAAATGATAATTCACATTAATGATACTGACATAGAGTAAATCCAACATAAAGACAAATTATACATTTTGTGTATCCAGAAATAGGACAGCATATCCATACATGTAATGCAGCACCTCATTTCCAATTAATAACCTTCTTACACAATCAAAAGTACAGGGGTCAAACTGTGGATCGCTGATTTCGCATTTTGAGAAAGACATGTTTATATGGCAAAAAAAAGGTATGCATTTGTTGACTTGTTTGGGTGAAAGAAATTGCTGAGGAAAAAATACTAAATGGAAGACTAGAATATAATGAACTGGGTTGTTGCCAAAAATATTCAGACTGGCAAAAAAATAATCAGTTTTGTAAAATCAGTGAAATTCTTTTTTCCAATATCAGGTCCCTTCAACTGAGTAGTTCAAATAATTAATTAAAATAAATGTTTATTCTTTTAAAGATATATAATACAAGCATCATCAGTATAGTACATTCGTGGTGAAAGATTCTGCTCAAGTACCAGTCACCAGATTTCTATCACTGGGCACAAAAGGGGAGAGTAAGGAGAGTAATATCGGTCACCAGGTGTTTCTGTCACTGATCATCAGGCACTGAGCACCAGGTTTGGACACGGGTCACCGGTTTAGGGAAAGGAATCAAGTTGATACCCTTTTTTTTTTCTTTGTTGACATATTATCCTAATGGGGAACAGGTTCTGGGCTTTAATCATCCATCTAGAGAGATATATCAGGTTGCCCCCCACCATCACAGTATGTACCCATTTGACTCTTATGGAGCTTGGGGACTCCCATGATATGGTAATGAGTCAGCCATGTCCATCTTTCCTGCCACGATGCCATGGATGACTTTCCCATGGCTCCATGGATCAGCAGACTGCGCGGGTCATAGACATAGACCCTCCCGTCCCCTCCAATTTCATTATTGAAGAGGGGGGGGCTGCCGCTCATCTCATCTTGTGTTGAGAAGGGATTGTCATTCTCCTTCTCCAAGGAGAGAGGAACAATGGGTTAGTCCTGACATCCCCACCAGAACAATGAACCCACTATCATTAAGTTTCCTTCTCCAAAGAGGGAGATAAGAAGGGGTAGTCCTGTGTCACCCCAAGAGCAAAGATAGGATGATGTACTGTAAATTTTGGCAGATGCAGATAAGTTCCCAGAAGACCTGGTTGCTATGGCCCTTCTCCTTCTTTGGGGTCTTCATCTTTATCCCACCCTATGGGTCAGGTTACAGGAGGAGGATGTTTGGACCTTTGACAAGACAGAAAACAATGCTTGTTTTCCACCTCCTTCCCCCAGGTCTGTGTCCAAAGTCATCGAGGTCTTCAGATACTATGATACTCTCCAGTTTGGAGATGTTATTCAAGGCACAATCTAAAATGGACCTTCTGTTGCACCCACACTCAGCGATGGTTAGAGAGTTCATGCAGAAGTTGTCACACTGCCAAGAGGCAGCTAGACAGCATAAAGATTGTCCTGTCCCCTCTTCTATGCTTCAGCCTCTGGTTTCTGCCTCCAGTAACAGGATCCATTCACCCCTGCTTGGCCCCTTAAGTCCCTGCCTTGGATTTGGGTGCTTGCTTCCCAAGTGGGGATATTGGCAGGGGGACCTGGGTCAATCTCTCCGATAAGTCTCTTGAGGCTTTAGAACTCAAGACTAGAAGGCTAGTTTTTTTTATTGCCTCCTTCAATCTGCTGAAGGTGGAATCATTATCTCTGACTGCTTTGCAGAAATTGTTGGAGGCTGTTGCCAAGACATTGAGACACACGCTCTTACATCCATGGTGCTCTCTGCCAAACTTCACCTCTGAAGGGATGTTGCCTTGGAGACAACACAGCAAAAGCCTTTTAGATGACGACCCCAATTGATGCAGAGACATTATTTGGAGGGCTAATCCCTACAGTGGCCTTGCAAGACTTGAAGAATCAGCAACACTGGTCTCTGTCCCAGCTAAACCAGCAAAGAAAGGTCCTATTCTGTAAGGTTGATGGCTCCCCCTCCTAAATGTTTGAAGCAAAGTCCCCAGCGGAACCATTAGATCCAGTTTAAAGCTCCTTTCCACCCATCTTTCACATGAGGAGGTGGCCAGAGTGAACCCCTTCCCCTTTCCTTAGGGGGGAGGCAGTCAGCCCTAGGGAGTCACACCCTCTTCTGCCAGATTTCATTCTTAATGTCCCACTAGGTGCCAAACTAGCCCTTTTTTCAGAGGCTTGGTTGGACATCATGGATGATGGCATTGATCCTTTTGACAATAAAGGAGGGTTATCAGCTTCGCTTCTGGGACCCTCCACCTCCTTCAAGGACCAGCATTTGGTTCCACCAATCCCAACTGGTATCCCTATGGGAAGAGGTGTACACCTTCTAAGAAATGTGCAGTATAGAGCGTGACAAACATCCAAAGTATAGAATTTTATTCCTAGGATTTCCTAGTTTCAAATGAAAAAGCGGAAAAGTTTCAACTTATTATCGATCGTTCCCCAGTGAACAAGTTTCCTCTGGAAAAGCATTTCAAGATGGAGACATCAACCATGTCTGAAATGCCAACAGGCTGAATGACTGGGCGGTCTCCATAGATCTCCAGGATGCATATCTTCACATCCCCATCTTCCTATTCCACAGAGAAATTCCTACAGTTTTGTCTGGGACATGAGATCTTTTAATTTCTGGCTATTCCTTTTGACCTAGCTTCTACTCCGAGAGTCTTCACCAGGGTGATAGATGTAATAGTGGCTCATTTAAGGTCCTTAGGGATCATTATCATCCAGTACTTCGACCATTGGTTGATTGGTTGATGCACTGCATCCTCAGGCATGCCCTTCTGAAAGATCTGTCTTTCTGTTGGAAGATAGACACTCATCTGAGCATACGCCTCAACCAGGAGAAGTTGGATCTGGTCCCTTCTCAGAATTTTGTTTACCCAGGGATGAAGTTTCTCACCCATCAAGGGGAAGTCCATGCTACTCTCAACAGAATATCACAAATACTGTCTCTTATAGCAAGACTGGGTGGGAAGACTTCGTTGTATGCTCACTTCTACCTCTCTCTTCTGGAGACTCTGAATGCAGCAGCAGACTTAGCTCCCCTAGGAAGATTTCATATGCATCCTCTCCATTTCTTGCTTCTAACAAAGTGGAGACCTCACAAGGGCCCCCTTTCTGCTTGGATCCCCTGAGTTGGTGGCATAATCAGGACAGATTTCTGACCAGACTTCCAATTAAAAGACAAAAACCTTGCTCCTTCCTATACACCAATACCTCAGATTCAGGCTGGGGTGCTCATCTAGAGCCCAAGGAAATAGTACTGCATGGCTTATGGTCTCGGGAAGAATCTTTCCTTCATATCAACAGCCTAGAAATGTGGGCTCTTTTTCTAGATCTACAAAGGTGCCTCAACCCCATAAGACATTGTTGCATTGTCTAACAACATGTTGGTTGTAGCATACCTCAGATGTCATGGGATCACTCATGCTCTTCTCTCTGCATGGAAGTCTGGACTTTTCTCCATTGGACAGCTTTGGTTGAAGTCACTCTCCAAGTCTCTGCCACATTCCAGGCAAGAGAAATATTCTGGCAGACAGCATGTCCAGACAGGGATGAGCAGTCGACATGGAATGGTCTATGCACCAGTCGGTAGCTTTTTCATCTGTGGGGCAAGCCAATGGTAATCTTCTTTGCAATGAGGTTGAACAACAAGCACCCTTGTTATGTCTCACCACTGAGATCAATTTTTAAAGCAAGGTTGCCAATTGCATCACCCAGACTAGAAGGCAATAGACTTCCAAGGTTTATGATGCAAAATGGAGAATTTTATGTAATTGGTGCAGTGTGGAACATGTTGATCCTGTCTGTCCCCTTTAAACTGCAGTTGCAGATTTTTTCTTTTCTTTTCAAATGAACAGACTGTTCAGTGTCCATCATTAAGGGCTGTAGGGAAGATCTATCCATTACTCTTAAGTTCTCTTTGAGCTCCACATTTGGCTTGGACCCTTATCTTTCAGTACTGTTAAGTTACTTTGAGCTTTCACTCTTGAATGCCTAGGTGGAACCTTTCATGTGTTCTTGTGAACCCTTGAGTGATGCTTCTTTGAAGAACCTTCTGCTTAAGATAGTCTTCCTTCTCTACCTAGCATCATTCAGGAGAATGAGTGCCTTTTCAGTGGAAAAGGGTTATTTGCAGTTCCATTGTAGCTATGATTTGATTTCTCTTCTTTGCCAACTGGAATTTATGGCCTTTATCCTGTTGAAATTCCCTGTCTCTGTTGCATCTGTGCTGGGAATAATCAGGATAGAGTCCTTTGCACAATTGTGGCTTTATGTTTCTATTTGGTTAAATCAAAGGGATAAGAAATGGTTGAAAACATTTTTTTTATCCCTCTCAAAGATATTTCTGATAATTTGGCAGCAACCATCTTAAGATAGATTGTTCTATCAAAAGAGCTTATCAGTCTCTCACTTAGAGAGATCTTTCTTGAATGAGAATCAAAGCCCATGAGGTTAGGGCTATTGTTGCATCTTGGACCTTTCTTAATCATTCTTCTCTAGATGTCATGAAAGCCACCTTCTGGTGGTCAAACTTCACATTCTCTTCATTCTTACCTTTGATCAATGTCACACCAAAGTAGAGGCATTTATGCATTAAGTCCAGTTGTATCAGTCCAACAACTTGTCAATCCATCCTCCAGTCTGCAATAGAGCACCTTACTGAAAGCAATGGTAAGTTCACTCTGACAGCTTATCTTTAGGCCATCAGCCCCAACTGGGTTGACAAATTCAGCAATGCAATAATAGCAGGTAAATGTATTACTGCTATTAACACGTTGGTTTTTGAGGGGTAAAACTAAGTTTTAATTATGAAATATGTTTCTGCTATTATTGCCTAATTCCCTCTTCCCTCCCCGCTTTGATATTCCTTTGGTCTTGGTTCAGGTCTAAGAAGAATGATATGCCAAAGGATGGAAGTTGACTAAGGTATCAGACTGGGATCATGTTGTTGTTTTTTCTAGACCTCCAGACATTAATTGAAGGAGGGAATAATCACCTTGGACTGGGGACAAGTGTCAGGAAAGAGATTGCAATGCAGTAATGACAGGTAAATATTACATCATTAAAATTAGTTTACCCGCCCCCCCCCCAAAAAAAAAAAAAAAAATACATGTATTTTTATTTAATCGTTTTCAGTGTTGGAGGAAGCATGCCTGTGATATTCTCATACTTCACCGAGTTTCAGCCAAAAGATAAACGAGGTCGGATGATCAGTGCCTTAGCCACCTTTTGGATGGGAGGGAATATCATTGCTGCAGGTGAGGATGTGTTTTGGCCTGAATTTCACAAATTGAACTTTGGTCTGGACATCAGTGTAGAATCCAGCACTGTTTATATTTAGTTTAAGTCTTACTTGAGTTTCACTGATCAAATATGGTAGGTGTAGACTTAAAACATCAGACACATTGGTGGAAATGAAGACTGCTTTAGCAGTGTTGTCCTCAGGCTTCTAGTCAGGGAAGGATGCTTCTTGCCAGTCAAGTCATTTTAAGCACAGTAAAGTCTCTTCTGAGGGCAGCCTCTCTACAAGAAAGGATATATTTAAACACACCATTGATGCACAGCAAGTGAAAAATAGGGGTAAATTATGCCAAGTTGATATCAAACCTGCACATATAGAATGTTTCCCATATGCCATATATAAAGCCTCCAGGGGTTTAAAAGAGTGCAGCCCCCAAGAAGTTCAGAGTGCCACCTTTGAAGGGCAGGGTGCAGTGCCCTTTTAAAACAGGGTAGGAACAACACTGGCTTTAGTCATATCAACATGCAGTGATGCTGCATTATTTAAGCAAAATTGACCATTTGACACACAATTTGAAATAGCTATGCCCAAGAACTCGTGCAATGAAACCTGAACTCCCACAAATAAAATCTATGAGGTGTGAATAATCCAAACAAAGTTGGCCATGTTTTGCTCTCAGTAAGGTTAGCTGCTTTGATCTTGATCATCAAGGTGTTTTTATGTGTGTCTGGCAGCCTTTTCCATGCACCTTTCACACTGCACAACTGAGCCTGACCAGAAATCCATTCATTTGTGCCCAAGACAATGGCAGGTCTGAAGTTGATAACAGATTACTTTAAATTTCCCTCTACCAGGACTTCTGACTTGGATCAGGATTCTGAATGTGTCATTGATAACTTGGAGACTGTTAATGCTTCAGATGCATCTCCAGGGACCTCTGGTCAAACAGAAACAACTGTTTCTCAGGATTGGAGGCAGCCAGGACTCAGTCTGCATGTGATGAACCCCCAAAGAACAAGAAAAAATTTGAGTCAAAATTTCAGAGGTCATGTTCTTGTTAAAGCTAGAAAAGCTAGCCATGCACATGGCTCTCTAAACTGCAGATTGTGAGAAGGGTTTCTCTGCACAGGCTAACATTAACACTGTAATCAAAAACAGATTAACTTATGAAAATGTCAACAGAATAATGCTAATACAGCTACAGAGTGGTTGATATGAAGATTTCAGTTTCAACACAGCACTGGATACATGGAAGGGAAAAAGGAACAGCACATCTTCAGGTGTTATGAGTAAGATTTATACCACCCTGTAATTTTCCTGACTCTCCCTCACAGGGAGTATATAAAAGAATGAGTTTGATATGGTGTAGTGATTCAGGGAGTATAGAAAAGAATGAGTTTGATATGGTGTAGTGATACAGGGAGTATAGAAAAGAATGAGTTTGATATGGTGTAGTGATACAGGGAGTATAGAAAAGAATGAGTTTGATATGGTGTAGTGATACAGGGAGTATAGAAAAGAATGAGTTTGATATGGTGTAGTGATACAGGGAGTATAGAAAAGAATGAGTTTGATATGGTGTAGTGATTCAGGGAGTATAGAAAATAATGAGTTTGATATGGTGTAGTGATACAGGGAGTATAGAAAAGAATGGGTTTGATATGGTGTAGTGATACAGGGAGTATAGAAAAGAATGAGTTTGATATGGTGTAGTGATACAGGGAGTATAGAAAAGAATGAGTTTGATATGGTGTAGTGATACAGGGAGTATAGAAAAGAATGAGTTTGATATGGTGTAGTGATTCAGGGAGTATAGAAAAGAATGAGTTTGATATGGTCTAGTGATACAGGGAGTATAGAAAATAATGAGTTTGATATGGTGTAGTGATTCAGGGAGTATAGAAAAGAATGAGTTTGATATGGTCTAGTGATACAGGGAGTATAGAAAAGAATGAGTTTGATATGGTGTGATGATACAGGGAGTATAGAAAAGAATGAGTTTGATATGGTGTAGTGATACAGGGAGTATAGAAAAGAATGAGTTTGATATGGTGTAGTGATACAGGGAGTATAGAAAAGAATGAGTTTGATATGGTGTAGTGATACAGGGAGTATAGAAAAGAATGAGTTTGATATGGTGTAGTGATACAGGGAGTATAGAAAAGAATGAGTTTGATATGGTGTAGTGATACAGGGAGTATAGAAAAGAATGAGTTTGATATGGTGTGATGATACAGGGAGTATAGAAAAGAATGAGTTTGATATGGTGTAGTGATACAGGGAGTATAGAAAAGAATGAGTTTGATATGGTGTAGTGATACAGGGAGTATAGAAAAGAATGAGTTTGATATGGTGTAGTGATACAGGGAGTATAGAAAAGAATGAGTTTGATATGGTGTAGTGATACAGGGAGTATAGAAAAGAATGAGTTTGATATGGTGTAGTGATACAGGGAGTATAGAAAAGAATGAGTTTGATATGGTGTAGTGATACATGGAGTATAGAAAAGAATGAGTTTGATATGGTGTGATGATACAGGGAGTATAGAAAAGAATGAGTTTGATATGGTGTAGTGATACAGGGAGTATAGAAAAGAATGAGTTTGATATGGTGTAGTGATTCAGGGAGTATAGAAAAGAATGAGTTTGATATGGTGTAGTGATACAGGGAGTATAGAAAAGAATGAGTTTGATATGGTGTAGTGATACAGGGAGTATAGAAATGAATGAGTTTGATATGGTGTAGTGATACAGGGAGTATAGAAAAGAATGAGTTTGATATGGTGTAGTGATACAGGGAGTATAGAAAAGAATGAGTTTGATATGGTGTGATGATACAGGGAGTATAGAAAAGAATGAGTTTGATATGGTGTAGTGATACAGGGAGTATAGAAAAGAATGAGTTTGATATGGTGTAGTGATACAGGGAGTATAGAAAAGAATGAGTTTGATATGGTGTGATGATACAGGGAGTATAGAAAAGAATGAGTTTGATATGGTGTAGTGATACAGGGAGTATATAAAAGAATGAGTTGGATATGGTGTAGTGATTCAGGGAGTATAGAAAAGAATGAGTTTGATATGGTGTAGTGATACAGGGAGTATAGAAAAGAATGAGTTTGATATGGTGTAGTGATACAGGGAGTATAGAAAAGAATGAGTTTGATATGGTGTAGTGATACAGGGAGTATAGAAAAGAATGAGTTTGATATGGTGTAGTGATACAGGGAGTATAGAAAAGAATGAGTTTGATATGGTGTAGTGATTCAGGGAGTAAAGAAAATAATGAGTTTGATATGGTGTAGTGATACAGGGAGTATAGAAAAGAATGAGTTTGATATGGTGTAGTGATTCAGGGAGTATAGAAAATAATGAGTTTGATATGGTGTAGTGATACAGGGAGTATAGAAAAGAATGGGTTTGATATGGTGTAGTGATACAGGGAGTATAGAAAAGAATGAGTTTGATATGGTGTAGTGATACAGGGAGTATAGAAAAGAATGAGTTTGATATGGTGTAGTGATTCAGGGAGTATAGAAAAGAATGAGTTTGATATGGTCTAGTGATACAGGGAGTATATAAAAGAATGAGTTTGATATGGTGTAGTGATTCAGGGAGTATAGAAAAGAATGAGTTTGATATGGTGTAGTGATACAGGGAGTATAGAAAAGAATGAGTTTGATATGGTGTAGTGATACAGGGAGTATAGAAAAGAATGAGTTTGATATGGTGTAGTGATACAGGGAGTATAGAAAAGAATGAGTTTGATATGGTGTAGTGATACAGGGAGTATAGAAAAGAATGAGTTTGATATGGTGTAGTGATACAGGGAGTATAGAAAAGAATGAGTTTGATATGGTGTAGTGATACAGGGAGTATAGAAAAGAATGAGTTTGATATGGTGTAGTGATACAGGGAGTATAGAAAAGAATGAGTTTGATATGGTGTAGTGATACAGGGAGTATAGAAAAGAATGAGTTTGATATGGTGTGATGATACAGGGAGTATAGAAAAGAATGAGTTTGATATGGTGTAGTGATACAGGGAGTATAGAAAAGAATGAGTTTGATATGGTGTAGTGATACAGGGAGTATAGAAAAGAATGAGTTTGATATGGTGTAGTGATACAGGGAGTATAGAAAAGAATGAGTTTGATATGGTGTAGTGATACAGGGAGTATAGAAAAGAATGAGTTTGATATGGTGTAGTGATACAGGGAGTATAGAAAAGAATGAGTTTGATATGGTGTGATGATACAGGGAGTATAGAAAAGAATGAGTTTGATATGGTGTAGTGATACAGGGAGTATAGAAAAGAATGAGTTTGATATGGTGTAGTGATACAGGGAGTATAGAAAAGAATGAGTTTGATATGGTGTAGTGATACAGGGAGTATAGAAAAGAATGAGTTTGATATGGTGTGATGATACAGGGAGTATAGAAAAGAATGAGTTTGATATGGTGTGATGATACAAAGAGGCCATCAGGCCAATACACTGTTGTATTCAATATCAAACGAATTCTTTCTGTTGACTCGGAATAAAATATGAATGCAGTTGTGTATTTATTTATATACCTGGTATTTTTACGTTTTCTAAAAATCTTTAGCTATACAGTGTAAATGAAATTCAAAGTAAATTGGAATTTATAGAAGTTCTATTCAGTGCATCAAAGAATATCAAAGGGTCAGCATCATTGAAAACACCTAAATAGTTATATTAGGGTGTGCAATATGGAAGAACAAATTGAACACCCATATCGAACACCAGATCAATCATGTATGATGTAATTTGTATGCAAATAAAAAGAGGTATTTTATTTTAAAAATTTTAAAATTGGTGAACAATTAAGCATGTTGTATAAAGGATCTTTTCTTAATAGTTAGTTTTAAAGATATTTGATATTTCAAATTTAATAAATATGCAAGAATTTTCAAAAATTAGGAATTAAAAATAGTGTTTTAGGCAAGAAAAAATGTTGTTTATTTTATAAATGCAAATATTTATAAAACATTAAAGATTCTGTAAGTACTGTAGTTTGTTCTGTACACATCTAATCATTTGTTATGTATAAACAAGCATGAGTCTAAATTGAGTGATACTAGATTCTGATTGGAAACAAAATGGAAACAGAAAATAGGGTTAAAGTTCAACATTATTAAAAGCTAGTTTGATCCAAGAGACTTGGCAGCTACTCATTCCAGCAAATCAAAACCTATATATTTCTAGGTCTACTGGTTGAAGTCAGAAGAGCTTATGTAATTGATCTTGCATCTGGCAACCCTTAGCAATTGTTTGTTATCGCTACTCCAAATTGCCTCTTGGTCATCCAATATGGCAGCCACAGTGGCCATCTTAAAAATCTTAACACTCAGTGACATAGGTTTAATTCATAGGAATTGGGAGCTTTAAACTTGAGTTAACAATTTATGTTCAAAAAGTTTGAAGAATACACGACCATGGATAATTTAATTGAACTTGAAACAAGTTATTTGTACTGTGCCTTGATGTGATGCATTCAGTATGGGAATTTCCAAAAGCTTTTGTTCAGTATTTCAATTGTTTCTGATTTATAAAACTTGTATTGTTTAATTCAATTATTAACTTCATAAAGTAAATTTATTTCACATTTTCTGACCATACTAATATATATGACATTTACTAATATTTAAAAAAGTTTCTTTCTTCAGATTGCCTATTCATGAATGAATATTATTCTACAGGGCTGGCATGGATAGTGATTCCACATGTTGAACTGGGTTATTCTTCTCCTAATTTCACATACAATAGTTGGAGGATTTTCATTGCAATATGTACCATACCAAGTCTTACTTCAGCAGCTCTTTATTACCTAATGCCTGAGAGTCCAAAATTCTTGCTACAGGTAGGTACATTAGGATTCAAAATGTACTTATTTATTTTGCATTGAATAGATGGACTTTACTAAATTAAATGATTTTCTAACCAATGAAATGTCAGTTTTTTGTTAGTAGGCATGGCTTATTAATCAAACTTTCCAGCTACACATCTTCACTCACCTGTAGTGGGTTTGATGTTCTTAAGTTTGTTTGTGGAGTTTTTATTGCACATATTTTGCCAATATGAGGAACATACTGATTTATACAGTATTTCACATCAGTATATGGAATCTTCCATTCGGAAACGGGTGACTGCAGGGCAGCTTTGGTTGCTTTATCTGCCCTTTCATTACCCTTTATGCATGCAGTGTGACTGAGCAGCCAACAGTACAGAATACTTTTCCCAGATTGTGTGAGAATGTCATATTTCTCTAATATATGGGTTATTAAAGGGTTGTCAAATTTAAGATTCTGCAAGGCTTTCAATGTGGAAAGTCAATATAGTTCAAAGCTTCAAGTATGGCTACAATTTCTGCACTAAAAATTGAGGCGTTATCCTGTTATTGGCTCAAGATGGTGCCATGGAGTGTCGCTATGGTAGCTCCAACTTTGTCTCCATCTTTCAAGCCGTTTGTATACAGGGATATATAGCTAGAATAGGAGGCTCTGATTTGATTGAATTTACTCTGAAAAAGGACAGGATTTGTTGAAGACTTTTTGAAATCACAAATGTCAAAAATTATTTTATGAGGTTTTGATAACATGGTTGTGATCTGGGAATACAGAATTTTGCAATATTTCCAACATTGATTTTTGCTGTTTTGAAGTGGGGATGGATCCATATGCCAAAAGGTGGCATGAAGTTTGGTTTCTGAATGTACAAGGTATTTGGACCAAAACACTACATCATATGTGGGGTTAGATGGATTCTAAGATAGTTTGGTAGCATACTGAAGAGCCAGTTTCATTTGTCTGAAATAAAGTGATGGTTCATTTGCCTCAGCATAGAGTCTTTCTGAAGGGGAAGTTCTAAATGCACTCAAACAAAGCCTAAGTCCCTGATTGTGCACTGAATCAAGGATCTGGAGGTAGGATTTACAAGCTGATCCATATGCAATCAAGCCATAGTCAAGTTTCGATCTTACTAATGACCTGTATAGCCGGAGCAAGTACTTCTGATCAACTCTCCAATCTGTGTTTGCTGCAACTCATTAAATCCAGGACTTTTTGACATTTGTCCCTGAGGTATCTAATATGTGGATGAAATAGTTGGTTTATGGTGAGAGAAAAAAAAGGCCTTAAAATTTGCTCTCCTCCACAACAGGATTAAAACAAATGCATCAACTATGCTTGTGCTACAGGCTGCCACTTCAAGGTTACTTGAAGCCTGTAGGCTGCCACTTCAAGGTTACTTGAAGCCTGTAGGCTGCCACTTCAAGGTTACTTGAAGCCTGTGGGTTTTACCTGGTAAAATCTTGCTTCTAGGGGTGAACAGTGATAAAAGTTTCTGAAGCAGATGTTAAAAACAATGATTTTAAAAAAAATAATATAAAATCAAAGTTAATATCTGGTTACTATTAACTCATTTAAGTACCTATAGTTTGAGATCATAGAAAATATTATATATGTTTGATGCTTTTTATGCCCTGTAACAGTATGCATGTAGGTAGATAGGTATGTGGTTTAATGGTATGTCAGCACACTACTGGCTTTATAATGCCAATTAAAACTTTAAATTTTAAAGTTTAAAAAGATCAAAAGTTAAAATGTAAAGAGAAAAAATTGGGAAGAAAACTAGAAAAGGGGCCAAATTTTTTTCGCCAAGATTACTTTAGTTAAAATTTATTTTTTTGCATGAAAATTAATGTTTACTGGAGACTACTAAAAGCTTTGTAGAAGTGAACTATGCAACCATTGATTACTCTCTGGTTTTCTACTCATATGAGCCAAAGACTATGATCATGCATGTATTCAGTAAGACAGAAAAACTCCAGATGCTACTTACTTCTTGCTACGAACAATTTCTGCTGCTTCTTCACTCAAAATGGAGCATCAACTGAAGAAATAGTAAAACTGTGTAGCAAACTGGTTTTGTGCAACAGTTGGTTCAGTTCATCAATATAAGAAGTTATAACAACCTATACAAGGTACTCTTGATAGTTTAAATTTTGGCATTAGTTGGTCTTTAAGGTGAAGGAAACCAGAGCATTTTGAGATGATGATCATCCTTTGATGGACAACCACATGCCTTTTCATGTGCCAGTATTGGCATTTAAACCTGGGACTACAAAGGTGCAAAAGCAAACATGTTACTACTGGACTACTCAAGTGAGTCAGTTAGGTAAAAAATATGTGCTTAGGATTACTCAAAGTTACTTCACACCTCAGTAAACATTATTATCTTAACTCTTATTTGAATCAAGTTTTCATATTCTATTGCCAAGTAGAAAATAACTGTGGACTTGAGAGTTGGAAACAAAAATCAGCAGGAAAATTTACTGCGATTATTATCTTCCTTTGCTTATATTTTATTAAAAATGAATTTGACAAATGTATGAAATATGTGAGATATTGAGATGAATAATTAAAAAGTGTTAAGACTTTTAGAAGATTGATAAGGCAACTGATATATGTTCTTTCTATGCAGCAAAATAGAGAAGAGGAGGCCCTTGAAGTTTTGAGAAAAATACACAGGTGGAATCATGAAAGATCACATTTTCAGGTACAGTTTGTAACAAAAAGTTTATGTCAATAAATGTAAATAATATGTAATACCTGGTTGTTTTGGATAATTCTTCCTTTTTCCTGACAATATCAGGATATTTCTCTTAAAGACAGGTTTGAAACCACCCAGTTGGGCTTGTACAGTTGTGATGCCAGGTCAGCTTATCAAAATAATCAAGTATGTAACTGACCAATCATGTGCTTCTCTAGAGCTCTTTTCATCACCACAGTCAGACAGAAAATGACACAGCTCAGTTATCTTTTTTCAATACACCTTACCCTGTCACACCTTACCCTGTCACACCTTACCCTGTCTTCCAGAGCATGTAACTTGTATAGGAGGACAAGATTATTTAGGAGTACAACTTTGTGGATCTTTTACTGATTTGAGACTCATGTATAAATTTGTATACAAGGTAAATTTTGAAACTTCACAATTGTCTAGTATTGATTTACAGCTTTCTCTTGTCTTATGTGACAGATCTCTGCACATATTAGAGGTGTCATTTGTCATTTAATTTCATTCATGATCAAGACCATACTTGAAGTAGCAAAATTAAAGGTATTAACATTTGTATGATAAATTGTTAGGGGACCCTAAGAAGAGGAAGAGATGTTCTCAACATTTTTAAAGCAAAAACATTTTCTAATTATATTTTTTTACAACATTCAGATTTTGTTGGGAAATTGGAAAAATATAATAGGTCCATATGGTGATATGAATGTTATTTTAGTTCAGCTACATCAAATGCTATGTGTGTTGCAGTTTTATTAATTACTAATTTTGAATTCAAAGTACATAGCATTAAAGGTGATAATCAGGGTAATCAGCTCATTTTAAATATTAGTATTCAGGATCACAAAATGACAAATAATTGTGTGTGGCCCAAACAAAGATACACCATTCTTTTAAAAAGATAAAGCAAGGAATATTGCTAAATTGCATAATGAAAATGTAATTTTAGCATTTGATTTTAATCTTACTATAAATACTTAAAATTTTATTTTGATATCATTAATCCCAAGGCAAGTGAAAAAATGTTGGACCTATGTCATGATTTTTTCGGGATATTTTGCAGGTATTAAATGTGGATGCTTGCAGGTATAGATGGTAAAAAGCAAATCATTAAAACAAGCTAGGTTAGATTTTTTCTGATATGAGAACATTTATTAGTGGATGTAAAGGAAGCTTTGATTGAACCTGGTTATAGATCAGATCACTCGCTGGCGATAATTTAATTTGACTTTAAAAAATTACCAATAGGATAAGGAATTTTGGAAGTTTAACAATTTTGTTTATTAAAAGATGCAGAATATGTACAACTAGTTAAACATACTATTCATGGTCTTGTATGCTGAGAGTCCACTCAAGGATTCATATGATGAATATCAAATACCATTTGTGATAAATTATCAAATATCTTTGGAAACTTTATTATTAGAAATAATAGGTAAACTATTATGTCACATATAAGAAAAAAGAGCAGATTCAAAAAGAAGCACAGTTATTAGAGAAAATTTGGGAATTGGAGAGAAAAAAAAAAGGAAACTTTTGATAATTCTCTAGAACTGAATGGGAATTAAGAAGAGTTGATGGAACACGGGAGAAAAAATGAAAGGGGTTGTGAAATTTTAAGGGCACAATGGGTTGAAGGAGAAAAGATTACAAAGTATTTCTGTACCCATAAGAAATTATGTTAGTAAAATGATGCATATCTTAATAATGGGGTGATGGATCACAAACATCAAACTCAACGAAAGTTTTATAAGAAACTGAGGAATATTTTGAAAGTTTGTATAAATACAGGAAAGTTGATTCTATAAATTTAAATTGACTTTTTAAGGCAGAACATATTATGTTATGATGTTGTCCATCCATCCATCTGTCCACCTGTCTGTTACCAATTTGGTTTCTGCACAATAACTTTTTGTTACCAATGTTTGTGGATGATGTGCACTTGGGGTATGGAAGAACCCTATCGATTTTGGGCTCAAAAGTCAAGATCACAGTGACAGAAACAAGGAAAAAGGTTTACACACAATAACTCGTGTTTTTCATCGTCTACAGCTACCAGACTTTGTGGATAGCTTGCACATGGGGTATGGAAGAACCCTAACGATATCAGGGACAAAACTTAAAATATCAAGATCACTGTGACTGATAGAAGAAATATGGTTTCTGCACAGTAACTTGACATTTTACAGTTACTAAAACTTGTGGATGGCTTGCATTTGGGGTAAGAAAGAACCCTATTGATTTCAGGCTCAAAAAGTTGAAGATCAAGTAACTATGACTAAAGAAGAAAAATGGTTTCCACATAATAACTGGATTTCTCCATCATCTATGGTTACCAGACTTTGTGGATGGCTTGCAATTTGTGTAAGAAAGAACCCTATTGATTTTGTTGTCAAAAGGTCAGAGTTTTTCAAGGTCACTGTGACTGAAATAATAACAAAAATGGTTTCAGCACAATGACATTAGTTTTACATCACATACCTCAACCATACTTTGTGGATGGCTTGCACTTGGGGTAAGGAAGATGGCTGTTGATTTAGGGGTCAATCAGTGAAAGGTCAAGGTCAGTGATGGCAGAAAAATAGTTCCTGCACAAACAAACAAAAAAATAGTTTTTCATCACAGACCTGACCCAAATTGTGTGGATGGCTTTCACATAGGGTATGGAAGAAGCCTGTTGATTTAGGGGTCTAAAAACAATGGTGAAGGTCACTTTGATTGAAGGAAGAAAAATGGTTTCTGTGTAAAAATATCAGTTATCTACATAGAGGACTGTTAAACATAGGGCAAGAGCTGCAATAGCTCAGTTGGTAGAGTGTCAGACTCATAATCCAAGGGCTGAGGGTTCGATACCTGCCTAGACCAGTCCAGGTTGGCTGCCTAGGTCATTGGGAAAGGCACTTAGCTCCCATTTTCTCAGCATGATATAGCCAATAATGTGTTAAAAGTGCCATTAAAGCCAACAAAAACAACAACAACAACTACAACAGCAAAAACAAGTGGAAGGTGTATAATGTGCTGTTTACAGTACTCTTGTTATGAATGTTGATATACAAAAATTAGATAACTTACAGAAACCATCTTTAGAAGGTCCTATATCTTGTAAGAAAGCATTAAAAAGTTTGAAATGTATGGTAAACAATAAATGTCCAGATTTAGATGGTTTTACTACTGAGTTTTAAGTTTTTGTCATTTTCTTAGGACATTGCATTATGGTTATTGTATTGGGGAACTTTCATAAAAAAAGAAAGAGGGAATAATTACATGTATACCAAAAGTGGACAAACCACAGCAATATCTTTAGAATTGGAGACCAGCAACATTACTCAGTTTTTCATATAAAATGGCTTCCACATGTATAGCTATTAGAGTGAAAAGCATCTTACCTCACCTATTACATGAGCATTGGACTCATTTTATTAAGGGTAGATATATTGGTGAAAATATTGGAATCATGTATGATTTAATGTTTTACACTGAAAAACACAACATTTCTTTGTTTATTATTATTAATTGACTTTGAGAATGCCTTTGATTGAGTTGTTTAGTCTTATATTAAGAATGTCTTATCTTTTTCAATTTTGGAGATTCTAGTAATAGTGACTATTTGATTTCTTAATATGCATGTGATACCTTTTTTTTTACTTTGGATGGGAGTAGTAAATCCTTAAAGTCTGCTCTTGATCTTTTATTTTACTATTCAGAATTCTCAGGACATAGTGTCATTATTGATAAAACTCAGGACATAGAATCATTATTGATAAAACTCAGGACATAGAGTCATTTTTGATACAACTCAGGACATAGTGTCAATATTGATAAAACTAAGGTTTATTTTACTATTCAAAATTCTCAGGACATAGTGTCATTATTAATAAAACTCAGGACATAGTGTCATTATTTATAAAACTAAGGTTATCTGGTTTGGAAGTAAAGTTCGAGGTGAGGTTAGATTATATCAGAGTTATCAGATAAATTGAGGAAACTGAGTTTTTGTTACTTGGTGCAAAATAGTGAACTACACTTAAAAAATGGTTGAAATAAATTCTGTAAGTAAAATGATGGATATAGAATGTTGATTCACTCTATGGTCAAAAAGACAACTTACACAGTTTGGTAGAATAAAATTTTAAAACATTTAGCATTATCAAAAATAAATCATCTATCCATACCCTCACCGTGAAAATAATTCTAAATGAAATTAACAATATGTTTTATAAATGTATGTAGAATAATTCAATTGACAAGATCAAAAGAAAAGTAGTTATTTATGAATATGATTTGGGAGGTTTGAAAATGACATGTATTTTCATTTGTAGAAGCATTAAAGATTACTTGGATTAGACAACTTACAACCACATCAACAAAATGGAAACATAATTTAGAGGCATCATGCCAAAATATCACTAATTTTCACTTGTTCGGAGTAGACTATTTGAAGAAAAAAATGACGGTACTTAATAGTTTTTGTAGAGATTTTTTTATGCATGGATCAATTTTTGAAAATACTTCTTCAATTGATACACCTGCTGATTTTTAGATACTCCCATGTGGCACAGTTACAATATTAGAGTAGGTGGTAAATCTGTTTTTTAAAAGAATTGGTTTGAAAATGGAATCAGGGGAATTAATGACTTAATAGATACTAGTGGACAATGGTTTAATATGAATTAGTTTCAGCATTTTTTTTCAATAAAAAAAAATAGTATAGTATACCAAAGTTTAATACAAGCAGTCATTTAATATCAAATAAGAGTCAGTATTAGACTTCCAGAAAAACTCTTGGATTATAATATTAGTTCTCAACTACTTTATGTTTTAGCAGACAAAACAGCTTGGAAAAGTATTTACAAAAATTGTTCAAAACCAGGGAAATTCCTACTTCAGGATGTAAGTGACACAGCGAATTTGGTCAGACAGAAGATAAGATTGGCAACAATTTTCTTTCTTTCTAGCACAGTGATAAAGTGGTTTCAGATAAAGATTCTAAACAGAATTATGATTGCAAATACATTTTTTAAAATTTTTTAAATGGTATGATAGATAGTAATATGTGTTCTTTTTGTGGGCAGTTTCCTGAATCCATATATTCTCCTTTTGGGGAATGTGACATAGTGCAGAGGTTTTTGGGCAGACTTTGTGTCATTGATCATGAATAAATGTACTCATATACAGAATTGTAATTTTTGTAAAGAAAAAGTGTTGTTTGGTATATATAATAGGCAAGAGGCAGATGATGTATTAAATTCTATTTTAATGCAAGCAAGATATTTCATTTCCAAGTGCAAGTTTTGTAATTCCTATTTTCAGATATTATATTTTACACAAGCATTAAAGTGCAGTTATTTAGTAGAAAAATACAACACTTTTTAGTGTTTTAAAGGGGAAACTTTTCAGTAGACAAGATGCCTTACATAAACGAGTTTCAGTAGAGAATTGTTTCTAGAGAAAATTACAATCAGTATATCATGTAAAGTTGTCATGACCTTGTACCAGAAAATAATTTATACTTTCTCTTTCTTTCTGTCTCCATCTCTTTATCTACTCTGTTAAATCCCTGCAAAGGTTATGCATATTAGGTATTAGGAATTAAAAATAAAACTAATGTTTAAAAATTGGATTGTTTTGTTAAAAAAAAGGAATATAAATGTATATTGAATCATGTAGCACATATTCTCTCTCATTTTCTATTTCTCTCTCTCATGTGAGAAAGAAAAATATCTAGATATATATTCTTTCTTTTCTTTATTTATTTACCTATGTAATGATACTTTTGTCTCCAATTACTGATGGAATGGGGGGGGGGGGGTTATCATAACAATTAAATTCATTTTGTAAAGATCTGAACCAGGGCCCCAACCGTGGCATTTCTGTACGTGTCTTGTGTCTGGGACACTTAAAAAAAAGTGATAATTAAAAAAAGAAAAGGCATGTGGTATAGAACTTGAAAAAAATTATTTAGGGTTATTGCCCAATAGATATAATGATCAATTAGACATATGGGTTAAAATGTGGAAAGTAGCTGCTTGTAGAGAAACTGGTAAAATTGGATTGAATGATATTTCTTGTTTAGACTCTCTGCAGACATTTTTATTTCAGATCACAGCATTGAAGTTATCTGCAGATGAAGCAGCAGATGTACAAATGAATGATTCTGAAGTCAAACATAAGGATATTTGTTGTTCTCATAAAATTATCTCACAAGCAAAATTAGTAAGTTTTTCAGTCACCAGTCTATGTGCATATTTATCAGCCTGCTTGTCTGTTTCTGTCTATCTCTCTTTCTCTCTCGTTTTCTCTTTGACTTTGTCTGTATGTTTTTGTCAGTCATTAGGTAAACTAATTCACTCAGTTGCAAAATTAATGTCTTTCTTTATTCCTTTTTGTATCACTATCTATACCTCTTAATGTTTCTTTGTCTTCCTTCCTCATAATTTGTCTGTTTTTTTTGCCCCATCATGACGGTGGTAGAAGCATATAGTGTTACCTTCGAACATCCATCATGTCTGTCACACCTTGATTAGGCTTTCATTCCTTGTGTTGGTGTGTCCATGTTCAGTGAACACTTTTTAGTTTTCTCAATTTTTCTTTTAATTTATTTGCCTTTTTACTTTGTTTAAATTAAACTGAATAAAATATTTCATTTTACTTTCATTGTACATCAGTTTCCAGAACTATTGGTAAGCTGCCTCCTGCAGCTCCATAGTGAACCCCATTTCTTGTCCTGGACCTCTAGTTTTTGGTTCTACTGGTCATAGAACAGAAGAGCTTAAGGGATGGGATACTGTATGTCATCCATCATCCTTCCATCTGTTAACACAAGTTTGTTATCATTACTCCTCCTAAACTACTTGGAGGATTACTGTGAAACTTCACACACATTCATCCCAGAGTCTAGTTGGTCATACATGAAAATGGTGTTGCTCAGATATTTAGTATGGCCACCACAGTGGCCATCTTGACAATCATGTTATTTCTACTTCTGAACGGATGAGTTGGTTCTAAATAAAAATGGTGCTGATCTGACCTCTAGTATGGTGGCCATCTTGAAAATTTTGTTATCACTACTCCTTCTGGATGGATGGTCATATCAACATGGAATTTTGACCAAAAGACTTCTTATGATATCTAGTTGGTTATAAAAAGGAAAATGGTGACAGCCAATATGGCCACCACAGCAGCCATCTTGCAACTTTTGTTATTGCTATTCTTCCTAAACAGAAAGTCATATTAGCATGGGCTTTCACCAATAGACTTCTTATGGTGTCTAGTTGGTCTTAAATGAAAACGGTGCCAATCTGACCTCCAGTATGGCTGCCATGGTGGTCATCATGAAAATCTTGTTATCGCTCCTTTTCCTGTCTGGATGGTCATATCAGCATGGGATTTTCACGAAAAGACTTCTTGTGATATGTAGTTGGTTCTAATAGGAAAATGGTGCTTATCTGACCTCCAACATGGCCACCTTTGGCAACCATCTTGAAAATCTTGATATTACTACTCCTCGTAAATGGAAAGGCATATTGACATGGGGTTTTCACCCGAAGACTTCTTATGATGTCCAATTGGTGCTAATTGAAAATGGTGCCAATCTGACATCCAATATGTCCACCATGGTGGCAATCTTGAAAATATTGTTATTGATAACTTGTCCTGAATGGATGGTCATATCAATATGGGGTTTTCAGCTTAATACTTCCAATGATATCTAGTTGGTCCTAAATGAAAATGATGCCAGTAGTGCATTTGATATGGCCTCTATGAAGGCCATCATACGAATCTTGTTATTGCTGCTCCTCCAGAATGGATGGTCATATCGACATAGGTAATCCGAGAATATCAGAAATAGTTTCAACACCCGGCTTGTCAAAAGAAGAAATGGTCTAATCTTGGATTCCTGGAAATTTTTTTCGGCCAGTAGAGTATCAGTCCCTTCAAGGGTCTCGATTTTACTGAAGGTTTTATGTTTATAAGCCACTTGACAACTTTATATTTTTTGTTGTTCTAGCAATTGGAGGTCTAATCCCTAAGAATATAGAAACATTCTTATTTTCAAACTGAAACTCAACTGAACATTCTGATGTTCTATTGGGCATTGTTAAATCACTGACCACTAAACATCAGTATTTTTAATTGAGTTTTAGTTGGATCAGGAGTCGCTTTAATATTTTGGCTTCATGACATTTTTACAATATTACTGTTATTTGTTGCTTTAATATCTTGGCTTCATGACATTTTTACAATATTACTGTTATTTGTTGCTTTAATATTTTGGCTTCATGACATTTTTACAATATTACTGTTATTCATTTCTTTAATATCTTGGCTTCATGACATTTTTACAATATTACTGTTATTCATTGCTTTAATATTTTGGCTTCATGACATTTTTACAATATTACTGTTATTCATTGCTTTAATATCTTGGCTTCATGACATTTTTACAATATTACTGTTATTTGTTGCTTTAATATTTTGGCTTCATGACATTTTTACAATATTACTGTTATTTGTTGCTTTAATATCTTGGCTTCATGACATTTTTACAATATTACTGTTATTTATTACATAAAAACTGCCATTTTTTTTACTGACAGATATTGTCTCAAACTAAGAAGGTGTTCAGCCCTAGTATTAGAAGAAAGTCTGTGATACTGTTGATAATTAATTTTACATTAAGTTTTGGGTGAGTATATGTGTTTGTAACACACACACACACACACTTTGAAAAAATCCCCCAAATTAGGTAATAAGCCATATTGCTATAATTCAGATACACAGTTTTCCATCACCCTAGAATAACATGGTATAATTCAAACCCCTATACAAGCCTCAGGCAACTAATGGTAGGATTGCTTTGTCAAAACATAAAGTTAAATCTATGTATAACTTGAGTTTTAATCATCAAACTAAGCATTACTATAGTGTGCCATTTACAATCATTTTTTTTTTTTGTTGAACATTACTGTATCAATACTGTATGTGGTTTACATGTTTGAATATGATGAGTGTGAAGAAATTTCTGTTAAAAATATTGCAGGCATGAAGTAATGTTATATAGTCTATGCTTAGCAACTTGTAGAAAAAATATTGCACATGATATGTAATATTTTTAAGAAACCACACCAAACTGAATTTTATCTAGATGAAACCTGCTATTTTATATTTTACACTTAATTGCACACTATAGCAAAATTATTTTTTATATACACACATATTATGTTATGATGTCCATCCATCTGATTTACTGTTCCTTATTTCGTTTCTGCACAATAACTAAAATTCTCCAGCATCTACAGTTACCTAACTTTGTAGATAGCTTGCACTTGAGCTAAGGAAGCATAGTATCGATTTTGGGGTCAGAAAGTCAAAGGTCAAGGTCACTGTGACTAATAGAAGTCAAATGGTTTCTGCACAATAACATTAGTGCTACTTCACAGACCTGGACCAAACTTTGTGGATGTTTGTACCTAGGCTAATGCAGAAATATCTCAATTTTGGAGTAAAAAGATCAAAGGTTGAGATCACTTTGACTGTAAAAAGAAAATTGTTTTCTGCACAAAAATTTGACAGTGTGGAAGAGGTTTATTGACTTTGGAATCATAAAGTCAAAGGTTAGGATCATTGGACCCCAAAAAAAATGGATTTTGCAGATTAATGATTCTTTTAGACTAAGTTCCTTGACCAAATATGGTTTGCACTTGGGGTAATAAAGAAACCTGTAGATTCTGGGGTCTAAAGGTAAAAGGTCAAAGTCATGGAAAGTCCTAAAAGAAAATAATGGTTTCTGCACATTAAGTTTAGTTGAATGCATCCTTTGACCAAAGGTACAGATCATTGAGACCCATTGGTCAATACAGAGTCAACTACACCCTACTAGTCCCTACATAAGGAATAAAGAACTATTATACATGGGGTGGGTATTATACATGGGGTGGGTATTATACATGGGGTGGGTATTATACATGGGGTGGGTATTATACATGGGGTGGGTATTATACATGGGGTGGGTATATACATGGGGTGGGTATATACATGGGGTGGGTATTATACATGGGGTGGGTATTATACATGGGGTGGGTATTATACATGGGGTGGGTATTATACATGGGGTGGGTATATACATGGGGTGGGTATTATACATGGGGTGGGTATTATACATGGGGTGGGTATTATACATGGGGTGGGTATATACATGGGGTGGGTATTATACATGGGGTGGGTATTATACATGGGGTGGGTATTATACATGGGGTGGGTATTATACATGGGGTGGGTATATACATGGGGTGGGTATTATACATGGGGTGGGTATTATACATGGGGTGGGTATTATACATGGGGTGGGTATATAATGTGCCATTCACGGTACTCTTGTTGGGCAAAAGAAAATTGCTTCTGGATGATACACATTAATATAGGACATTTTTATCATAAGGAAAACAGTATCATTGGCTGTTCAGATAAAAACGTGAAGAAGATTAATTCAATTTAAACATTGATCATACTCATTGTCAAGTTTAGCATATTGTCTATACTTGCTTATAAGTCAAGTCCAACTGCAAACTGCACAGACCCAGATCTGCCATCGCATAATGTGCTGGCAGATCTGGGTCTATGCAGTTTGTTAGGAGTAATCAGTGGATATACAACATAGACCCTCATCTGCTGGCACATCATGTGACAGCCGATCAGGGTCTATGTTGTTTGCAGTAGGACTTGACTTATAAGTGAATACATATGGTATGTTAGATATGACCCTTAGAAAATTCAGCTAAATTATGAAGAAAAAAATGCAGGTCAACTTGGAAAATTTCATTGCCTTCTTTTGCAGATATTATGGTCTTTGGATGTGGTTTCCAGAATTATTTAATAGAGTGGAAAAATATGGTGGATCCCCATGTGATAATATTAAAGAAAAAATTCCAGCAGACCAGACCAACACTACAACAAGCTGTAACCCTATTCCAGATAACTGGGTTTTCTTTGAAGGGTTCATGACTGCATTGTCTAACTTACCAGGAAACTTATTGACGATCGTTGTGATGGATAAAGTTGGGAGGAAACCATTGTTAGGTAAGTAGAAGACTATTACTCATCAGGATTTTAAGGAACTGTTAATTTCACTTCATGTGTTTACAATAGTTTCATGAACTGTTAATTTCACTTCATGTGTTTACAATAGTTTCATGAACTGTTAATTTCACTTCATGTATTTAGGATAATTTTTTGAACTGTTAATTTCACTGCATGTATTTAGGACAGTTTCATGAACTGTTAATTTCACTGCATGTATTTAGGATAGTTTCATGAACCTAATTTCACTGCATGTATTTAGGATAGTTTCATGAACTTAATTTCACTGCATGTATTTAAGATAGTTTCATGAACTTAATTTCACTGCATGTATTTAGGATATGTTAAGGAACTGTTAATTTTACTTCATCACATTTAGGATAGTTTCATAAACTGTTATTTTCACTGCATGTATTTAAGATAGTTTTAACAACTGCTAAGTTTGATACATGTATTTAGGATAGTTTTATGGACTGTTAATTTCACTGCATGTATTTAGGATAGTTTCATAAACTGTTATTTTCACTGCATGTATTTAAGATAGTTTTAACAACTGCTAAGTTTGATACATGTATTTAGGATAGTTTTATGGACTGTTAATTTCACTGCATGTATTTAGGATAGTTTCATAAACTGTTATTTTCACTGCATGTATTTAAGATAGTTTTAACAACTGCTAAGTTTGATACATGTATTTAGGACAGTTTCATGAACTGCTAATTTTTGCTGCATGTAACTATGATATTATCCTGAACTGTTATTTATTTTGCATATAGACAAGATATATACATGAACTGTTATTTTCATTGCATTTAAGCAGAATATTTACGTGAAGTGTTATTTTCACTGCATGTAAACTGGATATATTCCTGAGTTGTAGTTTCAATGCATGCAACCAAAAGATTTACATCACTTATTATTTTCACAGCAAGGTTTAAGTGTGTGATCCACAAAATTTCAGAGTTGTGAACTAGATTGAAATTGGGAAACGGAAATTTAGTAACATGAATAAGAGGAGGTATACAGTATAATGTAAAGTAGAATTTATAAACTGAATCTATAAATAATAGATCAATAAAGATAATTTATAAACTGAATCTATAAATAATAGATCAATAAAGATAATTTACCACACTGAAAAATAATACCTAGTCACATCATATAACAACATCACTGAGCAAAGTAGAGTCTTTGAAGTATGTAATAACACATTGACAAATACAATATGCTACTCTGAAAGCATACTTATGTATGTGTATACTATTTTCAAACCATTTTCATTTGCTAAAGCTTTTGGTTTTTCAGAGTCCTAAACAGCTTTCAAACTACCTTTTCTCAAAATTCACAAATTCTTGACATATTGATTCATATTGTAGTTTTCATCTGAAAAAAATGTCCTTAAATAAATATAACCGGAATTGAAAATCCTGAATATCATGCAAACTACTTGTTCTTGACAGAAATTGCATTTTTACAAATCAAAAGATTTTCATCATGGGTTGGAATACTGTGTTGCACATATGACACTGATTTCAGCATATTTCCAAGAATTTAGGGAAGATGCAGATTGAAATAAAAACCAAGACATGGAATAATATGAAAGTATCAACATTGCACGTGGAGGGCAGAAAGGTGGGATTTCACTCTCTCTCTTTCTCGCGGTGGGTCTGAAAATATACCAGAAAAAAATGAAAAATGTGCTCCACCTGCAGGGAAAAAGAAACATGGCTCACAGGAAAGAAATGCATGAACTTAGCTCACAAATATGAAACATACCAAGCCACAGCACCAAAAAAAGTCAGGAAACAAAATATACCATGTCAAACAAATTTTCAGAAAATAATTTTGCAAACAAAACCACTCGGGGGGGGGGGGGGGGGGCCCTTGTTCAGCTCAGTCCTGGCTGTCACGTGGTTCTGACCATTTTAGGCCGCCTGTAGGCTGCCACCACAAACATTTAACCAAGGAGAAACAGCAATCAGATGAACATTTAATTTTTTCCCCAGCCACCTCTCACAGCTTGGCAATCAGTGGACCAAACTGCTTACACCTATATACTGATCACAAATGTACCAGAATTTTACTGCCTGGCCTTATGATACCCATACAATGCAGATCATGTGACAGAACTTGTATGACCAGTTTGCCATGCTGCAGTTTAGGTTAATATTTACTAACTTACCACCATACATATATAATGAATACTGACATGAGCCTATATATCACAATGTAATTAGTTCAAAACATAATGTTTTGAGATAGATTACCAATGTATTACTGTAAACAAGTCATAATATGTACATTTAAATACTGCTTTAAACACTTGCCAGATCTTAAGAGGACATTTGCATGAAGAAGCTGAGAGTAAACACCATTCTGAGACTCTTAACATGAATTTAATTATTCATAATCAGCCTTCTGTGTACAAACATTTGCCAGAGCATGATCAGTGAGTTTGAACCCTTGGGTTCAAAGTTACAGAAAGATGTGTATGATCATTATTACATGAGCTGTTACAAAGTACATAAATTATATACTAAATGTCTACAAATGGAGTTTATGAAACTCACAAAAGCTGTACTCAAACATCATTTGTGATGTTGGAGTGCGGCTGACTTAAAAAAATCACACATGTCAAACCACGTAAAACCATCCAGGTCATGTAAAAACTACAAATGTATTGTAACTAGCAGTGAAAATATGGCACACATTCATAACAGCAAAGTTCCAATATTTTTCAGACCACACAGAAAGATTTTGAATCCAGCATATAGATTCTTTCCCAAGTGTTCTGACAATTATTTGAACTTCATAAACCATGCTTGTTGCTCTCAGACACTCTGTCATTTTATTTATCAGTTTGATGAGAAAAATATGTCAAAACTTACTTGTCGCTCATCTTTGATGCTTAGAATAGATCTCAAAAGTTTGACAAATTTACTGTTAAGGGTTATAAATTTAGACCTTGAATTATAACCATGTTTCCAGAGTTGTCTGCTACCTGCATAACACTGTCCTAAATGATAAGCAAGATTTATGTTCCATTCAGTGGCATGTTCTCTATTCAAATGATCTGCTACAGCTTGTATATTTGATTTTGTAAGAAAAAATTAAATTCACTGCTTTTTAATTTTGTGGATGGATTTCCCTTTCAAAGTAAAACTAGCAAGCAAATAACAGTAAGTTTATAGTAGATTTAGTTCTACTGGTCATAGACCAGAAGAGCTTATGCTGTGGCCTGTCGACCATAGTCTGTCATCCATCCATCATCTGTCTTTTATCACTACTCCTAAACTACTGGTAGGATTGGATTGAAAGTTTTCACATGCATTCATCAATGTCTAGTAGGTCCAAATGAAAATGGTGCACCTCATAATTTTATTATTGCTACTTTTGAATGGATGATCATATCAATTTGGGTTTTTAATCAAGCCCATGCTAGTGGTAAACTAGACATAGCAGTCACTTTTCCAATGGTGGTGATTGTGTTAATAGTTTGTAAAGGTTTTGATTACATTTTTTCATTAGCTCTGTTGGTCATAGGAGCAGTGGTGGCTCAGTAGTTAGCGTGCTGGAGTCACAAACAAAAGGGTGTGAGTTAGAGTCTTACCATAGGACCAGCCTGTGTCAGTGCCTGTGGTGTGTCCTTGGGCAAGGCACTTTGCTCCAGTGGCCTTAGCACTAAAAAACTACTTGTGTTGCTGTACCGTAAAACACCAAACCAAACCAAATCTACTAGTAATTGACTAGAAGAGCTTATGGGATGGCCTGTTGTCCAACATATGTCTTCCGCCATTCAGCAATCCATTAGTACAAGTTTGTAATCACTACTTCTCCTAAGCTGTTTGGAGGATTGCCTTGAAACTTTACACATACACATTCATTCCAAGGTCTAGTTGATCCTAAATGAAAATGTTGCTGCTCAGACATACAACATGGTCAACACTTAATCCATCTTGAAAATCTAGTTATCGCTACTTCTTATGATGTCTGGTTGGTCCTAAATAAAAATGGTGCCAAATCTGATGTCCAATATGGCCACCATGGCAGTCGTCTTGAAAATCTTGTTATCACTAGTTCACCTAGACAGGAAGTGATATTGACATGGGGTTTTCACCAAAAGACTCCATATGATGTCTAGTTGGGCCTGAATGAAAATGATTTCACTTGACATCCAATATTGCCACCACAGTGGCCATCTTGAAAATCTTGTTACCACAACAACTCCTTATGAATGACTGGTCATATGAACATGGAGGTTTCACATGAAGACTTCTTATGATGTATAGTTGGTCCTAAATGAAAATGGTGCTGATCTGATGTCCAATATAGCTGTCACAGCAGCCAGCTTGAAATTCTTGTTATCTCTATCCTCCTGAACAGAAAGTCATACTGGCATGGGATTTTCACCAGAAGACTTCTTATGATGACTAGTTGGTCCTATATGAAAATGCTGCTGCTCGGATATCTGATATACCCACCACAGGGGCCATCTTGTAAATCTTGTTATAACTACTCCACCTGAATGGATTTTCATATCAACATGGGGTTTTCACCAGAAGACTTCTTATGACCAGTTGGTCCTAAATGAAAATTGTTCTGCTGAGACATCCAATATGGCCACAACAGTGGCCATATTGCAAATCTTGTTATAGCTATTCCGCCTGAATGAATGGTCATATCAACATGGAGTTTTCAGTGAAAGACTTCTTATGATGTCTAGTTGGTCCTAAATGAAAATGGTGCTGATCTAACATCCAATATGGCCACCACAGCAGCCATCTTGAAAATCTTGATATGTCGACTCATCCCAAATGTAAAGTGATATCAGCATGGGATTTTCACTTGAAGACTTATTATGGTGTCTGGTTGGTCTCAAATAAAAATTGTGCTGATCTGATATCCAGAATAGCCACCACAGAGGCCATCTTGAAAATCTTATCACTGCTCTTGCTTGATTGAAAGTCATATCAATATTGGGTTTTCACCAGAAGACTTCTTATAGTGTCATAGCTAGTACTAAATGAAAATGGTGCCAATCTGGCAACTAATTTGGCAACCATGGCAGCCATCTCAAACATCTTGTTATTACTACTCCTCCTAAGTGGAAAGTCATCTTGAAAATCCTCAACATGGGTTTTTCACCAGAAGACAATATCTAGTTGGTCCTGAATGAAATTGGTGCCAATCTGTCCTCAAATAAGGATGCCACAATGAACATATTGAAAATATTGTCACTTATTCTCCTGAATGGATGGTCATATCGACATGTGGTTTTCTCTAAAACACTTCTCACTATATTTATTTCATACTAAATGAAAGTGATGTCAATGTGACCTCCCAAAATATGTACAACTTAATTACAGCTACTTCTTCTGACTGGATGATCTTACTAGCTTTTTCTTTTTTTTAATTTAAAAAAAAAATTCTTTCTTGCAATATATAGTTGTTTCTATATTATATTGATGCTGATTCAGCCTCCAGAATGGTTGCCTCCTGAAAATTTTTATATGGCTACTTCTTCTGAATGCTTATCAACATGTGGTTTTCTGGAAAAGAACACTATAGCAGTATGTAATTGGTTCTGAATGAAAATGGTGCTCATCGGATTGACAACAAGGCACCATAGTGGCCATCTAAAAAAAATTTGTTACTGCTACTCCTCTTGCATGAATGATGGCACTGATATGGGTTTTTTCATAAATAACACTTCCTACAATGTTTAATTGGTTCTGAATGAAAATTGTGTAGATGTGACCACCAATGGATCTGCACTTTTGTGCAGGGGTTTGAAAAGCAGACTTGGCATCTGAGTATATCTGGACACTGTCTAAAGTAGTTAAATCAGTGATCTTCTGTTCATGATATCAGGTTCAAGGTCAATGGTCTTGACAAAGAATTTTGTACTGCACTTAGAGGTATCTTGTAAACATGTTAACTCAGATATCAAAGAAAATGTTTTTGTTACCAAATTTGGTATGTTGTCATTTCTCAAGAATATCATAGATGGTTTCAATTTGCAGCAGGAAAGAACAGTAGAAACAGACTTAATGTTTGATTCTGTGAAATTCTTTTCAGCCAGTAGACCATAGACCCCTTTGAAGGACTGTTTTAAATAGAAAAAATGTTGATAACCTAATTTAAAGACCTTCACTTATTTTCTGTTGCAGCCTCAAGTATGGTGATATCAGGTATTTGTGTTTTCTTCATCCCAATTGTACATAACAAAGTACAAAACCTCCTCCTTTCCTGTGCCTTTGGAGCCATATCTACAGTGGGTTGGAATGCTTTGGATGTTTTACAGACTGAGCTTTTCCCCACAGCTATCAGGTAAGGAGAACTGTCAGAGCCATAATTATACCTTTCAATACTGACTATACAAATCTGTTGTTGACTCTCCCCAGCACGATACAAACACTTAATATGATTGACTAGAATAAATAAGTGGACTTGGAATTTTAAAGGTCAGCAGAACATGATCTTTTATTAGTGCTGCCATGTCTGAGATTGATTTTAATCAGATTGCACATAAGATCACCAGTGACACCAGAAGGTATTTAATGGTAGGTCAGAATGCGGGGGGGGGGGAATGGATGGTAGGCCAGAATACTATGGGAAAAAATGATGTAGCAGAGAACATATATCACAGGTGGCACCTGTATATTGCAGCATCTACAGGCTTTTGGCTCAGTATGCCCCTTTGCAGATGTCACAATTAGCCATGAATAGTTATATCCCTTAGCCAGGCCTGTAGGTGCTGTATGTGTCTGGTAAGACTGATGGTGATTATTTATATTTAAATGTGCTAGTATCACTGGTTTTGTCATGAATTGTAATAATATATTATATATTATATATTCTGATATACCACTGACTTTACAGGAATCATATTGTCTGTCCACGTATCCACACTTCCATCATGTACACAGTCTCATTAGCACAACTAGTCCTTCAGTTTTTTATGGATTGCCATGGTAAATATTATGGTCATTGGCTAAAGATGCACATATTGACAAATCATTGTCTGCAATTTTTAGTTCATCTGACCATAAGGCCAAGCAAACTTATGGTATGGCCCTCCATTCATCATCCATCCATCAACATTTGCTAGCTACCACTCTGGAGGCCATGTTTTTCATCCAATTGTGATCAAAATTGGAATATAGGTTTATTTCATCAATATTTAATGTGGTAATGTTGTATCTGATTGCCTGAGCTTGTTACCATTCTGGAAGCATATCTGATTGGCTGAGCTTGATACCATTCTGGAAAGCATATTTCTGATCCAGTTTTGATCAAACTTGGAATATGGGCTTATATCATCAGGCACTTGGATTATTTAGATAATGACTAAGATCCACTGTGCCTATTAATAAGGTGATCTTGCATCTGATTGGCTGGACTTGTTGTATTCTGGAGGCCATATTTCTGATCAGATTTTGCTTAAAATTGAAATATAGGCTAAGATGATTGAGATCTTGCATGATTTCGACAATGAGTGAGATCCATGCATATTAATGAGGTGATCTTGCATCTGATTGGCTCAACTAATGACTTCTACAGATTATTTTTCTTCCAATTTTGACTAAACATTAAGATGTCCAGTGAGTTTTATTATGAGCAAGATTTACACTGAAATTCAGCACAGTTAGAAATATTCTCAAATTGTATGCAATATAATCTAAATCATTTTTTCCCTTTAACATCTCCCTTTGTCTGTCTCTCTCTGTCTGTCTGTCTCTCTCTCTCTCTTTCTTTCATCACAGGTTTGGGGTTACACAAAGTTCTTCCCTTGGCAGAAAGTGTGCAAACCAGATTACAAAATTAATTATAGAATACAGAATGCATAAATTTCAGTAGAACAATTGATAAAAATTAGCAGAGTAATACACCTTAGGATTAAAATGAATAATGTGCATTTCTAACAAAAGAAAATGTATAAAATATACATATTTTTAGAGAAAATGCACATTAAATAGCAGTAATGCATTACATGTTATTATGTTCACTTTTTCCTGGCACTAGTTCTCAGTCCAAGGTGAATTCCCTTCTCCAAATAGTAATTGGAGGCCAAGGAAACAAATAAACATAGTTCCAGTCTGATGCCCTAATCACTTCCGTCATACGGAATATTGTCTTCTTTTTGTTGGACTTCGTGTTGTTATTACATGTCCCTGGGTGCTCAAAGATTTTCACTTTTTTAAATGTCTTTTGGCATAAATGCCGTAAATCATATACATTACTATGCTGCATTTTACCTTTCTCTCCTCAGTCCTTGCGTGTTTTACATTTATCTGTATTTTGTTAATATTTAGTGTTTTTGTGTACATGCTAGCTAAGCAGTATTTCTACATTTTTATCCCCTTGTTGGTAACCAGTGCTAGGGTAGACATTACTCCCTACAAATTAGTTTCCAGTTGTTTGTTTGTCTTTGTTATTTTCGTTCAGCATGGTACAGCCATAAAAAGGATACTTGGGACACTTACCCCACCTGCTTTGTGTGTACTAAGTATACTCGTTTGGACAAATGTCCTTTCTGTGCCTTGGCAGAATGCTGCATCTCCTATACAAACAGGAAGAGCCACAATCTCCCCTTCTCCAGTAGACACTCCAATCTCACAAGGGATCAGTGGTTTTTCCCAGTATAAGGAAGTTGCCAGCACCCCAGGAGGGATCATTGGTACTTTCTGATGTAAGGAAGTCACCAGCACCCCAGAGGGATAAATTTTGTTTCCCAGTGTAAGGAAGCCACCATCACCTGTCAGCAAGTCCTGTCTTTCTGGAGTAAAGTAGACACTGTCCTCTTCAACTCACTCAGGTAGACCTTTGTCAATGGGGTCTTCATCAGACAAGTTGAGTTTCCTGGATAGAGGCTATGAACTCCTCAGGCAGTTCTTGTTTGTCTGACTGGTCATGGGCTGGGCACTGGGGAGTCACACTCTCTCCTGCCAAGTCCCCCTCATCCCAACATCCCATTCTCTGCCAGATGAGGCCTGTTTTCAGAGGTCTGGTCAGACCTAACAGATGATGCATGGGTCCTTTCCACAGTAAGAGAGGGTTACTGGTTTCATTTCTGGGACCCTCCACCTCTATCAAAGACTCCCATTTGGTTTCAACAGATCAAATTGGAATCCATAAGGGAAGAGGTATACACCCTTCTAAGGAAAAGCGAAGTAGAGTGGGTAACACTCAAAGTCTGAGATTCTATTCCTGGATCTTCCTAGTTTTGAAGAAAGGGGAAAGTTGCACCTCTTTATCGACCTTTCCCCATTAAACAGATTTCTTCAGGAAGAGTGCTTCAAGATGGAGGCATCCACCTCATAGACCTCCAGAATGCTTACCTATACATCCCCATCCTCCCATCCCAGAGGAAATTCCTGTGGTTTTGCCTGGACAAGGAGGTCTTTCCTTCCGATGATGGCGTCCACTCCCAGAGCCTTTACCAGGGTTATGGGAGTAATAACAGCTCACTTAAGGTCATATGGGGTGCCCATCATCCAGTATTTTGACAACTAATTGATATACAAAGTTCTAGAACCTGCCTTACTAAGAGACCTGTGACTCTGTTGGAATTCTGTGACTCACCTGGAGTTAATCCCCAACCAGGAGAAGTCAGATCTGACTTCTCAAAACTTCACTTATGTGGGGATGATTTTCCTCACAGATCAAGGGACAGTTTATGTTCACCTGACAGGATCACTCAGATATTGTTCATCATAAAAAGAATATGTGAGAAGACCTTGCCTGCTTGGCTCTACCTATTGTTCCTGGGAACCCTGAACATGGCAGCGGATTTTGTTCCCCTGGGAAGACTTCATATGAAGCCTCTCCAGTTTCTGCTGATAGCAAACTGGAGACCTCACAAGGACACACTTTCAGCTCAGATTCTTTTGGGATCCAAATTTTGTCACCACCTGAGTTGGTAGCTAAATCAGAACAGATTTTTGGCCAGAGTTCCCATACATGTCCCAGAACCTCACTCTGTCCTGTATACCAACACCTCAGATTCACGCTGGGGTGCTCAGCTAGAGCCCAAGGGGTACCGTATATACTCGATTATAAGTCGACTCGACTATAAGTCGACCCCCCCTTTTCATGGCTGCAAAAAGCCAATTCAGCTATGACCCTCCTATAAGTCGAGGTGTCTTTTGCAAATTAAATCCGTCTGCAAGGGGTGACATGTCATCACTGAGTCAGAGCTGCACTTAGGAAAATAAACAAGCCAAACTGGATAGATAGATAGACATATAGATAGATAGGACAAATAAAAACAAAAACCAATGTAGAATAAATACAATTGTATTATTGAGCTGAATATGTACAAATAAATTTACAACTTACATTTTGTCCATCTTCGTGTAATGAAATCCATATAGCTTAACAATTTTAATCCATTTATATGATAAATCCATGAATTGGATTATAGGTCACATACAGGTATAAAATTGGTATCCTATAAATGTCACTGTCTGATGTCCTCTGGTTCAAAGGCCAAGAATTCATCCTCATCATCAGAGTTACCAAATAAAGTAATAAATTCCTCCAATGTCATCCTGTCATCGTAAACATCGTCCAACTCCGAATCTATTTATATAATAAATCCACGAATTCAATTATAGGTCACATACCAGTATAAAAATAGAAGTTCAGAATGATCCGATTCACAATATCCCGTAATATATTAATTCCACACGTCGTGCAAATAAACAATGAAAGTTAAGTCCACTTTTTTTGTAATTCACAGTATGCTATCAATGTCACTATCCAATGTCATCTGGTGCAAAGTCCAAGAATTAATCCTCATTGTCTGATAAAGTTCTGAAATCCTACATCGTCGTCTAGTCATTGTAAATCGTCGTCTAGTCATCATAAATCTCGTCCGACTCCGATTTTCGGCTTTACTGTCATATGTGGGTGCTTATGCAAAGACTGAGCTTGGGCTTTGTGAGTAACACTTTGATCATAAAGTCAGAAATCTATTAAAGGCTGCAACTGAACACATGTCAGTTGTGCGGCAAGATCACAGGGAGTTCAAATAGCCTCCCTCTGTTACTTGGCACTGAACTCGTGGCTTGATCAAAGGGTTGTCATGTGGGAAAACAAAGAGTGTGGTGTGTTTACAAGCAAAGGGATTAAGGTCAAAGTATATGCACAGGAAGTTGTAGAACTCTACTTGGCACTGAACAAGTATAGATTGGCGGCTCGATCAAAAGGATTGTCAACTTGAAAACAAAGTGAGTCCCTTTACAAGTCAAAGGCTTATCGGCCCACGTGCACTGGCAGATAACTTGGGAAATATCACTTGGGAATTAAATCTGACTTGTGGAAAAGAAAACTACAAATTAAATCAAAACTTTTATTGCATCAAGCACAGTCTTTATACAGCAAAACACAAATATTAATACAAATACAGGTTGTTCGGACTTGCACGAAAATGGAGGCAATATACTTACTAGTAAACACCCACAGTAAACATTGACGGACACTTCATTTTGCGGTAGGTAGTATTTAATTTACCGGTAATATTTTCAAATTAATAAAATCCAAATAACTGTAGATACATGTATTGTGTAATGAATACCGTCATGAAACGGATAAACACAGTGCATACCATATATGCATTACTACATAGGAATAGTGGCATGAAAACGTAAAAATATATGAATTGACAGTATTTTTATGTACTGCAAACATCTAAAGTTTCCAACATTACCCTAAGATTTTTTTATTTTTTTAATGTCGCGCTTATAAGACGACCCCTACTCTGTATGAGTCAAATTCTAAGTAAAAAACCTAGACTTATAAGCGAGTATATATGATAGTCCTTCAGGGCTTGTCGTCTCAGGAGGAATATCCTATTCATATCAACAATCTAGAAATGCAGGTCATTTTCTTAGCACTTCAGGGATGCACCAACTTATAATAAACAGCTGTGGTACTGTCACTACAAACAACATGTTGGTCATGGCATACCTCAGACATCAAGAAGACACTCATGCCACTTCTTTTGGCTTGAAAGTCAGGAACCTCCTCTGATGGACAGCTTTGGAGGGGATCATTCTTAGTGTCCACCATATTCCAGGCAAACGAAATATTCTATTGGACAGCTTGTCCATACAGGAATAGGCAGTCCTTACAGAGTGGTTTCTGCACCAGTTGGTTATAGAGAGACTTTTTCATCTGTGGGGAGGTCAATGGTAGATTTATTTGCAACCAGTTTGAGCAACAAGCTACCACTTTATGTCTCTCCAATTCTGGACCTGTATGCATGAGTGGTGGATGCCTTCAGTCCAAGTTGGGATCAGTTGTACATTTACACCTTCCAACCTTTCAGAATCATCCTTTAAGTTCTTCCCAGAGTCAGGACTTCCAAGTCATTGCTTATCCTGATAGCCCTCCTGGGGCCCCAGCAGTTGTGGTTCAACAATCTCTTGGACCTGTTAGTAGATGCCCTCAGGGAGTTACCACTGAGGAGGGATCTACTGTCATAGCACAGGGGGTCCCTCCTGCACAGCAATCCACAGATTCTTCACCTTCATGCCTGGATCATATCAAACAATCTGTCCACCAGGATAAGTTTTCGAGCAGGATTGCTGACTGTATCTCCTAGGCTAGAATGCAATCGATCTCAAAGATTTATGACACCAAGTGGAGAATATTCTGTAATTGGTGCAAACTAACAACACATTGATTCTATCTCACCCCCTTTAATTGCAGTTGTAGATTTTCTTCTCTTTTCAAAGAAAAAAAAACGGCTCAATCTCCACCTCTCCAGTACCCTTAAGTTCTCAATGGGCTCCACCATAGGGTTGGACCCTCATCTTTCAGAACTGATCAAGTACTTTGAGCTTCAGAGACAGTCTTCTTGCTCTTTAATGCCTAGGTGAACCTTTCATGTGTTCTTTGGTCATAATCTAAAACAGCTTTATGAACTCATGAGTGAGACTTCCTTTAAGAACCTTACCTTAAAAATCGTCTTCTTTCTTTTTCTAGAATTAGCAAGGGGAAGGAGTGAAATTTATGCCTTACCAGTGGACAAGGGTGGCTCATAATTAAGTGGCAACTATGATTCAGTTTCTCTTCTTTGCAACTAGGCCTTCTGATGAGGAATCAGCTACTTTTAGTTGCCCCAGTCTTAGTTGCATCTGTGCTTGGGATGATCAAGATAGACTCCTTTGTCTGTTTAGAGCCTTACATTTCTATTTAGGTCAATCAAAAGGGAAAAGAAATGATCAAAAACTATCTTTCTACTTCTCAGAGGTACCTCTGATATTTCAGCAGCCACCATATTAAGGTGGATTATCCTCTTAAAAGAGCTTTTCAATCTCTCACTGGGAGAGATCTTTCCATCATGCAAATCAATGCCCATGAGTTTGGGGCTATTGCTGCATCTTGGATATTCTCAATCATTCTTCTCTAGATAATGTCATGTTTAGATAAAGGAATATCATTTGAATTGATATGCAAACATTATTTATCTCAATTGTACCATACTCCAGTCACGTTAACAGTGTAACTCAAAGGTGTCACTATGTCAAATTCTAAATTGAGGCAGTTTTTATCATTAGGGTAGAGGGTCGAAGCAATTTGGTTGCTGGATGGTGGGAAAAGTAGTCATATTATTGCAGCAGAAATGGAAGTCGCCTTTTGTGCCAGTGTGACAGGTATAGTTAGATATCTTCATCTATTTTCCTGTGAATTGAAGCTATCTCTGAAGAAAAAACTTCATCTTTGAGAAGAGATACTGTAAAGAGCTGTACAAATTACATTTCATTAGGGTCAGGGGTCATTCAGTACTGGCAAAGTTTCAGTTCATGGGTCACAAAGAATAGCCATATATGGCTTCTTTTGATTTCACAGGCTTCAAACATAAGCCGACTGTCTTTTGATCTTGATGAGTTGAGCAACTGGCTAATCCAGATATTGTTTTTAAAGTGTAAAGTGTTTCCAAGCCTAACTTATACAAGTTGGCCTACCAGAAAGTCAGTCCTCTGTTTTACAATTATATGTAAGCTGTCAATCAGTAGTGAACAAAACAAACTAAGATCAGTGATTGTTTTAAGTCAGTGATGATTTAATTTATAGGATGGATTAAAGTGAGCAGGATTCAGTAATCTTGTGTGGAACATAAATTTGGGAGAGAACAACATAATATGCATATTTTATGATTTTGTTGAATAGTGCACATAAAACAATCTTGATAGCGTAATAATAATAATAATAATAATAATAATAATAGTAATAGAAATAATGATAATGATATTCGGTGGATGATATTTGTTCAAAAACCAATTTTAATAGGTGAACCTGTGTAGAGATGTATCCTGTGTACAAAGGACAGTTTTGCCTTTTCCCATGGGTGGCCTTTATTGTCGGGTTTGACTGCAATTGTGTTTTTTTCAGATATTGATTTTGTTCAAATAGGAACATATTTCTTGTAAAAATTACATCCAAGTTTATCAATTTATTTGAAAAAAGTGACTTGAAATTTATAAATATTTGGAAGTTTGTTATGTTTGGTTAAATAGAGTTTGACAGATGCTAGTATTTTGCCGTGTTAAAGTGTCTTAAACATTTGTCATTTATATTTTATCACATATATTGTACATTATTTTACAGCATTTCATATACCCATTGCCATTACTCACAAATTATTTCAAATGTAGAGTTTGTATTTTTAGCTTTTAATAAAAAATTACCCCAATATGCTTTTCCCCTGAAACACTTCCATATTAAATTACCAAGAGTAAAGAAACCCATGGTCTTTATAAAAAATAACATGTGAATTATTATTTTAATTCATGTGAAAGTCATGTGATTCTGTGGTCCACACATTAAAGCTTTGTCTGTAAACTTAACTTTTAAAGATCTTGAATGACTTTGATTAAGAGCAAGAAATTATGCATATTAATTATGCCTTTATCTTTGGACAGAATTTGTATCAGACTATATTAAAATAGGTAAAATCAACGTACTTTAAAGTTTGGGAGATAATTTGCATAGGTTGTGTTTTTACAATACTACATAAACCTGCTAAGTAAAATGGTCAACTGTTGTGTAAACCAGGTGAGCAATATCAAGCCCAAGTTGGACTGCTTTTTAGGAGTTATTGCCCTTTTTGATTTCAGCTGACAAAATCTTGTGGATGCAACTAGTCTCAGATTTTTTGAATGGATTGCCATGAAACTTAGTAAATATTATGGTTATCATCTGAATGTGTGCTTTTTGAAAAATCACGTTACTCATGCAATAGTTTTAGAGTTATTACCCTTTTTGTCTTATAGTTAAATGTAGCGTATGACATAATCTTATGAATGCAACTAGTCTCAGATTTTTTGAATGGATTGCCATGAAACTTAGTAAATATTATGGTTATCATCTGAATTGTGTGCTTTTTGAAAAATCATGTTACTCATGCAATAATTTTAGAGTTATTATCCTTTTTGTCTTATAGCTAAATGTAGCGTATGACAAAATCTTATGAATGCAACTAGTCTCAGATTTTTGATGGGTTACAGTGAAACTTGGTACGCATTATGATCATTATCTGAAGATGCACGTCAAAATATCAATATGCTCATATGATCTTTAAGAGTTGTTTCCCTGTTTGACTTGCTGTCAGAATCTTGGGAATACAAGTCTCACAAATTTCAATGGATTGTTCTGAAACTTGGGAAATATTATGATCATCATCTGAAGATGCACATGTCGACAAACTGCTGTCCTCCTGCGATTTTTATTAGAGCTTTTGCCCTTTTTGACTTGGAGCCTGATGTAGTGTATGACAGAATCTTGTAAATCCATCTCATCTCACAGTTGTCATTGGATCACCTTGAAACTTTGTTTATGTTATGGGCATCATTTGAACATGTTCATGTCAACAAATGACTGTCCTGCCACAATTTATTTTAGAGTTATTGCCTTTTTTGTTTTGCAGCTAAATGCAGTCTATGCTAGAACCATGTGAACACAACTAGTCCTGCAGTTTTTGATTGATTACTGTGAAATTTGGTACATCACATGTGGAGGGTTATTTTGACAAATCACAGTGCTCTTGATATTTTCATTAAAGATATTGCCTTTTTTTAGCCTAGAGCAGAATTACAGAATATTGTGAATGCAACTCGTCTTACAATGGATCACCATGAAACTTTGTACTTATTGTGGCAATCATCTGAAGATGCATATATCAACAAATCACTGTTCCTGGAGCTGAGTTCAATGTTAGACAGAATCTTGTGAATGCAACTTATATTGCAGCTTTTTTATGGATCACTTTGAAACTTGGGTATATATTATGGTCATCATCTAAATATGCACCTATTGACAAATGTTTGTGCTCTTGTGATTTTGTAAGAGTTATTGCCCTTTTAAATCTACAGCTGGATGAAATATATGATGGAAATTTGTGAATGCAGCTGCTCTTGCAGTTGTAAGTGGATTGCCGTGAAACTTAGTACATATTATGGTCATGAATCAAAAGATATGCATATTGACCTGTTATTAGAGTTACACCAAGTGAGCTTATGTTATTACTTTTTGTCCCATATCTGTCATGTGTTGTTCATCATCCATTGTCTGTACATCAACACATGCTTGTGACCAATCTAGATTCTTTATTTCTGATCTGATTTCGATCAGATTTGGTATGTAAGCTTGCATCATCAGCACATTCAATGGGTTTGATTATGAATGACATTCATGCATATTAATGAGGTGATCTTGCATCTGATTGGATGAGCATGTGAACACTCTAGCGGTCATATTTCTGTTCAGAGCTTAATCAGATTTGGTGTGTAAGCTTATATCATCAAGATCTCAAGTGAGTTTGATTATGATCAAAATCCATGCATATTAATAAGAATTTAGGCAGATCAGAAGGTGGGAATAAAAGATTCAACCATCTGGTCACGAGTCCAACACCTTAACCACTGAGCCACTGCAGCTCCCATGGGCAGGGATCTTAATGTGTGTGAATTTGCATTCACAAGCTGACATTAAACAACTACCATCAGGGTCACTTAGGCCTCTTGGTTTTACTATAGACTTATGTCCATCATAGGGGTAGGTGTGGAATGTAGGAGATCCAGGGTGTATTTACATGAACACATTGCTCACCATTCCTCCCATTTTATTTACCCAAAAATGTGTAGTGGTAGAAAACAGGCATGAATGAGATATGTGACTTGAACCATTTTCATATTTATTTATTAGAATATTTTCTCATGGCCAGTGTGTGTGGTGGATTTATATACAGAACTTTATGATAATGGCAGTAATATTTATTAAAGCATATTCTCGAAGTTTTGCAAGGAAAGGAATGTTTTACACATTGAATACGGTGCTTAAATTCATCAACTCTAGCATGGATAGTCCTTCTTATTAAGGGTTAATGTTAACTGAAAATTGGTCTTATGTGCATAACATAACAATGGGCCTTCTTCATTACCTTTTATTACTCAAGATTACTAAAACTGTTTTCCATATTCAAAGAGTAGCTGTCAGTAAAGAATCATATTCCTTTTTCCAGCCCTCACTTTTAAAATTAGTTCTCTGTAAAGAATCAGTGATTTCATCTGGACTCAGTGGTTTTCTCCAGCTCAAAGACCACGTCAAACCGACATGTACCTTCAAGAGTCCATGTGGTTACAACTTGTAAAATGTGTGAAGTTAAATTGATAGATTTTTATTTTGATATTTATTTTAACTTTCTGTTTTAGATCAACAGCCTTTGGTGTGATGACAGGTATTGCTCGGATAGCAGCAATTCTTGGCAATGTGGTGTTTGGTCAGCTTGTGGATATTCATTGTTCAATACCGATAATAATGGTTTCAGTTCTTTTAGCTTTTGGTGGAATATGTTCAGTCAAATTACCAAACACTATAGGAGTAGATATACATTAGTTTTAATCTCAGTATGTGCGTTTTGCTATTTACAATTCTTCAGTTTTAGTATTTTAATGTTTTTGCCCATTTTCTGTCCATCCATCCATCAATTATCCTTACTTCCATTTTCGGGCTATTTAAGATATCTCTGTGAAATACAATACACATATTGTGTTCAGATGTGCTATTCGCAGTTCTTCAGTTTCAGTATTTTTAATGTTTTTGTGCATTTTATGTGCCACCATTCCATTGATTATCCACACTTTTGTTTCAAGGCGCAAAATTCCAGAAACATTTAAGATACCTCTGAAAGTGGGTACACGTATTGGACTACTAGTTTTAGATGTGCCTTTTGCTATTTGCAATTCTTCAGTTTCAGTATTTTTCACCCATTTGTCTGTTCATCCATCCTTTACACTTTTGTTTCTGGAGCAAAACTTCAAAATTGTTAAAGATATCTCTGTGAAACTGTATGCATTGATCCAAATTAAGCAAGTACACATGATGCCTACCACTTCACTGTACACTTTGTAAATATGAACTTCCTGTATATGAAATCTTTGAAAGATCATTCTGTCTCTCTCCTAACAGACACTTTGGCACCATGGGGGATATAGATGACTTTGTCATCTTGTCTTTTTATTGTCTCAGCTGCACTAGCAAATGGCAAAACGTAGGTATAACTTTTTTGGCAGAGACATCATCAACGTTAAAATTCTGTGTTCAAGGTTTGTGTTCAAGTTTGGAAGTCAGATGCAACAGGGTTACCATGTGGCATGGTGCTAATGCAAGAATATTTGTTTCATGTATTTCATATGTATTTTGCAAATAGGGAAAATTTGGGAAAGGGAGAATATCACTTGTTATTTATAAATTTTTTAATAATTATTTTTTATACATGCATATGTGCTCAAATTAAAGATTGCGCTGTACATTTCTATATACCATATTCACCCATGTAATTTGCAATGTTTTTTTTACCTAATTATCGCTTACTTCTTGGGGATGCACAAATAATACAGAAATAGAAGAGCAAGAAATAAAGTTTTTTGTAATGTAGGTCATGCCAACATGCACAAAACTTAGTGGTTCAGATTTTCAAATTTGCTTCACATGTCGTCAACTTCCAATAGGGTGAACTATGTTCATATTGATACTAATTATCGTCAAGTAAAATCACTCCCCAGGGTTAGTCACTTAGTACCTGCTGATTGAAATCCATATGTTGTGTGATCAATTGTGAAAACTATCAATATACCATGCTGTACATGTGACCATAGTTGACAATCAATGGATGAATACTTTGGACAAAGGAAAGAGGAAGGCAAAGCTTTAAGCACAAGTGTTAGGCAGTCAAAACTTCCAAGTTTATTTTGCTCAAATACTGTGGTTCACATACTTAACTGCATTTTGTAACTGAATAGATTTAGCTCAAAATACATTCTGAAAATGCCAACTGTTGCATTATTTGATGGTATTACAATATACATCCTGGTGTCCTCAGTTTTGACGCACTTAAGCACTTACTGTCACCTTTTCAGAAGTATACTCCATTCATAGTGATACCTCTCATTTCATTTGAAACATTTGTTTTTTTATCATATCACATGTCAAAGATATATTCTCTTATACTCTTATTTGCATGCTTTCAACCAGATGACCCCTTGTTAGAAGTTTGTGTAGTATGACACACTTGATGAATCTACTTCTGCCTATTACACTGTTGTACATATGCTACACTGTTGTACATATGCTACACTGTTGTACATATGTTACACTGTTGTACATATGCTACACTGTTGTACATATGCTACACTGTTGTACATATGCTACACTGTTGTACATATGCTCTGCAACAAAAATATATTTCAGAGCAACATCAATAGCACTGAGAAAATGCACATTTATTGGAAAAATCACATAATTTAGCATTCCTACAGTTTTTCTTATTTTCACCATATACAGTGATACCCCGCTATAGCATGCTTAAATTCGGATATAACTTGATCATGGCATGGCTCCCGAAATTTCATATATTTTTTCCTACATGAAAAAATTTATATTTTCTTAAAAGTAGGAAAAATAATGTGTAAAAAATTAATTATCATTTTGGGGAAGATATTCGTGTATGAAGTTGGATATAACATGATCGTGGAGTGGCTCCTGAAATTTTACAATAATTTCACCAATTTCTTGAACTACTGCAAAGTTTTGTGCCAAAATAAAAAAGAGTTTGATTTAATAATTTGGCAAGATGTGTTGTATTCTTTAAGAAAAAAGTGTCTTATGATTGCATCTTTCTTTATATGAATAAAGATGTTGAACATTTCTATTTGTGAATGTTCATTTCAAATGAAATGAAAGTTAATCACTGCACTTTAATCTTAGTTTATTTTTGAAAGATGTGAGCTCATTTAAAAGCTGATAGTTAGTGTTAATCTTATTGTTATTGATCCATGAACAATAAAGTCATTAAGTCTTTGTGTTTGTCTTCAATACATTCTGTATACAATCATTGCTCAAACAATATTTCACTGTATTAGGTTTTGGAAGATATTTTTTTCTCAAAAGCTAAATGAATCAATATGGGAAAAACCATGATAGTATTATGTAAAAAATTGTTTACTTCTAAGCAAAAAAAATTAGATTCAGCTAATTAACTATTTTTTAAAAATTAATGTGGGTATGCAGAAAATCAATCTCTGGAATGTACAGTTTTGGAACTTCAAAACTCTCTTGTATTTCTTCATAACTCATTGCTCTAGAAGTGCAAATAATCAGGGACAAGAGACATGAACTTACAGGAGAAAGGTTTTATTTTCAATTTATTTTCATTCTTACCACTATCTACAAATTAAGAAAATTGGTCAAAAGAAGTTAAATATCAAAATTCATTTATAGGATAATGAAAAATGTACTGATACTTTTAAAAAATGTAGAGGATGCTGATTTAACTACAAAATATATGGTAAAAGTATGTTTTTCTTGTAATATAAGTGTCGACATCTCCACATGAAACTTGATAACACAGTACACCAGTCTGAACAGTGTTACTGATGCAGTTAGTCACTGTGATTCATGCTGCTATCACATGCTCAGTAGCTGATAAGATGCCTATTATGACGGGAGGTTGATTCACCCCATCAGTGCAGTTAGTAAGAATTTGTATGAGGACTTGCTAAATTGGCAAAAAGAGAATTTGTGAAATGGATTTTTTTTTCATGGTATGAATCTTTGTTTATATTCACAACTGACAATAATAGACTTTTCAACAAATTTCTCTGTCTTATGAATCAGTGTTAACCAATGTAAACTAATGTTGTGGTCATGATATCATTGAGAGATGCATTCTCTTGTGAACTGTGTGTTTACAATATTAGCATAAAAACGGGACAGGACAATACATATGTGTCAAAAGTCTCCATGGAAGCCTTTACCATCATATCTAAATTTTTATCTTTGCAAGGTTCACAGTTTGATGTTTGCTGAAATAGAGAATGTGTAAAATATATAGATACAGTATTTTGTTTCAAGGAATTTTGGGGTCAACAAAGAGTGTGTGCAAATTAAATAAGAGTGCAAACTATACCAGGGAATAATGGCACTGGGATATTTATGTTCATGTGATTTAGTCTTTCTTTGAAAAAAAAATGTCATATTCAGCTTTAAGCTACTTATCCAGATATTAAATTTATTCCTAATTTTCTGTAATTGATGTTTTACTTGCTCAATCAAGCTGTGCATACATTTGTTATATGCTTCTAGTGAATGTGTAAATGATGAATACCTCTAAAAATGGATTAACGTTTCACCTGGATATCTTATTTTCTTTTATATTGATCCGATTGGGCTAAGCATTAGCTTTTGTCTAACACCTTTTTAGCTCTACTGGTCATAGACCAGAAGAGCCTATGGGATGGCCTGTCATCCATTGTCCATCTGTCTGTTAGCACAAGTTTGTTATCACTACTACTCCTAAACTACTTAAAGGATTGCTATGAAATTTTATGCACACATTCATCCCATAGTCTAAGTGGTCCTAAATGAATATGGTGTAGCTAGGAAAAGCAGAGAATCTTATCACTACTCCTCCTGAATGAAAACTCATATTCATATGGGACTTTCACTGCAAGACTTTTTATAATGTCTAGTTGGTCCTAAATGAAAATGGTGCTGCTCAGACATCCAGTATGGCCATCACAGCAACCATTTTGAAAAACTTGTTAATGCTACTTTCACCTAACAGAAAGTCATATTGACATGGTGTTTTCACGACAATGCTTCTTATGATGTCTAGTTGTGCCTATTTAATGAAAATGGAGCTGTTAGGAAGTCCAATATGGCCACCACAGTGGCCATCTTGACAATCTTGTTTTCACTTCTCTTGAATAAATGGTCATATCAATATGAAGTTTTCACTGCAAGATTTCTTATGATGTCTTGTTGGTCCTAAATGAAAACAGTGCTGATCTGACATCCAATATGGGCCACCATGGCAGCCATCTTGAAAATCTTGTAAACATGGTATTTTCACCAGAAGACTTCCTATGATGTCTAGTCAATGAAAATGTCCCTATCTAACAACCAATATGGCCACCATGGTAGCCATCTTGAAAATCTTGTTTTCACTACTCTTAAACAGAAAGTCATATAGAGATGGGGTTTTCACCAGGAGACTTTTTATGATGTCTAGTTGGTCCTATATTAAAATGGTGCCAATCTGACCTCCAATATGGCCACCATAGCAACCATTTTAAAAATCTTCTTATTGCTATTCTTCCTAGATGGATTGCCATATCAACATTGGGTTTTCACCAAAAGACTTTTATGATGTCTAGTTGGTCCTAAATTAAGATGGTGCTGATCTGATATCGAATATGAAAATCTTATTATCACTACACCTAACTGGAAAGCAATATAAATATGGGGTTTTTACCAGAAAACTTCTTATAGGGTCTTGTTGGTCCTAAGTGAAAATGATGCTGATCTGACATTCAGTATAACCACCATGGTGACCTTATTGAAAATCTTGTTATAGCTACTCCACCAGAATGGATTGCCATATCAACATGGGTAGTCATATTGACATGAAGATTTCTCCAAAAGACTTCCTATGGTGTCTATTTGGTCCTGGTGCAGATATCTTGCATCTTGGATGGGTCCATTGATTTGGGGTTGGGGTTATGGTTATGTTTCTGATTTCTCTACCTTATTCACATGCATCTGTGCATATGCCTATTGTAGCATTGCCACTGACAGATTTAAGTGATTTAATAGTACTGCAATGTTATGAACTTGCTCCATGCTTTTCTTATCCCAGGTATTTCTTCTTGGGAAGATCTGTATTGACTCTTATCACATCAGACTTCACAACAGGTTACATTAGGGTAATTGATCAAAGACAAGAAAGATGTCAGGAAGGAAAGGCAGTAACATAACAAGATACTGTAAATTGTTGACCAGCAAGTTCTTCTCCACCACTTTTTTGAATTATTTTTCTGATATTACTGGCTGTTAGGGTGAATAAATGTACTAATGTAAATTCGATGGCAGACAGTGCATTCCATACAAATTCAGGGGTCGCAGCTTCTGAATTCAGTTACATGGACAGACCTTTGTACCCAGACAGCAAGTAAAATTCCTCTTCCTTCGATCCATTTCATGAAAATTGTCCAAACATTCACTATTTATTAGCAATTTCTCTGTCAGAATTGACTGACTGTCATTCCCACAGCTGTTGAACTCCAGTACAAACTGCTTATACATGCATGCGGATTGTCCACAATTAATTTGCAGCTTGTTCAGTTGTTCTCCACCATGGTCAGTAATGTCAGAAAATAAATTTTAAAAAGTGGTTGAAAACAACTTGTTGGTCTATATAAATATAGATACATAATCAAACTATCACAAACATAAGTAATTGTTGAAACAGTGAATTTTATGTATTACATTTAGTTTCTTTTGCATCCATATTTATGCTTTATTTTCCTACAAAAATACCAGAGAGCATATGTGTGCTTATTTTCTGTATACACTTACTTTCATGTATGTGCTTATTGTCCATATTTGATTTATATAAAAATATTGAAGTAGATTTAAATTTAGATATCAGATATGCTTTATACATTAAGAGTTGCTTTTTCAGGATTGAGATGTTTCAGTCATACTTTAGCAATAGAGGAAGAAAGAAGAAATTTGGAAATAATCTAAAAAGAGAGGTGACATATTGTAGATTTAGTATTCTTAATGGTATATATATATATATAATTGAACACAACTTTCATTTCATAAATTATATGTCCTTTTTGTACAGAACTGTTGTTCAAAGTAAATATTTATAGAAATAATTCTGATGATTTTCAGATTTGTGCAAGAAATAATGAGTCAGTGATCTTTAAAACACGGGCAGCTTATGCATGCCATGTATTGAATTCATTCAAGAAGAAACTGCATTGTTTTATATGGTGTTTGTACTGGCACAAGTTTTTTGATAACATAACATTTAGTTTCCTTGTGGAGATCATGTGATACAGTCCATCAATCTGTCCATACTTACATATGTGTGTAATGGTCTTTAGCTCATCCTACACTGTTAGAACTAGACACATTAAACTTGTGTTGATGATAACTCAGTGGATCTAGATTGTGCCATCACTTTTGACATTTTTGGACTGCACTCCTGAGCATGGGGTGGGGTGGGGTAATTTTACATCAATTTCAATAATTCCTGAATTGCATGTCTCACATATCACATATCTTAGAATCAATATATATGTATGTTATCAGTGACCCAGATGTCAACACATGTAATGTTAAGATATCAGGGTGATGCCTTGTGGTCTTTCCCTAACCCAAAGAACTTAGCCCTTGGGTTATAATATAGAAACTATTGGAAGTCCCACCCAATAACTGTGTATACATTTACTGTCCATAAAAAAAATTTATACATGCAACCAACATTAGTCCTAGGGTTCATTCCTATCCCCAGGAACTTAGCCCCTGGGTTATAACTTTAAAACAATTTTGATCCGTGCCCTGTAACCATACATACACTTAACTAGGTATGAAAAGGCAAATTTACTCATGCAACTAACATTGAGTTTGGAGTCTATCCCTACCCTCCAGGACTTGTCCCCTGGGTCATAATTTGGAAACTATTGAGAGCCCCATCCTATAATCATATATACACTTCCTAGGCATGAAAAGACAATTTATGTATGGAACCCTAATGAGTCTTGGGTTCATACCTACCCTCAGAGACTTGGCCCCTAGGTCAAATCTTGGAAACTACAGAGATCTACCTGGTTCTTCATGCTTCTGATGTAGTTCTAAATACATCCAATTATCATGAGCCAATAAAATGAGGTTTTTTGTTCAAATTGGGGGGATTTTGATACAGCTGTTTTGAGTTGTAATTTACTTCAAAGTGTTTGATAATATATTATAATTTACAGTGTGGTTCTTAGAGACCTTTGACAATATTGCTGATGTTAGTAATTGTATTTATTATCGGGATGATGGGCCTACATTGATCTTTAATAAGTTTCTTTCTTCCATTCTCAACATTTTTGCGATTTTTCATTTTTAATTTTTATGATTCTGTCTTGAATATCTTTAGCAAGAGTTAGAACTATACTTTGTCATGTGAGCCATCCGAGTGATATCAGACTCGTGATGTAATAATTAGATAATGATGTAAAACATGACATCATTATTTCCATTGTAATTAAATGTTTTGGGAATTTATTTTATTTATTAAATATGTTGCATTTTGTGAAAGTACATATCATATGAAAAAGTTCTGAAGGAGCTTCTATTTTGTAATAAAATATAATCAGAGAGTGTCAGTTCCTGTACTCTTTTCCAATTTATTGAGGTTTATGCTATCTGAAGCCATTAAATATTTACATACATATTTACAGATCTAAATCTATTATATTCTTGCAGTACACAATTACAACTATTGTTCAATGAAGTTTTACAGCAAAATACCATTTTTGGATTTTGGGGGCAAATGCTACTAATGCCCCTACTCTTTTAGTGGTGCCTAGATATTTAATTACCATCATGATAAGTGTCACTGGTCATCAATACAAATTACCTTTGAAAAATGAGTAATGATTGACATACATCCAAATTTTTGTCTAATCTAAATTTTTTTTTTTTATTCTTCATCTAGCACTAACAGAGAAGTTTTATGATTGAAAAAGTTGATCTTTATATTTATGCCTACAAATGATGGAGGCTGTATGTATTTGGAAACCAGTGTGATGAAATCAGCAAATTTACACCAAAAAAGCAAGAATATTTTTTTTTATTTCTATGCTATTTAGTTGTAAAGTGGATAATAATAAACTGTATTACTTCCTAAAAATTATTCTGAATTTTAATTGACTGAACAGGTCACATGCACTCAGCAGTAATACATCATATTGGTTACCTGAAAGTGATTTCAGCTCTGCAAACAACAAGTATTGAGCTCGTATGGGAATATGTTTAGATCATGGTATGAAAGTAATGAAACAATTACATGCTTTGCATTGGTCAATGTCATATTTCACAGCTCAATAAAACAGTGTACTGGACTCGGACAAAAGCCCATCATTGTATAATATTATGTACTCTATATACTTGCTTATAAGTTGAGTCCAACTGCAAACAACATTGACCCTGATCTGCTGTCGCGAAATGTTGTTTGTTCTATTTATTACTCCTAACAAACTGAATAGACCCAGATCTGCCAGCACATGATGTGATGGCAGATCTGGGTCTGTGCAGTTTGCAGTTGGACTCAACATATTAGCGTGTATATACGATAGTCTCTTTGTTTTTGCCATTTTCCCTGCCCATTTTCAAATACATGTAATCATATTACTGTAGATATTTTGTTTCCTGAGGATAGGTTCTATGGTATAGGGATAAAAATATGTGGCTTCCGTTCAGTTATCTATCCAATGCATCTTTGGTAATTTTAAAAGCTTCATTCACTAACCAATTTTGCAAATTAAGGGAAAGTTGACTCTGATTGAATACTTCCCTTGGAGTTCTGTTGCTGTGGAAATATCTGTAGTGGGATTTAGATTTAATAGAAAACAAAGCACACAATATCCTTGATAATGAGCTATTTTATCATATGATTATAAGGTACTGTGTGATGTACATAGAGGATATCTATGTTTTTTGAGTCGATATAAGGAAATATTTCACTCGTGAAGTGGAAACATTGTGTTGCCACGAGTGATGATACAAAATGTTACCACGTCACGAGTGAAATATTTCCTTATATCTACTCAAAAAATGTAGATTTTCTTTTTATCATATATTTTTAAAGGCAAAAACCTTCGATTTGCAATGATTGTTTCTCTACTCTGGCTTAACGGCTGCATTACAACAATAAAAAGAAGTTCCACAATTTTACACTAATTTTAGGACAGCAACTTTTTACAAATTTAGATTGTACATATAATGCTTCAAATTGTGTATTTTGTCAAATTATATAATGTTTTCATGCAAAAATAAAGAGATATTTTATTTTCGTTAACACATTTCATGCACTGATTGATACAGGGAACATTGCTGGGATGGGTGTACTATAGCAACAAGACAGAACGCTCCAACAGACTTCACAGTGTAATATCATTAATCAACAGATTTTAATGATTGTGAGTTTACTTGTAAGGATTTTGGCTGCAGTTTTTGTTTATTTTTGCATTTTGAAATGAATTTTGTCAGTTGGTATGCTTGCAGTCTATTTCAGTAACAGATGCTGCACCCAAATTTCGATTGTCACTTAATTTTGGTTTGCAGTTGACACTAATCAATGCCTGATTTCTCCATTGTTTTTATTACTATATCTAATCAAGAGTTTTTCTTTAAAATGTGTACCATTTGTCGTTGAGTGTAACAGGTATACAATATACGATACTGTATGGGTGACACAGAATATCAAATAGCAACTAGTCCTGTAAGTTCAGTCACTGATAATTGTCATGATTCATGTGGAAAACTAATTATACAAAGTTAATACTTGAAGCTTGCTTTTTGTTGTTTGGGGTTCATTCTTATGCATTCTTGACAATGCCTTTTCATTGATTACATAAATGTATACTTGAGGGTCAACAGTATTTACACATTTTAAGAGATCTATTTAACCTGATGGAGAGAGAGAGGAGAAGAAGAAGAAAAAATAAAATAGGCCTAAATATGGAAATACAGGTATGAAGAACATACATACAGATAGACTGCCTAAATGGAAAAAGAAAGAAGTTCCAAAAGTGATATTGCCACCGTGGTGATAAAAGTGTTATCACCACTGTGGTGCTATAATTTTTCTCCCACTGATATATTTCAATATCTCATTATGAAATATATAATAAAATACAGTATCACTTACTGTTGGTGATAACTAAGTGCTTCTTACATTAGATGTTAGGCTACTATTAGTAAAGCTTATTAGGTCAGCCTTTCACCCTTATCTGAAGATACATTCCAATTCAACAGAATTCATCAATATCTTAAGAATATCAGATAGTGTCATTATTGCACAATGCTCTCACAATTTCTTATTGTGTTCTCTGTCTAATCTGAATTTAATACACTCCCATGAAAAGAGACCAATTATTTATTGTACTATATTGTATTGTACATGAAACAGGATATTTTTGGTTCAACTACATTTCCTTTTGGTTTTATCAATATCTCTGGATAATATAATATTTTTCTTGCCAATTGCTCTTCACAATTGACACAAAGATACTTGTGTTACCAGTAGCATGCATATTTATATTTGGGGATCTATTTTCAAAAGTGTCAAAATTCTTCTAGCAAAATTAAAAACTCGACAAAATTTGCTGCTTAATGATTTATAATTGTGTCGTTGGTATTTGAAGCAAAAGCATTGTTCTTCTTTTCGATGGATGGATCAGTCAGTAAGTCAATCTATCTATCTACCTGCCTGCCTGCCTGCCTGTCTGCCAGTCTACCTACCTACCTAAAACATTGTTAACTCCCAAATACTTGGGTTCAGCTGGATTTGCAACAATGAACAAGACTTTCGTGACGCTTGTTCATTACTTTCGCAGGACTGCGAGAAAGAGGGTACAAAAACAAGACACTTAGGAAAATGAAATTTGAGGCATTAAGACGAATAAAATATGTGCAACAAAACAAGAAATAATTCTGTTCACTGTTCATTTTGATAGATGTTCATCCTCTGCATCAAAGTATGCTAAAGAAAGTTTTAGTGATTTGCAACAAAAACTTCCTGAAGCTTTTGGTACATGCACTTTGGTTATAGCTTTCAAACGAAAAAGAACATAAGGAACATTTTAGAGAGATCCAAACTATTGAGTATCAACAACCCAGGTTGTTTTAAGAGTGAATTTAATGGTTGTAAGCTGTGTGATTTTCTGATTAATTCAGACTTAGTACAAATCTTGAAAACCAGTAGAAATTGTCAAATTAAACAACATATTTCATGTGATGCGTAAACAATGATTTATGTGGTGCATTGTTTAAACTCTTAAAAAAAAGCATGTAGGGGAAACTGAAATAAATTTACACATGTGGATGGAGGGGCATTGTTTGGACATACAACTGCAAAGACAAATAAAACATCTATATAAACATTTGAGCACAAACTGCAGTAAAGATCATTTGAGAGTGATTGGCATTGAGCACAATTATTTGCTGGTCAAAAGAGAATAGAAGAAAAAAAAAGAATAATTCTGGAATAATCGTTTAGGAGCTGGAAATTAATTTTGAAATTCCACTGATGGTGTAACATTGATCGTAGTCTTGTGCACTTTTTAAAAAATTTTTTTAAAAATAATTCTTTACATTCCTTTTTTCAAACCTTAATTTTTTTAGTTTTTTTTTTTTTGGCTAAACATTGTGCAGGATCATTGAGATAGAATCTGCCTGATTGATCTGCCTGCCTGCATATCTACCTACCTAGATCTATCAATCTGCCTGCCTACCTACCTACCTAGATCTATCAATCTGCCTGTCAACCTACCTAACTACCTTTCCATATATTCCTCTATTTATCCCATATGTTAGTTCTGTTTTGTACGTAAGAAAGTATCTCATAATGGGCAAGTATGTATTGAAACATGGTGAATTAAATTATTGCTCAAAGAAATATACAATATTCAAAATACAGGCTAGATATGGTATGTATGATAAGTAATTCTGAGCAAAATATTGAAAAGCAGATCACGGTTGCTTAGTTTTGATTCACAACACAGTCAGCTAAAGATGCACCCACACTGGAGGTTTGTGGCTGTAGGTAAAAAGTGGTATTTGAAATATACAGCATTGATACAGTTAATGAACAATATCAAGTACACTCTGAACTATTGGTCAAAGTGACCCAGATTTGGTATATGACACACTTTTATCCCAGGATACATTCACATTGCAAGTTTGGTGACAAAAGGTGGTAATGTATGAAAAATACAACTCTGCAGAGCATGTTCACAGCAAATTGCATGAATAATGCAAGGGATCATTAATGGCTTGCCCAGTTCAAACATTCGACAGAACACGCATGAAGAGTTCGAAGTATAATCACTGCTTTTTTTCTGTATATGTGGATCGGTGGGTGGATCTATCTGTCTATCCCATGCTTAAATCTGGAATACTTGTGGTACTAACTATTATTTTCATCAGGCTCAAATAAGAAGAAAAACTGCATGAATGAGTTGCCATTTAAAATTTATAAAAAAAAATACAATTTTATCAATTTTTACACCCTACCTTAATGATTTTATTAATGGATTAATTACAAATAAAAATACTTTCGTTTGTTTTCTGCGTATCAAAGCTAACTTAGAAGCATACTCAAACTGCTCATAACGGATAACAACTCGTATTCAATTCATTGCACATTTAACATCTATATTGGGACACCTATCTAGAAAAGACTACGCGTTGTGGTCCATTGTGTATCCTTCATAGAGTGGTTTCACTAACGTTATGGAGTTGTTTACGTTTATAATCTGACCAGCTGTATTCTTTTCTGGTTTCCGGATTGTTAGGAGAGTTAGTATTTGAACTCTGATCTTGTAAAATTGTGTCAAAATTCAATTAATTTTGATTTCTATCCTCCGCAGCTTTGGATTGGTATCTTTTTCACTCCGTTTTAATATAATTTTTAAATACAAAAAGTATAATGGTCTGTTTAAAGTGCAAATGTAAATTTTATCTTTGTTCGAGCGTAGTTCTCAAATTGTGCAAATTCGAAGAATATCCTCCGCAGCTTTGGATTGGTATCTTTTTCACTCCGTTTTAATATAATTTTTAAATACAAAAAGTATAATGGTCTGTTTAAAGTGCAAATGTAAATTTTATCTTTGTTCGAGCGTAGTTCTCAAATTGTGCAAATTCGAAGACTAGTATCATGGTGTTATGTGTCTTTGAGGTCGAAGAAACTGAAAAACGTGGTCTTTGGATTGGCGACCGTCCACTCTTCCTATCAGAGATCAAACTCAAGATGGAGCAGGGGGCCCCGGGTGGCAGAGTGGTCTCAAGCGCTCGCCTTTATAGATCACTCACAACACACCTCTGTCCGCGTGGGTTCGAGTCACGGCTCGACCAGCGTGGGTATCTGAGAAAGTTTGCCAGTAGCTTCCCGTAGATCGGTGGTTCTTCCCGGGCTCTTACCAGATATACTGGCCGCCATGTATATGTGCTGAAAAATGGTGTTAAACCCCACAAAACAAACCAATCAAGACGGAGCAGATGAGAAGCGAGCGCGTTGCTGACGTCACGCATCTGAAGGCTAATGCTTGTTATATAGTTTATGTAAAGTAGACAAGTTACACTCTAATCAATACAATTAGATTCTAGGTTTTTTTATTTATTACGTTGATATAGTTACAGCCTACACGAAACTTAATGATGAATTTTGCAGATTTATTCTACCACTGATTGTATAGTATTCTCTACACAAATTTGATGTAAACAACTGTTCCATCAGACAGTCCCATTTCACTGCATAAAATAGGACTGTCTGAAGGAACAGTTGTTCATACAAAGGTAAACAGATGATCAAGCACGGGCTAGATGTATTCATGCTGATCGACAATACAATAGCTGATTAGTTTGGCATTCGTGTGTAAATACACACAAATGGTCTTATACTTCTTCCTCGTCTTATATAGAATATTCTACTAAACTGGTGTATTATCTTACATTTATTGATGGAATAGAGCTCTAATCCGCGTACTAAATTGTGATATATAAAAACCTTACTCAACATTTTATTTTCAAAAAACGACCACACTACAAGCGTTGAACCTGACATTTTCAATGTACAACTTGCAAGAGACGAAAGCTCAACTGCGAAAATAAACAAATTTAAATTAAAAAAAAAATACGCCACATCAAAGATTTGTTCCATGTTGATTCTGCACAGCAAATGTATACTAGGATATAATTAGTTAAGAAATTTATCTTGAAATATTAAATGGACTATGGTTGAGGCAGCTGTTATGAGTTCCATGGATTCACTTTTATTCGTGAGGTACCAATTATTGCGGATTTCGTTATTGCTACAAATCACGAAATTTAATGTCCAATACAAACTGTCGTTAACGTTATTGATAATCTTTACGCAGTGACACGGATATGTATTTTTTTATTTCTTTGGGTTTTTTTAACGTGGGCTCAAAGAATTCTTGACCGTTTGAAATAAAAGCTACAAGAGAATTTTTAAATATGCATCTAGGCCTATTACAGATTCGTTCACGTTTAATGCATTTTTGACTCAACAAATTCCTTGAGTTGAGACGACAATGCTTCAAAACGAAATATAATGAATCAACTTCAAATGTCCATGAAAGTCACCAGCAAAAAAAAAACAAACAAAGAATAAGAAAAAAACAAGAAAAAACAACAACAAACAAATTGTGTGAAGATGATCTGGAGTATACTTATCAGCTTTCCACAACTAATTTACCTTCTATACATCACGCCTTTTTATTTTGGAAAATACCTTTATTCTTTTTATGTATAGGAAGGTAATGTTTTAATTTGCACAAGTCCAATTTCAAGTCAACATTAACCTATAATGGAAAAAAAATTAACTTGCTTGTTTGATTTGAACAATTAAGGCCTATTATTGAGAAGAAATGCCAACTTCTTCCAATCATGACTCCAAGAAAAAACGTTCATAATTCTAAATAACGCTATATAAAGAACAATAAAAATTAAAAATTAATCACTCATTCGATTCCAAAGGTCGACCGTTATTTTATTAAATAAATATGACCATGGTTTAAGTCACATAACTGTATTTGATTGATGAGTGCATATCAGATTTACACAATTTTCGTGAAATATAATTAAAATCGACAGCAAAATAAATACTACCTGCAAATGTCATTATAAACAATCTACACTTGCTCTGCCTTGCGCACAGTAAGGGAGACGCTGATTACGATATCTGTAAAGAGTCGCATCAAACCCATCAAGTTGTTGTTGGTGGTGGTTGTGATGTTGCTGTTTCAATATTCAAAAAGTTCATTCTCGCTTTAAGTCAGCTATAACATCTTGAATAAGACCTTTACCACCACAGTGACCTTGTTAGACATCCGCTTAAATGATTTAGTCTGTGCCCTATAACTGTGTGTGTGTGTGTGTGTGTGTGTGTGTGTGTGTGTGTGTGTGTGTGTGTGTGTGTGTGTGTATTTCACAAGTTGGTTTGAAGTTGATACAAATATAGACAACGTAAGTTCTGCGAACAGGTAATGAGCTTGGTACCGAAAGCACGTCTTCACTACAGAGAGTCTACTTTGATTTACTAATCAACACATGTACAGAAAACACAGACAGATGTACTTCGATATAGATTACAAGAAAGTGTGATGTGACATATTACCTGACTTGTACTGGGAGTGTTTATTAAGATACTGAAAGAACTTGTAGCCTGACCCGATCAGCATACAAAGGCAAATTAAAATCCGTCCAAGCTTAAAAAGAAAATCGCGTATAAATGTAGCAAATCTGTAGAAAACATATCTTTCTCATATAACCAAAGTTTAAACATTTTATGTTAACAAATTCCGATAATACTTTTAAAATTATACTTAGTAAATTGCTGAAAAGTATTGTGCACGTACGCCTAGACAATATAAGAAAAATTAGGACAAATGTTAATCTGTTCCCGCTAGAAAATATAAGAAAAATGAAGAGAAATATTAAACTGTTCCCGCTAGAAAATATAAGAAAAATGAAGACAAATGTTAAACTGTTCCTTCTTGTTAAACTTACTGTGCAGAGATGGAGGGAGAGAAAGAGACGGGAGGACGAAAAGGAAAGAGTCACTAGATCATTGGAGATAAAGATGTATGTACAGTATATGCTGTTCCTCTCGCGATACTGCTAGTTCCTACTTTTAGATAAACGTGACCATCAGTCTTGTGCTTGTTATTTAATAGAATAAACTTCTGCACAGACACACTCTCTCTCTCTCTCTCTCTCTCTCTCTCTCTCTCTCTCTCTCTCTCTCTCTCTCTCTCTCTCGGCATTATCTTATTATACATTTTGAATTTTGAATAGCAGCCAAAGCCATCTTTAATGAATCACCACCTCACCACACATCGAGGTGTTGTACATATTCCCTAACTGGGGATAGTATCAATGTCGACCCTCTAGCTACCTACCCGCACTTCCACCCCCACACACATTGACATAGTTTTGTAACCTGAAGTCTTGTGTGTGTGTGTGTGTGTGCGTAAGTATTTTCCTACTATGAAAGTATATACAAATTACGTATACAAATATTTTTGAAAATGCACTTGTAATTTAAATTTTAGTACATTTAACCGTTTTATCTCCCACGTGATCCCATGAGATGAAGCTAATAATAATAATAATAATAATAATAATAACCACTCTTGTAAATGGCTACAATACGGACAAGTTATTTAACAAGTTTGGTGAAATTCCACTAAGCGGTTTGGGAGGAGAGAGAGAGAAGTGATAGACAAGTTGGGTTTCAACATTTCCCAAACAGTTCATTTAAGGATGATGATAATAATTATTTTAGAGTTAATAAAACGTAATCTAATTAATAAAAAAAAAATTAGTCATTGCAAAGCATTTGTACAGTCTTCTTCCACTATGACTCAGCGCTGAAATATCGTTGAACTATTGTCCCTACTTATATGCAGTATAGCATTCAATCACGCACACCTGCGGCACTAATATTTAATACAAAAGTTGAATCAAAACCCAACTCCATTATAACTGGTCCAATATCCCGAATACAATGAACAAAGTTGATTATTGTCGTAGTACATGTATTCTGCGTAAAATAAACCCTGAATATAAGAGCATGCTTACCTCTAAACGCAATATGTGATTATTTTGAGTATGCAAACAATTTTAACATGGATAATGGCAATTTTCATTAAGCCTCACTGATATTTCATTTTCAATTAAAATAGATCAAAGTCATTTTGTCTAGCTTGAGTAAAAATTAGAGTAAAATAGGACAACCATGTTATATTGTGTCCTTTTGAATCGTGTTTCTAACCAATTTAGACAAAATGTTGAGTCTACGAAAATAAATGTTGGTTCAATCAAACATCTTTAAAAAAAAAAAAAAATCCAGCACTGAATCAGTATCTAGATCGTTGTGGAATATAATATGATTAATGGTCAGATAAAAGAAAGAAAGAAAGAAAAACAAACAGACATACATATAGATTTTATTTGCTGGCTGATAAACTGACCAGTTGGTAAATCAGCAAACTAATTAGTATAAAACGAACCACCTCATTGACTTACTAAATAAACCGTTGGTTAAATGTCCACAAGAATAATTGTTAGAGAAGACAAGAAAATAACGTATTGAGGGCAGAAATAAGTACGATGCATGACATTTTCCACGCAAGAGAAAAATCATGGAATTTATTTATCTACCCCCTCCCCATCTATGTGCGCAAGTGTTTGAACACGCATCCTTTATTCTGCGCATAAAAGGCAATGAATCAAATAGTTACACTGAGCTCTGATGAAATTATTAAAAGGAACAAAATAATTCAATTCTCACTTTATTTATATAGTTATTTATTTGTTAACATTTCTATAATCTTTCTAGTTTCTACATTTTTTGTACCTCCGTATCAGAATTAAATGGCACCAAATTTTTTATTTTTTTTTTCCATTGGCTAACTGGATTGTTTAGAAGGCTTCGAATCGATGAAGTGCTGCTCAAGTACCGATGTATATCTCTACAAAACGCTCATTGATCGTGACAAATTCCTGAGTGTGACTACAGAAGGTATTGCGGATTAACAATAAATACAACATAGTAATCATAGTTATTTTCCCAACCGTGATTGCACATTAATGTTTGCGCAGATTTGTACTCGTGTGGTCTCTAGTGAAGAAAGGCAATTATTTAGGACTGCCAGTGACTTAATTTATTGTAGTTTGTAACCGTCACTCTAAACGACAACATGGCTTTCTTGTGTCCAAGTAGAGTTGGAAAAAAGACCAAGAAAAAAAGAGGTAGGCATGCAGTATATGTCACAATATTTAGTGCTAACTAAATGTCAGGTTGCTCTTTATGGTACAGTAATTCCTCACTACAACGAACCTTGCTTGTACGAATTTCCGGGTAAAACGAATATATATCTTGGATACATCGATATGATATTTCGTTGTAACGAAAACCTATGTCAGAAATCAAATGTTTTAGAGAAGAACACTTAAATTTTAACGATACTGATGCGGTAAAATAGGGGAAGATTCACGCAGATCTTCTTCACTGGAAACTTATCCCGCCAAAACGTTTGGTTACTAAAAATTTTCACCGTTTTTTGTTGATTTATCACTACATAGTTTTACATTTCATAGTTATCTGTAACGAACTGCGTTATATTTCAAGTGAGTTTAAAAATAAGCGTACAATTCAGTGGTTTCGTCCTTCATTTAATTTTGTAACCGCCGTGGTGAATCCAGACTCCAGTTTCGTTGTGTTCACTTCTGTAATAAAATATATTGAACTCGCCCATTTTAACATCTTAATTGACAATCAATAAAGTTTGTTTTATCGTTTTAATTAGCAGTGTTTGTTTTTGATGGGTAAGAACTGTTGCAATTAACTACAAGTTTTTTTTCTTCTTCGCTATTCCAGTAAATTGAGAAAGAGGCAATCATAAATGACATCGTTTGACTCAGATTGCAAAACAATAAATACTAGTCAATGAAACAAAAATGTAGACTTGAAAAGAAACAAAAAAGTACTTTCTATGTAACTAAATCAGTAAAAATCAAAAAGTGTCTTAGCTATTCTTTTCAATGCATTTTTTAAAATGAAATTACCAATTATAGTCCCAGATTTATTTATATTTTGTTTTACTTTGATAAAAATGAAATGTCAATGCTTGTATGGATTTGTGCATGTTTAAATATCTATATACGAATACGATACTTCGTCGAATTTCTTCATATTTGCATTTTTTTTAGAAAAAAAGATGGAATCGATGACTATTAAAAATGTTTGAAAACAGTGATCAAGTTTTTTTTTCCTGCAAACATCCTTACAAAATTGAGATTTTCGATTTGATATCGCAGATGACGATAAGTCTTTTGACGAATCGTCATGAATATATATATATATATATATATATATATATATATATATATATATATATATATATATATATATATATATATATATATAGTATGTGTGTGTGTGTGAGTGTTTTATCTTCGGAGTTCAAACCAGTGAGGTATAACATACAAATTTAAAAAATCATTGTATTAGACATTAAATGTGTTGTAAATTCAACGCGTTCTTTTATGTTTATTATTAATCTTGTTTGTTTCTGTTTTCTAATTGCCTTTGACAAAGACCCAACAAAAGTCGAAAGCGCTTAGGCTATTTTTCGCGATCCCTTGCTGGGTTTAAATCACTTAAAAAGGGCTGTTATCCGACATCTGATTTGTATTCTCTTGTTGGGTTCACTTAAAATTACTGCACCAACCCCCTTGCCTTCTCGACTAAACGCAGGTATCCCCAAAAGGACGGAACCTAGCCGTAGATGTATTCATTCGTGCGTAGCAGTCATACTCGCACGGCAACCCAGTAATTACTCTTGTCTACATACACAGTCACTCCGGATTCCTCTGACATAAATCAAGGCATGCGGATTTGTTGCATGAAGGCACGGTGGTGACCTCGGTTAGATTCCCAGTAAGGGATGAATGACAAATTCTCTTACCTGTATGATACTATTCTTTCTCCATATAGAAGGAACCGACCATTTAATTTTTGTGTGTGTGTGTGTGTGTGGGGGGGGGGGGGGATAGCACTTTCCACTTCGCTTCACCTTCCATCCCATCCCACCCCCTCCAACCACAGGGGACGGATACAGCTTCGAAAACGTTGTGCACATTCTAAGACCACCCCCAATCACACCTAGACGTTTGAAATATCTATCTTACACGATGCAGAACGAGTTAAGTGACATTAATTATGTACGCACGTCCGGACAAGCAGAATCGCACAATTTCCGCCTCTTCTTCGAAAAGCGTGGGGATAGGATCAAGAAAATAAATTACCTGAAATGGGGGTTGAGAGTCTATGTGTCCTTTCTTTCAATTACATGTCATGTTTGCAAACGTTGTCCATGCCCTATTTAACTGCAAGAAAAGATTATCGTAACCCAAACTGAACTGAAAAAAGTCATTACTTTGGAATAAAGGCCGTATATTTTTATTTCCCATTTGCTTGCTGCGGGGACATCTCGATTTGGTCCTGTCCATCCTATGTACATATGTATCTACAAGCTCGTTAGCACGACTACAAGAAAAAAAAAAAAAAGACAAGAAAAGAAAAGAGTACTAACATAGTTAAATGTTCATGCTATTAAAGCAATATTTTCCTTTTTCTCTTTTTTTTTAATTTTTTAACTTGCCTGGATATAGACAATTTTTTTTTGTCTACAAAAGTCTACATTGGGGCTTACGGGTTATACAAATACATATCTGGTTATTTATTTACTTTTTTTTAAAATTGCAAGTACGTGGTAAATGTTAAATGTGTGCGTTTTTTACATTCTTGGCTTGAACATAAAATAGGCGAGCATTCGTCCGACCCTGTATATGTACGTACTGTAACAATCATAAAAACTGTAAATTTGAATCCTATCTGTCCTATTCACATATTGATTAGCTACTTAGACAGAATTAATTAAGATAAAATGTTAACAAAAACGTATCTGCCATACGCTGGAAATGATGATAGGAACCCGACATTAAGCGTGTTCTTAATGGGGAGAAACGGTCTACTGTAAAGTGCCGACTATGCAGAGGGCGCAAATAGTGACGACACAAGAGTCGTGGCATATGAGTTTTGTTATGCTTTTCCATGAGTTATTGAAAGTAAATTAATGTCTTGTTGAAAATCGGGGAGAAAATCGACGTAGGAATGAACAGCGACGATCTGCTGGATTCTACGGTCGGACAGTTTGTGCGAAATGCAAGAAATAGCAAGTGTGAGAAGATTGAGTAGGACGGAGCTAAATATCTGACTTTCCCTTTAAAGACCGATACATCCTCTCTGTGCCTTTTCCAATCAATACCTTTAATTAATTCTTTGTCCAACTGTCATTCGTTTTACAGCTATTAAAGGATTTTTGTTTCTTTCAGCGTTTACCAATTAACGGTTTGTATATCTAGTTGTTGCAGCAGTCCTGTCTTAGTTGGTTCATCCACAATGTTTTTTTTCTTCAGAGCTTTTGACGGGTCGAATTACCGGAAGTGACAGCGTTGATACTCTGGTTAGGATCGGGCTTGAGAAAGAAAAGGGTCTGGGTCCCGAGTCACGGATGATAATCCTACACGACTTCCGATCATGCTCCAAGGGAGAGTTAGGGGTCAAACAGGGACAATATGTCTTCCTGCTGTATAGAGAAAATGACTGGGCCTATGTAATTACCATGGACGGTAAAGAGGGGTTTGTTCCTTATACATATTGTGCAAAAATACACACACCATCAAAGACTAAGTATGACAATGAGATTCAAGGACAGCCTGGAGGTAATACTACGAAGCAAACTACTTCGAATCAAGTAGATAACCAAAGCACGAGTTTTGATAACGACTCGTCCTTTGTTACAGAAGATTTGTCAGATCAGTCAAGCACATCTCTGCGTCTTGCCAGCATGCCTTCAAAGTCCGTTCATCCCTTTGTCCAAGAGGTCCTACCTTTCAGAAAGAGGGCTCAGGGAGAGTACCTTGTCCTGTATGACTTTGAGGCTATGGATGAGAATGATTTGGGTGCTCGTGCAGGTGAACTAGTGTCCCTCCTTAATTCAGAGGATCCACTCTGGTACTGGGTAAAGAATAGACGCGGCAATGAGGGTTTTGTTCCAGCAGAATATATGTGTAATACTAACCGACTGAGACAGCAAGGTAATGCAATCGCCTATTAATACAATACTATAAGTACCAGTTTTGCACCTCTACAGTTCTGGGTACAATCTCCGGTTCTGGGAGATGCAAGGATAGAGGTGGCCAATACAAGGTTGGTTGTTTCCTCCAGCTTTTAAGGTTTATTCGACCATAAAGATCACGTCACGGTCACGTATTCTTAATAACTGTCGAGAGTAGGTTTTATAATTTGTTAGACCTTATTTTACAATCGACACAAATTAAAGTTAAACTAATATATATTAATAACTTACACTTTAATACTTATGGGTTGTGGCTTGATAGCAATTTTGTCCTTAGATGTAGACCCAAGATCACAAAAAATCCAGCACACTCCTAACAAGATGCCAAAGTGGAGCAGATGCAATAACAGTTGGTCAAGTAAACTTTGGCAAGGTGAAATAAAACAACGTGGCTATTTAATCAGAATCTAGATTATCTCATTAATATGCCCGCACTTTGTTGGCCATCCAACTCGTACAAGATCTTGTTGATATAAAGCTAAATTAGCATGTTTCATCACTGAAATATGTCATAAAAAAGTTTCACGGAACCCGGTGTCTCAAATGCGTCCGTAGGCTTGCCAATATAACCACTGTTTCTGACTTTCAAAAGCCTTAATGCAAAACTTGAAACATTGTTGTCGTTGCCGCTACCGTTGCTGACGGAAAAATGTGTCAACAAGGTCAGTCAATTGGAGTCCAGATCGCTTCAATAATATAAGTGGAGTTTGATGGGTATTCATCTGGTCTCAGATCTTGTTAATCTAATTCTACATAGCATGTTTCATCAAAATCTGTTAATAAATAAAGCCTCTAGTTCACCACAAAAACCATAAAATCACAGCCTAGATCATACTTTAAATATGTGCGGATGTCGTTGGTTATCAATGTCTGATATCTTGTTAATATAGGCCTAAAGTTACATAGGAAACTTTGTCAAAATCTGTTCATAAAGGTACAAGTGGGTCTGAGGTCGCTCACCCAGCTGACATCTGCCTAATAGCGAAATACGAGCAGTTGGCCAAAAAATCTACATCAGTAGGATGCTTTCCATCTAAATTTCTTTCTATGCTGTTGATTGCAAATGTTATAAAAACAATGGTTTCAATGTTTTCCTTTTTTGTATCTTCATCAACATTTGGTGGGATATCAGCTTCATTTGTCTAGTATTCAAAGACCTGTATGCCAGGATGCTTTTTGTCAAAGTTAGTTAATTTCTGTTGATAATGTTTGTTTTGTTTTTTAAATAAAGTTTTTATATATATATATAATATATACTTTTAGTAACTCCGGCCATACTTGATGGCGATCTGTTGTAATTTTTTCTTTTTATAAATTTGAAAAGTTTTCAAGGATGCTTTGTGTCAAATTTGATCAAATTCTTCAAGCGGTATTGATACGCCCATGATAAGGTGGAGTGTATTATGTCATTATGTCCATCCGTTCCCCATTTCGTTTCCGCACAATAACTCGAGTTCTCCACCATCTACTGGTAAAAAAATTGTAAGTAGCTTCCATTTAGGACAGGGAATAAACCTATCGGTTTGGGACTCAAAAGGTCAAGATGGAAAACTGTTTCCACACAATAACTTGATTTGATACCTTGACTGAACTTTGTAAATGGCTCGCATTTGAGGCTAGAAAGATACTTATTGGTTTTTAGGGTTAGAAGACCAAAGGCCAAGGTTACATTGACTCGAAAAAAAAAAGGTCTACTCAGAGTTCTTTATCACCTACTCTGACCAAGCTTTGTTGTCGTGTATAAACTCCACCCTTTGAGACACACGTTATATGATATATGATGTAAACTCAGTTAAGAAACTTGATATGTACCAGTAGAGAAAATCTTGAGACTTGTTTCGGTGAATGCGGTTTTTATAACAAATTTGTACCCTACATTTTAAAGATTTTGTATTTTCACCTTTATCTTTTATTTTATGTATCTTTTAAAAACTTTGAACACCATTGGATTTTTTTGTTATCTTGTAGTACTACATGCTTACGTTTATTTGGAAGGGTTTATCTTCCCGAACTTAAAACTTTAAATCGCCACCATATAGGCATTATTATGCTGATGTGCCGTTAAGCCCTATACATACATACATTGATCAAGCGTTGTGGATGGTTTGCATTTGATGTAAGGAAGACGCCTATTTATTTGGGTTCAAAATGTCAAAGGTCACAAGGACTGAATAAAGAAAAAAAAAACCATTCCCACAAAAATACTTAAGTTCTGTTCTACATGCCTTGACTAAACTTTATTGATGTATTGCATTTGAGACAAGGACGACACCTATTTATTTAGTGGTTAAAAGGTTAAAGGTCAAAGTCAGTACTCCAAGAAGGAAAACAGTTTAAACGAAATAACTAAAGTCCTATGCCAGAAGCCATGATTAAACTTCATGGATGGCTTGTATTTGAGACAAGAAAGGCGCCTATCGATTTTGGGGTTATTAGCTCAAAGGTCAAGGTCACCATAGGTGAAAACTGATAAATGGTTTATGTGCAAAAATTGTAGTTTTGACCATGCACCTTCAACAAAATCTGTGGAGGGCTTGCACAAAAAATAAAGATAAGGCTTACTGATTTTGGGCTCAAAAGGTCAAAGGCCCAGGTCATCATCATTCCAAGAAAAATGTCTTTAACAGAAAATCCTTTTATGGTAGAGTAAGTTCCTTGATCAAACTTTGTGGATGGCTTGTACTTAGGGTAAGAAAGAAACCAATAGACTTTTTGGTCTCTTAAGTTCAAAGGTCAAGGTCAAAGTGAGTAATAAGTAAATAATGGTTTCTGTATAAAAAGTTTAGATCAAGACCACATACCTTGACCAAAGGTCAAGTCATTGAAAACTGTAGGCCAATAATCTCCAGAATCAAACATGCCCTACTAGTGCCAAGACTCTGGATAATTAAACATATAGCGGATGTTTAGTGTACCGTTTATGGTACTCTTGTTGAGGTGTTAAAGTTTTATATTTTAGTAACAGCAGCTATATTTGATGGAGGAGCAGCATCATTTGTATGAACCTGAAAAGCCTTGATGTCCCAATGTTGTAAAATTTGGTCAAAATTCTGTTGAGTGCTTTTTGAGAAGTTTAAAGCTGGTCTATTTTTAGTAATGGCAGTCGTATTTGAGGCGAATCAGCATTATCTTTACAAACTTGAGATCCCTTCAAGCTGGTATGCTTTTTGCCAAATTTGCACTAATTCTGCTGTGTGTGTTTTGCTAAAAAATTATCTAAAAGTTGTTCCGTTTTAGTAATGGCAGCCACATTTACAGGTAGATTGGCATCACTTGTAAAAATGTGAAACTTCAGGCATTTATGCTAGGATACTTACTATTAAATTTAGTAAAATTCTATTTTTTTTGGGGGGGGGAGAATAAGTCATTTAACAGTTAGTCCATATTTTAGTAAAAGCATCAATATTTGATGGTAAATCAGCATTATTGCTAAAAATTTGAAAGCCCTTCACACTAGCATGATTTCTGTCAAAGTGGTCAAATTCTTTTGAGTTGTTTTGAGAAGAAGTTAAATTTTTAAAATATTTTTTTCGAACAATAGTCATATTTTGTGGCAATTTGGCATAAGTTGTACATCTGAAAGCCAATAATACCAGGATGTTTTATGTCAAAATGGCTAAATTCAATCGTGGTTTTTGAGAAGAAATCATTTTTCTATTTTAAGTAATAGCAGTCATATTTCATGGCAAATCGGTATAATTTGTACAAATTTGGAAAGCCTTCAGGTCAGGATGCTTTCTGTTAAATTTGCTCAAATTCTGTTCAGTGGTTTTGGGGAAGTCTGGCAAGATGAAAAGATAATACATGGAGTAAGTCAAAATGCATTATAAAAATCTTCTATGACATGACAGTTTTTATGTTTCCATTGCAGAAGCTGCCATCTCAGCTTATCAGGGGAACCTTAGAAGTAAACATAATGCTAAAATGGATCCTGTGTATAGCAATCTCGCATCCAACACAAAATACTGGACTGAACAGAAACCTTTCATACATTACCCCATCACACATAACAAGAAGCATGACACTGATTGGGAAACAAGTCCAGCATATACAAATGTCCAGAGACAAACTGGTTCTCGTCCATCTAGATTTGGGGTCACAACTGAAATTACAGCAAAACTTAATTCATCACCAAAATATGATAATTACCAAAGGCAGCAGATAAATTCTGCAGATATGGGATCCAAGCCAGAGGTGTGTGAATACGTCTGTCTGTATGACTATGTGACACAGGTGCAAGATGACCTCACTGTCACAAGAGGTGACCTTGTGTATGTCATCAAAGAAGATCAGAATAGTGAAGACTGGTACTGGTGCTATTCAAGCAAGTCTCAGAGATATGGTTATGTTCCAAAATCTTATCTCAGAACTACAATTAAAACATTTTTCTGAAAAGAAAATAGTTTTCTTTTTTATGTATTCAACCACCAGTCTACTCACAAGTTAGACAATAACAACTCCAGTCTATTCAATAAAATTAGTCATGATTGTATTACTTTGTAACATCATATTGCAAAAGACTATATGTTATTAACTATCCATGACTGTATTAGTCTGCGTAATCCAAGGGTCACTGGTTCAGTATAAACCCAGGCCAGCCAAGGTAGGCTACCACAATGTGTCCTTGGGAAAGCAGTTAGTTCACACTTCCGATGCACGATAAAGCCAGTAATGTGCTCAAAGTGCCATGGAAATTAACCATTTAATCATGTGCCTACAGCCGTATTACTCTGTTACATCATATTACACAAGACTACTCATAAGTGATATTAGCAGTTGGCTGTTCAATATTAAAATTTGGCAGTATATTGGTAAGTACAAAAGAATGTAGCTTGAACAGTTACTGGGCTTAAAGATTGATTTATTTGTGTGAATCTCATTCATTATGATTTCAGAGTGGTAACAAGCAAGTGTTGATGACTGGATGACACAATAGGGACATACTATAAGCTCACTTGGTCTTAGACCAGGTGAGCTAAAGCTAAAGAATTTACTGATGTGAAATCACACCATAATCGTTTATCATGAGCCAAGAACTAAAATACTGTGGTTCCACTATTTTTTGTGAAGTACCAATTTTCGTGAATTTCATGGTTGCTCTGAACCACAAATTTAAAGACCCAATGAAAAATGAGCCACATGTGATGCAGAAAGCACCTCAGGACTCGGGGAAAATTTTTCCAAAGCATTCGTACCAGGGACGAGTGAGTTGCAAGAGTTACTCGTCCCTGTCCTCAATATACTCAACACAATACACTTCTCCACTACACTGCTTATGCGTTTATCAAAGAACAACAGGTACCTGATGCAAGCTTGATGCTAAAATGGGTTAAACCATGAAAATATGTTATAATACATGGCTCCTGAGATAAACATATGAGACAAGGTTTGTAACTTGAGAAATTGCAGTTGTACACATAGCCCTTGATTTCTTAGTGGTATTCACTTTTACAGAGAAATTTGTCAGTAATGTAGGTGCCATAATTTTCCCTTTCAACTAGCTATCACACATCTTTAAAAGTTAGATATGGGAGAAGTTAAGAGACAGTGAATGTCAAAATGTATCATTTTCATCTGGTCATACACTGTTACGCTTGCCCCAGATCACCAGAATTTTCAATATGTGCAGCTTTAGTAATACATTGTCACGCCAAAGTAAAGACGCCAGCAAATATTTATATAAGTATGTAATTACTTTTCACAAGAAAAATGTCAGAAATATACATTTGAAAGAAGAATTCCAACAGTCTCAGTTTCCACCAACTTTTGTACTAAATGATCCGTTTTGGTCAAGCGTCCATTCTAGAGAGCTACACACTGGTGCCATAAAACGGAAGATTGATGATTGGCCAAAAGAACTGAAACATGTCTAGGTCATAACCCCAACTAGATTCAAATACTCATTTCTAATATAAGTTGGCAACATTTTTCTTGTGAAAAGTAATTGCATGCTTACAGAAATATCTGCTGTCATTTTCCCTTTGGCATGACAATGTATCAATAAAGCTTCAGTCTTGAAAATACTGGCTAGCTGGGGCAACTATAACATTGTTGGACCAGATTAAAATATTTTGACATTCTCTCTCTTAACATCTTAGAGTTCTGACTCATAAAGATGTGTGATAGCTCGTTGAAAAGGAATCTTTCTCCACATCAAAACAATGCCTAAATGAAAAGTGTCACTGTAAGAATGCTCAACTATTCAATAATTCAACTTTATTACTGTCATAAAATATTATCCTTTACAAGTGTTTGTTTGGTCTTAAACAATTTTAAGAAGAAAAAATAAATAAATTATAAAGCAGTTTATATTGTGTCAGAGACCATGAATGTATACAGTATTGGGTAGCTGTTTTTACACTCATTGCCTTAAACTGATAAGGACAGAGACAAAAGAGAAAGTACTAGTATTACTGAAGTTATAAAGGAAAGAATAATAATATGTATTAACATTTGATTTAATATTTATTTACATCGATCCTTCATTCAAGTGAAACTACTGTCAACAATTCTTACATGACAAAATTGCACTTTATTCTCTGCAATTCTCTGTGATTTAAGATTTAACTGCAGTCATGATCCATCTGAATGAATAATCTACATAAAGCATTTGTAATGCAAACATGTATACTTCTAATTACAGGTAGCAAACTTTCCTATTAAAATTTAAATCCTCCTGAAAGCACATCTAATTTTATCCCTGTATTTCTAATCCAGAGGAACAACAAGACTGCAAGGTACTAAACCTATTGCTTGAAGCACAAGTGCTAATTTAACATTAATTACAACACAGTATGAAAGTTCACACTCCACTGATTTTTTGGACAAAACTACTAAATAAGCATAGTGTCAATCAAGTCTCCTGGTACACACAAACATGTCATGTAAATAAATCAGAAACCGCAAAATTACAAAGTCCAGCTTTCTCAAAGTCACAGCTAATTAGGACCAATCTCTCTTACATGTTATCATGAGCTGCTTTCCTCCACTACACATCAAAGGTTGCCACTGACTGCTGACTCCATTAGGCAGTTGGTCACTTGTTGGGATCACACATGGAATGATAACATTATTCACATAACATGGTCAGATTGTACTGATGGTACACATTTTAAGGAGAGTGGTTTAAGCAAAGGATCATATAGATATGTGTCAGTAACCGCTTGGCTTGGTGTTGTTGGCTGTGTTGGTTTCCATTTGATGTTGAGCACTCCGAAGAAATCATGGTGTAAGGGACTGATCTTGACAGGTGTTTAATTTGTGCACAGGCTGTCAGTAGTACTGTTTTAACCATTCAAGCAAACACTGTTTGTTGTCATAATATTTATTTATTTTTATTTTTTTTGAGGTTAATCCATGAAATAAAATACATATATATATATATATGCAAACTCTGACAGAGGCAAATCCATGGATATAAATACTCACGAAAATATCCTTTTTTTAATACAAAACCACAAATTTGGTAACCCACAAAAGTAAATGAAACCACAGTGAAGTGAAATAAATTTTGTAGAAATCACAAAACCCAATTCAATCGGATCCATGACCATGACTGCAATATAAGAGTGACTGAAGTATACTGAGGGGATTTTTTGTGAGGAATATTGCTTTATTAACAAATATTTATTACTGTATATACTTGTGTATAGTCAGAGTCCAAATGCAAACAACACAGACCCTGATCTGCCGTCACATAATGCGCCAGCAGATCAGGGTCCATGTTGTTTGTTCTACTGATTAGTCCTTACAAACTGCATACACCCAGATCTGCCAGCACATTATGTGGTGGCAGATCTGGGTCTATGCAGTTTGCAGTTGGTATCGGCTGCAGCAAAATGATAGGGCAGTAGTCCCTCCACAAAATGCAGAATGCAACGATGCTCCAAATATGATAAAATGACTACTGCTTAGAAAAGTAACATCAACATATCTCTCTTCTTAAAAATTGTGAAACTCAAAGTTTTACTCCATTAGAATTTTATCTCGACACTATAACTCTGACAGGAAAAAATCCATCAGATGATTAAATAGAGACACTTTGTGAAAAACACCTTTTATTTCATGAGAAATTATAAAAAAACTTGTTCAATGTTCTAATTCTGAATATCATTTCAGATCACCTAAGTTTCTTATTTTAAACAAAGATTTAGTGACACAGCTGGAATATCAAAGGGTCTACAAAACATCAAATTCACATTGCTTCTTTATAATCCATCTTAAGTAATTGAAACAAGAGAACTCTGAAGAAAAAAAAAACTACTCTACTTGCCCATGTATAAACCATACCCTACTATAAATAGCATAGACTCCGGCCTGGAAATCATAAAAAAACAAAAACTTGAGCTTGATGTTGAGCTCGAGACTACATTTCAACCAATCACAAATGATGTTACTTTTGAAAACTGGTTTCTGATTGGCTGATAGTGGAAACTCAAGCACAGGGTTTTATAATCTCCAGGCATGACCTCATGTTCTTGAAACTTTTTGAGCAAGAAACTCGAGCTCAAAGTCCCCAAATCTGGACATTTTTAAACTTAATTAGAATTAAGCTAGAATCATCTTAAGATCTTCTTATCATGTGTTTCTCTACTGGCATGCCAAATTTCAATTACACTGTAAGACAAAAAGTATCAAATTTAATTTGGAGGTACCATTACATCACATGCCAGGATATCAGCGTCTTTGCTGTTCCCTTGAAATCACAGGTAGAACAAATACCATCTATACTTGATTATAAGAAGTGTCCAACTGCAAACAAGATAGCTCCTGATCTGCCATCGAATAATGTGCCAGCAGATCAGGGTCTACGTTGTTTGCTGCACCAATTACTCCTAGCAAAATGCATAAACCCAGATCTGGGTCTGTGCAGTTTGCAGTTGGACTCGACTTATAAGTGAGTATATATGGCAGTACAGACCCTTATTTGTCGGTGCTGTGTCAAGATTGTTTGCAGTTGGGAATAGCTTATATACGGGTAATAGAGTTAGGAATGGGACCCATTCAAGATTTCTAAAACAAAAATTGACTGAACTGACTTCTTAGTTTGTCAGAATTTGATGTTATTGTCAGTAATTAAAAAACCTGTACCAGTGGTATTTGAAGTTAACAACTGTTAACTGCCTCAAGAAAATGGCACTGACCAAGAATTAAATTTATGCTTCTTTTCTCTTGTCTTCATTCCACTGTTTCAAGGATCTAGCAATTAATTCCTTATCTATATTAAAATCTTTGATGTCTTTCTCAATCTTATCCATAATCTGCTTTTTCTGTTCCTGAAAGATTTTATGCTCTTCAGCTAACTGCTGTTTTAAGGCCGCAATCTTTTTTCTCTTTAATGCAAAACTTTCTTCCCGGGCAAGCCTCTTTAATCGACCCCTTCTAGTCTCCTTTCTGTTATACAGTGGGATATTAATGAACTTGACTTTCAGGTCCTTCAGAAGCCATATAAATCTCTCATAATCTTGTTTCTTCAGAAACTTCAACAGCTTCCGCCTCTTCTGAATTTGTTCCACCAACAGGCGCTTGTTTCTCTTGTCCTGCAAGACGATGGATTCAAGTGAAATTTTAATTTTATACAATATCAGCACATCATTAGAGACAAAATTTTACTGACCTATACCAAAACTTTTTTATTGGTTTAAAACCTTTTATCAGATCCACTATTGCACAGCTAACATGAGGTCCAAGTGGGCCTGATACTGCTCACCTGGTTGACATCTGCCTACTACCCAAATGCAAGAGCAGTTGGCCATGAAATCTGGGTTTGTAGAATGCTTTCTGTTGAAATGTCTACAAATGCTGTTGATTGCATGTACAAAAACCATTTTTCTATTTTTCATAACAGTAGCCATATTTGATGACAGATTGACAGAGAGGCTGCCAGGATTTTTTCAGAAGGGGGGGGGGGGAATCTCCCCCATGGTCACCAAAACAAGGGGGGAAATAGAAAAAAAATAGGGGGTGGGGAAATCAAAATAGTTCATTATTTACCCACCACTTAAATATCCATCTCTCTTTCTTCCTGCTCCACTCTGTTTGGTCTTTATTGAAATCAAAATTCCTCATAAGATGCCCCCTCTTCCTTCTTGTATAAGCATTAATCTGTTGATTGTTTCTGAACTTAATCTGTTCCTTATCTGTGCTGAGAACCCCCCTTTTACAGTCTACCATCTGATGGGGCATATGCATAGCTAGCTTAACCAGCTTAAACAAGTTGGGAAACTGTTCTTTGTGGTTGCTTTGTAGAATTTTTCACAGTTCATAGGTATTGTCTCATGTATATCTGCTCCAAAATGCATGTGATCTGGTGACTCGGTGTGGTGTGCAAGAGTTGACGTACTAAAATTCAAATACTGATTTCTGACATAAAAGGGTTATTTTCCCCCACAAGTTTTACAAATATTACATAACATACCTCCTGTCTTGGTGTTGTGTTGTAACCTTTTGTACTGTAACAGCCAAGATTTCTGAAACTTTGCATGAAATTTTGGTTGTTATCTTTGGCAGTTCATCTGACCGGAAATCTGACATTGTTTTAGAGTTATTGTTCTCTGTTTGTCAAATAACTTCACTTCATCCTTCACTTTCTTCATTCTTCCATTCACTTTGCACATTTGTGCCAGCACTGACTTGAAGTTTAAAAGAATCAGTCATTTTCTGCCCCGCCATGCTTGACTATAACCTCACCTTCCAGAAATAGAACAAAGTAAGCACATGCACAAATATGAGGAAAGGGTATCAACTGCAGAACCCCTCTAGTACATACATTATTCTGTTATCAATAATTAGTGGCATTTCCAAGTATCCTTTTGTATTAACCTACATCTGCATACTTTGGAATGCACCGAGGTATTCTGACCAAATAAGTATCCTTACTTTGTAATTTTTTTTAGATTCTTATTTATTCAGTTTATCTTTGCAGTTAAATAAAAAATTTATACTGTGCAAAGTGCATTTTTATATGTGCGACTTTCAACTAATTTGCATAAGTTCTCATGCATCCCTGCTTTCCAAGTGTGCAAATTCGTAAAAAATTTGCACGATTTGTGCACTTGTGTACCTTGGCAGCATCTCTGGATTGGCATCAATTAGGTACAAACTTAAAAGCCCTTCATGTCAGAATGGTTTCTGTAAAATTCAATCAAATTCTGCTGAGTAGTGTGAAGAAGTTGTTTGAAGGATTTTCTACTTTTAGTAATGATGGCCATACATGATACTGGATTCACATCTGTAAAGTTTAGACAAATTCTGCTGAGCAGTTTTTCATCAGAAGTGGTTTAAATGTTTTTCTATTTCAGCAACAGTGGCCATATTTGATCATGAATCAGCATCGAAAGCCCTTTATGCCATGGTGCTCTCTGTCAAATTTGGTTAAATTCTGTTGAGTGGTTTTTCTATTTTAAGTAATGGTGGCCATATCTGATTACCGACCAACATCAGTTGTACAAATTAGAAAATCCTCTATGCCATGATGATCTCTGTCAAATTTTGTCAAATTCTGTTTACTCATTTTTTTGAGGAACTCGTTTAAAGTTTTATATATTTTATGTACAGTCTCATGTCAAACCTGTCACTAGCAGCCACTCATAGGAAAAGGCAAAACTGGTTGTTCAATACAGGTGACCACTGTACACAGGTTCACCTTTTAATATTGGTTTTTGAACAAACACCATGCACCAGTTATTATTATTATTATTGTTATTTTACATTATCAAGATTGTTTTATGTGCACTGAACAATAAAATCATCATTACGAGTATATGTTGTTCTCTCACAAATTTATGTTACACACAAGATTATTGTATCCTGCTCACTTTAATCCATACCATAAGTGAAATCATCACCAACTTAAAAATATACACCAATCTTGGATTGTTCATGCTATAAAAACATATGGATTAGTCAGTTGCTAAACTCGCCAAGATCAAAAGACAGTTGGCTTATGTGAGAAGCCTGTGATGAAAAGAAAATCAAAAGAAGCCGTATATGGCTATTTATTGTGACCCATGAACAGAAACTTCACCTGCCTTTACAGACATGTTTTGAATATTGAATGACCCATGACCCTAATGAAAAGGGATGTAACTCATATCTCTTCTCAAAGACAAACTTTTTCTTTAGAGCTAGCTTTAATTCACAAGCAAACAGATGATGATATCTAACTATTGGGTATACCTGTCACACTGGCATGAAAGGTGACTTCCATTTCTGCTGCAATAACACAACTACTTTTCCCACCATCTAGCAAATGAACTGCTTTGACACTGTACCCTAATGATAAAAACTGCCTCGGTTTCGAATCTGACATATTGACACCTTTGAGTTGCAATGTCAACACGACTGGAATTATGAGTAGAAGCAAGATAAGAAATGTTTGCACATGGATTCACATGATATTCCTTTATCTAAACAATGCCTTCCTCAAGAAGCAAAAATTCAGTTTGCATAGACTGAATGGTCAATTTAGGTACGCTTTAGTGACTGCTTAAGGCAGCTAGAAACCATTGTTTGTTTAGGAAACACCTGACCGCTGACTGCAGAAGGCAGGTGACCGTCATATACAGGACATTTATATAGGAAATTTGCAGGGCGGAAATTAGAATGGCCATTGTGAACAGATGACCACTAAATAAAAGTTATTGTTAGGACAGGTTTAACTCTATGTATTATGGTAGTGCTCTACAGTTAGTATGTACTTCTGAGGGAGGGACCGGTATAAGGTGAAGTTATTTGCATTGGAAACATGCACAATAGAGAGAATCTTGGCATACCCCTATGCTACATTTATGTAATGTGACTGAAATTTCTTTACATGTGGTCATTATGGAAACTATGCACTATCGAAAGCAGACAGCTGATAAAATGGCTGCTCCCACGTGCTCTAAAAATGAGCCTAAACTACTCCAAAGCACACTAACTTTAGCAGTTATTAAAATAGGGAAAATTAATTTTGCCAGATTAGGCAATACCAGCTTCTGAGAGTGCAATGAATGAATAATCAAATATATAAAAGTAAAAAAAAGTTAGCGGCTCGTTTTTTTTCGAATTTACTTTTGAAGTCCAGGAAGTGAAAATAACCAAGCTGAGCTAGCAGTTTTTTGATAGATGAACATCTTAAGTAAGGCCAAACTGTATACTCTATAACCCAAATTACATCCATCAATCATAAAAAGAAAAAAAAAGAAAAAAAAAAAAGGGAATTAAAAGTTCTTTTAACAACACCTAAAATATACAAGGTCTTTTTTAAATAGCCTGGATAAGCAGTGAGGTAAACCTGGGAAATTTTCTTTTTCTTTAAAAAATAAACCCAATGCAAAGTATGAAACTGTAGGGCACAACCATTAGCATTTAACAGCACATCAGCACAATAATGGCTATATGGTGCAACTTAAAGGTAAAGTTCTAAAGTGTAAATATTGAGAACTGCTTTCAAGTTTGGTCACATTCTTTCCAGTGGTATTGGAGATGTCCTTTAAAGGTTTTCTATTTTTAGTAAGGAGGAGTAGTGACAACAAACTTGTGCTAACTGATGGATGGACAACAGACGATGGACAATAGACCATCCCATAAGCTCTTCTGATCTATGACCAGCTGATCTAAAAGAACTGTGAATATCATAATTAATGCAACTGCACCAGTGTTGGACAAACAAGTAACAGAGTTATGCCAAAATAACAAATTCTCTGTCCTGATTGATGAATCTAATGACAAAGGAGGTGACACGACCGTCGTTAGTTTGATCCAGATGTATGACCATGCTGTGAATGAATTTTGTCTTCTACCATCAGGAAAATCAAGATTTGATAATCAAACTAGGGCAGTCATTGCATGTTTGACACTACCTCAGCAATGTAGATGCAGAAAGATCATTTTCTACGCTGAGAAAAATTCAACACGATCTTCGAAGAAGTTTGAACAACAGTACTATCCAGTCTCTAATGAGTGCAAAGATGAACACAAAGTACACTTGCATTACCTTCAAACCCCCTCATTTGGTTAAGACTACATTCAACTGTCCAATGGATTTTAAAGACAGAAACTTGGTGTATTTTTTACTGAATGTCTGTGTGGTTGGGATAATGTGAGTGTGTGCGTATACTTGTATGGACATGGTGATGATATCTGACAGTGCCAAGTCTACCAACTATTTTTGGTTTGTAAGAGTATTAAATGCTTCAGAGAAAACGGATATTATTTTCTTTTATTAAAAATTTAATTTCCAGTCATCTTCTGTAGGTTCACATGAAAAGGTAGCTTATGCTCAATTGGATGACATTGTTTTTTTGGGGTCATGTGCACTGACCCCCATTTGGACCTCAAAAAACTATTTGAGACTCAAAAAAAACCCAACACTGTCTGGCAATATGGCAGGTATGTTAAGGGTATTCAATATTTGTAATGGCAGCCATATTTGATTGATGGCAAATTTGCACCATTTGTAGAAAGCTGAAAGGTTTTTACACCATATAATGGATGGTCAGATCATGTTCCGCAGTTTTTGAGAAGAAATCAAATAAAAAAATATTCTATTTTTAGTAACAGTGGCAAGATTTGATAACAGATTGGCATTATTTGTACAAATTTGATATGTTTTCATGCCAGGATGTTTTCTGTCAAGTTTGGTAAAACTTTATTCAGTGGTTTTGGAGACGTATAAAGGTTTTTATATTTTTAGTAACAGTGGCCTTATTTATTGACAGATTGGCAACATTTGTAAAACTTTAAAGGTCTTTATGCCAAGATACTTTGTCAAATTTGATAAAGTTCTATTCAGTAATTCTTTTAGAAGAAGTCATTTAAAGTTGTTCTATTTTTAGTAATGGCAGTCATATTCAAGGGTTGATCGGCATAATTTGTATAAATTTGACGTTTTCATGCCATAATGTTTCTGTCAAGTTTGGTCAAATTCTATTAATCAGTTTTGGAGAAGTAACTTAAAGATTTTTCAATATTTAGCAATGGTGGCCATACTTGATAGCAGATTGGCATCATTTGTAAAAACTTGAAAGGTCTTTATGCCAAGATACTTTCTGTCAAATTTTATCAAATTCTGTTCCATGGTTCTTTTCAAAGAAGTCGTTGACAATTTTTGTCTTTTTAGTAATGGCAGCCATATTAATTTTGAGGGTGGATCAGCATCACTGGTACAAATTTGAAGGGCCTTTATGCCAAGTTCAGTTGATACTTGTCTGGCTTTTTTGAAAGGAGTTGAAAACAGCAATTGTTAACAGATGACAGATGTTTTTCTATTTTTAGTAATGGTGATCATAATTAATGGTAGTTCGCCATCATTTGTATAAACTGGAAAGGTCTTCATGCCAGGATGCTTTCTGCCAAATTTGATCCAATTGTGTTCAGCAAGTTTTGAGAAGTCATTGAAAGTTTTTTCTTTTTTTTTAGCAACATAGGCCATATTTTATGGCAGATTGACATCATTTCTACAAATTTGAAAGGCCTTTATGCCAAGATGCTCTGTGCCAAGTTAAGTTGAAACTGGTCTGGCAGATGATACACGATGGATGAAGGGCGATAACATAAGCTCACTTAACCTTATGGCCAGGTGAGCTAAAAATATTGATATGGTTTTTGTCTTTTTACTAATCCAGAAGACTAAAGTCTGGATCAAACCCATTATTTTATTTGACACTGTACTTGGTTTTTAAAATTACATTCAGAGAAAGAGAAAGAGAAATGTCCATGTATATGTAAGTGAAATAACATGAAAGATGGATGTAAAACAGGAACCTAGTTAGAAATTAGGCACATCTCTTGGCAATCACTAATGTTACTTACATGTCTGAACCTGATGATATGTGGAATCAGATTCCTAACAATCACTGATGTTCTAACAACTGGAAAATTTAAAAAAGCATGGTTTTATGCACACCGAAAACAGTTAACATTAATTTCTATCATGCTTAATTACAAATTTATGGAATTGTAATGGAATATCTAACTGTCATAGTAACATAATAACTTATCATCTAATGTTGCTTACAATGTCTCTGAACAAATGACAGAACATTTCTTGGACTTCTCAGTAGGAATAGATTTTAACTAAAATGTAAAATTCTACACAAATGCACTGTATGTTTCCAAGTTCCAACAATTGCAAGCAAAAACACAAATAATAAATTCATGTACAAGTATAGAACTGTAATTAGGTGGATAATTTTTGAGATTGCTTACTTTAAATGTCTTAGGAACTGGATAGCTTATTTCTGAGGTAGGATTGCTTCCATGGTCAGCTTAATTTAGAATTTTTAGGTCATCAGTATATTTTATCATATGATAATTAGTCTTACTTTAATGCTCACTTCCTGAGAAATTAATGCAAAGAAGTTACCTATATCTTTTACTAGCCAAGACTTAAAAAGGAAATAAATTACCATACCATACATACTCGTGTACAGGTTGAACCCAACTGCCATGAACACAGACCCTGATATGCCATAAAAGCCCTTGCAGATCAGGTTCTGTGTTATTCATTCTTCTTATTAGTCCAAACAAAACTGCACAGACCCAGATCTGCGAGTGCATTATGTAACAGCAGTTCAGAGTCTATGTAGTTGGATCTAGTATATACAGCAATTTTTTCTTTATCAAGTATATGGTATTTATCTCACTTCAAAAAGTTCATATAGTGTAAGCATTCAAGTAACAACCTGTATGTATAGCCCATACTTACTAGATGTTTCTAGGGAGTCATCAGGTTCAATAATTTTATCTAACTTCTCCTGTGCCATCATGTGTCTGTGTTGTAGCTTCTCTCTCTGAAACCAAAAACTGTTTTTCTAAATATTAATCCAAACTTAAGTTATATGAGACAAAATATTATTTCATAGCTTCTGACCACTTACACGCATCTCTTGGTTAAGGTTTAGGCATGAAGCAATCTTTAGTAAAGAAAAAGAGAGAACTTTAAGGAAAACACCAAATTTCTCTCCAGAGACATAGGTACCAAATATACTTGCATACAAGCCAATACCAACTGCAAACTGCACAGACCCAGTTCTGCCATCACATAATGTGCGGGCAGATCTGGATCTATGCAGTTTGTAAGGACTAATCAGTATAACAAACAACATAGACCCTGATCTGCCGGCGCATTATGGATGAACAAGGCCAGAGCCAGCATGTCAAGCACATGATCAAAGCATTCCTGCAAAAAATTTTGACCTTCACCCCAAGATCAAAAGGTTGAACAAGCATGTTGCAGAAGGAATTGTCTTAGCTTCATAATGATTCATCCAAGTTCTGTTTGTATGAGAACTTTAGTGATTTCCGAGTCAGGGAACATTATTTGGACTAGATCTGAAAAATGATCTGCTAGAGTAAATGGAAGATTATGTTTGGCCATAAAGTTGGCAAACAGTGTCTCTATATCTTTATCCACATTTGATGCAGATTCTGCGAACATGGATTTCATTGATGGCATATTTGTTGTCGCGTTTAATATGTTTTAATGTACTGCTTGACATATGATGTCATTCTTGCCACAGTAGGAGATTTTAAAATCAGCTTTACTGGAAGGGCAGAATGCATATTCATGTCCTTTGAACTTGATTCCAACAACTGAAATTCCTGTTTCTATCCATCATTGAATTTCATGTGATATGTTGGTTGCTTACATTTTGGCATGTTAGCATTGGGAGATAATGCACGCTTTGTCATCTCGACAAACTTTAAACACCGAAGCCAAACCGACCTGTTTTATGCTGACTGACATCTTTAGTAATCCAACCATAATCAATTAATCTCTTTAATCCTTTCTGATCACACATAGTATAATCCATGTCGACAAACTTTAAACACTGAAACCAACCAACTCTGCCAACAGAATTAAAGGGATGATAATTGTTTTATGTTGCTTGAAATTAGCAACTAAATCGTCTTGCCCTGTGTAAGCCAGTTCAGTCATGTGATCACAGCCAGTATTACTGTAAATATACTACACTGGAAACAAGGTGTGAAAAAATGGAAAAAATTATATTTTTTCAATAATAATTCTGCATACACGTGAGATTTCAGAGAGTGACAGGAGAAACCCCTCATTTCGGGAGGAAAATCCTCCCGTCCGGGAGTTTCACATGTATGTAATGATTCAGCTCAAGTATGAAAAAAATCCATCAATGCATTTAGAAATATAAGCAAATGAAAAATTTTAACCAAAACCTTTGTGGTGTTTATATGACTGTGACTTTGAGTCCACAATCAAATGGGCAAGCCAGTGTGTCACAGAATGAATTGTTGTATCAAGGAGTTGAAATGCAAGCAAATAAAACATTTAACCAAAACCTAAATGCAATGTTGATGCCACCACTGGAAAAGTGACACTTCCCATAAACAAGGGCTCAACAAAAATCCACATACACTGTACTTACCCCATTTGCATATTCAACTGTAAATAATCTTCTCACAGATTCGGGTGCACTGAAAAAAAAAGGAGTAAAAAATGTAGCATAAATCAAACTGCAGGTGTGCAAATTCAATTGAAATCAGCCGCAATGTCAAACAACACTGAACTAAGCATGGTCCCCAAAGAAATGGTACTTTGTTGGTAAGATTCTGAAAATGAAATATCCTGGTATAACAGTTTAGGAGCTTTACCTGTGAAATATTTTCATTAAAAACCTTGTGAAACTGTCAATCAGAAATCCTGAATTTGAAGATCAATGCAAACAGAAATGATACAGCAGTTTCAACTGATAATGAGATGAAGATATTGCTCTGCATGACTGGCTATACCAAGTACCGTATATACTCGCGTATAAGCTGGGTCAAAATGCAAACAAAATAGACCCCGATCTGCCGTTGCATAATATGCCGGAAGATCAGGGTCTATGTTGTTTGTTCTACTAGATTTGTCCTTACAAACTGCATAGACCCAGATCTGCTGGCACATTATACAATGGCAGATCTGGGTCTATGCAGTTTGCAGTTGGTATTGGTTTATATGGGAGTATATACGGTATTTTAGCAAAACAGGTAAATGGTTCAAGGCTACTAGAAACATATTTATATGACATGGATGGCCCCACCAACATGGTGCGATTGAAGGATACTTCAGTAGAACTAAACACTTTTATATGACTGGCAGTGGGGTAAATTTTACTAATACTACAGGTATGGATTAGACTAAGTTATCCCACAGAATTTCCATCATTATTAGCAAAGGTGTCATGAATGTATGTCTATCTGTGATAGACTTTGTTGAATATCAGTTTTGTTCAGAAAAAACTTGGTGCCAGTTTGAGAGAGTGATAAGTTCTCTTGATAGTGAGGACAGTCCACCTGGAAATGGTAGCTGCTTAAATATCAGAGGAACCCTTGAGGGGTAGAGAAAGATGATTCCGACCCTTCTTTTTCCATTTAGGAGGCGCTCTACAGATATTATGTACTTTTGAGAGAGTGACAGGTATAAGGTGAAGTTATTTGAATTTGCAACATGCACAATGAAGAGAATATTAGCATACCTCTATGCTATTTTCATCTACTGTGGCTGAATTTTGATTACATATTGTACTTGTGGAAATTGTACATGATCTAAGCACACAGCTGACAAAAATGGCCACTCCCATGTGCTCGAAAAATCAGCCTGAACTAGTGCAAAGTACACTATTTTTAGCAGTTAGTAAAATAGGCAAAACGAATTTTGCCAGAGTAGGCAATACCAGCTTCTGAAAGTACAATGAATGAATTACAAAATATAAAAAAGTAAAAAAAGTTATCAGCTCTTTTTTTTTTACAATTCACCTTTGAAGTCCATGAAGTGAAAATGACCAAGCAGAGCTAGCACTTTTTTGATAGGTGCACATCTGAAGTAAGACCAAGCTATATACTCTATAACCCAAATTTCACCCATCAATCATACACATCAAAATAAAGAGACTTAAAAGTTCTCTTAATAAGATCTAAGATATACAAGGTCTTTTTTAAAAAGCCAGGATAACCAGTGTGGAAAACCTGGGAAATTCTTTTTCTTGAAAAATCTAAGTCATGCAAAATACGAAACTGTAGAGCGCTTGAGGAAGCCAAATAAAACCTTAGGGCTATAACTGGCAAAGGAACCTATCTTGATCATCCCCAGTACAGACATGACTGAGACTGTACATCATCCCCAGTACAGACATGACTGAGACTGTACATCATCCCCAGTACAGACATGACTGAGACTGTACATCATCCCCAGTACAGACATGACTGAGACTGTACATCATCCCCAGTACAGACATGACTGAGACTGTACATCATCCCCAGTACAGACATGACTGAGACTGTACATCATCCCCAGTACAGACATGACTGAGACTGTACATCATCCCCAGTACAGACATGACTGAGACTGTACATCATCCCCAGTACAGACATGACTGAGACTGTACATCATCCCCAGTACAGACATGACTGAGACTGTACATCATCCCCAGTACAGACATGACTGAGACTGTACATCATCCCCAGTACAGACATGACTGAGACTGTACATCATCCCCAGTACAGACATGACTGAGACTGGGAATTTCAATAGGAACTGGAGCTACTGAAGGCAAGTGATTATCAGCCAGAAACCCTTGTTGGCAAAGAAGAGAAGCCACATCACTGTCAACTACTGAAGTGTAAACAACCCTTTTCTACTGACAAGGCATGAAGCTCACTCCTCCTCGCTAAGCTTCAGTCAAAGGTTCATAATGGGGTTTTGATAATGCCCAAAGAACACACAAAAGGTACCATTTAGACATTAATGTGCATGAAACCAGTCTCTGAAGCCCAAAATATATGATGCGATCAGAAAGATGAGGGTCCGACCAATAGCAGAATCCTTAGAGAAATTGTGAGTGTTAGAAGGGGATGCCCCATAGCCCATAATAGTAGAAACAGAACATTCTCTTCCTTCGAATAGGAGCAGAATAAAGTCTGCAATCGCATTTCAAGAGCAACAGCTGGGATCAACACATTTCTTACTACACCAATTACACTGGTCTACAATTTTTTCGAAGTCGTCTGCTTCAGAGATAAAATGTGCTATTTATTAGGGACTTTGATGTGCTGAATTCAAATATGACGATTAAAACAACTGATTCGCTACTGTTTCCAAGATATTTAAGTTTTTACATTTTACGTCTATGTATATTGTGTACATAGTAGAGTTTTAATCATAAATTGTGAACCTAGGTATTTTCATGTGTTTATGGTTGCTTTACATGATAATATTTCACCTGTCCTGTTATGTAACACTTTAAAAAACAGCAAAAGGGTTATATAAATAAAAAATATATTGAAACAAAAGTAAAAAAACTATTATGTATATATAAGTACATAGTTTAGTCCTTATTCAGTGTCTACTTGGCACTTCTTGGCTTGTCTCTTGTATCCATTCATTGGAGCATCTCTTGTGACTGTCCAGCAATAGTCTGCAAGCATTGATGGGCTCCATTTGCCCTGATAGCATTTCTCCATTGTTGTAATGTCCTGGTGAAATCGCTTGCCATGCTCATCGCTCACTGCTCCGCAGTTCGGTGGAAAAAAATCTAGATGAGATTGCAAAAAATGTATCTTTAGTGACATGTTGCAACCAAGGCTTTTGTATGCCTTGAGGAGGTTTTCTGCCAACTCCCTGTAGTTGTCTGCCTTGTTGTTTCCGAGAAAATTTGTTGCCACTAACTGGAAGGCTTTCCATGCCGTACTTTCCTTGCCACGCAGTGCACGGTGAAATGCATCATCTCGAAGAAGTTCACGAATCCGAGGACCAACAAAGACACCTTCCTTTATCTTAGCTTCACTTAACCTTGGAAATTTTCCACGGAGATACTTGAAAGCTGCTTGTGTTTTGTCCATGGCCTTGACAAAGTTCTTCATCAGACCCAGCTTGATGTGCAAGGGTGGTAACAAAATCTTCCTTGATTCAACAAGTGGTGGATGCAGAATACTTTTCATCCCAGGCTCCAATGACTGTCGGAGTGGCCAATCTCTCTTGATGTAGTGGGAATCTCTCGCACGACTATCCCATTCGCAGAGAAAACACCAGTACTTTGTGTATCCAGTCTGCAGACCAACCAAGAGAGCAAGAACCTTGAAATCGCCACAAAGCTGCCACTGATGTTGGTCATAGTTTATGCACCTCATAAGTTGTTTCATGTTTTCATAGGTTTCCTTCATATGGACTGCATGACCAACTGAAATTGATGGCAAAACACTGCCATTATGCAGCAAAACAGCTTTAAGACTCGTCTTTGATGAATCAATGAACAGTCTCCACTCATCTGGATCATGAATGATGTTGAACGATGTTGAGGGCTGACATCACACCATCGATGTTGTTGCAGGCTACAGCATCACCTTCCATGAAACAGAATGGGACAAGATCCTTTTGACGGTCACGGAACATGGAAACCCTAACATCACCTGCCAGGAGATTCCACTGCTGTAGTCTGGAGCCCAACAGCTCTGCCTTACTCTTGGGTAGTTCCAAATCCCTGACAAGGTCATTCAGTTCACCTTGTGTTATGAGGTGTGGTTCAGAGGAGGAGGATGGGAGAAAATATGGGTCATGTGACATTGATGGTTCAGGACTAGAAGTTTCATCCTATTCCTCTTCCTCGTCTGACTCAAGTGAGAATGATTCTGGTGCATCAGGAACCGGCAGTCCTTCTCCGTGGGGTACTGGGCGTATAGCTGACGGAATGTTTGGATAATGCAGAGTCCACTTTTTCTTCTTTGACACACCTTTCCCAACTGGAGGAACCATGCAGAAGTAACAATTGCTGATATGATCTGTTGGCTCTCTCCAAATCATTGGCACAGCAAAAGGCATAGATTTCCTTTTCCTGTTCAACCACTGGTGAAGATTTGTTCCACAAGTGTTGCAGCATATGTGTGGGGCCCACATCTGGTCCTGATCTCCAATTTTGCAGCCAAAATAAAGGTGATAAGCTTTCTTAACCATAGTGGTTATACTGCGCTTTTGTGATGCAGAAATCACTTCACCACAAACATAGCAGAAGTTATCTGCATTGTTCACACAAGTACGAGGCATCTCTGCTCACTTTGGCTAAACAGAAATGTGTCCCTTTGCAAAATCAAACACTGACAAATAAGAGAGCATGACACTGTATGATTTGTAGAGCTGATATAGGGCAATTTCTTCAGCAGAGTGATGTAAGCTTAGTTATGATTGCATCATCCATGACTTCTAGGAATAACATGATGCAATTCATATCATGTATGATGCAATACCAGCTTCAGATTGCATCATTCACTGTTTTGCCTAAAAAGCAAGTACTGTCCAAACCCAGTCATAGATTTATTCATAGATCCAGTCAAAGATGTATTTTAGTCATTTCTGGTTTACCGGTAAATTGAGATCCCTTCCCTTTATAATTCACTTATCCTCCGCCATTCCCAAGTCAAGTGTCATATATATACTGACCCAGTATAATATCTTTAAAACTAGAGCCAATCAACAATTTTAAGCATCATTTTCGTTCTCAGTGACCCAGAATTAGTAAAGTTTGACAGCATTTATTGCGGAAGCATTTTGACTGTAGACCAGTGTTACAGAAGATTCTGCACTTTGCATTGTAAACTTTGGAAGTGGATTGCCTCCTAGCCTTGGCAATGGTAACCTTGCTCAAAAACTGGTCTTGGTGGAGATGAGCCATGTGTGAAGGTGGAAAATCTATGGGTTGTTGTGTTGGAGAATCACCCTGTACTGTGAAAGCTGGTCCCTTCTCTATGGTAATCTCCTGGGCTCATCTACCAACACATTGAGTAGATCACTGAACCACAACTGTTGTGGACACAGGGGGGCTATCAGGATGATCCTGAGTGTGGAAAACCCGACTTGGTGAAAAACCCGTGGGATTATTTTGAAACATGGGAAGGTATAAGCGCAGAATCCCACTTCAGACTGAAAGCGACCACTGTCCAGGCTATCTGATCTGGCACTCGAGTGACATAATAGGGGGAGCTTGTTGTTCAGACTTGTGTCCATTAATGGTCTCCCCTACAGCTGAAAGAATGCCTCTGCTACCAACTGGTGCAGAGACCATTTTGTGAGGACCACATGGCTTGGTCTGGACTCTTTTGCCCGGAATATAACAGACTCTGAGAGTGATGTCCTCCGAGACTGTCCACTGGAGGAGGTTCCAGACTTCCATGCAAAGAGAAGGAGGTACGCTACTACTGACATGTTGTCCAAGGCAACCATAACACAATGACACCTTACGAGGTTGATAAACCCATGTAGGGCTAGTAACACTGCTTGCATTTCTAGATAGTCTAGGTAGTTTATATGAAGGGTCGCTTCTTCCCCCAACCAAAGTCCCTGAAGAACCACCACCACTGACTCCACATGAGCACTCCATCCCGAATCCAATGCATCTGTGTACAGTAAGAGGTGTGGTTTGTGGCTGTAGATCAGGATCCCAGTCAGATTGGCGATGAAATTCATCCCCATGTACATGAAGTCCTAAGAAGGGATGAGATCCAACTTCCTGAGTCAATGTCAACCAACAGAGGCATAGGTCTTTCAGGAGAGTATCTCTGTGCACATTGTGCATCAAGCAGTCATCAAAATACTGGAGGATGGGGATCCTTAAAGACCTCAAGTGAGCTTCTATTACTTCCATTACCCTGGTAAAGACTCTGAGGGCAAAGCTGATGCTGAATGAAAGAGCCTGAAACTGAAATACCTCATGGCCAAGATAAAAATGGAGGTATTTCCTGTGGGACAGGAAGATGGGGATGTGAAGCCATGCATCCTGCAGATCTATGGAGACTGCTCAGTTGTGGGACCTTATGGCATTCCTAACCAAGGCAGTAGTCTCCATCTTGAAGCATTCTTCCTGAAGAAATTTGTTTAAGGTGGAAAGATCGATGATGAGTAAAAACTTAGTGAAGGGGATGAGTCTGCAGACTTCCTCCCTTCACCTCTTCAACCGCATTATATAGCACAAAAATGGGCATTAGGGAAATCTAAACTGGGACTGATTGTCTGTTTGTTAAGACTCATCATGTTTGAAGAAAGTCTGAGGGGGCTTCCCCAGTCGGTTAGGGCATGTGTGCTCCCTGGCCAGTTTGACTGGCCTGGAGTCACAGAAAGGGACCGGTGTTGCTGGTCCCTCAAATCCTGTGACACTACAGAGGGATGAGACCTCTGAAGAGTATCTCCACCTTAAGTGGTGTAGTACTTATGCACTAGATGTCTCAAAGGCGGTATACCTGTTGAGGTGAAGTTCTGCTGAGACAGCCATTGACATGGACAGCACATGCCTTTTTTTTTTTCCACGGCCTCCAGCAAGTGCTGAAGTGCCATTGGAGACGATTCCTCCTTCAACAGACTGATGGAGGCAGTTCAAAAAAGATTGGCATGGGAGGTGATTGTTACTAGGATTTAAGCCTTAAACGCCAAGATCTCCAAGGCATTTGCCAGGAGATAAGCCCAGGTCATTGCCAATATTCCAATTTGGGACAAACTGGAGTCAAAGAGACAAGGCTTGAGGGGCCAAGCTGGGGAATGAACCTGACAACTAAGCAGAGACCAGTGAATAGAGCATATAAAACGGGGATGGGCAGACCACCCCTCTGCTGCCTGGCGGACTCTTGGCCCCTGGAAAACATCCACGTAAGCTCCTGGACCATAGCAGAATGTGGACACTGCAGAAGATCTGAATGTAAGACCCAGAAAACCTCTCCAGACTGGAGAGAATCTTAAGTGTCCTCAGCCCTAGAAGTCTGAGAGAAGGAGGCCGTAAACAAAGTTTTTCATTTACCGCCTTATCAAACATCCAGATTGTCACCTCCTCCAACATCTGACAGGTGGCAAGGAGCAGGGGACCCGAATGGAAGGGAAGGATCTGCTGCAACCAGCTCTTCCGGGAACTCACCAGAGTCCACCAGAATAGAAAGGGCATCATTGTCCTGAACCCGCTCGTAAGGCAAGACAGGACTGTCCTCCCTTGCATCCCTCTCCTGAGAGGGAGATTGCATTTGGGTTGTATCATCCTGTAACTGCTCTCTGAGGGTTAATGAGGCAAGAGAGGACTGTCCTCCCTTGCATCCCTCTCCTGACAGGGAGATTGCATTTGGGTTGTATCATCCTTTAACTGCTCTCTGGGGGTAATGTGACGACCCTACTAGCTGTTTTCCTAAACAAGGAAATATGTTTTTATTGCTGCCTGAGCTTTTGTCTCACAAATTCCTTGGAAAAATTCTGATGAAAGCACACCAGTTCCAATCACACTTGTTCCCAATTAGCTGCGGACTATTTCTACATGTATACATCTTGGTCTTGATGGGAATGAATGCCTATGAGTTGTAGATTCTTTACATTTTTGTGAAAGGTGCACATAATGTGCACAAAACAGTGATAAACCTGGATGATTTTCCTGAATTGACCAAATGTTCACACAAAACTTTCTGAACCTGTGCACTAGTATCACTTGTTACTACTGAGATGGATACAATTTTGCTTGTTTTAAGTTTTTCAAGTCTTTTTTGGCTTATATGGCCTCAATGGGTGTAACTGACATTTCATGGTAGTTCATTTGGTAGAGCATTGGACTAGTAATCCAATGTTCAATACCCGCCCTGACAAGCCCTGTTTACCTGCCATGGTATGTCCTTGGGAAAGACACTTAGCTCCTACGTCCTTGACATGACATAGCCAATAATGTATTAAAAGTGCTGCTAAAATCAACAAGAAACAAAAACAAGAGTCCCACAAAAGGACTGATGCTCTACTGACCCAAAAGAATTTCCAGGAATTCAAGACATGACCCATTCTTATTTTTAACTGCTGAGTGTTGAAATGATCTCTGATATTCTTGAGCGTTAAGATTTCCAAAATAGCCACTGTGGCAGCCATACTGAATGTAAGATCGGCACCATTTTCATTTAGGACAAACGAGACACAATTAAAATACTTTTGGTGAAAACCCCATGTTGATATGACCATACATTTGGGAAAACTAGTGACAAGATTTTCAATATTTTCATTGTGGCAACTATGTTTGACATCAGATCAGCAACATTTCCATTCAGGACTAACTAGATGTCATAATTAGTCTTTTGGTGAAAACTCCATATCAATATGACTTGCCATTTAGAAGGAGTAGCAATAACAAGATTTTCAAGAAGGTTACCATGGTGATCATACTGATGTCAGATTGGCACCATTTTTATTTAGTACCAACTAGACATCATAAGAAGTCTTCTGGTGAAACCCAATGTTGATAAGACTTTCTATCTAGGAGTAGCAATAAGACTTTCAAGATGGCCACTGTAGCAGCATATCAGATCAGCACAATTTTTATTTAAGACCAACTGTCACCATAAGAAGTCTTTAAGTGAAAACCCCATGCTGATATGACTATGCTGTGGTGGCCATATTGGATATCAGATTGGCACCTTTTCATTTAGGACCAACCAGACATCATAAGAAGTCTTTCAGTTAAAATGCCATGCTAATATGACCATCCATTCAGGTGGAGTAGCAATAAAAAATTTTTAAAGATGGTTGCTGCGGTGGCCATATTAGATGTTCCAGTGGCATCATTTTCATTTAGGACCAACTAGACATCATAAGAAGTTTTCTGGTGAAAACCCCCATGTCTATATGACTTTTCATACAGAAGGAGAAGCAATAACAAGATTGTCAAGATGGCTGCTCTGGCTGCCATACTGGATGTGAGATCAACACCATTTTCATTTAGGACCAACTAGATATTACAAGAAGTGTTTTAGTGAAACCCCCATGTTGATATGACCATCCATTCTGGAGAAGTAGCAAAAACAAGATTTTCAAGATGGTTACTGTGGTGGCCATATTGGATGTCTGAGCAGCACCATTTTCGTTTAGAACTAACTAGACCTTGGAATGAATGTGTAAAGTTTCATGGCAATCCTCCAAGTAGTTTAGTAGGAGTAATGATAGCAAACTTGTGCTAACAGATGGGCAGACATACAACAGATGATGGATGATGGACAACAGGCCATCTCACAAATTCGTCTAGTCTATGACCAGTAGAGCTAAAAATCATTTACCAGTAATTCTACCTCTGTATCAATTAGTTTATTGAATTTGGAATGCATTAAAGTTAAACTAGATGGCCTAATATTAAACATGAGAGGTTAAGGTCTGAAATTCCTGCTTTGGATTTTCTTGCATGTAGCAGAAGGCCCTCATTGAGAACTGTGCCTGATTTATGAGAAGCAGCAGAAATAATGGGAGTTTTTTTAATAAAAATATCATGTATTGATACGATATCTTCAAAATAATATATCCTGCCTTCTTCTCTGCTCCATGATCCAAGAACCTAGAGCAGTGACTTACTTTTTTTATTTATTGAAGTCCTAAAATCAAGCTGGATGATTGTTCATATAACAGTGTCTGAAAATGGAACAACAATAATTACAATACCATTGGAAAAGTGATACTAGGCGCCTGTTCTTACCAGCCACTGGCAAGACAAAAAACAAAAATTATGGGATTCCTTGTTATGAGTTCAAGGACCAAATAAACAAATCCAGGTGGACTTCAATAGGAAGTGTAAAAAAATGTACAAGTGATTAATTTTACAAGGAATATGTTGACTAATTTAGTATTTTTGCTCAGATTGTAATTTCTATGAAATACAGCTCTGAGGAGGAGATACACTCAGATTGTAATTTCTATGAAATACAGCTCTGAGGAGGAGATACACTAAGATTGTAATTTCTATGAAATACAGCTCTGAGGAGGAGATACACTCAGATTGTAATTTCTATGAAATACAGCTCTGAGGAGGAGATACACTCAGATTTTTATTTCTATGAAATACAGCTCTGAGGAGGAGGAGATACACTCAGATTGTAATTTCTATGAAATACAGCTCTGAGGAGGAGATACACTCAGATTGTAATTTCTATGAAATACAGCTCTGAGGAGATACAAGGACAATCTGAGGTACATGGCCAATCTTTATTTTCAGAGTCTAGGTTAAAAGTTTCAGAGTCTAGGTTAAAAGTTTATGTCCAAAGAATCTTTAAAAGCATGCTCTTACTTCTGTAGCTCTTTTATGTCCCTGTACTTCCACAGGATTTCTGTTAGATTAAGAGGCTTTTGTGTCATCAACTCTCCTGAAAGAGAGACAAAAAAAAAATCATTTAAACTTGGCAAATAAGTTTAATCAGAGTTTTATTGTACTATTATAGCAGTATAAACTATCACTACTATTACAGCAGTATAAAGTATCACTACTATTATAGCAGTGTAAAGTATCACTACTATTATAGCAGTATCAAGTATCACTACTATTATAGCAGTATCAAGTATCACTACTATTATAGCAGTATAAAGTATCGCTACTATTATAGCAGTATAAAGTATCACTACTATTAGAGCAGTATAAAGTATCACTACTATTATAGCAGTATAAAGTATCACTTTGAGTTCAATAGTTCTAAATATAGCAAAAAGATGAATATTGAGAAACCAGTTTTTGAAGTAAAGTAAGTTTCTTCAATAATACTTACCCAAATCATAATACATTAGGAGTACAACCACTACCTCGCAAATATAAGTTGTTTTTAGCAACAAATGTGCTAAAAGTCATCTGCCCAGCTAGAGGGCAGTCAGACAAGAGTGATCATCCCTTGGACTGAGTGATTGGTGTTAAATCTTGTCCATACTTCAGTTACTACTGGAGTGGATATGCATGCTCTGTCAAGTTAGAATGTTACTGGGGGGAGGCTCGGAGCATGTGCCTGTATTATGATCAGGCAAGTATTATTGAAGAAACATATTTTACTGAAAAAAATTGGATTCTTCTTCAAATACATTACCCGAATATGATGCATTAGGAGAACAGGTATGAGATGGAAAACTACATACCCCAGTGAAAGCCCAATCTCTGGTCTCCTAATATATGTGAAGCAGCCTCAAATCTTGTGAAAGATGCAAGCTAGATAAAGGCTAGACTTAGAATGTCAATATGCCCTTACATGGGTTGTAGGGAAAAATGTTACCCCTGCAAATCCAGCATAAATCAAATGGCCACATCATTGTGAAGATGTTGAATAATCTAGCATGGGAGCCTGATGTGCTGCTTCTATAGGTCCCAACATCCCATCAGGTGAAACTAAGGTCTTTATGATGAAGTAATTCTGAGAGAAATTTGTCTCTGACCTCCATCCCAAGGCTTGGATAACATCAGTTTGTGGTATTGCTCTAACCTTGTGAGCTTATATGCACAAAAACTCAATGGTCTTGGGTTAGTTCTGATACACAGAGCGAATAACCCATTATATCCAGGTTTATACAACCTGAACTGAGATAATATCCTTTCCTTCTTACAATGGTAGAGATAAACAAGACCTCCTCTTCTCATTGGCTCAGTTCACTTCAGGTACTTCAAAGCTGTTACAGGGTCCTGTAGACACCTGTGATACAAAGGGTCCAACAATGAAACAGGTTTCACAACACAGGACTGATCCGCATGAGTAGGAGCCTGTTCCAGCAATGAAAGTCAGAGCCTTCATAAGTGAAATCGAACCACTGTAATGAAACAGTCAACAGTTCAGATAGACTGACAAGGTATCTCACTGATTCTGCCTGCTGTAACCAGAATGACTAGGTAACAAGTTTTGAGAGGTTAGTGAACGAGGCTCAAGACAGAGGTACAAAAGGCGCCTTATTCAACCATGTCAGAACCTACAGCAGATTCCATCTGGATACATGATCAAGGCCTTTGGCCAAGACAAGCAAAGGTTGCCAGAGGGTCAGAGGTCTTGTTTTTACCTATATCCTCTCTTCCATGATTATGAAAACATGCATGAAATACTAGAATGGTAGCCTTTGTCATGATCGGAGCTAACTTACTGTCTTGAAAGAGAAAGAGGAGAAAGTTAGTTATCTGTAGTATCAAGGCTCACTCCAATGGAAGAAAACTCTCCACTTCCTTTCATAAGCTTTCAAAATGTTGGGCCTTCATGCCCGAGCAGTTTTGTTCTCCGGTTGTTCTAAGAATCCTTTGCCCCTGAGGGCTTGCTTGATAAGAGCCAGGTGTGCAGGTTTAACATTATGGGTTCAGATGAAACACCTGGATTGGGAAAGACCAAGATTTTCCTGGTAATTTCTGCTGCCAAGTTCAATATATTGTTTATCCATATTTTTTCCTGGAGGGGAGTAATCAGTATGTGGAGGTGGCTCTAAAGTGCAACATGATTCTGTCCATAATTCTCATGAAGACCCAGAGACTGATGTTCAGACCAAATGAGAGTGCCCTGAATTGGTATACTGTATCCTTGAATGTAAAATCTGACTCTTGAATGGTACTGAGAACCAATCTTGGTGTCCCATTCCAAACCATGGCGCCCGAATTAAAAGGCTGAGAGAGCTTAGATTTATGACCAACCGAAGCTTGCCATTGGCCTTTGGCACCAAGAATAGACTGGAGTAAAATCCTGGTGAGTTCACATTAGACCAATCTGTACTTCTTTAAGAAGAGTGTTGAATCTTACTGCAAGATGTCCACTTGGACTAGTCTTGTGGTTTGTTTTGTTTGTTTTATGGGGTTTTAACACCATTTATTCAGCACATGATACAATATGGCCATATATGTGGAGGAGGAAGAACCTGAGAAGACCCACTGACCCCACAGGAAGATAATGGCAAGCCTTCTCACATACCTATGTTGGTCGAGCCGAGACTCGAACTTATGCAGACAGAGGTGAGATATGAGAGATCTGAAAGGCGAATGCCTTAGACCACGCAGCCACCCAGTCTCTTGGAATGTCTGTAATGGTGGGTAATGGTTATCATGTGGTAGGGGCACAGAACATGGTCATGAGGTCCTCTGAAACAATCCGCATCCTTGGAGTCAACAGGGCAGCATAATCATGGCATTACAGCTGACAGAATAGAGAGAACAGAGATGGAAGGGATTTCCCTATTGTGCATGTCTTAGAGTCATTCCTGTTTCTCTGATTTCTCCAAGAAAATGATCACATGGCCCTGAATCATTGAGTCCATGAGGTTGGCCTCTTAGGATCAAACAATGGTTATGTGATGATTGCCCAGATTGCATACATGGCAAGAGAAATGCATCTCTTCCACACGGTGACAATTAATGGAAGCAGATATGACATTATGTAAGTGAGTGTTAAGCAGCTCTATTACTGCAGGAGCCATACAAAAGAACGACTCCCCAGCATGATTGTCAGCAGGATTTTTGATTAAAGGGTTTAGGCTATGTTCAGATTGCTGAAAAATAGCCATGCAAACCAAGTCAAACACAGCTTCTATTGCTATGACTTTCCAAAGCAGTTGTTGCATGTCAAGGGAGGACTTCCGATCCTTTCTCAGAGGAAGTTTATAGCCTGAGGCTCACAGTGTCCTGTTGACAGCTGGGACAACAGGGTGAAAGATCAGTGGCTGTGCCTTGTAGCATGCCTAATTAAAAAAGCTGGACATAGCCAGTACAAAAGAAAAGGACTCTTAACTCTTGGGTCTTGAAGTGGCCTTTCAAAGCATCGAAGTATGTCAGCAACTTAACAAGAATGTGCAACGATGAACCTTGTGAAACAGGCTGTGTGAGACAGTGAGCAAAAGCTGGGAATCTGTCCATGTTTGGACATAGTTATGTCCAGGCATTCACAATGTGTATCCCGATGGTCTGGGCTGGTACCAAGCATCTGGGAACAGGGTGTTGCCATAGCCAGTACCACGTCAATGGTACTGAGACTTGTTAAATCAACTGTCTGGTACTGGCCCACTATGCTTCCATGGGCCAGGTAAGGGATTAGCATGATATGTTTCCTAAAGACAGTATTGATCATAGCCAATCAACCTGGTCCAGATGGGCCACCATACCAAGATGGAATTTGTCCTACAGGTACCACAGAAGATGTTCAAATCATGGAGACAAGGGTGGGGCTTGAGCTGTTTCTGCCAGTAAAGTTAAACTGTTTGGACAAGGCAGTTGTCCATACAATTCCTGTCCATCATTTGCAAATAATCAATATATAATCCAAATCACACCTATACTCTTCATACATGTAGCCTAGTTATCTCACCACCATCTTTAAGTATTTGCATCCAGTGCACTTCGTCCTGCCCAACGTGTTGTAAATATGAAGAGCAAAATGACAGCATAGGCAAAATTAGTCAAGCATTATGTGCACTTACTGTAAAGAGGATGCTGCTAATGACAAACATAAAAGTCTACAATAATTACATGAAATACCTTATGGTACATAATACAATACAATTACTGACACATTCATATACTACACCGAGTACTAAGATTAGAACTAATATATTCTAGACCAATGGCAGGTTACTAAAATTGTGCAGACACTGTATGTCGTAAGACAGAGATAGAGCAATAAAGTGTAAATTTTCTTCATAGAAAATAAAATTGAACAAGAAATAGAAAGCATACTTCACTGTGTATGGAAACTCCTTTGAATCGCTCCAAACATGAAAAGGCACAAGAGGAAAATGGTTTTGCAAGATCTCCAAAAGGAGGGTGCTTCCTGGCCTGAGCAAAAGTAGTAAACTTAAGTATGGGCAGAATTTATCACCAATCTATGCATCCATGGGGAGATCACTCTTGTCTGACTCCCACCTAAGTAGGCAGACAACTTTTAGCACTTTTGTTGCTAAAAACAAGTTTGGGAGAGGTGGATTTGCAAGGCAGTGGTTGTACTCCCAATGTATCATGATTGATAACATATCTGCAGCAGAAAGTGACCAATGAACCTTCTGAATCTTTCTGACTGGTTCCTCAAAGACCTTCGGATAAATCATTCTACCAGAGCATTTTGGTTCAGGTTAGTTGAATCTGACAGTACACTCCTTTATATACTTTTAAAACTTACCAGTAGCCTGTAGGTGGTTGGCAAATTTCTAAGTTTGCAGACTTCTCCAATTCTGTCTGGGCAAATATTCAAGAAAGGCTCCAGTTGTCATCAAGTTCATACCTGCTTTTGTTGGTCAAAAATATGCAGTAAATTATACAGCCATTGTTTTGGCTGCTTTTAACGAATATGAGCCACCAGAAGAGCTGTCTGAAGACAGCAAAGCTATAATTTGTGATTAGCAATCCTAATGAGCCTATTTCCTCTTTGTGTCTATCTTACAAACTGTGGAGTGTGTGAATCAGATGCCATAGCATTGCTAATGTATATTAGATGAACTTAGAGCAAAATTTAGGTCACAGTGATCTATATCTAATATTAATGATCTGACAAAAAAAGTGACATTTTTCAGAAGCTGACTTGAAATATCACAGCTGTTGTGACAATTTTGTTTCTCTACAGATCTCTCCATCAAGGTTTCAATGGACACAGCCATATTTGTATCATGTGACATTCTGCCATTGCATTACTGATATTGCACCAAGCTCTGCATTGTAGAAACTATATTTGTAGACATTCACTGTAAATGTAATTTACTTGCACAAGAATTTAGGTTTAACAGTATCTTGCTGTGAAGCAGTATTTGGTGAACTGGGTACACTAAAGTTTCATTGTTGTTATAATTGTGACCTTTTAACATATAATTTCATCCAATTAGTTCACTTTTTAAAAATTAGAATAGGTCATAATTTTCATACCTTCACTTTCATTCCTGCACTCTTCTCTTCACTAATTCATATAAGTTTTATTGGTGAAAATTTCAGATAAGTACGTGTATAAATGAATATATAAATAAACACACAAATGAATCAATTTAAATAATGAATTCATCAAATAATTACACTGAATAATAAATAACATTTTGTTCAGTAAACCAATGAATGTCAAAGTTTTAAATTAACTGAACACTTAAATGATATAAGCTATATTGCATTTACAATTTTTTTAGTTTATTCCCATCTTTTTTGTAACATCATAAGAGTACTTTTACTGGTCAAGGAAATAAACAAAGAAAAAAAAAATACTGTTTTACTTTCACCATGATCGGATTTTAGTATATTTTAGCATTTTCAATATAAACAATGCCATTTACTAAAGCTAGGTGTTTATTACAACAAAATTAAAAAGCAGGAAAAAAGAACTGCATATGATGACAACATTTGTGACTTCAACATTTATATGATCCTTTCTCTCATTTTTTTTGAATTCATATACTGCATTAGTAATTCTAAAGGTCACCATTTACTTTTAAACAACCTGAAATAAATGCTATTTCTCTCCAAAAATTATTTGACTAAATGACAAAAATAAGCAGATATATAAAATAATTTTTCAAAAATACTGCATTCTAATAAGTGCATTGTTTCAATATTTGAGTAATAGGTGGAAAGTAATCAGTAATGCCCATAAGCATATTTTCCTTACTTGCATGTGATGATATATCAATTAACGGATCAAGGAGGTCAAAAATGAAACCAAATGGTGTTCAACTGCGTGAGCTTCTGATGACTGGAACATTTCAGTCTTGTTCTCAGACAGATAATTTTTACAATTTCTAAATTCCTTTAAGTTAAAATGCAAAAACTTCTTTTATATAAATTTTCAAATTTCATTTAAATTAAAAGGACAATTGGGCTATTGTTAAATTTTTCTGCATGATGATTTTTCAGAAATACAATGATATTTAGTGAATATAACTGTCAAGATTAAAGTATCATTTTTGTATACTTAAATTGTGATGCAACTATTTATTCTAGTGTTTGAGAGTACAAATTCAAAGATTTCTGTGAAAATAAAGTTAATTCATAGCAATACTGGAATACAGAAGTGTTTGCAGTTGCAGGTTTGCCTTTTATATTCAGTCTTTCCTGGGCAGGCACAAACACGCACACACACACAACCAGTGCTTAAATGGTTGGCATATGAAATGACACCTAGTGGTCAGGGGGAAGTAAATATGGAAGAACTTTCCACTGTAAAAGTCTACATACAGCTTTAATGAGTACAGTCTAATATTCATGGATGTGAAGGTTGTTATTGGCGTGTTTTACTTTAACAAACTATCCAATGAATGGTTCCTGGTAAAATGGATATTAAAACCACCCTTAATATAATCTAAACCTCAAATTAAAGTTCAATTAACAGTCTAATTTACATTTTGGTAAATTTTATTGTGGATAATGTAATTTTCTGGGGCATTTTGTCATATGGGGCATCATGAAGTCATAATGTCATCAACTTCTATAAAAATTTATTAAAAATTTTATTGCAACAAAATCTGACATGTAATCAGATAGTACCTGACATTAGTATACGTGTTAGAAACTGGGATTTATCTTGTGAACTCGGCAATGCATTTACTGGTGGTGTGACGATTAATACAAATAACTTAAGATTGGCTAAAAACGTTTAACGACCAATTATCTGATTATGATTTTCCATAATCGAATATAAATAATTAAAGCTTTCTGTTCTTAATTTAAAAATGAAATCTTCCAGTCAAAGTACAAATGTGAACAACAATTTCCAATTAATATAGCCTTCCTTTGTTTTGCACAATCCAAGCAATACAACATGGCAGATGAAAAATGAATCAGCAAACTGTTCAACAAAGGGGATACGAACAACGTAACCATTACCAAGTATGTCAGAATAACACTGTCCATGAAAAAACTGAGAAAATTTCTCCAATTAAAATTAATGGCTGATCAGTTATGATGAACCAATTATCAATCTTTAAAGTTTAACCAATTCCCAAAACTAGCATTTACCAGGAGTCTAAAGTGGGTCCTGAACTGAAACATTCCTTTCTTTTTATATCTTTATCTTGGCTGACCCAGTCCCCATCTGTCACCTGTCTCCTGAATCCATCTCTGGTCCCCATTATCCTAACATATCTTAACGTTTATGCCTTCAGATTTTGTTTGATCAACTAACAGGGGTCATATTACATTTCATCCAATCAGATTGCTGGAAATCAAGACTTAATTGTGACTGGTCAACTGAAAGGTTGGACTTATATTTCATCTAATCAGATTGCTGGATTCCAGGCTTAAGTCATGTTCTGCTGAGAAAGTCTAGGTCTGGCCCTAAAATTTAATATACAGGCCCCATACCTGAAAGCTGATATTACCTGCATAGTCAAAACTGACTGGCTTTGTGTATGGGTGACGTGGGGGTCTACTGGCATAGTCACGTTTCTGTGTCACTTGATAACCTGATGATCCTGAAATAGAAAATGAATGTAATTGATTAAGCACAATGGACCTCATTTTAGGTCTACTCAATATCTCTCTCTAGAAAGCAAATTGGTAAGTAAATGTTTCTCCGAGAATACTTTCCCGATCACATTAACGTTTGGGATATAAGCCTGCTACCTCATGAATCCAGCCCTAATAAAAAGATGACAATCTGTCTTTTCTGTCTATCTCAGATAGACAATGGGCAATAACTCTTGCCCATTACCTCCCCTTGCCACCACCAAGTGTCACTTGTTTTAAAGCTGAGCGATATATGAATGAGGATGCATGCATGGTGGGGTGTCTGAGAGGGTTTTTAAGTAATGTGATCAGGTATATATTCTTGGAGAAACATCATTTACTTCAAAATTTGCTTTCTCATTCAAATACGTTCCCGGATCACATCAACATTAGGAGAATAGGTAATAGGAGGAGAGAATGCTGAGCATCTGACCTATTTCCTCGGATATCCTTCTAGGAAATAACAGCTGGATTCCCCATGTGAAGATAACCCATTCTCCTAATGTGATAAGCAACACAGCATAGGGTCACGTGATCTGTTACCCTTTTATCCGGTTAAGAAGATGATTTTAAATTTAAACTTCTTTTTCTGATAAAATTTCACTGGCAAATCCAGCGAAGCTAATAGGCTGTGTTGACTTTTAACTGCGTCTGGTGGTCATCTGGACTGCCACAATTGGACCCACCAGATTCAAAGTTTGTCTCTGTGAAGCTAAATCTCTGAGATAAAAACCGAAGGTTGACTCTGCATGCCAGCCAACAGCTTCTATTATGTCTCGCATTGAAACGTTACATTCGAACGCGAGACTAGCAGAGATCTCTCTAATTTCATGAGCTGAAATCTTTACGAATTGACTCTGATCTTTTGAGACCCTCAGAGTACGCTGAGCGTATAACTCACTTCAGCCACAAAGATAGTACTCACTTCAGCCACAAAGATAGGTCTTGAGGGGCGATATCCTGCTTCCTGGCTTTTAACGGAAGAAAGAGTCATTTACGTGTGCCACGACTTGCCTCTGTGTGTTTCAAGTAGTGCTTGGAGGTGCGAACAGAGTCTTGCATGGCAGCTGCTCTCGATAACATCTATGGAAGAGAGGGAGCGTATGACGACTCTCTGAATGCCGACTGACAATTACCCATTTTTGGCTACAAAGCCTGGTTGCGTCAAGAGAACCACTGAACAATCATATCTGAACTGAAGATAAATTGGGTCAACAGAAAGGGCATGTAACTTGCTCACCCTGTATGCTGAAGATAAGGGTATCAGGAAACATATTTTGTAGGATAGTAGCTTCAGTGAAGTGCAGGCTAAAGGCTCGAATTTATCTTAATTGAGCCATGTTAAAACCCAGGACAGATTCCATTTTGGAAACAGGGTGTGGGATTTTGGTCAATTCAGATCAAAATTGGCTAAAAGGTCCGACAGATCTTTATCATGACTGATATCACATAAGTCATGATGCCAGAATGTGTCATATCATGGAGTGGTAGCCTTTGATGGTAATTGAGGCCAACTGTTTCTCCTTGTAGAGCCAGAGAAAAAACTTGAGGGATTGAGTCACCCAAAGGGACGATATATTGACTCTGCACCAGTCCCTGAAAACATGCCACTTTCCCTCATATGCCTTCAGAGTGGAGGGCCTTCTTGCTCGCGAGATTCTCTCCACAATCAAAGGTTTAAATTCATTCTCTCACAAGGCTGTCCGGACAAGAGCCAGGCATGAAGAAGACAGTTGTTTGAAAAGTTTTGGGCTGGTTGGAATCTTTCTGGGCAGATCTATCACTAGATCAAGTAGATTGGTGACCCAGGACTAATCCCATTTGAGAAAAACTATCAGAAACATCTTGCAGTTCTGACACCTCAACTTTTGGATTATTTTCAGTACCACGACCATGGGAGGGTAGGCGAAGGCCCACAACCTCTCCCAACTGATTGACAGTGCATCCACGACCCAAGCTTCTGGGTCCAGAACTGGAGAGATAAAGGTGGGCAACTTGTGATTCCAACTTGTTGCAAAAAGATCAATCATCAGATGCCCCCAACATGCGCAAATCCGAAGAAAGACAGATTGATGAAGAGACCATTCCATATGAATGACTTGACCCTTTCTGGATAGTGTTGGCCAGGACATCGAGTTTGCTGGGAATGTGTCTGATTTGTACATTGATATGGAGTTGGTTGCACCAACGTAGAAACTGCCAAATCAGAACGCACAGGTCGGATGATTTGGTGCTCCCCTGTTTGAGGAGGTAGGTCACCACTACAGAGTTGTCCGACATAATTAGGACTGTTTTCCCTGAGAGTTGATCCTTCTAGAACTGAAAGGCATTGATGACAGCCTTCATTTCAAGAAGGTTGATGTGGAGAGGTCGATCCCCTGGCTCCCATGTGCCGCTGATAGTAGCTAAGTCTGGCAACAGGAGGGCACCCCAACCATATGTACTGGCATCATTACATACTGTCATTTCTGCTTGGGGCTTCTCCAGAGGAATCCCTGTCGTGAGCCAATGTGGGTTGCACCATTGATGCACGAATGATTGTACCTTGTGCGTGATCATGATCTTTTGATTGAGGGGTCTTGAAAAGGGGCACCACTGGGCCAGCAAGGTCATCTGTAAGGGGCGCATAAAAAGACAGCCGATTGGAATCAAGTCTGCGGCAGCATTGAATAATCCAAGGAGTTGCAAGAACTCTTGCGGAAATCAAAGTCCTGTTGGAAATGAACTCGATGAATTCGATGATCTGAACTAGGCAAATGTGAGGGAGCCATACCAGATTGAGGTTGGTGAGAAATTCCATACCCAGATGGACAAAATGCTGGAATGGATTAAGATCGGACTTTTCCCACTTTACAAGAAAACCTAGATGATACAAAAGTTATTAAAGATCATTTCTGCCCTTGAGGAGAATAGAACTTCCCATATGTTTCTGGAGGATGTCATTTAAGTATGCTGCCGTTGCTGTAGATGAAATCGACTGGAACAGGGTGACGATGCAATCCACGATTTTCGTCAAAACTCAGGGGCTGATGTTTAGACCAAAGGGTAGAACTTGAAACTGATACACTCTGTTGCAGTAAGCAAAATGGAGGCATTTCTGTGATGCGGGATGGATAGGGATGTCAAAATATGCGCCGTTTAGATCGAGACTGATGGTATACTTGTCCCTTCTGATGGAGAGATGTAATAATCTCGCCGTCTCCATCTTGAATTTCTGTGGCATATTGCATTGGTTGAGGTGACTCAGGTTGATGATCAGCCTCAACTTGCCATTCGCCTTCTGGATAAGAAAAAGTCTGGAAAAAAACCCAGAAAATTGTGTTGTAGAAAAGCATCCTTCTCATGATCTGATGATATGTCCATGAATAGGGGCAAGGAGGAAAGAGGAGGAGGTTGGATAAATGAAATCTGAAGCCTCTCTGAAATGACCTGCATCACCCATTCATTCTGAGGAAATAGTGTGATCCAGCGAGACTGGAATTGCAGGAGTTGGGCGCCCACTGGTAGGATGTCTGCGGGCTGTGGGGTTGGCAGGTCAACGCTGAGAGTTAGGAGGCAGAGAAACTTGTTTTCTTGCCTCCCCTGTAAGGTTGCCTCCTAAACTGAACGGGTGATGGAAAAGATTTGTTGTCCCTGGTCCACCTATTGTCCCTCAACTATGGCAGCTGCAGATTGGTACTAAAAGACTGTGTGGGTTGGGTGGCGAGTTAGAGGGGCAGTTCCTGAGCTGCCCATCTCCAAACGTCTTCAATTTTGCCCCCAAAGAGTAAAGGGGAGCCAAACGGGATCATCCGTAATGCCAGGGTATGATGCGACTTGAGTGATGTGGAGCGCAAACATGCATCACCAGGTCAAGATTGGCAGAGGCAGTCAGCGCATTTGCCATTGAATGGTGAGCTGCCCTGTTAATTACCCGAGCAATTCGGGCCATCCCCTCCCAGGTGTGTTCATTGACCATCGGAAAATAACCAATCAGCTTCAATAGTGGCATGGAACACATTCTTGTCAACTTAATAAAACAGTAGATGACATGATGCTAGATTTTTATCCAGAGACAGGAGGTCAGTATGGAAGGCATCAAAATGGGTTTTGTACCAGCTAGATGAGAACGTTGCTGGTACTTGACTTTCTGAAGAGAAAACCTTTGCATTCCCCGGATCACAGACTCTTCCTGACTGACAGTCATTAATCTCCCTAATTTTTGCCAACTGGGGAAGCAGCTGGAAGGATGGAGTCTCTTCCTCATCATCGAGATCTACAGATGCTTTGACTTTATAGTCATACATGGCGGTAGGGGGTGGAGGGCATTCTGAAACCGACAACACCCTGTATATTTCTTCGATGGCAGCCTTGAAGCCGAGTGCAGTCCGCTCCATGGTTGGATCCAAGTAAGGTTCTTTTGTATCTTCATACTCACTGTGTGTAGAGTCCTGTTCATGTTCGGTTTGCATATCTGGATAAATCATGCCCGGTGGCATAGATGACGCAATGCCATAATCTCTGTACAAGTCACGGTCACTCCCCTGCGGATAAGCCGTGAACATATGGTAAGCCTGGTTTGCCGGAAAAGTGTGTTGTAATCTAACAGCCAGCTGGTTTGCCGGGAGTATGGTTGGCACAGTTGCCAGCCATGCAGAAGGCGGTCCGGACATCACAGGTACCAGCTGCACTGAGGCATGGCTGAATGGATTTTTCACTAAAATCCCAGTCATAATATGGGTATGTCGCCGAAGGCACGGCAAGACAGATGGATGTCACTAAGATCACTGTAGTTGTAGGGAGACAGAGCCATAATCATGGCTGGCCAGACGGATCTATCAATAAGATCCCCAAACTGGGACAGTGAGATTGTATTGAAAGATGGATCCAACAGATCCGGCAAAAACCCCATGCACCTGGACTTACAGGCCTGAAGGCCATGCTCAGACATGCGGGGGGACGCCCACTGGATTGTCTAAAATTGGGGGTCACTCCCCCAATGAGTCAGAAAAACTTGTAGAAGCAAGAGATGGAAACAAGGGTAAAATCTAACCTGAATTTAATAATTGCGCTGTCGTCTCCTGAACCAGACGATGCATCTGTTCAAAGGCAGTAGATTGCAAAACCTCACAGTTTTGTTCCCCCATTTTCACCGAGTTGATGGTAGCTGACTGTTGTAAACATTGCACTTTAGGTTGGGGGGGAGGGAACCCAGCAACATCCCCCACAAGGCTTGCAAGAGATGCTGACTTTGGATGTATACTTAAGATGTTGCCATTGTATTTGCGAGATTTGCTTCTCTTGTCTTTCCCTTTGGCTGCTTTCTGTAATCTGCAGTCCAGACTCATTCAGACCACATAGTGCATATGCTGCAGGGAAGAGATGAAGTACATTTGGTACACACTAAACAGGACTTGTGTGTATCTTCCCTTTTCTTATATTTCTTGCATTTAATGAACTTGGATGACATGTTTTTACTGAAATAACACAAGAAGAAAAAAAAAAGCATGAGTATGCGAACAATAGACAGTGAGCGTTAAACCATGAATGACAACATGCGTTCAGCAATAGTGTGTTGTATAAGTGGTCTAAACAAATGAAGTCCAATAATGTGACAAATTCACACAAAAATTGGAAAATGTAAAAATAATGTATACCACCTGTACAGGAATGATTATTATACACACTAAGTAATAATTCCTGGATGGATGGCTAATTTTGACACTGAAATTGGTGTGGATTATTGGGAAGTATCATGAACGAAGTTGACAATATGGAAGCGAAGCTTAATAATTGGCGACACCTGGTGGTGGCAAGTGGAGGTAATAGGCAAGAGTTACTGCCCTTTGTCTATGAGATAGACAGAAAAGACGCATTTTCATCTTTTTAGTAGGGCTGGATTCGGGAGGTAGCAGGCATTAATCCTTGATGCTAATGTGATCCGGGAACGTATTTGAAGAGAAATTGGAATACAGACAGGTCTCATCAATCCATCCAATGCAAACCTTTGCCACTGCAAGAATCACATCTTCCCAACTGTCAGATAACTGGATTTATTCAGTAAATCCTTCCTGGTGATGGTGGTTTATTTATATGATAAATGAATAAATGAGGTAAATTTACTGATTATGGTTACTTGGTTTGATTTTAACATCACTTTCAGTGACCATATCATCAGACCAGGTAGCTACCATGGTGTGTCCCTGGGTAAGGCACTTTACACCAGTTGCCTTAGTCCAAATTTCCTCTGACCTTTTCCATTTTATATATTTTTACATTAATGTTATGTGGGGTCAGAGCAAATTGCCTATTGAAAAGTTATAATTTGCTGCCACTGTGCGGTGGTGGCATAGGGTAGCCACTTACTAGCGGGCCTAGCAAACTTAAACGACCTTACATCGAGCCATACCTGCATGAAATCAATAGGAAGATGATTTTCTCAGAAATTGCATTGTCTTTAATCCATTGACAGACAAGACAAACCTAGTAGTCACGCGATACCAACAAAAGCACAGTTTATATGTGCTCTATGCTTGATAAGTCTGGCTTTCTCCAGGTTGTTGCAACAGTGACATGTTTCTGGTCGTTGTTATTGAAATAAATGTTGAGAATTATGTTTCCATTCGTTTTCTACAAACTTTATGTGACTTTCGTTTAATATTTTCGAATTTTTCTACAACAGCATTGGAAAGAGGTTTACTGTTAATATCACGTGAGTATTGGACCTCTGATGTCATTGACATGTTGGTTGCGCGATTTGGGTAGTCATCTGACTAGCAATGCAAATTGCGAGAACCAGGTCAAATTTCATCAACGCTGTAGTTTCGTCTCGTCTGTCAGCGGATTAAAGGCATAACGAATATTATACTGGCAATTTCTGAGAAAATAAATCGTCTTACTATCGATTTCTTGCAGGTATGGCTCGATGTAAGGTCGTTTAAGTTTACCAGGCCCGCTAGTAAGCGGATACTGTGCCGCCACCACACTGAGGCGGTGAACTCCAACTTTTCGATTGGCAGTTGGCTCTGACCCCACACCCAACATAAATGTCAAAATATCTATTAAAAAAAGGGGGTGGGGTGGGAAGGGTCAGAGGAAACTCGGACCACAGTTGCCTTGACATCTTTCGTTCACGTGTTGTCAGTAGCACACCAAACAGAACTAAACTTTGCTCAACACAGTTTTCCTGGTAACATACCTGCCACATTTAAGCGCAACGATGCAAATGCACTGTGTAGACAGTCTAATGATTTGTTTGGATTCTTCAAAAGGAATTTAGAGCAAGTATTTATTCTTCCTACGAGTAAACGACTATATGTCTGGATAGACATTGTCGTGAACATAGAACATAATGTGTTTAAGGTGAAAACTACAGACTACTTCCGAATGACTTTGCCTGGTCCGCAAAATGTAATCTCCAGAGTGATATTAAATAGATGGACCATACCAATCAGACAAAAAAGTATAGTCTCTCGTTTTGTATATGTTGCATATTATATTCTTTTATTAGGACTGTAAAATTTTAAACCAGTCCACAAATTGACCGGAAAAGCAAACCGTCACTATCGGCAACGAATACGTAAATACTAACATCCGGGCTTTAAAGCATTGGGGTTGCTAAACTACCATAACTGTTGCTAGTAGTCTCGTCAGTGTTATTTTATTACTGTACCTAAAGATAAGCAGATTAGAAAAAAAGTGTTACTTATTAGGGTATACCTTTGAAAGGTTCTGGTGGCACACTTACAACAGACAGAAAAATGTCTACTGGAAAAACTCTATTGTTTGAGAATCCAAAAACAGAGAAGAAGGAGAAATATGGGTACAAAAAAGTAAAAGAACAAGACCCAGCTTTCACCATCCAATCCTACATGCCAAATGCAAAGGTAAGGATTCCATTCAATGAATGTAACATCATTTGTTGATTTTCATATATCTCCCTCAATTAATTAATACTAATTTTAGTGTGACTGTCCCCTGAAATGGAATTTTGTAATTGGTTGCCACCCCCAGGAAGAAATCGTTTGGAAACGAGTCAAACACAACTGAACAGAATAGCTCAATTCAGAAACTCAGAAATTCGTTATGAAAACGAATAGGTTTACTCAGGTTACTTTGTATGGTCATTATTGTCTGTCATTGTGTTGTTGTTATTTTTCATATGTAATCACTAGTTCCATTAATTAATCTTTTCACTAGCACCTGCTTGTTTGTATGTATGATTTATTTCATATGCACATACCCTCATCATTATCCTTTAAAAATATTCAGTAAAAAACATAATGATAACCAAAACTGATTGACTATACCAAACCTGCCCCTCACTCTTCTCTATTTATTTTCTCTTGTTAAAATTAGACATATGTAGATTACAAGTTTGCATAGTGTCTGGGTCATTTTACCCCAATTCCACTTTGCACTGTGGGTCATTTCACACTGAATCTAGTTTGCCCTGGGTAATTTTGTTTTTATATCATTTGCTTTGTACCACTGTTGTTAGTACTGGGATTAAATATAGTTAATTTTTAAATAGATTGTCAACATTTGTGACAAACAAGTCTTTGTTGATTATATCAGAAGGGTAATAAATATGAAAAATGCTCATCATATCCTTTCTTGTAAATAGTACCTGCTTGTATTAAGAGTTTAAAAGAGTAACATTTTTTTGACAGAAATCTACAATTTTACAATATTAAAATTTTTAATTCAGTTTAAAATACAACATTTGAAAAAAGGACATGACAATCCTTTTATTTTCTTAAATTCATACAAATAGCAAGAAGTGAAGTTATTCTAAATCAAAATGTCTTTGTAATTAGCTGTGATTAATTTTTCCTATATGAAAAAGATTGTAAATTTTACAGTTATGGTCCACCTTTCAGCTTTTGTAATCTGCAGGTGCAAGAGGTAAAACACAAAGCTGATTAGGAGTATTGTTTGGACTGTTCTTTATACAACAGAGATCAGAGATGTTATTCTCTAAATGTTCTACTAACTTGTTAAAAAAAATGTGCAGGAGCTTGGGGCAGTTCAGCTGAAAAGATTCTCTTATTTAGTCACTAAATACCATTCTAATAAAAATCTGTCAGTTTTCTCTTACATTACATAATACAAGTAATAATAACGAAGTTGAAGAGAAAGGCAAAATAAATGGAGTAAACTAGCTGTGTGCAAAACTGTCTAGCTATTGACATGACCAAAGAAACAAATTTTAGATTTGAGGACAAGTACACTGTATTGAAATGTAAAATATGACAATCATGAATTCACTTGTTTGCTTTGTTTTGTTTTTTTCATTAGTATCTATTTTATTCCTTCATTCATCATTCTGATCATGTCCTCATTTTGGTTGGTACATGCATGTGCATGCATTCTTTCGGATGTTCTTGCTCCATTCCCCAATTGTTTCATTAACTAATTTTATTTGTATTTATTCATCATTCATTTGTTTCTTTGTTTGATTGCTTGATCATTGATTCATAAATTCATTCACTAATTCAAACAGATACAACAGAAGACCCCATTAAGCATCAAGCATCCAAAGTACAATACATGTATTTAAGACTTACCCAAAGTAGACAGGAGAGTACAAGATGGTGTAAGCTGCTGTAACTGCTTCAAAAATGTATTAATTTTGGCATATGTGTCAGATGTTATCTTCAGCAATACTCATTTTAACAGATGTATAATATGACATAATACAGGTTTTGTGACAAACTTTTTTCAGTTATTTCAGATTATATAAGGTCACATTGAAAAAATGCACAAAATGTGTAATATTTATGCAACAACTTTAGTGAACTGCATATCACTCCTAATGCATTTTATACTCTCTTGAGGGCAAAAGTAATTGATAAAGTAATTCTAAATTGCCAGGAGGATGTTTTAATAAGTTGTAAATCTGAAAGAGACTGCTTGTAGTTCCCATGTTTCCATGTTTGTGGGGAGAATGGTTAGCAGTCCAAAGGAACTTTTTGTGGGGAAAAATAAATGCAAATCCTCCATTGCTTGCAAATTATGCTAAATTAAATTTCACCATGAAATAAACAAGTACTTTGTCATTTTGAACTTGATAAAAGACCCAAGACATATAAATCATAAATGATAAGAAAATGATGATCTTTCTACACATATCTTTTCAACTTTACACTAAGATTTTCAGTCCTTTTTGTTCAAACTGATCACCAAAATATCTTCTGAGAAAATGTCATTATAATAAAGCAATAATATATTTGTTGAAAAGTCTACCAGAATCATACTCCAAAGGCCAGAGATTAGTGGCAGTTTCATTCTTCATGGAGCTTCATAGTGTGACCTTTTTACATCATTTGACCACATTACAAATTTGTCAGAATATTTACAATATTACATTAGGCATATTTCAGATTATTTCTGCATGTCCAACAGTCAGTTCAATTCAGTTTAGTTCTTTTATTTGTCTACAAATGAACATTGTTGATGTTGTACAAGAATAAAGAGAACAATGAATACAATCCAGTTAAATACCATATATACTCGCATATAATCCAATATCAACTGCAAACTGCATAGATCCAGATCTACCGTCGCATAATACGCTAGCACGTTATGCGACAGCAGATCAGGATCTATGTTGTTTGCATTTGAACTTAGCTTATACACAAGAATATATGGTATGTTGTGAAAATTCCTGTGGAAAGGTACAATATTCCAATAACTCTGCAGACAATGCTGTGTTTTCAAAAGTTCAGTGCATCCTGTACTGGGCAGACACAATTGCAAATTAATAACCTTAAAATTCAGAATTACATAGAATAATGTTTTAATCTGGACTAAGATTGAGGAGTTTCATCTCAGAAGCATTTTAATATGCTTTTGGCTTTTTAATTTACTATTTTTAATGTAGGAGTATACTATATAGTGATTCCTCACTATTACACTGTTTGAGGGAGTCATACAAGAGTACTGTGATATAGGGCTAGGTACAATATAAGGAAAAATATCATTTATATGTGTTATATCATGGACCATGTTATAAATCAGTGCTTTATTGTGAGGGAACATTGTACATCAGCCTATAAGAACTTTGCTTTATCCTTTTTTTTCTTTCTGCCATCAAAGACCATATAAAAATCCAATATATCTTGAATCCTGCATTTTATTCAGGTTGCAGGTCCCCCAGCTGCTGGTGCATTCAAGCCTAGGAAAGCAGGACCAACAGCATTCAGGAAATTCTATGAAAGAGGAGATTTTCCTATTGCCTTGGAACATGATACCAAGGGAAACAAAATTGCATGGAAGGTAATTTGGTTCAGAAACTTCAAAATCAGAAATGCTTTGCTGGGAAACTCTAAAATCATATATATTTTATTGGGGATTCATTTTTTTTGTGTAAGAGTTAGAATTCATGTTTCAAAACCTCAATTTTTGTTACCAGTATCCAGAATTAAGACAAAAATGAGCAAATTGAAATATAAAATTTAAAGTTTTGCATCCATTAATTGTTTGTGCTGAATTGTTCGTGCATACAGCAAGAAAATGTTGACCCCACAAAATGTTATCACTCTAGAGTACAGTATATATTGTAGAATTTAAATCTCAGCCATAGTAGCTCTGTTGGTGGAACATGGGACTCATAATCCAAGGGTCATGGGTTAAATACCTGCCCTAGATGCCAGCTCAGGTCTGCTGCCTTGGTGTGTCCTTGGGAATGGCACTTAGTTCCCATTCCTTAGCAAGATATAACCAATATTGTGTTAAAAGTGCCATTAAAATCCAACCAAACAAACTTTTTCAATTGGGAGCTACAAGGGGATTTTTCATTTACATGTATACTATGTGTCTGACTTCTACTCAAAAATGTGAGATTTAAAGCTTACATATCTCAGTTACCCTGCCAATCCCCCATTATGGATTGTATTTCTAGAATTGTTGTTACAGCTTCCAAATGATTAGTTTATTTAAAAATTAAAATTAGACAGTGGGACTACAGCCAGCCAAACTGGAGAACCAGGCAATATGCAATTCGCTCTCATCATATACCTTGAGGTACTTCCTCCAAGAATAAGAGTCAGATATGACAATCTTGATTGTGTATTCCAGATAGGATAACTTTGCATGGGCAAAACTATCCAGGCTGGCATATTTGGTGGCTGGATAGTTCTGCCGGAAACTTTGTATAGACTTCCTATATGGTGTAGATGACAGGTTGCTAACCTTGGACAAAAAAAAAGGTCCAGCAAAATGGACATCACAGAAAAGCAATCAGTGTGTAATACCTGTGACTTGCCTTTGCATGATTGCTACTTCTGCTTGAGCTAATAGAGATATAGCAGGATTTCCAATAATAACAGCTAAATAATAATACATGTAATAATAATAATAATAATAATTTAATAACTTGTCAGCTTACTAAGTCAAAACTGTCATATTGTTTTTGACATCAGTCAATTCCTGACTTTACATAAGTGATCAAAGAAATATATGCCAGATTTTACAGGTTTTCTGAATATTGACTTGTGTCAGATCTGTAAATTCAGGTATTGACTTATTCAGAGATAATAAATCCCTGATGAAGAAACATAGATTGCTAAATGTAAATACTTGATTTCAAGATCATAAGTTCTCATTTTCCAATATCGTCTTTTCTCATTTGAGAATTATATAGTTAGCACAGTTGTTTAAATTCAGAAATTGTCTGTTTTAATGTTTCAGGTGGAAATAGAAAAGCTAGATTATCACCACTATCTGCCCTTGTTCTTTGATGGTCTCTGTGAAACAACACACCCATATGAGTTCTTTGCCAGGCAAGGTGTCCATGATATGTTGGAGCATGGAGGATCAAAGATCTTACCTGTTATTCCTCAGCTTATTATCCCAATCAAAAGTAAGCAAATTACATGTATAAGCTTTTAATTTATACATTTTTATGTCATTTGTATATGCATAAAAATATCTTTGAGAGTGGTTATTCATGTGGGAAAATCCTTAACTTCGATTATAAAAAAACACTGACAGTAGAGTGGTTTTATATTATGGATATTTAGTGTAAGGTAAGTGCTCAGCAACCGTTCTATCCAGACCCCAAAAATGATAGATTTAGGTAGCTGGATGACATTGATGGTCTTCCAAATGAGGAAAGATGTGTTTTGTTGTTCCACATTAAACACATTATCAGATTTAATGATAATATTTGCAAGTTTCACAAAAAAACTAAGTTTGACAAATTATCATTCATATTAAAGTTCATTGTGCTGAATGATTTGTCACAATATATGTATTGCTGATTAGTGAATGTCAGCTGTCATGAATATTGGTTTCATTTTGTAAATGTTTTACAGTTTATTGCTGAAAAATGATGTGATTTAAAATATATGTATTTCACATGCTTGGCTGTTATATTAATGTGGATGGATGGATGGATGGATTGGTAAATATTGAGGCAGTTCGTGTACAGGTGTAGCTGTTTGTACTATATTACTCGTGTGTTAATGTCCTGAATTTACTTTACCACTTTTATCTTCAGATGCTCTGAACACAAGGAATCACCAGGTTGTGTGTACAACACTGAAAGTTTTGCAGCATTTGGTAGTATCTGCAGATATGGTGGGAGAGGCCCTGGTTCCATACTATAGACAGATTCTTCCAATTCTCAATATCTTCAAAAATAAGAACTGTAAGTAAAGAAGTATATAATTTCTGATGAATACATGTTTCATAATATGAAATTTACAAAATTTGTTGAATGATTCCTATTTTGCGCATGCCATACCTTGAAATCATTGCAAGTGTCAAAAACTTCACATGAATTGAACACAATGTACTATTTAGTTTTTCACATGATGAAAAAGACATGTGGTTTTTGAACAAAATTTTAAACAAAGTCAGTTGTTATGCAAAGATGCCTTTGACTCATCATATTCTTAAAGTGACATTAGAAAAGGGTATCACACTTATGTACTATCCAAATAACAAAAATAGTTACTTAAACATATTATCAATTAAAGTGATGTTTTGCATATAAATCTTAGTTTTGCAGCTGAGCTTAATTGTCCCATGTATCTATGATGAGGGGACATAGAAATGGTCAGCACACATCTGTTTGTCCATCCATGCACAAGCTTGTGAACGCTGTAGCATCCAAATAATGTTTCCATTGATATCAGCAAAATTTGATGTGAAGTTTCATCTCAACTAGAGCTCAGATAAGTTTGATGATGAATAGATTTGGCTTGTATTCCAATAGTTATTTCTTCGATAGATTTAGTATAGGCACTCCAATGGCTTGTAAACACTATAGTATTCACACTTTTGTTTGATTTAAACACATTTTTTTTTTAGCTTTATCTGAAAAAGAGCTAAGATGAGTTTGATGACAATCATATTTTGACCCATATTTTATATAGTTCTTGGCTCTTTGTAGACTTAAACTAGGCATCCCATTGGGTTGTGAAAAGTGTAGCATTCAAACTTTTGTTTGAGTTTTAAACAAATATGCCATAAAGCTTTAACTTATTTTGGATGACTTCGATGATAATCAGATTTTGACTAGTTAAGGCCCGAAATAAACTTACCGTATACTTGTGTATAAGCTGGGTCCAAATGCAAACAACATAGACCCTGATCTGCCATCGCATAATGCGCTGGCAGATCAGGGTCTGTGTTGTTTGTTCAACTGATTAGTCCTTGCAAACTGCATAGACCCAGATCTGCCGGCACATTATGCGATGGCAGATCTGGGTCTATGCAGTTTGCAGTTGGTATGGGATAATACGTGAGTATATATGATAGAATAGGCATCCCACTTACTTGTGAATACTATAATATTCAGATTTGTCTTTATTTGAAGCAAATTTGTTACATAAATTTATCTTAGCAAGGTCTTTCATTATTTAATATGATGATCAAATATTGAAGATCTATTTCAAAGACTTATGGTTCTTGAATAATTTAGAATAGGCATCTGAGTGGCTTGTCGACATTCTAGAATCTACATAATTGTTTAATTTGAACTACTGATTTGTTAATACAGTTCTCCATAGCAAGGTTTCAGATAAATTTAGTGTTGAGCAGATTTTGACAACATTTATAACACTCCAGCATCTACAGCTTTTATTTGATTTCAACTGAATTTTATGAAAGAAGTTTTATCTCAACAAGATCTTAAATGGGTTTGATGTTCAGCAGATTATGAACAGATTTTACACAGTTCCTGTCCTTTATTGACTTCAAATATCTTAATGGCTTGTGAAAACTATCAGTCACATTTTTTTACTTTAATCATACTGCCAATGAAACTTCATATAGCAAGATCGTAGATGATATAATGTCAAGATTTTGACCATATTTTACTGAGCTATTGCCAATGATTGACTCCTTACTGCGCCCAGTTTCCAGTGCTCCAGTCTGTTGGTGGCAGGTAGGAAGGAACAGTTGCCATGTTAGTGCATGGCTTTACAAATCCACTTGCCCAACTCCAGAACAAGCTCAAATTCAGTTCGGACAAGTATAAAAAAATGTAGAGAGAGGTCATGTTCAGTTCATGATGCTTTATGTTCTGCAAGATTTATACTCTGTGATTGCATCACAGTATATATATTGGTATCTTTATTTCATGTCCATTTGTACTGCATTCTTCAAATACATAACAGCCTGCAGTTTCTTTCATCTTCTGATCCTTTATTTCACATGATATACTGACAGTCTGTCATTTCCTTGTAGTCATTGTCATGGTCAGTCTCACATTTTCTTGCACAGACATGACAGTGTGAATGTACTATTTAAAGCAAGTTTTGACAAATAGGAAATAAATATTTATATTTTAACTTATCAGTTATATTTTAACTTTCAAGTCCTAACCTAGCCAGGGGCAGTTTGTGAGCTATGAATGTGCCAAGATTCCAGACTCTGAACAACTGGTGTGTCAAAGATTGTTTTGATGCATGTCACTGGTTTCAAGGTGACTAGGTGATAATGGTTAATACTTTAACTTGTGAGATTTCTTTAACAGGTGTGTTTGGAAATAAAAGGCACTCTTCCCTAATGATTAGCCACCTGAAAATCTAGCACCCACAAGTAGTATTTTTCATTTGTTGTTTATATGATTATTACAGGAGACCAATACATAGTTACTGTTATGAAAATAATTAAATGGATCAAAATAAGTGTTCCCAAATCATTATCAAAAAGTTGACTTGTCAAAGATTATTTAGATGCATGTCACCAATTTCAAGGTGAAAATTGGATGACGTCGAAGTGGAAGCAGACATGTGAGTGGATACAACACTCTGCAGAAAAAAGCAAAGAGTGAATTCATTGACACTGGAATATTTCAGTGAGGGACTCGGTTTTACCATTTTTTCTTACTGGATTTGATACTAAAATCTGCATGATCAATTCAATTTTAAGTGGAAATGTAGATAAGAAAAATGTTATGATATATTACAACATGATTAAAATTAAGTTAACACAGTTCTGTTCTTGACTGTTTAATTTTTCAGTTTAAGGTCTTTTACCTAAACATCACTGTCTCTTAAAAATCTAGCTATTTCCAAAATCGTTATTTATGTCCATTTATCTGTCTATTTTTATACATGTATATGTCTGTCTTTGCTCTTGTAACTATATCTGCATTCTAACACTTTCTTTCCTCATCTACATATCTATCTATATGTACTATTTACATGTACATATATCTTTTTTGATAACTTTAATTATTGACATATTGTTTTAAGGTGCAAACAAAAATAGCAAGATGAAAGTTCTATTTTTGTAAAAATAAATATAATCAGATTTCATTATCCTATACTTTATTTTACTATATATTTTATACTTTAGTTGTGATATTTTATTGTCATATTTTGGGGCAAGCTCAAAATACCCCAAAGGCACATTCATTTTTCCAGTCAGCTTACTTTGGGTAAGCTAACTTTTACAATATTTTTTAAGCCCTGTAGTGGCAACCCTGTGTTAGTTTAAGTGGTGATTTAATGATATGTCCCACAAAGAAAGGAAGTTGTGCTTGTTGCTGTAAACCAACAAGTTTTCACATGTGTTTATGTTCACAAAATTAAGAGCACACTAATTGTGTAGCTTCTTATTTGAGCAAAAATGGGTTTTATTATATGGTCTAATCATTTGTCATGCTATGTCACAACAGTTTATGGTAATTATTTTCACACACCATAAAGATATGTGAAAATAAATGACATCAAATGATTCTTGATATAAAATACCTTTCCGTAGCTGTAAAGTCATAATATTGGGTAAACTACATTTTATATGTACATGTATTTTCTTCCTGTAAGACTCGCTCATTACATGTACACAATGATTCTTCTAAGTAATGTTAACTGTACAATAAAGTACTTACCTTGAGATCAATAATAAGAAAAGAAGTTAAGCTTAATTTCCAGGAACAGAGTAAATCAATATTTTGTCAATGATCAATTCAAAAGATGATTCTGATTCCAGCTAGACAGTATTTATGTATCTCAGTGGTTGGACGTTACATACTTAATATGGCTAGCATTACACAGTTGTGCAGTAATTACCGATTTATTCAGCAAAATATCTTGAAAAAATCAAGATATCCTTATGTCAGATTTCATCATTTTTAAGATGATACTTGTATATGTTGTCATCAAAGGCTTACAGACATTTTTAAATAATAACAATTTTGTATAATCAAAAAAGTATTTTTCAAAAAATTATATTGTGGTAAAAGAGGAGTAATACTATGGCAGGGAACAACAATTCCCACACTCAACCAGCCTGGACAATACAAAATCATTGTTTGGCAGTATGATTTCATGTAATTAGCTCAGTTTTTATATAGAAAAATTAACAAATATTCATATTTTAGGACCCTTGTCCCAGCATCAACTTGCTGGGCTAGTAACTGAAAATTTGAAATTATTACCCTCTGTATGGAAATACAATTTTAATTTTTTTTAATTACATGCACATTGAAGTTCAAACCTACATATGTAAATACTTGGACATAACTGGATATTTGTAAAAATAACTTTTTTTAAGATTAAGTACATGTGTAACGTGTTATTAGTTGATTCTTGAATGATCATCAGATATAAAATGTTTAGTTTTGTATTGTGTATCTCTAACAGCTCTGTTTTCTGTAGGTGAGAATATAAAGTTTACATAGACACTATCCATAGATATATGCAAAACTATAAACTTTAGTAACTTATTAATTTAAATACTGTGATCTTGGCAAAAAATCAGAAAAATAAGTGCTTTGTGTTGTTGATGGCACAGATTTTACCAAGAACAAAAAGGAAAGGTATTTAAGGATTTTATTTATCATTAAACTAACAGATTGAAGCTCTAGGGATCAGTATTGAATCAAACATGTCTTTAAATGAAAAAACAGTTGTTTCTGATTGGTTTGTAAAAGAAATTACATCAATAAAATGTCCGGTTTCCATTCATACTTGTTTATGTTATCATGTTCAAAAGCCATTACTGATAAAATCATGGACATGACTGAAGGTAGAAAAGAGTAAGCTATACACAAATGACTAACTTAAAGGTTTGGGTTAGAGATATACAACACAGAACCTTGAAAGTCTAAAATATTTTGTTAATTATTCAGGAATTTATACAGCTTCTTCATTATTACTCTCCTTTGCAAAACACAAATAAGAGTCCTTCAAAGGAACTTACATGCTACTGGCCAAAAAGAATTTTCAGGAATTCCTGAGAAGTCTGTTTCTTCCCACCTTTTATTCTTTTTAGCTGCCAAGTATAGAAACCATCTCAGACATTCTTGAGAAACTCGAACATACCAAATTTTGTATCAAAAATATTTTCTTATATATATATATATATATATATATATATATATATATATATATATATATATATATATATATATATATATATATATACATATATATATACAGTTAACATGTTCATAAGATAAGTGCCATGCAAAAAAATCAGTCATGGTCTTAAACCCCAAACGTGATATCATGGATGAAAGATCATTGAACTAGTCTCAGATACTGTCAAGATATACCCACATGCCGAGTTTGGTTAAATTTATTATCCATAATTGAAGTTAAACAAAAATACCCAAGCAATTGAACTGGCATCATTCAAGGTAGTCTTCAGATATATCAACACACATAGTTTCCATTTATACATGTTTTTGTTATCATGCTCAAAAATCTCAGTCATGACCTTTGACTTTGAAATCAGTGTCAAACTGCTGACTATCAGCTTGTTTATTGAAAAATAACAATGCAAAGTCTCTGTAAAATTAATTTGGTTATGTACAAGCGACTGTGCTCAGTACATGTACAAAAATACAAGCAGTGGCCTTTGGTCTGGTTTTCAAACTCATTCACAATTAGCACAGACATGGTGGTGGCCAGATTTGCACCATTTTCATTCAGGACCAATTACATATTGCAGGAAGTGTTTCAGTGAAAACTCCATGTCAGTGTCACTATTGAATCAAGAGGACAAGTGATAACAAAACCTTTGAGATGGCCACTATGGTTGCCGTATTGGAGGCACAGTCAGCATCATTTTCGTTTAGCACCAGAGCTACATATTGTTGTTATAGTGTTTAAGTGAAAATCCCATGTGGATATAACCACCTGCTTATGAGAAATTGTCATAACAAGATTTTCAAGATGGCTGCCAAGGTAGCCATTTTGGAGGTTAGATCAGTATCACTTTAGTATAGAACCAACTACATATTGCAGAAAGTTCTTTGGTGAAAACAATATGTTGGTAAGACCATTCATTCTTGAGAAGTATCCATAATAAGATTTTTATGATGGCTGCTGTGATAGCCATATTGAGAGGTCTTATTGACACTGTTTTCATTAGGACCAGCTACTAATTGCAAGAAGTGTTTTAGTGAAAACCCCATGTCAAAGTGAGTATCTGTTCAGAAAGAGTAGCAATCACAAGATTTTAAAAATGGCCTCAGAGGCAGCCATTTTATAAGTCAGATCAATGCCATTTTCATTTTGAACAAACTGCATATCATAAGAAATATTTAAATAGAAACCCCATGTCAATACACTATTCATTCAGGAGACATAACAATAACATTTTCAAGATGGCCTCCATTGTGGCCATTTTGTATGGTCAGATTGACACTATTTTCAAACTGGACCAATTACATTTGGTGAGAGGTGTTGCAGTGAAAATCCCATGTCTATACTAGTGATGATAAGATTTTCAAGATGGCTACAGTGGCAGCAGTATGTTGGAGGTCAGATTGGCACCATTTTAATTTAGGAATAAATAGATATCATAAGAAGTCTTTTACCCATGTTGATACGACCATCCGTTCTGGATAAGATAAGCATTATAAAAAAAATTTGATGGCCATGTAGAGGTCAGAATGACACCAATTTAGTTTATGACCATCTATATAAGAGATCTTTTAATGACAATCCCATGTCAATATGAACATATGGTCAGGAGGAATAGCGATGAAACAATTTAAAGATGTCTGAAAAGGTGGTTATATTAGACATCCGATGGGCACCCGTTTCATTTAGGACTGACTGACCTCAGGATAAAACTGTGCAAGTACTCCCACATCTTTCTATGTTCAGTGTTTGTTGAAACTTAGCACACAATATTTAGATGACATAAAGACATGCATGTGGTTTTGTCATGATGTTTTGATGAATTTTTCTAGAGTTATGCCCCATTTCGGTGTCAGATGTACATGTACTGTACTATACAGAATAATTCTTGTATGGAACTAGTCGCACACCTTTTGAGGAATTGCCCTGAAACTTAGCAGATATTAATGACATGGGGTGAACAATTGCATGTGGTTTTGTTGCAACTCTCCATTGTGTTTTTGAGGAATTGCCTTTAAACTTGGCAGACATTAGTATAATGGTGAATATGTACATGATTTTACTGTCACACTTAAATGCATTTTTCCAGTTATGCCCCTTGTTTATATTAGATGCATACCATATATAATGAGGAATTGCCCTGAAACTTGGCAGAAATATTGACATGAGGTAAACATGCGCATGTTGTTTTTACAGAGTTATGTCCCTGGTGTTCAGTGTCTAGAATATATCTGATTTTTGTGTATGCAACTAGTCCCACATCTTTTGAATGAATGATATGCACATGTTCACTTGAAATCAAATGAATATGTGCGTATCATTCTGTCATCACAATCAGATGATTTTCTTTAAAGAGTTATTCCCCCTTCTTTATTGTGAATGTCTTTTTGCATCCTCTTACATACATGTATACATTCTGCCAGAGTTATTGCTCTTTTTTACTTGCACCACTCATTCAGACATAGAGGGTCAGACATAGAGGAGGGTGGGGTGAGGTATCCATGTCTCATGAACACATTTCTAATTTCCAGCTAACTTAACAAATATTGTATGATCCCAACAATCAGAGTTTTATTTTCTTTCAGTGAACTCAGGTGATGGTATTGACTACAGCCAACAGAAGCGTGAAAACATTGGAGACCTCATTCAGGAGACATTAGAAGCCTTTGAGAGACATGGCGGAGAGGATGCTTTTATCAACATTAAATACATGGTTCCCACATATGAATCCTGCATGCTAAACTGAGGACTAATATCCATGTTGTAAAAAAACAAAACATGTACATAGGATGGACAATGTATATAAAGACATACTTTATTAACATTTGGGCATCTAATAGGACAAGCTTGGAGTATTACAAGATTTTAAAGCCAAATGTAGATTTTTTTATATTCCAAATTTGTTTGAACAGTCGTTCCAGCAAGGACTTCACAAGTCAGTGAGTATATCAAACTTTGCAAGCTGTTTGATATACTAAATAGTCTTAATATTTGTTTTAAAAAATAGTAGAACACAGGTATATTTAGTGCCTAAGTAACAGTTTATTCTCTAGCCACCTTAGTGCAAACCACCAAAAACTGTTACATTTTTGTTCATAGGTAAAAGAGCAATCTTTTTTTCCATTCTTGTTTTCTATTTTGTTCCTTCATCGATGTATCTGAAATAAACCATGTCACCGAGTGTTGTTTTCTACAAGAATTTCTGTTGTGAAATATTTATAGCATGTCCTGTTTGCTACATATATTTTTAAACACCCTATTTAAATATTCATAATTGAAGTGTTTGATCAGTCATGTAAGGAATACTAGTAAGTTGAATTTAACACTAGAACTTTTTGTTTTGTATATATCATCACCTAGATATAGTAGCATTGACTTTAATATCTTACACATACAAAGTGTGATAAATATCATAGTGAATGGTATGTCTTGTATTCAGTGAGCTTAACGAACACAAAATAACTGTTTGTGACATCTTTTACTGTCATGGGAAATGGTTAGACAGTCTTATTTCATTCAAAATTTTGAACCCATGATGAGTCGATTTGGTTATATAGTATATAGTAAATTAAGTTATTCATCCCTGTAGAGAGTTTTTGTATATCTTTCTACATTTGCAAATGCCATACAGCATGCCCTGTGATTGACACAGAAATAGGAAACACAAAGATATGGATTCTTTTTAGTAATCATATCCATGATTTAAATAAGCATGACATTATGTGTGATATAAATTAGATGACATACTTTTGCAGTGCCACCCTTCCCATTTCTTGAGGTTTCCCTCAATGAAGAGAGGCAAGAGATACCATTGCATCGTGTACCATATTGTCTACCCATCTTACAATGCCATCTCTTCATTGCGGAAGGGTGGCCTTATAATAGGGGGTATCACTTTAGTTTAATTTACACATACATGTATATCTGAAGGAGGTTTGTGATTGCAATCCAATTCATGATCCATGCTTCAAAAGTTAAACATTTAAACAAATGCCTAAATATTAACCCAGTCATTAATGAATATAACACTTATGTCTTAGGGCAAAAAATTCCAACTTAAGTTCATCATTTATCATGTTTCTGATCATTCAGAAATTAAAGTTAATCTCACTTGTTCTCAACATCTCTTAATAATGATTCTAAGAGAACAAGACACGTATGCATTACAGTTTTAATAAAGTAGTAGAATGCTCCAAGCTGATTACTTTGGATTACTTATTTTTTACATTTCCAAGCTGATTACTTTGGATTACTTATTGTTTACATTTCCAATCCCAAACTGGGTTAATAGTGTGTGGATTTGTTAAATGTGCCACTGTACTTTATGTTGTCCACTGTAGTTTATAATGACACAGAACCAACTTGGTTAATACTGTATACAGAATATTTGTGTTCAAGAAAAGACTTCAACTGTCTGCTCTTTTCCTGTCATAAATCATTGTTGTGTATTGCAGATTTATTCTTGGAGGTATCTGTAAATTCGAGTCTTGCTGGGTTTGATTGACTGAAAGAGCATCACTTAACATTATCTGTGATAATTCTACAAGATTTCGTCCAGTGCTTTGCAATAAATATTGTCCTTTATACAAAGAATGTAATAACCTGATAAGGAGCAGGACATTGTGATAAGGAATTTATGATGTTAGTTCAATCTTAACCTTGTGGTATAATAAAGTTAAATATTTTTGTTTATTTATAAACTGGCTTCTGTTTTTTAAACAATCTTCTATAGCCCATGTATATCAGTGATCAGTTTCATAATTCAAACTCAATATATTGCAGGTAAATGTACCCTTACAAATGGGAAACATACCCCATTTCAGGTCAATGGACACTTCCAAATGCCAACAAATCATGGGTAACATACCCATCTTGGTTGATGGACCCTTCCAAAATGTCTACAAATCATGGGAACAACCCATTTCAAGTCAATGGACCCTTCTAAATGTCTACAGATCATTTGCAACATACCCATTTCAGGTCAATGGACCCTTCCAAATGTCCACAAATCATGGGAAACATGTCCTAAACAACATAATGCACTTTGATTTTGCTCATATCTATGCTGAACGTGCTATAATCAAGTCACCTTAATAATTTTCAGCAGGATTAGCAATGATTCATTTCACTGGCACATACATTGAACAATAAAACTGACATGATATTTATTTATTTATTAGAGGACTCAAACATCCTTTTTATTTGATTTGAGATGTCAGATATGGGTATCTATGGGCTGTTCTTATTTCTTGATGTAAAAGAGTACTTCCTTTCTTGACTGTCTTTCTCAGATTCATACAATATGGTTGACTCTAATAGACAGTTGGTGTACCCAGCATACACAATATGTAAAAACAGCATGCCTCATTTTTTGGGTCTGTCAGTGTTAGATGATTGAAGAGAAAAGTTGATTATGATAGGAGAATAGTTTACCTGGCACAAACGATATAAAGAGGACAATGTACCTGACAAGGATCTATTTTTGTCATTGATATCATGTCCCCTTTCTGCTTTTGCAGCATGCTTAGTTAAGGGGGTAGGGGTGATTGACCGAATCGTGCAAAAAATCCATTTTAAAACAAACTGTGTGATCCAATTAAAAGGAAAAGAACGATAATTAATATGCTTCCAAAAATTAATTTTATTGCTCCGTGACCTTCTCCAGTGAAACATAAATTTTATAGTACATGCATACATTTCATCTGATAGAGTATACCGGTAGGTTTGACTGGACATGGGTGCATGGGGTCCACTAAAAACTGATTTGTGGAATTGTTTTTTTTTATTGCTTAGCAGCTAAATTTAGTGACAATATGCATACAAAATAGTTTTAAAGTGTATGATACCTTGATTTATCCAGTTATTTTTATTACTTGGGCAAAGTATACCAGAAACTCTAAGGTGCACAGATACATAATGCAACTGTGTTCTATCAAGTTATTGCTAAATTGTATGTTGTTCTTGGAGGGTACTAATAACTATTGGCAGAAGAAGGTCAAAGTTATCACAAACACTTTTGTATATACAATCATGAAATTTGAAATCACCACAGGCAGAATCTACATGTAGGTAGAAGTGGCATCCATGTATTTTTTTAGCAAGAGTTTCCTCTGACATTTCCCACCCCATTTTATTTATAAACAAATTTAAATTTTAATCAGATTTGGTCTGTGCATTGACCTTTAAAGAGATGAAATATATTTTCTTGTAAATGAGAATATACACATTCTACTTATCGATATCAGATAGGTAAGATTTCATATGTCACTTAATTTTGTTAGCATCTGTTTAAAGTGATTACCCTATGCTGCTACTGTGTGGTTTTGGCAAATTCCTTTTTTTTTTAAAGGGAATGAGCTCAGCCCTATCACCCCAACATAAAGTCAAAATATCTATATTACAGTGGGAAAGGTCAGAGAAAATTCAGACTAGTACTTATAATGATTCATGGATTTTTTTAATTTTTTTTATTTATATGTAGCACAGTCTCCTAGACTGCTGCATGTATGGTGATGAAATTTAATGTGTGCATTCACCTATGTCACTTATGTTAAAAAAGATAAATTATGATTGCAATGACCTACTTTTCTTGCTAAAGAAGTGATGCTAAGTTTTTTTTAACATGAACTGGTGAAGCAGGAGAGACATAGCATTCAAACAAACAAAAGTCCTGTTGGTTCATTCTTAGCATATACCTTGAAATTTGTATAAATTATAAGTGTGAAAAAACAGAAAATATGTTTTAAATTTGGATTGATTTCATGGTTGAGAAACAGAGTAACAACTCTGTTTCATGCAATTTCACTCGCATTCTCTCTTGGTACATTTCGTCAGCTCCAATATTATTCTTGTTTCTTTATTTGTTTGACACTTTGTGTATAGATGCTGGTACAGCAACATTGATGGGGGGGGGGGGGCGGGGGGGGGGGGCCTTTCTGAAAATCAATGAAAAGTTTAATACAGCTTGCAAAAATCAATACTGTACTTTAAAAGGGGGAAGCATTAGCATACAATTCAAAACTTTTTTAACATTTCCAATCAGTTCCTACACACAGTGTTTTAGCAAACAGCATAATAAATATCATCCAGTAATATGTTTCTGATGATCACTTATTTCAGAGGATGTACTCTTCATGCATATGTTAAAACAAACCATAAGCTGTATAATTTCAGAATTTTTACATAGGTACTATAATCAATGCTCTTTCAAAACATATCTGTTAGTAATTATCTGGTCATTTCTCTTTTCTGTGAATCACTGAATTATTGATTATTCATACAAGAAGGTTGTGACCCAGAAGATTTAGTTCATAGATTAATTCAAATGCCTCAACTGTCATCAGCCCACTACTGCATAAAAAAACACTCTCAGAGCTGAAACACTACCAAACTACTGCATTAAAATGTAAAAAAAAAAAACAACCTATAGCGGAAACACTTGTTACACTATTTGTTTAAAACACAGCAATAAAATACATAGCTTAAACACTTACTAAACCACTTAAACTTTTTACTACTGAAACACAACTCTCAACTGCTGCATCAAGCAAAAACACCCCATGTTCCTAAACCTTACCTGAAACACTTTGCTTGCTACTGAAATGCAGTAATGAAGGTGAGATAGAACATGCCTTTCAATATAGCATAGTGAGTTACATCAGCACAGTATTTGTCACAACACTATAAACTTCTGATACTATGGAGCTCACAATTGTTTATCTAGAAGCCAAAAGTCAACATTATAATACGCAATTTTATATTGAAATTGTAGTATTCCTATGCGTAATACAGCTTAATTTATTGGATTGATTGTAACACATTCTTGCATAGTAGCGTGATCTCTCAATGTAAGATTTATTTTAGTGCTTTAGTGTACTTGAAATAATTCATTTCTTAAACTATTCATGAGAAATTCCCTGCATGATGCATATGTGGTCCAACTTGGAAATGAATAGGGTACAGTAACGTCCAACATGTGAACTTCTTTCCACTTGTTGCTGACCTGCCGGGCCTTGTAGAATTGATCCGATCAAATTAATTCCTTGATACTCATCACAACAGTATGGAAATACAATGACTAGAACAAGTTTTTATATTCATACTTAGTATAAAAACACAGAATACACATCCATAGAAACTATAGATTGCAATTTAAGCAACAGTGGGTGGGGTGGGGTGGGGCATACGTTCAAGAGGAATGGTAAAAGCAATTCCCACATGGTAGGCATTCTTAGTCATGAAAAAAGTGAATAATCAATGCTACAGTCTCGTAGATGAAACATTATTTCATACCCCAACATTTAACTTGAAATAATCTTGACCCACTGAATGAATAATTGATTATATATGGAAAAATCCACTTGTAATACCATAAAGGTATTACACTCTCCCCACCTTAACTGGTGAACCTCTGGGTCACATATTCTTCTCTGTATTGTAGACGTCTAGATGTTAATTCTTCTCGTCATCGTTTTTCTCTAATCTTTGTCCGAGTCCTGCTTTCAAGATTAGTGTTGTCAGGAAGTCGTTGGAGGCATCTCTATGGTCAGCTGCTGCCTCGTACATTTCTAGCAACTTCCCCATTGATTAACCCTCAGTTGATATACTTCCAATGGTAATTGACCTTAGGACCTCATAGTTGTAGTATCAAGTTTTCCTGGTAATCAAATGGTCCTCCATTGTTATTGCTACAGATTTACCAGGAAAGGCTAGCATGTTGAACTTATCCAGTAGGGTGCCTCTGTTTATAGAAGATGGTGTTGGCTTGGTAATAGAATGCTCTAAAATCATGCAGGCAAACTCCCATTGGAGCAACTTCTGGTCTGCATTCATCTTCTTCCAGCCCGTGGATGGCCAAGGCAAAACACCTGCCCCTGTTGGCATGTTAACAGCTGCATCACTCCCGTCTGGCTGCAGGCAATAGTGGCATACAACCCCAATCCAGAAGTTTTGCAGCCCTCTCTTGGTATGAAGATGTTTGTGGAGGGACATTGTGTGTTGTTTGCCTGCTATAGCTGGTTAGTTGTGCTTTGTGGACAAATCCAATATATCTTCATCACATAGGGGTGTACTGCTCCTTGATGCAGGAATGGTCTCACTGTTTACTCTTTGGACTGATGACTGGGGAGGTGGTGGTTGGTGCTGGTATGGGTGGTCTTGGTGGAATTGTAGCTATTGATGCAATAGTATCTGACAGGACTTGAATAGATGTTACTGTGAAAGCTGCAGCTGGTGGAGGTGGAGTGGCAGGTGAAGGGTCTTGGGGTAGTTTCAGAGTTTTGGAATTCTCAGATATGTCCTTCCTCTTTGCTGCCATTGCTATTCTCGAGGCAGACTCTTTTCTCTTCCAGCTAGGTCCAAAGGTGGTAGGCATAAATGTTGATACTGTGGTTAGGCTCATCTTCCTCATTAGGCTGCTGGCATCTCGTTCATCTTGGCACTGGAGTTCCACCTTGTACCTTACTTGGTTTATTTCATCCAAAACTTCTACCAATGAAAATGAGGCATGCACGCTGATACGGTGGATGATGAATCTTCTCTTGATTTCTGGCCTCGATGGCGAGTAGGGGGGAGGGTTTCCATCACACTGTCCACATCATCTTTATAATCTGGGACGAATGCACCTTCTTAGGAAATGTGTGAAGATACGTCAGATGTGGCGTTCTGCTTATGTTCCTTCTGCATGGTTCTAGCAGTCACAGGTAAGGAAGGGGCTCCAACAGCTCGCCTGGTTCCAGAACTGTGGACCACTTCCCATCCTCTCTGCCATACAATCCTGGAGCGGGAGGTGTTTTGGCACTTGCCTACCCATATTAAAAACCTTACTCTGGCTTGGACAGTGGAACTGCTTTCCTTTGGGGAAGCACTAACTGGTTTTAGTCTCTCGGGTGAAGGGCCGTCCAAAAATCATTCCTTCTCCAAATAATCAGAAGGCAGCTCATCCACCATTTTGGGATGTAATCCTATCCTACTCTTGGAATTTCTTTAGCTGCCTACTCAATTTGCCACTCTTGGCTCTGAGGAGATAGGTTCTTCATATACTTCAAAAATGTTTTTGTTTTTTTTAAATCTGCAATAATCTCAAGACAAAGAGATGGTTCCTGCTATTCGACTCTTGCGATACATCTACTTCTGTTGGTAGAACCAAACTGGTATCTTCTTTCCTCTGTACGGCAATAGATGGTCAATGTGATAAACTTTTGCCGGCTGCTTCTTTGATTTCTTAACTAAATAGGCTAAATCGTCTAGCTTCTTGGTGATCAAATTAGGTCCTTTCCATTTTGGAACAAACTTCTGACAGATTCCTAATTTTCTCAATGGGTTGTGCTGCCAAACTGCTTGTCCAACCTCAAATGATCTCTTCCTTGCCTTTAGATCATAGTATTTCTGTTGGTATTGGGATATAACTTTAAGATATGTACGACTTGTGTTGTGTGATTCTTTCAATCTCGCCTGAAGAGTTTTGACATAATCTGTACTTTCATTTTCAGTTGTGTCCTGAGTTGTGTCCTGACTGTTTAACTCCATCGGAGTGCCTATTACTGCATTCATTGGTAATGTAATTGCTCCACCCAAAGTCATCATGTTTGGTGTAAAACCAGTGCTGGCATTAACTGAAGACCTATAGGCCATCATAGTCTGCTGGAGATACTCATCCCAATCATGTTGATTCTTTTCGCAATACATCGAGAGTATAGCTGTGAGAGTCCGATTGAACCTTTCGACTGTTCCATTTGCTTGAGGAAGCATGCTGGTTGTTATAGTCTTCTTAATGTGAAGAAGGTCACACATCTCTTGGAATATTTTTGACTGGAAGTTAGTCCCTTGATCAGAATGGACTTGAAGTGGTGTGCCAAATCTGCTAACAAAGCAGTCAACAAAGGCTTTTGCAACAGTAAGAGCTTCCTGATCTGGCAGTGGATAAGCTTCTGTCCATTTTCTAAACAGGTCACACATGACAAGTGTGTATCGATATCCATTTCTACTTTCAGGTAGTGGACCCAAAATGTCCACTGCAACTCGCTCCATTGGCTCTCCAGCTAAATATTAGCCTAGTGGTGCTCTGTTTGGTTTCTTCGTGGTTTTTCTTGCCACACAGTTATCGCAAGTTGTGCGGTAGCTTTCTACCTCCTTTCTGATATTTGGCCAGTAAAAACTATTTTAATTTTCTCTTGTGTCTTATCTGCACCCAGATGACCAGCCGATGGAACATCGTGAAAGTACTTGAGTACTTCTGCCCTCTTATTTGCTGGAACGACAATCTGGTAATGCATAGTCCTTCCACCTTCACTTATACATTTGCGGTACAGCATGCCATCCTTGAAGTGTAGTCTATCCCAACTGCGCCATAATGTCTTCAGCTCTACTGGACTGCCCGAAATATTGGACCACTCATGTCTGTCAGAGCCTTCTTCAGTTGGAACCATAATAGGGGCGATATTAGGGTTCTGCAGCTGATCTTGACGAATTTCGTCGCTAGACAATCCCACTATAACACATTGATTAGGCTTTAGACCAGTCTCTTTATAGGCTTTCTGAGCTCGAGTTGTGACCCTCACAAAGTCTGGATCATTCCCATGGACAGGGAAAGATTTTACATCTAAACTCTGTTTTTGACTGTCGTCATTCAGAGAGACATGAGCAGAGTCATAGAGACTACAGGATATCTGAGACAAGGGTGGTGACTCATTTTTGTTATTTATAAGTTCAAAGTCATCATCAGAGATCTCGTCAGATTATTGTTGCCACCGACAAACAGCGCAAGGATTTTGGGACAATGCGTCAGCATTAGAATGCTTCTTACCAGCTCTGTGAGTGACCTGAAAGTTGTAAGTGCAAAGTTCTTGCAACTTGGACATTAAGGTTTTTAATCCAATTTACAGCAGAATTATCAGTATGTATGAGGACCTCTTATCCATAAAGATAATGATGAAATTTCCGAAGTGCAGAGACCACAGCAAGCAATTACTTTCTGGTCTCACAGTATGAAACTTCATGCTTATTCAATGCTTTGCTCAGCGAAGCAATTACCCTTTCAGCTCCATCTTGCTCTTGAGAAAGTACAGCTCCAACTGCATATTTATTAGCATCAGTGTCTAAAATAAAGCAAAGCCCATGTTGTGGATAAGCAAGGATTAGAGTACTGGTTAGGGCTCGTTTCAAAGCATTAAAGGATGCATGGCACTCCTCCGTCAAAGCAAATTTGACACTTTTTTCGCACAATTTATACAAAGGTCTAGCAGCATCAGCAAAGTTCTTCACAAACTGTCTGTAACAAGAGCATAAACATAGAAGATACGAACTTGCTTAGGATTCTTTGTTTGTGGCCAGTCTTGAACAGCTGAAATTTTATCTGGGTCAGTATGCGCCCCATCTTCAGACATGATATGACCCAAACATTTTGCCCTGCGCTGGAAGAAAATACATTGTGATGGTTGCCGCTTCAGATTTGACTCCAACAGTCTCTTGAAAATATGTTCCAAGCGTTGAAGGCTATGAGAAAAAGAAATCGCTGCTGCAAGAATGTCATCAATGTAAATCACGCATTCCTTCCACTGCAATCCCCTTAATATATCTTCCATCAATCTTTCAAATGTTGAAGGGCTTCCGGCCAGTCCAAATGGCATTACAGTAAATTGGAATGGGCCAAGGCCTGTTACAAAAGCTGTTTTCTCCTTATCGTTTGGGTCTAGGCGAATCTGCTAGAATCCTGAGTTGAGATCCATACAATGAAACTATTTTGATCCACTTAAGGCATCAAGGCATTCATTCACTTTTGGTAACGGATACGCATCTTTGACAGTCACATCATTTAGTTTTCTATAGTCTACACAGAAGCGTGTTGATCCATCTTTCTTGGTAACTAAAACTACTGGGGAAGCTCGGGGGTTATTCGATGGCTCAATAATTTTCTGTTCCAGCATTTTCTGTATCTCTTGCTCTTTGATTTCTCGTTTTCCAACTAGTTGTCTTTTTGGAGGTTGACGTATATGGGTAGCATGAAGGGTATTGATGTGATGCAATACTCTGTTAGTGCGCCCTAGATCATCTTTTTGGAGAAAACATCCAGATACTTAATGAGTAGTTCTGAGAAAGTTTGTGTTTCATCATTACCCAGATGTGTCGAATTTCTTTGCAACAATTCTTCTAGGTGCTCAGGCACTTTGTCTGGAGTATCATTTGTATTGTGCGTAAAAACTCGAGCACATCTCTGTTCTTTTGTTTCTTCTATATATATTGATTCACAAGTGCCCAGCTTCATATTTTGGATATACACTAACATCTGAGTCATTTTCATTGATGACCTGCAACACGTTGTCTTCACTTCTTGTGTCAATAACTCCTTGAACAAGATATAAATTGTCTTTCACAAAGAGCTCTCTGTTTATTTCGACAAGTCCAATGTCCGAAAGGTGCTCTATTCCTGGTATAGTGACTGGTAGCCACATATAAGAGTTAGCAGGTATAGTAATGGTACATTTTGCCACAACTCTACATGACAATGAAACCTCTCCACCAATCCAACATTGTATGTCAGCATACTTTGTCTGAATGGTCAAGTTCTCTTGTATTAAATTTTACTGGGAAACTTGAGCATAAAATCTTGTCCAAGGATACATTCGGGTATGATGTCACATACAGTCATAGTCTCTGAGAATGGAACACTGCCAAATACAATATTCAGTAGCACTTGTCCATAAACTCGTAGATGTTGACCATTTACTCTCTGAACTTATTGTGGTGCTACCATAAGAGCCAGTCGTTTTTCATAAGGTATCTTTTGAAACATAGAGTGAGACAAAAGATTAAAAGTGGAGCCAGTCAACAAGAAACTTTGCTTCGACACCTAGAATGTTTCCAGCCATAAAGTCCATTGTCCCATTCTCCTATAACTTCTCCAACCTGACCCAAACGTCTGTTATTTACAGTTTTATCCTTTGTCTCTTCGGTGAAGTCGTTTTGATGAGGCTATTTTCCTTCCATCAACCCCTGGCCTAATGAGCTGAGGGTTTGCTGATTCCCTGCTGTTTATAATAGGTCTGCTCAGTACGCGCTCCTTGGTATGCAGAATTTCCAATCTCCATCTGACTTTGACATTTTTGATAAATTGGGCATTTACGGAACAAAGGATCAGGAGAATTGCAGATAAAGCAAGATTTGCTTTTAAGTGGTTGAGTTTGAGGTTTCTTCTCCCATCTTGGCTTATTTTTTCTTTTTAATTTGAATAAGCTTTTCGGTAACTTGTTTCAAGGTATTTTCTATAGCAGGGTCAGTTAGCTCATTTTTGTATGAACTTGTCTCTTCCGATTGATCATTTATCCCAGCTACACCTCTGGCACTTGACTTCTTTACATTATTATCTCCAATTACTGCCTTATATCTTTCAATCACATCAACTGCTTCAGCAATAGTTTTGCATTTCCTATCCATACATGTACACTTCATCTCCAAGGAATTTGCTTTGTATAATTGGTTTAACGCAAGGGCTTCTTGCGCTCCTGCACCTAAATTTGAATAAGCCTTTTGTGCCATCTGACGAAGACTGTCCCCAAGTACGGCTATGTACTCGCCAGGTTGTCGTTTTCTTGCTTCGAACCTTAAAAGCCATCAGTTTTGTTGATGGGCACTGTCAAACCTTTGCCCAAGTTTTGCAACCAGAGTTGAATATGACTGCTTTTCCTCAACGGAGAGACTGATTTAGAAAGTACGTGCAGCACCTCTAAGGCTTGCACTAAGTGCCAGAATCTTGTCACGGTCAATCCATCGTCCAAGCTCTGAGCAGTTCTCAAAGTGGAAAATGTACTCGTCCCAGTTGTCACTTCCACTGTATGGTGTCGGCTGAATTGATGGACGTGAATGAAAATAAAATCTCTAAGCATCATTAAAGTCTTGTTTTCTATTTTTTGATGGCCTGCTCATGCTCTTCTCTTTCTATAACTATATCTTCATGATAATCTTCCCTTTCATCCTCATGACTCTCATCATAAACAACATCGCCCTGACCAGTCTCAGATTCACCTATGTCGGCTCTAAATACAACTTCGGGATCAAAGAAGAAGCCATGTTTCTTCTTCAATTAGTATGCACGTATGTACACTAATTTACACTTGTGGTCCAAATTCTTCTGGTCGGTCTTCTGGGTTCTAATCCTGCATGGCAAATATAAATGTTACCATTCCACCGCTGCCACCAAAAAGTTGTAACACCCCCCAAGGGTTATATGGCAAAAGACCAGAGTTCACAATGTAAAATATTTAATAATATAATAAAGGTGAGATAGAACATGCCTTTCAATATAGCATAGTGAGTTACATCAGCACAGTGTTTGTCACAACACTATCAACTTCTGATACTATGGAGCTCACAATTGTTTATCTAGGAGCCAAAAGTCAACATTATAATACGCAATTTTATATTGAAATTAATTGTATTATTCCTATGCACAATACCAGCTTAATTTATTGGATTGACGGTAACACATTCTTACCTAGTAGAGTGATCTCTCAATGTAAGATTTATTTTAGTGCTTAGTGTACTTGAGCAGTGTGTTGGGAGATAGTTGTGGCTTTATAAAGAATTATGGCATAATAATTATAAGGCAGTCAAATTCAATGGCAATCAAGTAATAAATCTACTTAAAATTACTTGAGAATAATAATTTGAATTACGTTTGGAATGTTTTAGTGTTAAACAAAATTTAATATTAGTTATGTAATAATAATGTATGGTTTCTGAATGGATTTTGAATACAAGGCCGAAATTCTTTTCAACTTAGATGTTCATACTTTGCCGGTCTGACAGCTATCTGCGACTGTACTGTCGGCATCCGTGTTTATAGATTCCTGTTCACATCACATGACCTCTGCTAGCCAATCGATGCTTTCCCGTTTCAGGGCTCGCTATGGCGGTAACTGAGTGCACTGTTTAAACTGCACAGAAAAATGCCTTTGAACACAAAATTAAGGCAGAATTAAGTTGTCCTCTCAATGTCCGTGGTGTGCGTATTTACTCTTAATCTTGTTTATACATTCATACCTATGATTTCGTAAACATTAACAAAACGGACAAGTGAATTTCGATGTGAATCGAGCGAGAGTACAACCTACTGATGATGCAATGAGTCGTAATGCGGTTCAAAATAGTCCCTATCAATCTCATACTATTTTGAATCTTAAAATAAAATAAATTCTGCATAGTAAAGAACTCACAATAGAGAGCAGTAACATCAGTTCTAATTTATTGTTGAAACAAAAGTCCGAAAAAAATCGATTCTTCGGCTGGGCACATTGATTCCATCACAATCCTGTATCATACTGCGTCTGTAACAGCACTCCACCGGATGTTTGAAATCACTAATTTATGGACCAATATCAAATTCCTGGCATTGGTATACCATATTTCAAGAAGGTAAGATAACTCATTTCTTAAACTATTTATGATACATTCCTGCATGATGCACATGTGGTCTGACTTGGAAACGAATAGGGTACATTAACGTCCAACATGCGAACTTCTTTCCACTTGTTGTTGACCTGCCGGGCCTTGTAGAATTGATCCGATCAAATTAATTCCTTGATACTCATCACAACAGTATGGAAATACAACGACTAGAACAAGTTTTTATACTCATACTTAGTACAGAACACAGAATACACATCCATAGAAACTATAGATAGCGATTTAAGCAATGGTGGGTGTGTGGTTGGGGCATACGTTCAAGAGGAATGGAAAAAGCAATTCCCACATGGTAGGCATTCTTAGTCATGAAAAAAGTGAATAATCAATGCTACAGTCTCGTAGATGAAATATTATTTCATACCCCAACATTTAACATGAAATAATCTTGACACACTGAATGAATAATTGATTATATATGCAAAACTCCACTTGTAATACCATAAAGGTATTACAATACCTTCTTGTATATGATATGCTTCCATATAAAGTAAACATTCATATTTTTATGCTGTTCATACATTTTTTGGAAAAGTCAACAAGATTTACTAAAGTGCACCTATTACTAACATGCATGTGCTTCTGCAGGTCATGAACTGCTGAAAACAGCAATTTGTGTCCCAAATGATTCAACATCGCTTCTGCAACAACTTGCTCAACAAGGAAGTATTGTTCACTTTTAATCTCGCTTTTTCCTTCCTTTTTTGTTCTTCACCTTTCATCCCTCCTTATTTTCTCAACTTCATATACAATAGCCTGCATATTTTTATTAACAGTTTCTCAGTTTATCTTTTGTCTTTATCCTCATCTTTTTCTAACTCTTTCATTGTTCATCTTTGTGCTTTATATACCTTTACTAAATGGTAATGTTTAACTAAGAGACTCCACTTGGAATATTCAACAATTTAAAAAAATTGTCATTACAAATTCCATATCACCCACCATATATTAACATATATTTCACATGGATTTACAAGTTTTGTATCGTCAAAGAAGAAGAACATTATAAGCCATTGGCTTTTGTTCTAATCCTTAACCTTCTATATTGTACATCCTGTAATCTCCAACTTCAAATTTATGAAATACAATATGTTTCAACTAAAATATAGCATGTATTTGTTGACAAAAATTTGAATGGGATTAAAGTGTGGTTAAAGATACAAAATAATATTCAGATAATGCAAATGTTGATTTTCTTATTTCAAACATCAGCAATTATTTAGTGCAATGTTTCAGGAATGGTGCTGATTTACAGATTGCATTCACTGAAGATAACATTGAGGTAAGCAACATCAATCTAGATAGGAGGATGATCAAACTGTACAGGATGAAGCAGGATTAAATTACATATTTGATGTGGATAAATACACAAATTTGTAGTCAGCTAAATTTAAAGTACAACTTGAAGATCCTGTCAATTTTACCAGGTCAATCCAAAACGATTTGTCAAAAACAGCAATAGAATTTGTGGAAAACAACTAGATTCAAAACAGCACCTGGTGATTCAGTGTATGAAGTATCAGTTTTTGAATCAACCATTGGAATGGCAACATTTGGCATTCATCAGACGTTTGAAATCATTGAACTTTGTTTCTTCAAATTGTTGAAAATAAAGAAGTACCAGTTGTAGATGTATGTTCTTTTGGCTTGTTAATCATCATAAGACAGTTTGTCACTCGTGCTCTATAGATATAGTTATACCGTTTTAAATGACTAATATCAGGGATGGAGTAGTCTCACCAATTGACTTTTTCAGAGCAAGATAAAGAATAAAGAACAGTATTTAGGACACTTTTACCATAATCACGAAAGTACAGTTGCTTACAAAAACATCAATCAGTTGTGGGAACACATTAAACATGACAACATCAATATAAAATATGTTGACTGAAAGAATTCTTAACCAAACAATCTACGAGTTACACAAGTTAGCGAGAAAAATAATTTCCCTACAGAAGGGTCTATGTTACTCATGTGGATGATCAGTGGCAAGTAGATATTGTTGACATGGAAACTTATCAAATATACAACAATAGATACAAATACACCATAACAGTGACTGGTGTATTTTCAAAATATGCATGAGATTAAGAAGTAAAAACAAAACAGGGAGATAACATATACAATACCTTCAAAGACATATACAAACAGAGAAAGCCTGACAAGATACTGTCTGATGAGGGGAAAGAGTTTTACAACAAAAGGATCAAGGATTTGATGGACAAGGAAGACAATGAACTTTTCAACTTACTCGGACAAAACAGCATCCGTAGTGGAAAGGTTTAACAGAATACTAAAAACTTGAATGTGGAAGTATTTCACACAAAATAAAACCAGATAATGGGTTGACGTTTTACCAAAGCTAATTCAAGGATACACTAACAGCACACATCAATAGACATGACTCCATTTGAAGTGGGTGAGGAAACAAATAGGTTAAAAGTAAGAAGTAATCTAACAAGTTATTTAACAACAGATACATGTGGAACACCTAAATTCAAAATTGGTGAAACAGAAAGAATTTCAAAATACAAAAGAATTTGTGTAAAGGGCTGGCTACCTAACTTCACTCTGGAAATATTAAAAATCAGGTAAGTAAAACTAGATGATCAGTTGTTTACAAACTGGAAAACTTGAATGAAGAGAATACCGAGGGCATATTTTACAAACAAAATTTATCACTATATTTGAAAAGATCTGGAAGACCAAGAGAATAAGACAAGAGTATGTACTTAAGAAATGGAAGGGACATGATGACTCGTTTAATACTTACTTGGCATTATAATGGGAGTAAATCTATGCAGTCAGCATGAATTTCCGGGTCTGTCCATACTCCCCTTTGGCCCCACCCCAGGAGTCGTAATTTTGGAAACTGTTGAGATTCCCACCCAAGGGAGCTGCAGTGGCTCATTGTTGAAGATACTGGACACATGACCAAAAGGCTGTGAGTTTGATTCCTACCATTTTATCAACCTAGATCCTCATTAATATGCATGGATCTCGCTCATACTCAAGCTCGTCTAAAATCTTGATGATTCAAACTTATGTGCCAAATCTTCTAGAAAGCGGATCAGAAGTATGGCCTCTAGAGTGCTTTCAAGCTCAACGAATCAGATGGAATTTCACTTCATCAATATACATGGCTCTTGCTCATAATCAAACTCATCCGAAGTTCTGATGATGTAACCTTCCTTATCAAACCTAATCAAAATCTGATCAGAAATATGGCCTCTAGTGTGTTCACAAGCTCAGCCACTTAGATGCAAGAATACCTCAATACTATGAATGGATGTCACTCATAATCAAACTCACCCGAGGTCTTGGTGATATAAACTTACACACAAGATCTGATCAAGATGTTATAAAAAATATTACCTCTAGTGTTTACAAGCTCAGCCAATCAGATGAAAGATCAGTTTGGTAGTATGCGCTGATGTTTCTCATAATCAAATTTATCCAAGATCTCGATGTCATAATCTTACTTACAAAATCTGATCAAAATGTGATTAAAAATATGGCCTCAAGGGTGTTCACAACCTCAGCAAATCAGATGCAAGTATAGTCATATTGGAAATTTGGATTTTGGTTACTGATATATGTCAAAGCCTTCTATACCTCATGATTTTACCCTCGAATCACACGCGAATGCATTATTTACGCAAGTGCGCGAACCCGTGGTGAGCCTCCCCCACAATGTGCGTGCACAAGTGAAGTTACTGTGCAGTTATGCCTATATTATTGAATGTGGCTATACTACACTTTTCTGTGCGAATAAACTGCTGCAGGAATAGAATTATTGATCGCCACTACACTGTGAAAAATATTTTTTTTTCTGTGGCAGAGTTAGTATGAGAATACTTTATATTGACTGTGGCAGACTTAGTGTGAGAATATTTTATATTGACTGTGGCAGGGTTAGTGTGAGAATATTTTTATATTGACTGTGGCAGAGTTAGTGTGAGAATATTTTATAACGACTGCGCCAGAGTTAGTGTGAGAATATATTTATATTAAACAGATACCGCGGTAAATATATAATGGCGATAAATGCACAGATTGATGCATATTGTATTCTGAACGAATTTATGAATATATCCAATTCTGGGATCAAATTACATATTAATGGAGTGTATGTAACGTTACAGAACAGATAAAAATCGCTGTTTCGCTTAATGCATCATACAGATTTGTCAAAGAGGCTCAAAAGATGTTGTATGATTTTTCAAATACGTATCCTAAGCATCTTGATAAATTAATCGACTTAGGAATTATCTTGGAACAGCAACGATGTAAACTTGGCCAATCGTATGAGAAAAAACCGCAAAGTCGTTATGTGATATTGTGCAAAGAAAAAATGAAGTTGCTAACGTTGACTAGATCACCTAGTGTAGATAGTGAAACGAGTGAATACTCTCATGATGACATAGAAACAATTAGTGAATATAATAGCAGCGAAGATAATCACGAATAAAATAATTAGAGAGATGGGGTTTTTTGGCATTAATATAACAATGGCATACACACTCATCGACTGTGAGAAGAAATATGAAAAAATCTACGACGACGCAGTAGCAGGACAGCTGGTCAAATGTAATGAATTTGCCAATGATAATATATTTCTTCAAAGAATGGAATCCTTGGATTATATGCATAAGTGGTACAGAACATTTGATATTATTGGATACTAACGTGTAAATAAAAATTTACGAGTTGGCATACGATTTGGTATTATAAAATTAGGGGTACTTAATCCGGATTCCAGCTTGGAGGAAATTATATCTGAGTTAGGACATTGCCTATTTGGCTCGGATCGGGAAGAAAAGCAAGTTTATTTAGCAGAGCCTAATTTTAAATTAATCGTCGTTTTAGGTGGGGAAAATATCGTACAATTTATGACCGTCAATTTGGGTACTATCCTCTGGATTATGAAACTTTTCGCATATATATATGCAAAGGTGTATGCATTGGAAAACTGAAAAACGTGAACACTGCGGCAGAACATGCCATTATAAACACTGTAAATCACATTTGCTCGCGTTGCGTGTTGGTCTAGGTGCTCGACCATGTCTTAAATGCAGCATCGGACTCAAGTCGAGAAATCAGCTTTGCCGACCATGTAGATCTGTTCGCGACTATTATCGTGCGTGCCGGCGAAGATTCGCCAACGTAACTTGTAGAAATACCAGGCAATGTTTAGGAAACACCTGACAACGTCAGCAATGTCTATGAAAAAAATACAGAAGTCACTGAAATAATAGTCAGGATTTGAAGCGATTATAGTTTCTGAGCCTGGTAAATTAAACTTACATACAAAACTATTGACGGAATTTGCAATTAGACAGTGATTTCCCCTTATATACCAGTATGTCAACTGTAATTCAACTAAGGCAACTCGCGCGAGAGCATAGGATACAAATACGGAGGAGTATGCGAAAAACTGGCATACTTGAGTTATAAGGACTCGCAAATGAACCATAGCTAGTTGTGCAACTAACACAGCCAGTTACAACGGCAACATAAAAATACCAAGAGGTGCAAGAAAATCTGACCTAATTGTGTTATTAGGTATCATAGTCGAACCGCGTCAGACTGTACGAGAGTTTCGTGCAACAGCAACATGATTAAATATTAACATTTCTCTACAAGCGTGCGGAAATTGTAAGTATAGTCGAGGATGAACAAAACCGTCGACACATCACAGTCATTATCGCCGCTGAGGCAGTCGAGTATGTTCACCAACAAAAAGTTCCAGAATTCAAATCATACAAACGCTTCTGTGATCTTCAAGATTACCATGCGATTATTCCAAGTGTATACAAGCCAAAAAGAGACGCTGTAATACAATTATCAAATATGCGTCCGGGAATCATATCAACACTGCAGCATGTGGCATCGTCCGGGTTCAAGGTTGACATTGTTCTCAATGTGGAATTTACCATGCCTGGCCATATAACCAAAGATGGTCTTACACCATCTAAAACATCACAACCATGGTTTCATAGTAAAAGTTTTGTGATCTTGAACCACAAAGACACTGAGTCTATTAATAATGAAACTGATAAAGCTTTTGCATCCGTCCTCGAGAAGTTTGAGAAATACTCCAGAGGAGGTTCCGGATGGATGCTTTCCAGATGTTTACAAGTTCAGCTTCAATTTTCCCCGTACAAACCTATTCGCGGATCGGTTTACATACCAATGTCAGCATGTATTCCACTGCAGTCAGTAATCAATGTGAAAAATGATGACAACCGATGTTTTGAATGGGCGCTCTTGTCAGCGCTGCATCCCGCGAGCAATAATACAGATCAGCCGTGGAAATATAAACAAAATACCTTCGTGAACCCAAGTTAAGAAACCTTGAATTTCTTATGCAGGTTACGGATTGAGAAATTTGAACGACTCAACCCTGACATCGCCGTCAATGTGCTTGTTTGGAATAAAGACTAGCAGCCAATTCGACTATCTCCATATGCATGCGAGCGGACTAAAATTAGACTGTTATTATTGAGCAACATTGATGATTCAGAGGCGCGGGACCATTGCGTATGGATAAAGGATTTTCAAAGATTTGTATACCGACACAAGAAGCATAAGAGGAAAAAAAATTCGTGTGTACATTGTGTTACGACTCTAGGTCTTAAAAATATATAACAGAAAGAAAGTGAAACCAACAATGTAAGTAAAATCAACAAGCAATATATTTGTAGACAATTAAAATGAAAATAAAAAAAAACACTGACAATATTGTGAATTAAAATCCAAATAATCTAGTAATCTTAAGTGTCCTAATCACAATTCTAAAATATAGAATGTTCCGATGAATTATAGTAGCATTAAATGTCCTGATGCGCCAGTAGTCTTGAATGTCCTGATGTGCCAGTAGTCTTGAATGTTCTGATATGCCTGAATGATGTAATCCAGAATATCTTTGAATGAATTCACAAAAATCCCGAAGTCATGTATCAATCCAAAATGAGAATGAGCACTTTAGTAATTCCAATGAATATTTTAAACAAATAATAACTCTCTCTGAATTTGCTCTGATGTTCACAACAGAACTATTAACATCTGATTATTAAATCAAATTCGTTAAAGACCGTTAGTTAGCATAGGAATAAATACTGCTTACCAAACTTTCTACATATAGACACAAGTCACCTGACAGAATATATAGAAAAAGCATATGCCTACATGACAAAAATCAGTAATTAAAGTGGAAAAAACAATCTAATTATAAACAAAAGTAAGCCTGACCTCGAATTCTAAGTAAACAACTTGTTTGCATCCTACAATTAAGGACAAAGTTAAATATGTATGACAAAAGTTAAATATGTAAACATTATACATAACAGTTGTATGCATGTGTTTAGCACACATCAGTTGCTGGATGGACATGAATTTAACTGCGGTGGAATTAGCGAAAAACCACAGCATACAATTATGCCAGAACCTGGCAAAAACATACTGAAATTCACCTTGGTGTAACGGAAGATGAAAGTTCCGTGTGTCATCTACGCGGACTTTGAATGCCTGAATGTTCCAGTGAATGCTAGCAATCAAGAATCCCCCACAGTCCAATCAAACACAGTCCAAGTTGCTGAACAAATCCCAAGCGGGTTTTATTATACTGTTGTTAGATGCGATGGGCAAACTGAACCACCAATGTTGTATAGTAGCCAGGACTCAGTTGAGATGTTCCTTAAATCGCTAGAGATTAGAGCGAAATGGATCCGTCAACAGTTCTATTCGCCCGCAGACATGATCATGACCCGCGATGACAAGCGTGAGTTTTCCACAACAACTCATTGTTGGATCTGTAACGAACCTTTTAGCTCCACTGATAAAAAATAACGTGATCACAATCATATCCCTGTCAAGTACATAGGAGCTGCACACAGCGCATCCAGTCTACAACTGCGAATTGTAAACTGACAAGTAAAAAAAGAATTCCTGTAGTGCTTCATAACCTGCGTGGGTATGATGACCATTTAATAATGCAAGCAGTAGCAACAGCGTCAAATGCTCCTATAAGCGTCATCCCCAACAACATGGAAAAATACACAAGGTTTAGACCCGGACAACTACAGTTTATTGATTCGCTGCTGTTTCTCAATTCCAGCCTGGATAAAAAAAGTGAGCAACCTTACAGTGAATGGTAATGATCATTTTACAATTACTCGTCGAGATGGTGGTGCTGTTGATATGATGGAATGTTTGCCTTGTTGGCTCGTAAACGAATCTATCCCTAAGAGTACATGAGCGACTGGGACAAGTTTACTGAAATTCAGTTACCACCGATCGAGGCATTCCATTCGTCGTTGTCTCGCGCTTCTACTCACGGATGTCTTTGAGACGTTTCGTGATACTGCCATGCGTGTGTACAAGCTCGACCCTGCGCAAAACTTCTCATCACCGGGAATGGCTTGGGATGCGCTGCTGTCAAAAATCAAGGTGGAGTTGATATTGACCAGCATCTGTTTGTGGAACATGGTATCCGCGGTGGGATTTCTATGGCAAGCCACCGACACGCGCGCGCTAACAACCCAAACGTGGACGGATGCGACCTCACTGTCCCAAGCAGTTACATTATATATCTTCATTCCAACAATCTTTATGAAAGGTCAATGATGCAGCAAATGCCTGTTGGCGGGTTTGAATGGATCAATCCCGCGCACATAGATGTGGAAAAATGCATACACGAGTATAATAAAAACAGCGACCACGGATACTTGTTTGAAGTTGATCTGGAATATCCAGACGAGCTTCACCACACCCATAACGATTGTCCGCTGGCTCCAGAAGCGTTGGTGGTGCCCCGCGGATAGTTGTCTCCTTATCAGTGTGCAATTGTGAACGAATCCAAACGCAAGTTTACTGAATGCATCAAGCTAAAACCAACTATGTAATCCATGTACGAAACCTGCAGTTGTATTTACGGCTCGGAATGCGTGTGCTGCGAGTCCACCGGGTGCTTGGATTTTGCCAGCGTGACTGGATGACTCCATACATCCAAATGAACACGAATCTGAGGACAAAGGCGACAAATGAGTCTGAAAAAGATTTCACGAACAACGCCGTGTTTGGCAAAACTATCGAAACCTTGCTGAAGCGTATCCGCATTGATCTTGTTGGGGACAGCGAGCAAGAGAAACTCAACAGGCTGAATGCGGACCCGGCGTTTGACTCACGCAAAATCTTCGATGGTGGGCTTGTTGCCGTACACAGCAAAAAAAGTCAAGCTGAAGTTGACGAAGCCGATCTATGTTGGCACGTCAGTACTTGACTTGCCGAAACTACTCATGTACGAGTTTTATTATGACAAGATAAAACTGTTTTACCAGGATCATGTCAAGATGCTTTATACAGACACCGATTCTCTGCTGGTGCATCAAACCACCGACGATGTTTATTCGGATATAGCATCAGACACACTCGCGAACGAATTTTACACAGGCGAGTACCCTAAAGACCACCCAAAGTAATACAAACAAAAAGGTGGTTGGCAAAGTTAAAGATGAGTGCTCGGGAAAGCTAATTGAAGAGTATGTAGGACTGCACCTCAAAATGTATTCGATCGTGGTTAATGGCTCCAACAAAATAAAAAATAAAAAGGCAAAAGGAGTTCTCCGGGTTATTGTTGCAAAAGATCTCAAACACGACATATATGTGGAATGTTGGCGTGAGCGACGTGAATTCACACATTCAGCTAATCTGATCCGGTCGCGGAAACATCGCATGGGTGTATACCGATGCACTAAGGTGAGTTTCTCCCCGCTCGATACCAATCGATGTATATTCCCCGACGGAATCACCACTTACGCGTACAGACACCACGAGATTGTTAATCAACGTACGATTGGTGCTCTAGCACATTAAAATAGACTTTGGTGGTAGTTCCGTATTTCCAGGAACGACTTCCAATTCTTCTCGCACAAATGATCTGCTAGGAGGCTTTGCCTCCCGTGGTTTTACTGCTTGTGGTTTGACTGCAGAGCGGTCTGCAGGCGCTAAATGGTAACGTGTTGGCTGTCCCGGAATATCAATTCGATCTGAAATTGTAAATGCATCGATGGAGCATATCGGGTCAGTAGCACGACGTTGTCCGCCTTCTAGCTCCGCCGGTGCATATAGATACCAAACGAAATTGTTTCCGAGTGGAGCTAACACAGATGGTTGTACAACTGTTTTATGTGTAACGGTGACAGTCTTTTGCCGAATCGCTTCAGCAGGTTTTAACCTAATCGTGCGTGTGATTTAATTATTTAGCGCTGCTCTGACTGATTGAAGCCGTGTTACCGACTCGCGAGATCGAGCACTCTGGGTCCGAGATCTCATCAACAATTCTTGCGCGTACTGATTTCCAAATAACCGTTCTGTAAGTGTACGGTTAAATAGTTCCACAATGGCTTGATCACGATGTATGTTAACATGTCCAACACGAACAAACACTTTATCTTTTGTTAACAACTCAGCAACGGTTCCAAGAAATTCTTTACCTGGATCGACCTTTAACAGCCGTGGCCATGTTAGCGGTCCGCGTGTGTAAACTGTTGTTAAATACGATTATGAGATGGTTAACGTGGGATCGTCTGTACGTGACTGTGCCGTCGGCGGACGATCAACCGTTTTATGATGTACTCAAGGATTTTACGGAAGCGCTTCAGGCGTCACCAAGAAGCAAATCGTCCACCATTGATTTCTTTTCCACAATCGATGAAGCTCCTACCATTGATAACCTTGACCCAAGCATGAATAATCTTGTCGTGCACGATGATGCGATGCTTGAACACCAAGAAAAACCTGCGAGAATATTTTCCCGAGGTAGATATAAAAACACAGACGTGATCTATGTGACGCAACGATACATACACGTGCTTTGAAGTAATCCGAGACAACTTTAACGTGTTAATGATATTTCGTGGCATTAACGCGCATGGTCTCACAGACATTTTTTGGACCTGGTGTGCCACCAACAACTCGTGGGATGAGTTTCGGAATATGTTTGCGGAGGTCACCCAGGACCGGTATAGTTTCCTCACGATCGACTTGACTGATGGATCACGCAAGTATCGAGCCGGTTTGGATACAAACATGTCTGACATGGCAATTTAAACGACAATGATAATATATACAATGTCAAACCAGACAAAATCGCCAGCGATGTCATAGCAGATTATGATGACCGATGCCACAAAGCTGCGTTCGAACACCTGGAACTTCTTCACAGTTATATAGATATCCGCGAACGTACTAAAGATATGTTATATTCCAGACAGACTGTGCAGGAAGACCTCACAGCGGACTTCGAACAAACATTTGCACCACTGATTAAACCAACAAAAGCGATTACAGCCAAGACTGAACAGATAAAGAACGTTGAGAGCACCACTGCCGCGATGATGGCAACAAAAGAAAAACCGGGTCCAATTCGTAAGACATCCAAACGCGCCAAAGATATCAAAGCACCCACAGAACAAACCGCGGAGACCATGAGATTCTTACCAGAACAAATCCAAGAAGGTCTAGATGAAACCATAGTTGATTTAAAAAGGACACCAAAGGTGACGAAGAGGTAGCTGCGAGTTTTCAAGAAGAACCACCACCACCCGAGTACAAATCATAGTTGCCAACAAAAGTTCGAAGATTTCATGAGTGGGCGCGCCAGCAGATTTTTGAAGATGCTTTAAATTTTGCCGCGAAAAAGCCGACAGATGAGAACTTGAAAAAAGCTATGTTGGCGAGCGAATTACCCGATGAAAAGATGCGCCTGAGTTATATCCGTGATGAATGGCCTAAATGGGTATTTAAGGACTGGATGGACAATAATAAAATAGACAGGGATAAGCCTAAGTGGTCGGAATTTTTAAAACTTGTTCAAAGACATAGAAAATATGGTAAAGAAGAGGTCCAGCAAGACTGGCAGGCTCATCGTAAAAATTACCCACTATCATGGGAAAAACCATCAGAGGCTCTGTTTCCAGAGGAAGAACAATATTTCTCCCCATTGGAGGAACAGCCTAAAAGTGGAAAAGGTCTTAGTAGTCGTGGACACAAACGTGGCATGACACCCAAAGGGTTTAAATACGTGTCTGTGGACCGACAACAGGTAAATGATCGTTTGGAAACATTTGTGGGATCAGTTCGCACGTGCAAGAACGCACCAGAAGTCATCAATAAGGCTGCATAGATTTGTCAACGGTTGCTCACCAACGATATTATGGACCCGGAGACGTTTCGCGCGTTGATGCATGAACTTATTGAAGACATATATGATTTATACAATACCGATGATGAATTCTGATACACTGTTTTACGTGAAATAAATGCTGCGTTGCAGCGTGTCGTCATAAACACAACCCCGAGCATTACCTCGATGATTACAATCTCATCAACGAAACCAGAATTTCACGTAGTCTTTCCGACACCAATCACCACGGGGCAATTCCGCACACTCGAGATAGCACTAGTGTCGTTGCGTGTTTATTGCAGTTGGCCTAATATTCTATCGCTGCCATTTATGGGCTTCCTCGCGAATAACTCTTTCGTGTTTTCGTCAGAGAGCGGTCCAGAAGGTACCTGGAAGGTCCGACGGAGGATCTCTTCATTGATTGGAGGCCCATACTCAGCTCTGCCATATCGATCGAATCTCCAGACTACGCGGCTGATATTGCATAGTCGTCGCTGAGAATGGTTCTTAGTTGGCCCGAAGATATTAATAAGGTTCCAGAGGATAAACGAATTATGCGCGCAGGACCCAAAGGTACCAGTTACAATTTTGCGACAGACATTGTCATAATCACCACCACGACTCAGATTAATTTGGCCTGTAACGCCATCAGTAGCAGTTATGAAGCCTCAGCTTCGACAACGCGAGTGTCGCACAGTTATATCATGTTGGGTTTGCCCCGACTGAGTCCCCGGCTGATCTGATATCGATTACTCCCACGCCTGTGTATCTTCCATGCAACAATCTCCGGTTGGCAAACCTTCGTTTCACCCTTGTGGACCAGGATGGGCACACGTTGGATCTGCGCGGGGAGACCTTGACAATGCAACTGTACAATAGAGATTGACCTGATATTTAATAAAATGACAATTATGCATGGACGTGTGATACCAGTGCATGTTGTTAACGCGAGAAAACCCATTTACCCGGTATATTATGGAACTGGCACTGGCGATGTTGTCCGTGGATTGTGTACAGGCGCACTAAAGCTGCTCGCGGCCTTGTCTGCGCGCTCTGCACCAGTTGCTAAACAAGTTGCAATGTGAATCGTTGATAGCATCAAAAACAATCTGGGATTGCAAGCGGTTCAATAAATTCGAGATCGACTACGATTATTAGTGACTCAAGCACCGTGAGTAGAACCAAAGGCGACTACACTTCCATCAACAGCAACAATGCCAGCCCCGGTCAGTAAAATCATCAGTGAAGCTGCTCAACAACATCCATCTGATTCAATGATTGCAAATCTGGCAATAGGAAGCTGATTACGTTTGTCTCGCAAAAGGTATTAGACGAAACCATAATATATAAACAATGGCTCAATTCAAAGATGTATCCGATCCCGCGTTTGAATGGACATATCTGTGTTGAAAGATCGAAGCAAGCAAAATTACTAACATTACTTGTACGAGGCTAGGGATCCAGACAAGCAAGGGCCAATAGAATTTCAGGTTCATGACACATCTTGGTATTTTCTTCCGTGCGATACATTTTTGGAAATCCAAGGAAAGCTTGTACAAGATGACAATGCTGCATACGGCACCAACAATAAAATCAGATTTGTCAACAATGGCATCATGGCATTTTTCAGCAGCGCACATTATTTCATCGACGGAAGGGAAATCGAAGCAATTCTCGATAATGTCCATGTTGCTACAACAATTCTCGGACTGGCCCGTTACAGTGATGATTATGCAAGGTCTGCTGGCCCGTCTATGATGTTCATCAAAGATACAAGCAACCGTCCTGATCGTGTACAGTATACCATTGGAAACGTCAGAAATGTGACAGGATATGCTGAAACGCCTGATATAACTGCTATCAATCGTAATTTCAATGGTGGATTTGCACAGCGTTGAGTCCAGATTCACTCTAACGGGAATTTTTCATGCACGATTCCATTCTCACACATATTTGGGTTTTGTAGAAACTTTCATAAAGTTATTTTCGGGGCCAAACACAGTCAGGTTAAACAGAAAGGGCTATGCTAATGATGCAATTTGGTGTGATGGTGTCACCATTCCCAATGCAGGAAAAGTTGTGTTATCCAAATTTACACTTTGGATGGTATGAATGAGTCCATCAGTGACCACATACGCACGTTTGTTATGTCTGGTGGAACATCTATAATTTCATTTTTCACGATGACATGACTACAGACTCATACCAAAACGATGCTTGAGGAGGATTCTCATGGCAATTAAGTACTCAACAAGGTATTAGCGCACCACGGTACGTTTATAGCATTTCAAATAGTAGACAATCTGAACACCCAACTGGAAAGTCCAATGATATTTACAAAACAGAGTGACTGAGGTCTTGTTAAGGTTAAACGGTCACCAAGAACCCACCGAAAATATTTTGCTCGACTTTGACAACTATCGAGTCGTTCGTGTGTATCATCGAATGTTGAAATACCTGGACCGAGACCAAAATGTTGACACAGGCTTGGTGATTTCCCAGCATGACTTTCTTACAATGTACCTGATTTATTACTTTAACCTCGAGCATCTAGACCTGGTTAAGCAGTCTGTGGTGGACATGTACTTCAAAGCACATATAGGACAGGTGACAGAGTATAGATGCATTGCTGTAATTCTCTCCGACAAGACTCTGTTGTTACAGGGCTTAAGTAGTCGAATGAGGGTTATTGACGCGCCTGTGGCAATTTATACAATTGTGTCAAGTTCGTAATTGAACCTGTTACATTTATAAATAATAATGTCCTATCATGAAGTGAAGGTTGGTATTAGCCCAAAGCAGAGCGCAATACGAAACGATTGCGGGGTCACATTGAGGCTTTCTCCAGCAAAGTTAACTGGAATTATCCAATGTGGTTGACCCCAAAACAACTTAATCACCTTAATACAGCCAAACAAAAGAACACCTCCATGACATTAAAGTTATCCAAGTCAGAGATGGCACAAATGCAAAACACTGTTGGGATATTTTCATTCCTCGCAGCTATTACACCGCTGTTAGCGGCTGCAGCTCTCGCGGTTGCAAAAGCAGCTGCGTTAGAGGTAGTCGGAACTGTATCCGGGATGGCTCTGAAAAAGGTGGTGGGAGGCCACGTGAAGTTGATGATTATTTACATGGTGGCGCTGCCACTCGATGACGACCACTGTTTTATTCAATGCTGCCATGGCAAACTCGGATGGACGGCCCAATATGCAGACATCTTGTTGTTAAAGCGTTGCATGCACTTGAGCGTTCATCAACGCACGCAAACGCTTATTGATTTTACATTAAAGTACGCTTAATAATATACAAAGTGGCTATTAACATTTACGGAAGCTCAACCGCCCGACGACGCGGCCCTGATGTAAATTTGATCCAGTTTTCCATTAAAGCAGATTTGACTGAGTTTACCAGCTGGGTTGTTGTTGGTGTCGACCTGGGCGAGCTTGCCATTTTTCAAGATCGAACTGGAAAATTGCAAACGTCAAACATGGACATTCAAGATGTTGTTGTGAGGCTGCTAGGCGCCGTCGCGAAAAACCTGGCCTAAATCAGTGAAATCGGGGGAATCAAAGACTCTGGTATGTCGATTGCGTTTATCAAAGACTGTGTTGATGATGCTACAATATGTGGATGAACAGATCGGAAATGTGCCCTCACCAACACGCGTAGTAACTTCATGAGACATCATTATGAGAGTATTAACCAAAGAAGAGGAGGAAAAAACTGACCCCTTAACCTTAACAAATGGTCGACTTGTTTTCGGTTCTCTTGATGATAGACCTAAACATCCCATCTTAAAAGTTCGTGAGTCCGGATCATACTTGTTTATTATAACCGAAAATAATGGAGAGTGGAGTCAAATGGCGATATTGAAAAATGATCAGCGGCATCATAATTTGCTACAGATATCACGTATCAGCAAAACCAAAATTAGTGTACGTTATGAATTTTTCACTACTACAGTATCAACATCATTAGTTACTGGAGATGAAATTCAGTTCGAAGGAATCAACATCTATCCGGAAGGATACTTAACCCTCTTAGGCGTTTGTGTTTAAGATTAGATTTATCATTACATATAAGTGATGGATTCTGACCGCGGTGACCAGGTTGCGGTATTTACTGACGAACTGTAGGATAAGCTGACAGGGGATGCTAACATCGATAGTGATTTTATGCCTCTTGTCGACGAATATCTGCTTCAGAGTGGTGTTACCAGGCCCTTGTATACGCTCAAATATAGTCTACGTGAGGGTAAGATAGAAATTGACCGTTGGGACCACCCTGATGTGCCACTACCAACTCAAGGCCAGCTTGGAGTCATAGTATTAACACATGATAATAATGCCTGATCGTTGACTGCACCACCAGGCATGAAAACACTCAGGGATTATTTCAATAACAATGAAGTAATATGCACCACTGAATCCACCCCAATTAAATTCCCCATTGATTATGTTAAACTGACATTGACTCAACTAAGAAGAGAAAGATTTCGACTGTTATTCAACCAGGACGCACACTTGTACGTGAAACAGTTCTTCTTTCAGACACCAACCAAGGGCATAAGCAATATGATTCTAAGTGAACGCGGTATCATACCCCCAGAAGGCACAATTGCAGGAGACTTAAATATTCCACAGGAAGATATTTTCTATGATTGTATGGCAGTTGTACCAGTAAAAAATGGAAATTGGTTAGAAGTGTGTGTGCGTGTTGCACCTGAACAAGGCATGATTGTTGAGCAATTATACTACGTGATCACATTATTAATAGAAGAATTATAATGGACCCTCTGTGAGAAAATAAGCAAAGCGGAACAACAACTGCGAGATGAAGTCGCCAAGAACACCATGTTGCTCATGAAATACAAACGAATGTGTGTGGTAGTTGATGCTATTTGATCATGACAACCATCATAGGTGCACCAATCAAAATTGTTGTCGGGGCTATATCGATAGTAACCGGTGTCTCTGATGGTGCTAGCAAAATAATTTCGATATGATACATTCACAAATGCGTATCTACTCAGAACTTCTCACGGCAGCACAAAGTAGTCTCCATACAATTAGTAAACTGTACTCGGTATCTATCGAGGATAAAATAATTAGCATGGCCGAGTTCGAAATCGTGCTGGTGGAAATGGAAAACCACTAACATCTACGCGCACAGATATGGAACCGAGGCGTTAGCGACCAAAAACAGGTAATTAATTTACAGAGTGAAAATCAAGTAACTGTTTCCTAGCGTATATTGATCAGTCTGCCAGCATGTTTGCCAGTGCATTAGCCTAACTGCGAAGTAACTTCACTTGTGCGTGCACACTGTGGGAGAGGCTCACCACGGGTTCGCGCACTTGCTTAAATAATGCACTCGTGTGTGATTCGAGGGTCAAATCATGGGGTATAGAAGGCATTGACCTATATCAATAACCAAAATCCAAAATCCCCAATATGACCCTACTCAAGATCATCTCATTAATATGCATCGATGTCAACCATAATCAAGCTCATCTGAGGTCTTGATGATACAAGCTTACATACAAAATCTAATTGAAATCTAATCAAAAATATGACCTCTAGTGTGTTCACAAGCTCTGCCAATCAGATGCAAGATCACTTCATTAATATGTACAAATGTCACTCATAATAAAACTCATCCAAGATCGTTATGATATATGCTTACATTGGAAATCTGATCAAAATCTGACAAGAAATATGACTTCAAGATTACTCAGCCAATCTGAATCAAGATCACCTCATTAATATGTCTAGATATCACTCATAATCGAACTCAACCCAAGGTCTTAATGATGTAAGTTTACATAACAAATCTGATCATAAATGAAGCCTCTAGAGTGTGTGCAAGCAAGTGTTGATGGACTAACAATGGAGGACTCACTACACATAACAGATGACATACAAAAGGCCAGCTCACTTGACCTTTGGCCAGGTGAGCTAAAAACAGATGGCATGTAATTCCTTGAAGTAAGAAAACTCCAGGGAATTGCTTAAAATTATGAAAAGGCACAAAGTAGAAAATATTTGTGAGGCCTCTTGTAACAGCAAGATGACCATGCGTGAATTGAAGCAGTAACTGATGATAGATTCTGGCACCAATCCCTATATCCTAGAGGAAACCACTCTCATCTAACTTCCAGCTTCACAAACAGATGGCTTTTTAGTACTTTTGCTTCTAAAACAAGACAAAAGACATGGTAAAGACATTTTTTGGCTTGGATGGGCTGATTTTGCAAGATATGGATGCTCTCTAATATATTATGATTGGGCATTTGAAGAAATTATACAAGTGTACATAGTTCATCCCTGTATTTACTTAATTATACTGGCCCCATATTGCAGTATTATGCCGATGTGCCATTAAACCCTATACATGTACATTTACATACCCCAAGCAGCTAATACAGCAGAAACAAAATAAACCATATTAACTGTGACCTTGACCTTGAAGATATGAAGCTAACTGTGGTATGAAAAACATCTCCTGAGAATATTTATAGTTTCATCCATTTATCTTGAACAGCTCTGAAGTTATAAAAGAATGGAAACTTTGACTGAAACCTAAAGTACTGACCTGTGACCTTGACAATAGGAGCCCCGATGTGGTATGTGACACCTTCTAGTGATGATGCAAAATTATATCAAGTTTCACCATTTATCTCAAACAGCTCTTAAGATGCAGAAGGGATAGGAAAAAAAAGTGTGACAGAAACTTAATATATTGGACTGTGACCTTGATCTTGAAGATAGAACCCCAAATTTCATATGTGACACACCTTCTAGTGAAGATAAAAAAGTATACCAAGTTACATTCCTTACTCTTAAACTGCTGTAAAGTTTGAGTTGAAAGAAAAGCTACAGATAACTTGAATTATTGTGCTGCTGTTTATCTTTGATGCAGTAGACCACATCAGCTTTTATATACATCCCTGATGTTTTATATCAATGTGGTATATGACATACCTTCTAATAGTGATAAATACATATACCAAGTTTCACACCTTAATCTCAAATGACTTTAAAGTTATACACCAGAAAGGAAAGTGTGATAGAAACTTAAAATAATGACTTGCTACCTTGACTTTGAAAACAAGACCCTCAATGTATTATCTGACATATTCTAATGATGATGTATTAGCATACAAAGTTCCATCCCTTAATCTCAAATGGCTTTAAAGTTATGGAGCCAAAATGAAAGTGTGACAGATGAACAAAACCTGTCTCTGGCAAGTAAAGACAGTATTTAATTCTTCATTTACAGCAATTTTACCACTATCTTCAGGGAACAAAAAACCCAACCAATGTTTTGCAATTTTCTCCCAAATGATGCTAAAAAGTTCCAAACTCGAAACCTAATTAAATGAAATGTATAGTATTCTAACTACAGGTACATAAAATGAATCCAGAGACAAATGAGAATTGGTTGATGATTTTAATGGATTTCTACTGAACACCATATCATAGGCACAATGTTCTCATATATATCTTCCAAGACTAGAAAGGAATGATGAAGTTGATGGAAGAACAATGATACAAACTGACTACAGACCTGTGTACTGATATCCTATAATGACAATAGTAAATATTTAATCTACATGTGTAACAGTGGGGCATTACATGTAATTTTTAACATGCAGTTGATTTTGAGATTTTCACACACCTAGTTTTAATCATACACATCTAAGCATTCATATTTAGCACTTTACTGAACATACATTTAAGCTGAAAACCTGTAAAAAAAAAAAAAAAAAGCAGTAAACATGATCATTTCAGCCATATGAAATTACAGTTTCGAATACTTAATACCACTCTGAAGAGGACTATCTATGGAAAATGGACCGACCAACTCAACTGTATAAACTGTTTATACATCACTATCATCTTCTGAAAAATAATAGATAACTCTATTCAAATTTTGTCACATGGTTTCATACAAAATTGATCTTAAAGAAAGTGCCCTGCAATGGTCCAAGCACTAAATTAACACACAAGTATAAATTTGCTTCTATACAAGTCAAGGCAAAAACTACTTTTTACATTATTTTCTTGTATTGATACCAAATTGGACAGTCATATCTCATGCAAACAATACTTATATTACACATATTACTACAGCTCTCCTCTATTATTATGCCTTTCATTATACAGTGTTTCTATATATAATGCTAAACTGACATGGATCCTGTGACCAAAATTAAACCATTGTACTTGAATTGGCATATCAAATGTATGACAATACTGACTGTAAGAAAACAACATGAAGCTTTAGTATTGAATCTTTATTACCTGTTTAAAATATTATTTTTTGACAAATTAAATTCGCAAAATACCATGAAGTAAAAAAATGTTTAATTGACATAAACTAAAATTAGTTTTATACAATTGACCGGTGTTTTATTCCACCCGCCCACCCCACCCAAGCAATTAGTACATTTTCGATCATTCTCGCTATGCTGTGATTTGGTACATAATGCAGTTGGCAGTTTATTCCTCCAGACATACAATCATCAAAATTGTGATCATTCTTGCTATACAGTGGTTCAGAACATGACACAGTCAGCAGTTGAGGACCCCATCTGTCACATTATAATGAGCGAGAGCTGTAATTCATTCAAGACACTCAACAAACAAGATACTGTACAGAATATTTCAATTATGGTATCTTCTAAAAAGTACACTCATTAATCAAAAGCAAGTCCTGGCCCATAACTTACATCTTTTTTTTATCTTGGATGTAATATCAGTTGAATATGAATGAAGAGGTATCAAATGTACAGTGCTAAACAACTCGACTGCAATAGCTGAATTAGCGAAATATCATCGCATACTAGAATTTTAATTTCATTTGACATGATGAACCTTTCATCCTTTGACAAATTTCACACTTTATGTGCTCTTATGACAGTTACAGTTTTTTCATCACATTATGTTCTCTTTATCATTTTCACTATTTTTCTGCCTCATCATCCAAATGTAAAAGATATTAGTAAATTATTCATAATGGTTTGTTTTCATGACCGACTTCTTTTCAAATGAAAATCTTGAAAGATATCTGATGTCATATGTTTTAGGTAAGTTAATTTTCAAGTACCGGCCCCAAAATTATATAAAATCATTCTCACTCTTAAACTCAGACTCAATACATAGTTCTGATGTCCAATTTGCTAACTTAAAAATCATCAATCAATCAGACCCCAGAGTCTCTAAACAAAATTTTGAGCAAGAAATGCAAGTTTAGACTCAAAACCCTTAAATCAGATATTATGCTTGCAGAAAATCTATGTAATTGAAATTTTGTATGCTGCTAGAGGAACCAAAGTTTAGAAAATCCTGAAACTTCTTTGAATCTAACTTCACTCTAATCAAAGTCACAAAACATCAAAGTTTTTGGACTTTGCATCTGAGCTTGAGTTTTATACTCAAAATGTTTTGAAGACAATAGGGCCAGACAGGTGTCTTAGTCTATGCATGTGCATGTTGTTATATAATATTAAGTGCCAGGTTAATTAAAAATTTTCATGGTATTTCTGTACATGCAACCTATGAGGTGTTTTCCAAAACAGAGTTAGACAGTTCATCTTGCCACTTAATGTTAGGAAATCTAAAATCCAATTAACATAATGTAAGTAGTCTATGCTTAGCCTGTAGTAAAATAAAACAGTAGCTGATAATAAATTCTAGTGTAAAAATTGGAACAAATGTACACCATGAAATCACCATTTTTTGTGGAGTAGCAATTTTCATAGATTTTGTACCTGTCTCAAACCACAATGTTAAAGACCCAATGAACAAGGACCCTTCTGTGGAAACAATAGAACCCTTTTGCAAATCCATGATTTTAAATACTAACAAAAATGTAATTTTTTGTAAGCCACAAAAATTGATACCCACAAAAAAAAAAGGAATTCAAAGTAAATGCTACATAACACTAACAAATTTAAACAAAGAAGAAAACCCAAAGGAGTATAAATTACATGAATATAGCAAATAAGACCATGTATTTGACCAACAGCACACATAAAGTTATTAATATATCCTAAACTGTGTCTTGTCTATTCATAAACGAGGACCATTTACATGTAGTGGATAAGGACATGGACACTCCCAAAATGGAAAAATGATGCTAACATTGTTTCAAGGCAAACAGGATGGATAACTTTCACAACTTTTTCAAAATTTAACAATACAGTCACACCTTGGTACCTCAAACATCAACTGCTCAAATACTTTGCACCACCTGAATGACTCGCTCAGAAACATTGTTAAACATTCTTTTGTCTGAGATATATAAGATTTATTTTTAAAAATGTGTAACACTTGTGGATGGAATATTAGTTCTGAACTATATAGTACATTCTTGAAAAACAATTACTGTATCATTAAAAATGCCACTGATAGTTTTTTTTCAGTGCCAATTCCAAATAAAGAGAAAATATAGGAACTGGAATTTTCTGTCTGTTTCATGTACACTCAAGTGCCTCAATTGTTTCAATTTTTAAGGTGACAGACTGTAATATGTTGCTAGTGCTCCCCTGAAAATGTTCAATAAAAGTACAAACACCATCTTCTTCCACTTTTTGAAGTGTCTTCCACTCTGTCACATAGTGTCTATATTTAGCACAGGTAGTTTCCTGAATCAGATTGTCTGCAATATGTACCATCCATACTCGTGTTTAAGCCAATACCAACTGCAAACTGCATAGACCCAGATCTGCCATCGCATAATGCACCAGCAGACCTGGGTCTATGCAGTTTGTAAAGACTAATCAGTAGAACAAACAACATAGAACCTGATCCGCCGGTGCATTATGCAATGGCCAATCAGGGTCTATGTTGTTTGCATTTGGACCCGGTTTATATGTGAGTATATGGTCAGTGGCCATATATTTTAACATGGCAGGTCACAGAAATGAATTTAGTGCTGAAACAAAAACAAACCATTGTATCTATGATTCAGGAGGGATATAAATCTGTACAAATTGCACAAGTACTAGGAATTCATCACTCTACAATTTGCAAATTTGTTAAAAGATTTTGCGCGAGGAGTAATGTGCAAAAAATAAAGAAAAAAAACCTCTGGAAGATAGACAGTCATCTCAAAATGGGGCAGGAACAATCTTTCACTGATTGTAAAAGTGAACTGTAGGAAGTTGTTGCTGGAAATAACCAATATACTAAAATGTGTCGGTGTCTCAAAGTGTATCTTGGAGAACTATCCAGCTACATTTGCATTCTCTGGAATTTTTTACAAAGAACTGTCAAAAAGTAGGTGAGATGAAGTAAATAGGAAAAAACATTTTGCATAATGCAGGGGAATGATTACAGGGAGTGTTGAGCATGATTGGAATAAAGTATTATTTACTGATGATATGATGATGATTGTCATGAAACCTGATGGAAAGGTTAAAGTGTGGAGAAAGAACAGCAAGAAATGGAAAGGGAACTGTCTTGCATACCTCAGCTTTGGTCTTGGCAGAGAGCTTAAGTTGATGATGTGGGGTTGTTTAACCTTTTTTTGGTGTGGGTAATCTTGCCTTTGTAAATGGTAATATGAACAGTGCCAAGTATATTGACACACTTTCAAATTATGGCCTGTTTTTGAAAAGTATTTCCCCAACTAACTGTGGCTGTACCAAGATGAGAATCCACCTGTGCATCGGTCTAGAGACAAAGACAAATAGAAATGGAGGAATAATATTCCACAACTAATGTGATCTGCTGAGAGTCCTGACCTTAATCCAACAGAAAATGTTTGGCTAGTGTTGAAAAATGATGTAAAAATGAACAAAGAAAATATCAGAACTCTGGAAGATCTGAAAAACCAACTCCTTCACACCTGGGAAAATTTGCCATTTCTTTTTATGTTCAGAGAATGTTATCAGTCATTACCAAAGCGCTGTAGACAAATACTGCTTTCAAAAGGTCACATTACAAAATACTGAGGATGTATAGTCAGCTTAAGGTAAAAGTGTACTCATCATTTATGAGACATCATTCACAAAACATGCATGATGTTCTGATGTTAAAAATTGAAACAGTTATGGCAGCTGAGTGTAGATGAACTTTCAAGCATCGAGATAAATCAGCAATTATAAGCTGATTATAAAACAGAAATTATAAACTGATTATAAACCACAAATTATACACTGATTTAAAAGACTGCAGAATTGGCAGAAAGGCCAAAGCATATACTGAGAACTTATGTAAAAGATTTCTCTGATAAGGAGAAAATAAGGTACATTAGCTCCAAGGGGTCCAAATGCAAAACCAAGTGCACCAACCATGTCACAAAATGGTCATGTTGTTAACCTGTGTTAATGGTTAACATAGATTGTTTAAAAAATATGTCTAAGAAGTTCTGGCCTGGACAGCATACAACTCTGAACTTGAGTCTGAGATTGAGTTTCAATATAAGCCAATCAGAAACAACTTTTCAAAACTAACATCATGTGTGACTGGTTGAGAGAAAATCTCAAGCTAAAGAGTTGTATGATTTCCAGGTGTGGCTTACAATACTTCACACTACCATTGTAGTTTGCAACATAATTAAGTAACTATCAAACACAGCATATGTAATAGTTTTCTCTAACGAGTTAAGACTATTCTCAAAGTAAAATACAAATGTTTCATGAATTTTGAGACTTTGTGAAACTTGTACCCTTTTTCAAAATATACACATGGAAATGGAAAAGTGGCGCAAGTTTTAAAAATGTTGTAAAAAGAAATCTCAGCTTTGGCTTAGATTTGCAAAAATTCATCATGGTCATGGAATTAATGGAATCGTCCTGATGTGTGAGCAAGATGGGGAAATCTAACCTGAGTGAATCAGATAATGTGTCAAAAAAAGCCTTGCCAAGTCCCTGGTGCAAATATTACTTCTTGAGGGCTAAATTTCGCTATCCTGTCCACACACTTGGGGAAGATTCTTTTCTCAAGCACCATGTATTCCTTTTTCTTTTGCAGAATCAATGCAGAAATATCAACAGTTGATATACAATTTGCACGTTACAAAAATGTGTATCGATGACATCAAGTAAATGATGCTGCAATGGTAGTGAGTGAACTTTTCTACCCTTAGGGAAAAACAATTATTTTAGCCCACAGAAAAACCCCAAGATAACAGTCTGTCCAGTGGGCAAAATAATCAATTTATAATATGAAATCAGCTATATTGATCCTGATTATATTTTGAAATATGCAATTTAGCCATTTTTAAACATAAATACACCATATGGGTGTCTAAAACTTAAGAACATTAATACATACAACACATGATACAGACCTATTCTATAACAACATTTCTAATAGTGAAAGTAGGTCACACATATCAGCCACATTTCAAAATTAGGACTAGATTGCTGCATGAATATTTCAAAAGTTAATATGAAATTATCTAAAAAGTACTAGTATTATAATAAATAGAAAACTATGTGAAAAATGGAAAGAATTTTTCTTATTACTAAGGAATGCAGATAACAGTACATGAAAGATTTTGTATTATTATAAAAATTTACAAAAAGACAAAAGTACAACAAAGTTTTACATAAGTTAAAAAGAACAAGAATTAGAACAAATTTTAATTAAATCACATTGTATATCATGGTATATAGAAGTATATATTACCTTCACAATATCAAAGCACATGCAATAAATGTCAACAATGCATTTACTGTCACCCTTAAGGGTGCTGAAATAAAATTTGATCTGAATAGTCTTATCATCTATGCGTTATTGTTGGATGATCTGCAAGATTATTAGGTTGATACCCAAACCTGTCCTCCCTATATGGGTGCTAAAAAACCTAGTACATAGTCAAAAACAAAAAACAAAAACATTGTGCATGAATATCATGAACTTACTTAGGCTGCAAACAGTTCACAATTAACACTACATTCCTCTAGGAATATATGTTTTAACTCTAGACATGATAATTAACATTCAGAACTCAAAGATATATATTTTGAAGCAAACAGCAGGGAAATGGAATGGCTTCAAGTATGGCATTAAATAAGCAGTAAAGTGGTTACATAAAAGACTGAAAAACAGCTTTGTATAAAAACTGCTTCAAAAGCTAGGGAACAAACACAATATATAAATCAACATCTATATAAAGAGTAATTTAACAGCTTTTTATTTTACTTACTCATTACTCATTCCTGCTGCTAGTCAACTATGATTCTGTACAATGTCAACTGGGGAAAAATGTCTTCAATTAATGTAATTAAGGCAATCTAGCCTAAGTGTCATCAAAATTTCCCCTCAATCTGAGATGTTAATGTATCACAGATGTAATACTCTCCCCTCAATCTGAGATGTTAATGTATCACAGATGTAATACTTTCCCCTCAATCTGAGATGTTAATGTATCACAGATGTAATACTTTCCCCTCAATCTGAGATGTTAATGTATCACAGATGTAATACTTTCCCCTCAATCTGAGATGTTAATGTATCACAGATGTAATACTCTCCCCTCAATCTGAGATGTTAATGTATCACAGATGTAATACTTTCCCCTCAATCTGAGATGTTAATGTATCACAGATGTAATACTTTCCCCTCAATCTGAGATGTTAATGTATCACAGATGTAATACTTTCCCCTCAATCTGAGATGTTAATGTATCACAGATGTAATACTCTTAACATAATTTATTATAAATTTATAATAGAGGTAGAAAAAAAACATTAAAAGGAATAAAATATAAAATTCACTTTATTTAAAAGCTTAATTAAGTATTTTTTTTTCTCTGTAAACCTCCTAAGAATACTGTACATTACAATGTCTTTGCTTCATTGTATTTTCTCTAAATTTTTAATTGCAACTTAACTTGCAATGTAAATATTTCATGAATAAAAGATGACTACTATTATATTATCTTAAATTTTTTTCAGTGACATATATTTGTAAAATATATACTGCTCTTGCTAAATCACAATAATGTTATGACTTTGAAAAATTGTGATTTACGGTAATATAAAAACTCTTTATAGAAGAATTTTAAATGTTAGGACTTTAATCTGCAGTGATTGCTAAATTTGTACTGCTAATTTATTAATCTAAATCTGATGAAGAAATCTGTCATAAAAATTCATTCAACTCCCAATCTTACTCTAAGATATTGTGACCAATCAAAAGACTCAATTTTTAAATGTCAGTTAAGATTTCAAGGTCTGCAATAACATTTCTTACTTGAAATGTTGATTAATGTTTTACGTCAGAGAAGCTTGAGTCTTGAAAAATTATTTTTTCACTAATCCAACCTTGAAGGATCTTTAATCTTAATCTGTAGTAAAGAATACCAGCCACTTATACATACAGTATATACTTGCGTATAAGCTTGGTCCAAATGCAAACAACATAGACCCTGATCTGCCATCGCATAATGCGCTGGCAGATCAGGGTCTATATTGTTTGTTCTATTGATTAGTCCTTACAAACTGCATAGACCCAGATCTGCCAGCGCATTATGCGGCGGTAGATCTGGGTCTATGCAGTTTGCAACTGGTATTAGATTGTACATGAGTATATACAGTAACTTGCATTATCAAATGACTGAGCTATTTAGCTTAATATACCCATATCATAATTTTTACATATGAAATGCCTATAATAATACCTCATAACATCACAAATGATGTCATGACATCATGCAAAGCAAATGCATAACAACCAAGGCATCCAAATGCATAACAACCAAGGCATGTATTTGAAGTAATTCATTAATTTATGGTTTCATCGATTAAAATCAGTGCATTTCATCATGTGATAAATCAAAACCAACATTTGTGCTCATTTCAAATTAAATTTGTAATACTTGTCAAATAATTTCAATCTTTCGCTTGCAAAGGCTTGCAAAAGATAGAAATTATTCAACTCATTTCATAGATTTCATTTGAAATGAGCACTTATGTAAGATCCACTATTTATTTACAACCTAAAGGATTTGTGAAAAGCAACAAATAACATTTACTACCTGTTGCGCACTCACAGCTAGTGCTGTTTTGCAAAGTTTCTTTGAAGAAATTTAAGTTCAAAACCAAAGTTATATAAGGATTTTGCAGAATGCTATATCTAAATGCAATACTCCTGTTACCTTTTTCCTACTACAGTCAAACCTGTCAATAGCGGCCACTCATGGGAAAAGGCAAAACTGGCTATGGCCGTTGCACACTGGTGACTGCTGTACAAAGGTTCACCTTTTAAAATGGCTTTTTAACAAATACCATGCACCGATTATCATCATCATCATCATTATTATTATTATTATTACATTAACAAGATTGTTTTACGTGCTCTGTACAACAAAATCATAATTACGGGTATATATTGTTCTCTCCCAAATTATGTTACACACAAGATTACTGTATCCTTCTCACTTTAATTCATCCTATAAATTAAATCATCACAGACTCAAAATATACACTGATCTTAGTTTCTTCACGCTATAAAAACAATATCTGGATTAGTCAGTTGTTCAACTCGCCAAGATCAAAAGACAGTCGGCTTATGTGAGAAGCCTGTGATGAAAATCAAAAGAAGCCATATATAGCTATTCAATGTGACCCATGAACCAAAACTTCACATGCCTTTACAGACACATTTTGAATACTGAATTACCAATGACCCTAATGAAAAGGGATGTAACTCGTATCTCTTCTCAAAGATGAACTTTTTTCTTCAGAGCTAGCTTTAATTCACAGGCCAATAGATGAAGATATATAACTATACCGGTAACACTGACACAAAAGGTGACCTCCATTTCTGCTGCAATAACACAACTACTTTTCCCACCATCTAGCAAATGAATTGTTTTGACCCTCTACCCTAATGATAAAAAAACTGCTGAGCTTTCGAATTTTGACATATTGACACCTTTGAGTCACATTGTCAATGTGACTGGAGTTATGGGCACAAGCAAGATAATAAATGTTTGTACATCAATTCACATGATATTCCTTTATCTAAACAATGCCTTCCTCATGAAGCAAAAATTCAATTTGCATAGACTGAACGGTCAATTTAGATACACTCTAGTGACCACTTAAGGCAAGGAAAAACCTTTGCCTGATTAGGAAACACCTGGCCGCTGACCATGGAAAGCAGGTGACTGTTACATACAGGACATTTATATAGGAAATTTGCCGGGGAAATTAGAATGGCCATTGTGAACAGGTGACTGCTGAGTAAAGGTGACCGTTAGGACAGGTTTGACTGTACCTAATAATTTTTTCATACCTTATCAATTAAGTTTGTCCCTTCAAAATCTCTGTTTGATTGTCAATCAAATGCAATATCATTTGGGGGGGGGGACAAAGATTTGGGGTAGAAAATGGAAATCTTTACTATGTTCACTCACTGAAAAGCAGCAAAAAAGATAAATACATTCCATCTGATAACTCTAGAAAAACTACATTTGATAGTACATATATATCCAGCATAACATACTTTGCACACATAAACTCATATAAGTTAAGATGAAATCAATAATGGAAAAGTTATGATACTAGTCACAAATATATACTGGAAACACAATTTATAACCATTGCAATTTATAAGAATATAAATTAATAAAAGCAGCCTCAAATGATTTCTGAAAATAGTTTTAAAAAATACAAATAAAACTAAAGCACTTTTCCTCCTCCAGTGAAATAAATTAGAGCTTGGAAATAAGCAAATAATGATATTTCTGATTAATTGGTATGAAAATCATATAATTGCTTGTTGATGGTGCTTCTGTTTCAATAGTATCTTGACAATTTATATATACCTTGATTATAATTTTCCTTGTCATTCTTTTTAAAGCATACCCAGGGTAAACTACAATGAAGATGAAGAAATATGTGCCTGATCCAGAAAGGTCGTATTCGCAGTTTTCATGGAGAAGGAAATGTAATTATTTTAATACTGTAACAATAGATATGCACATAAATTATCTGTAACTGATACAATATATTTTCAAGATGAAAAATAAACAAAATTATGAAAAACAAAGCAAGAGGTATCTTTTTATCAGAAAAACTCAGTTTCTATGGTTTTTTACTATAAAGAAAGCATATTCTAATTGATAGATGGACTTAACGACTACAAATATTAATTTGGTTTACAAAGCAGAAAATTATCAAAGGTTTTCCAAACTGATTAAAAGTTGAACACTTTCCTGCAATATTTAAACATGTTTCAATGGCAAGAATTAGCAAATATTCGATCATGATTTAAAAAGAAACAGCAACAAGTTTCTTATACATGTTACCATCCAAATAAAGTAAATTTGGAACATAATGCAGCGAGGTGGGGGTCATTAAAAACATCTACTACTATACTTCGAACAAAATTACTATGTTTTAATAGTTTTTACTTTTTGCATAGGACTTTTATGACCATTTTGTGTTAAAAGCAATTATAATAAGGAAAAAAATGTATTTTTCATGCCATATATGTTTCAACTATTAATTGCATTTGCTAATATTGAGGCAATTTGTCTATAGTCCTGCGAGTATGCATGGACTTAATTTGACAACAGTGAGTACAGTACACATAATTTTGTGTGTGCTATATTGTTTGTGGACTTTGTTGGAAAATTGCATTGACAAAATGACATGGCTGCAAATGCACCTTTTTAGGAAATTTGACTAACAAACAGTGATAGCACTGCAGAAAAAAATAAGTCAAAATTTGTTGACATCTGGAAAAGCTGCAAAATAGTAAGTTGATTTTAAGTACTCTTTAATAATGTTAAGATAATAACTGAGTTGTACTATAATAACAGGATTTCAGGGTAACATAATGAGAAATTTGGCATAAGCTTACCTGAAATACACTCATAAAAACTACAAAGACACCAGAGATCCTTAAATTCTAATGGCTCTTGCCAGACATTTTTTCCCAAATATTAATGTGGCGGCCACATATTTGTGATATTCAATATAAAAACATTCAAAGGAGATATAACAAGTTGTGACAAAGAAAATACTGATATACCTAATTACTAAATTTACCTGAAAATGTGTCATTTTTGGTTCTGGATTTGCTGCTACTTTAGTATTAATATTATCCTTCCATGATTTGTTTCCTTTCAAACTAATTATTTATAAAACATAATTTTTTCTTTCAGAAAACTATACCATAGTATTTCACCCAACAACAGTATTTTATTCCACTCTACTGTTTTAAAAAATTAATTATTAACTGACAACAAGCTGCCAAACTACCTGGAAAATATGTAACACATAATTAATGGGCAACTTTGGTAAAGTCAGATGATGGAGTTTTATTTGATCAGGTCCCCAAATAAGTCTTGGAGGATGATAATAAAAGTTAGTTCTCATTGCTAGTATCTTTTTCTCTTATTCAGGCCTAGTCTTCACATACCTTGCAGTGTGAGGGAGTAATGTAATTCAGGCCTAGTCTTCACATACCTCGCAGTGTGAGGGAGTAATGTAATTCAGGCCTAGTCTTCACATACCTTGCAGTGTGAGGGAGTAATGTAATTCAGGCCTAGTCTTCACATACCTCGCAGAGTGAGGGAGTAATGTAATTCAGGCCTAGTCTTCACATACCTCACAGAGTGAGGGAGTAATGTAATTCAGGCCTAGTCTTCACATACCTCGCAGAGTGAGGGAGTAATGTAATTCAGGCCTAGTCTTCACATACCTCACAGAGTGAGGGAGTAATGTAATTCAGGCCTAGTCTTCACATACCTCGCAGAGTGAGGGAGTAATGTAATTCAGGCCTAGTCTTCACATACCTCACAGAGTGAGGGAGTAATGTAATTCAGGCCTAGTCTTCACATACCTCGCAGAGTGAGAGAGTAATGTAATTCAGGCCTAGTCTTCACATACCTTGCAGTGTAAGGGAGTAATGTAATTCAGGCCTAGTCTTCAAATACCTCGCAGTGTGAGGGAGTAATGTAATGTCTGCAGCAGAGACCCTGGGGCAATCATTCGATTATAGGGCTTCTTACAACTCCAGCAGATAAACTTTCACACCTCTACTGTTTTGTGTTTTGTGGTTATAGTGTGTTTAAACAAATGGGAAAACATAATGACCAAACACGATTAGTCGACAACAAATCTATTAGCTATCCAACAAAGAAACAATGTAGTCACCTTTGAATCAGCTTAGTCAGCAACATATTTATTGATGGATTAAGAAACAATTTGTACATTAGACCTAGTGACTTTTAAATTGTACTTCGTTAAAGTGTTTATTTGGCATTATAATTGATAAACAAATCAAAGTTGATATAATGATATTTGAGAACTCCTATGAATGATGTCTGGTTGCTCCGAGAATGTGGTGGTCAAAATCTTTGACCTACTGGACATGTCCAGTAAATATAGGTATTTGAGAATCTCTGAAAGACACAGTCATTTATACAGTACATGGGTTACTTTTCATTTTTACACCTATGTGTTCATTCCAAATTATCCGTACAATCGCACATAGAGACACAACACACACACGTCAATAAAACAAGACAAAACTGTAAGCTGCACAGATCCAGATCTACTTGGATTTGTGCACATCACATGATAAATTCTTGAGTTCTGATTGGCTAACAACAGGATTTTGCAGAACAGTATGCATTTACCCTTGAATCTGGGACACCGTACCTGGCTACAGTCATTACACCTAATGCAGTGGTCACTATTGTCACATGCTGACACTATATGACATCACATTTAGTCATCTGAAATACTTAAATTATAAATGCCTTTTCCTTTGGGAAGTGTTCTCCAACAGTGTTTTCTGGTGGCATATAATGCCTTTGCCTTGGACACATACCCACCATGCAATACCATGGGAGAACAGTTCCCATGGGAGCAGGTAATAATAGAATAATAGAGTATTGTAACATAAGCCATTAAATGATGTCTACTAGCTGAAATAGCATTATTACCATATTAATCTCTCTTCACTGCTCACCAAATGCAAACAAACCTGGTAGATTAGGGTCTACATTGTTGTTTCCCAATCATCATATAGAGAATAGAGAGCACAGACTCTGTCAGAGCATTATGTGACAACAGGTCAAGGTCTATGCTGTTTCAGTTGGGTGCACATGATGTACTATCATATATGCTAAGATTGACTCCATCCTCTCAACATTTAAATTTGTTTTCTTCAGAGGTAGCAATTTTTTGAAAATCTGTATATGAGATTAGATTTTCTGAATGTTTTTGCAGATTCTGCTTCTTTTTTTCATCAAAGCTACCGGCCCCGGGTGTCTGAGTGGTCTAAGGCGCTCGCCTTTACAGATCACTGACATCTCACCTCTGTCCGCATGTGTTCGAGTCTCGGTCTCGGCCAACATGGGTATGTGAGAAAGCTTGCCAGTAGCTTCCCGTGGGTCGGTGGTTCTTCCTGGGGTTTTCTCTGGTTATTCCTCCACCAAATATACTGGCCGCCATGTATAGCCCGTCATGTGCTGAAAAATGGTGTTAAACCCATAACAACCAACCAACCAACCAACCAACCAACCATCATCAAAGCTATAGAAACAACAAATTGTGTGTTTGTGTGAATAGCAGAAATGACAATTGGAAAGTTAAATACACTTTTAATGGGGAGGATCTGAAATTATTTAAAAAATAGAATATATAACACAGCAATTTAGATTGAATAAATAACACTGCCATTTTATAATCAAGCCTCCATCTTTGTGAAAAATAAAGTGAATTTAACAGGCATCACATTCAAGCAGGCTTACAGTACCATATTAAACTCAGTTATGTATTAATTTTGTGTCTCCTGTGATTTTTTCTTTTTTTTAGCAATAAATAAAGCCAAGTATTTAGAATGTAATTTCTGTCCTACAGCTTTCCAGAGTCTATATTTTTGCATTCATGAACCAATACTCATACTCTGTCGACCTGTAATCTTCCTACATTCACCATGCATGAATCAATACTTTTTGCAGCTGTGCAATATTTAGTAGACATTTATTTAAGAGTTTAATGGTTGTTTTTTTTCCGTGTTTATTGTGATATAAACTATCAGCTGCCAAATCATACAGCAAAAAAGCTCGAAAGGCATTATGTAAACTGTGTAATTGGGCAGCTGACAGTTTATAGCATGATAAATCAGAAACAAGAGTGCCTTGAAAGGACTGCCACTCTAATGGCCTTAAAGAATTTCTAGGAATCCAAGATAAGACTGTTTTTTTCTTGAAGAGTACTCTGAAACCATCTATGGTATTCTTGAGTGATAACAAGATTTTCAAGATGGCCACCATGGTGAAAACCCAGTGTTAATATAATTATCCATTCAGGAGGAGTAGTGAGAAGAAGACATTCAGGGCCACCATAGTGGCCCTATTGATCGGCACCATCTTTATTTAAGACCAACAAGACATATTAATAAGAAGTCTTTTGGTGAAAATCACATGTCAGTATGATCATCCATTCAGGAGGAGCAGTTATTATGATATTTTAAAGATGGCCTTCATGCTGGCCATATTGGATGTAAGATCTGCACCATTTTCATTTATGACCAACTAGATATCATAAGAAGTCATAAGAAGCCTTTTGGTGAAAACCCCATATTGATATAATTATCCATTCAGAAGGAGTAGTGATAAGAAGATTTTCAAAATGGGTGGCCCTATTGGATAACAGACTGGCATCATTTTCATTCACAACCAAGTCACCGTAAGAAGTTTCTTGGTGAAAACCCAATGCCAATATGACTTTCCGTTTAGGTGGAATAACAAGATATTCAAGAGCAACTAGATATCATAAAAAGTACTTTGGTGAAACCCCCATGATGCTATGACTATCCTTTCATCCATTGATAACAAGATTTTCAATATGGTTGCCATGGTGGCTCTACTGATGTCAGATTGTCGCTACTGTCATATAATAATCAAATAGATATTACAAGAAGTCTCTTGGAAAAAAAACAATGTTGATATGAACATACATCCAGGAGGAGGAGAAGCAATAACATAATTTGAATGACTGAGCAGTATTATTTTCATTTATGACCAAATAGACCTTGAGATGAATGTTTGTGTAGAGTTTCGTGGCAGGCCTCTAAGTTGTGAGTAGCGATATCAAACTTGTGCTAATGGATGGATAGAGAATGGACAACAGGACATGTCATAAGCTCTTCTAGTCTATGACCAGTAGAGCTACAAACAACATTAAATTCTTATGATTGCAATTGTAAACAAATTTTACTTTTGTCCTTGATTCAGTTGTTTTTTATGTTTTCCTTTTCTGACCTTTAAATATCCTGATGTATAAAAATATTTTCCCTTTTTTGAATGTTATTTTAGCATTAAAGAAATTCTGCAAGCCTTTACACTAATTGATCGTCCTGAATGAAAAGTCAGAACCTTGTTGACACTCTTCTTTAAAAAAAAAACAATCATGAAGCCAATTTTCAGTCAGTTGTTCCGTTGAAATTCTATGCGATATTTCTCTTTAGGGGCCTTGTCAGATCAATCCAAATCTTGGAAACTTTATCAACTCTGGTCAACATTCAAGCCTAAAATGTCTCTTGGATATATCTTCAGATAATGGATTTTCGTAGATGAAAATATAACAAAAATCTAAAAAAACTGTCAAAGTAACTTTGCTGGCTCCCTGTGTTGTGCACAGAGAAGAGAGATAAAGATTTTCCCACGCAATCCAGTTACTGTACTGAACTGAGCCAGGACCACGATGTACCTCAGTCATTTAGGAGACATCTTCAAAAATATTCTGGAACACCCATGAAGTAGAGTTCTGATTATTAACTGGATTTTCATAGATGAAAATATAACACAAATCTAAATAAAACTGTCAGAGTAACTTTGCTGGCTCCATGTATTTCATAAAGACAGAGTTCTACGATTTTCCATGGCATTCCAATTGGTGTTTTCGAACTCAGCATATCAGTGAAGCTTAAGTTTTGAGTTTGTTAGCCCAGCAACTTCAAAAGCTCTCTCCCCTCCCCACTTTCTGTCTCCCTCTAACTCTCTCTCTCAAACACACACACACAAAGGCATGAACAAAACTTCGAATATTCAAGGTAACAGTGAAATACTTCAGTCTGCAGTGAGTGAACATGACTTTACAAAACTTTCCCAGTGTCCTGATTAGCCATGTTCATACCATCAATGCACATTTGATATGATTTACTTAAGATGAATATATGTGTTTGAATCACAGACTATCCTTTTTTTAGTGTTAATTTCCGTTAGTTGGTCACATAACTCTATTTTAGCACTAAACAGCAGTTCATCTAACAGTTTATTCAGAAGTTTTAACAGCTAATCAAGGTCACAGGATGGCATTTCAACCAATTCAATTACCTGTTACAAAAAATATTCACATTAATGTAATTATACTTGGTTGCAGCAAATGCCACATGATCTAATTCTCCTTTTGACCCCTAAAACGGTTTCTTTTCTCATGTAAAGAAAACTGAAAAAGCCATATTGAACCTACTGTAGGGGCACATGTTTTGTTTTCTGCATATACAAAACAGCATTGTGATACTACCTTCCAATTTATGTACAAAACATAATATTTGCATGGTATGTTCATTTTGTAATACTCCTAAACAGTAACAATCCTAAACATGTATTTCAGATATGCAAAGTAATACATTTGCTATAATTCAATTTTAGTTAAAATAAATGTTTTAATCTTTTTGTTCCCTGGTTTAAGATTTAAACTATATCCCATATTTACAGGTGAAAGGTTGCTCTCAAGTACTTTTCCCAGAAAATATACCTGATATTGTAAAGCATGTTACAAGACGATTTTATCTGGAAGGCATTTCAATGCTGACACAGAGCAATATTCAACACACATATGATACATTATATGCATAAAATATTAATTACAAACATGAAACCTATCATAATATTGTACAAATCCTCTTCTTCTTGCGGCTCTCTTTTTCTTGAGGGCTATACTTGGCCTGAAATCTTCTGCAAAAGAAAAAACAATCAATTCATCAACTGACCATACTAGATATAAAATGCAAGTGGTCACTCACCATCAATCCCCTCAGTATAATGATGCCCCTATTATAATGTGGGTATTGTACACATTATACAGTGGTCCATCATTATCAAGTCACTCAGTATAATGCTGCCACCATTATAACATGGATATGGTACACATTATACAGTGGTCCATTATTATCAAGTCACTCAGTATAATGCTGCCACCATTATAACATGGATATGGTACACATTATACAGTGGTCCATCATTATCAAGTCACTCAGTAGATTGCTGCCACCTTTATAACATGGATATGGTACACATTATACAGTGGTCAATCATTATCAAGTCACTCAGTAGATTGCTGCCACCATTATAACATGGATATGGTACACATTATACAGTGGTCCCTTACTATAAAATCACTCAGTATAATACTGCTACTCTTATAACATGGATATGGTACACATTACACAGTTGTCTCTCACTAAAAAAGCATTTCAGTATAATGCTACCACCATTATAACATGGATATGGTACACATTATACAGTGGTCCCTCACTATAAAATCACTCAGTATAATACTGCTACTCTTATAACATGGATATGGTACACATTATACAGTGGTCCCTTGCTATAAAGTCATTCAGTATAATGCTGCCACTCTTATAACATGGATATGGTACACATTATACAGTGGTCCCTTGCTATAAAGTCATTCAGTATAATGCTGCCACTCTTATAAAATGGATATGGTACACATTATACAGTGGTCCCTCACAATAAAGCCATTCAGTATAATGCTGTCACTCTTATAACACAGGTATGGCAATGGATCCCATTTAATTGGTTAAAAGTTTTTGTATCACTGCTACTTAATTTACTTCACCAAATTTTATTTCCTGGCTAAAGTAAACCAATTATGATGTAATATTACATTATTCAGGAATCTAAATTTGCAATTTTATGCACTAATATGTCACACTTTAATTAGAACAAGCCTCATTATAGGGCTCCCTCACTTATAACCCATGTCATATTTGTGGTTGCTCCATGAACTGCATTATAAAGGTGTTCTCTACTCATTATTCAATCACCATCAATTTAGCATTCAATAACTTAATTGCACTTTGAAACTGAATATATAACTCATTGTTGTACTTTCTCAAAAGCCTGATGCTGTCAGGAATCTTTAATGCTATATTTCTCGGTGCACTGAACTTGATCTGACATTGCACAGAAGGATCTGAGCCATTCAGATGAAATAAAAAGTACAATGGACAGTGTAGACCCAGATGTGATGGTACCTTATATTATGGCAGATATCAGTCTACACTATTTGCCATTAGGTGTGCATAATGCATACACAAGAGACCCCTTGTTTGTCGTGTCCACCTTTTGTTTAGCTAGAAATAAAAAATCTTGGACACTCACCTAAATCTAAAACAAGAGTCCCCCAAAGGGACTGACACCCTACTGTCTGAAAAGAATTTCCAGGACTTCAAGATGATTTCTTCTCTTTACCTGCTGAGTGCTGAAACCATCTCTGATATTCTTGAGCTATAAGATTTTCAAATTAGCTGCTGTGGCAACTACATGGGCTGTAAGATCAGCACCATTTTCATTTAGGGCAAACTAGACACCACAGGGCTGAGAATTTTTTTTTCATCCACTCGTCCAGGACAAGTGGTTTCAGAAAATTAACTTGTCCCACCTTACTTTTCACTTGTCCCACCTTACTTTTCACTTGTCCCTAATTGGAAATCACGTGCCAAGATCTGATAAGATGTATGCACTTAATCCATAGAAAGAACAAACGAAATAATATACAACATAATTATTTCTTAAAATAATTTAATTTTTCCAAAACATTGGTTGATATACATTTGGCTACTTCAGCTATATATGTTTTAGCTGCTGAATTTGAAAAAATGTCCATGTATATGTCTGCCACCTGCGCCAGCACTAAGCCAGCAGTTGTGTCTGGGTTAAAGTCCTCAAGCTCTGATCCATTTGCTGAAATGTTCATTAGAATTAGTAAACTCTCTTGGTTTAAGGAATTCCCACACTCAGTAGCAGTCTTACATTTTATCCCTCCACTTTCACAAAAATTTTCCTTCTCTGAATCGTCCGTATTACCTTCCTTGTGAAAATAATTTAGCAAACTCATTTTTTCCACAGAGTAAATATCAGCTTGCTTGACAACTACTTCTAAAGTGATCATAACATACTTTTTATCTTTTAAAATATGAATAGAGACAGCTCATTAGTTAGCGTAATTGTTTCGCTGCAAACGCAATATCGCACGTGTAAGTTAATCCTCTGTATCATCAATTTTAAAAAATTAAAGAATTATTTCTGTCATTTAATCAGTTCATAAAAGAAACCAAAACTGATGTCGGTAAAATACCTTTCATTAATTTAATTACACTGACTTGCTGGATTAAAATCAGAGTGAGCCACCTTTGAGGATCAAGTTTAAGTAAACACAATGCAGCAAAGCCACTTCAAATGCTGCTAATTAATCATACCGGCTTTGTTTTGTTTGACGTGTTTTGATTTGCAGATAATTTGGTCTCTTAGCCCAATATGCAGTCAAGCAGTAACAGAACGTGCACATAGGTGAAAGTTATCACTAACCACCTGTAGGTGTTATATAGGATGTAAATGTATACATGGAGAGGGGTAGAATCAAGAATTCAGTACCCCCGGAGGGCATGAATGGCCAAATAAAGGTAGATATAGTGATTAAAGCACAAAAATAATGACTTGCCAATTTTTTTAAAGTAGGAAAATAGCACTTGTCCCAGACCAGCGACTTGGAAAATTTCACTTGCCCAACTTGGAAAATGAATAGTCCGGGACATCGGGCTATGGGATCTGCTCAGCCCTGCACCATTAGAAGACTTTTGGTGAAAACTCCATGCCAATATGACCATCCATTCAGGAGATTTAGTGACAAGATTTTCAATATGTTGATTGTGGCAGCCAAATTGGACATCTTTGGGGGACCATTTTCATTTAGGACCAACAAGATATCATAAGAAGACTTTTTGTGAAATCATCTGTTTATATGTCAAACAAGTCTGGAGGAGTAGCAATACCAAGATTGTCAAGACAACCACCATGGTGGCCACACTGAATATCAGATCAGCATCATTTTCATTCAGGTTTGGTTTTGTTTTGTGGGGTTTAATGCCAATTGTCAGTACATGATAGGGTATACATGGCGATTTTCATTCGGGACCAACTAGATGCCATAAAAGGTCTTCTGGTGAAAACTCCCATGTTAATATGACTTCAGTGTTGCACCTAGAGCATGGGCTTGTGGGTTTTCTGCAATTTTTTGTCCTATGTCCCCCAAATCTTGACCCTGTGCACCGCTATGGGTGTGCTTTTTTGTCAGGAAAAAAAATAAAACAAATATGAATACACTTTTCCGTCGCAGATGTGCATCCACGTCTATGTTGGTACTAGCAATGGCCAAAGTCGCTAAAAGTCATAAAACCTGTAAGATGGCAATGAATATCCATTTTAAAACAACAAATCTGGCAATGAAAACATTCAAGGTTTGTGGTAGTCAGTCAAGATGCTAAAGTATTTGACCTCCACTATTGTAACGTATTTCTGAGGTTAAAGTCACACATATGGCAGTGAAGATTTGATTTATTCTCAGGCTGAATTAATGAAAAAAGGTACTAATTTATGCAAATACACAATTTGTCATTTTATTAACAATTTAATACTTTTAAAAGAAAAGTAATTAAGAAAACATGGGTATTTATTATAATAAATGCTAGTAGATAATGAGTGAACACTAAAGTTAAATGAGAGCAAGATCCGGAAAGGAAAATTCCATGGTGCAGTTAATTTCTGGTTAACCAGATATTCAAACATGTTAATGTTTTCATGAGTTACTTGATCATATGATAAAATGTTTATTGCAATAATGTAAATGTCCAAGGAAAATATGAGAAAGTTAAGGTGGCAAAACTGTTGAAGCAAATAAGATTATCTCATGTTTTTTGGCACTTCTAGTGCATTATGTAGTACAATTTTCCTTTGTCCCTTTAAAATGTTGTGTGTCCCCCAAATCTGGAGGGTGAGGGACACATTGTCCCCTGACCTTGGGATCCTAGGTGCAACACTGTGACTTTTTGTTTAGAAGGAGTAGTGACAAGAAGATTTTCAAGATGGCTGTCATGGTGGCCATATTTTATGTCGTATCAGCACCATTTTCATTCAGGACAAAACAAGATATCATAGTCAGTCTTCTGGTGAAAACCCCATATCGATGTGACTTTCCATGTAGGAGGAGTAGCAATAACAAGAATTTCAAGATTGCTAACATCATGGCCATACCGGATGTCAGATCAGCAGCACTTTCATTTAGCAACAAATAGACATCATAAGAAATTTTCTGGTGAAAACTCAATATTGATATGACTTCTTATCTAGGAGGAGTAGCAATAAGATTTACAAGATGGCTGCTGTAGTGGCTATATTGGATATCAGATCGGCACAATTTTTATTTAAGACCAGCTAGACACTATGAGAAATCTTCTCCTGAAAACCCCATTCTGATATGACTTTCTGTTAAGGTGGAGTGGCAATAACAAGGTTTTCAAGATGGCTGCAGTGCTGGCTATATTGGATGTTAGATCAGCACCATTTTCATTTAGGATCTACTAGACATCATAATAAGTCTTTTAGTGAAAGTCTCATGTTGATATGACCATCCATTCAGGTGGCATAGCAATAACGACTTTCAAGATGGCCACTGTGGTGGCCATATTGGATGTACGAGTGGAACTATTTTCATTTAGGACCCACAAGACATCATAAAAAGTCTTCTGGTAAAAACCTCAGGTTGATATGACTTTCTGTTCTGAAGGAGTAGCGATAACAAGATTTTCAAGATGGCTGCCTGACATCAGATCGGCACCATTGGTCAGATCAGGACCATTTTCATTTAGGACCAACTAGCTATAATAAAAAGTGTTTCAGTGAAAACCCCATTTTGATTTGACCATACATTCATAAGGAGTAATGATAACAAGATTTTTAAGATGGCTGCTGTAGTGTTTATTTTGGATGTCCACACATAACCATTTTCATTTTGGAAGAACTAGTCATCATAAGAGGCCTTCTGGTGAAACCCCATGCCAGTTTGACTTTTTGTTCAGGAGAACTAGTGACAAAAAGATTCTGAAGATGGCTGCCACATCAGATCAGCACCATTTTATTTAGGATCAAGTAGACATCATAAGAAGTCTTTTAGTGAAAGCCCAATGTTGATATGACCATCCATTCAGGAGGAGTAGTGATAACAGGATTTACAAAATGGCTGCTGTAGCAATGATATTGGACGTATGAGCAGCACATTTTCATTTAGGACCAACTAGACCTTGGGATGAAAGTACATGTAAAGTTTCATGGCAGTCCTCCAAGTTGAGTAGGAGGAATAGCGATAACAAACTTGTGCTAACGAATAGAAAGATGCTGAACGGTGGACGACAGACAATAGGTCATTCCACATGCTCTTTTGGTTTATGATCAGTAGAGCTAAAAAATTAACAATGACCGTATTCTAGGGTGTGAACGTACGTGGATGTACAAACAGATGTACAGATGGCTGTATGCATGGAGGGACACACACAGATGCCAGATTGATCACTATGTCAAGATTCTGCTAAGTCATGCTCGACAATAAATATGTTAAGTAAAAAGCTGGTAAGTGAGCAATTTAAGCAGAATCTACAAAAAGTGAGTATGCTAAGACTGTATCTGACTGACAATCTACACTCTGTGAAAATAACAGTCAATATGACTTTATTCAACCTTTGTTTAAGTATCTATCATGCATATATGATGAAATACTATAAAATTATTCCTTTCTTACCTTGTATTATAATTCTCTACTGTCTTTTTTCAGATAATGTGTGGAAACTTTGGTTGTTTCAATATGCCTTCTTATTCAACTAATCTGGTAGTCAAGGAGTTTCAAGGTAATCCTATATGTGTCACTAACAAGGTATTTCTTAAAGCATGAATTTCCTCACCACCCAAACTTTTCTTTGTCAATGAAAGCTAATCTAGCTTACATATTACTGAGCAAAGTAAATGCAGTTATATGATGTTACTGATCACTCTGGATAGCAAACAAGTGTAGGGTATGTAGCATCAAACATGGGTTGAAAATGAACAGAAGTTGAAAAATTCTATCAAGCATAACAAGTACATCTCACTGACCTATTTTGCTCACACAGATCCTCTTTTTGGTACTACAATGTAACACTCATTAAAATGCATCAAAAGCACAAATGTAGATCTAATAGTATTGAAGATATTGGGTAAAATCATCTTGGTGATAAAGTCATCTAAATATAAAACAAGGTCACAGTGACCTAAATTTGGAAAGGTAGTGTAATACAAAAAAAGATGCATATACATTCTGCTAACAAAACCTGTGAATGTAACATGCTTTCTGATTGGTCAAATGCCAAAATTTGCAACAGTAAAACCCACAATATGCTGTTTGAATCTTTGATGTCAATGTGCATCATGACCTTTCTTGTGACGTTGTGTTATTGAGAACTACATTTTTGACAACATTTTCAAACATGTTTGAATGGACAACAAATTTGTACATGAGATCTGATGTTTTTGAGAATGGATTTACTATAGCAAAGATTCCTTTTACTGGTGATATGCAAATCTCAATTTGTGACTGTAAAACCACCTCATTAAACCCTCAAATACACAACTGTTATCTTTAAAATAAAGGTTGGATAAGCAGTGTAAAATATATAGACTGAAATTTCTTGTTTTGTGACATAGTAGCTTGGCTACAGAAAGTAGGTCACAGTAAACTTGTCTGCTTTGATGTGTAGTGCTTGTAAAGGTGATCTCATGTATTAAGCTGGTTGGCTGTAGGGTTTCCAGTGTGAAAGATGTGGGTCAAAAAGCCTTTTGGTATAATAGCTGATAAAGTATCCAAAAAAAATAGGAAAGGGAGTTCAATTTTTGTGGGTGAAATAAGAGTCCAAGATACAGAGGGTGTGACCAACATGTAATGACTACACACACCAATCAATTAACCAACAAACCAACAAACAGACAATTAAGAGTTCAATGTTGTTTACTGTGGTATCAACTGTAAGTTACAGAATCACACAGTAAATAACTCCCTTCAGGCATTATGTAAACTGTGTGATTCAGCAACTGACAGTTTAAACAAAGATAAATGCAGAAAAAAATAACATTAAAGTCTTATAATTGGAATCCTGAACAAATTTAATTTTGTCACTGATTCTGCTTTTTTTTTTAAATCTCTGTTTTCCTTTTCTCAAAATCCTGTCAAATTAGAATATTCTCCCATTTTGTCCACAAGCATTGACAATACTTGATTTTTGTGATTGAAAAATCAGAACCACATTAACAATCTTCAAATTAGCAAGTTGGAAAGAAGAAAGAAGTATTGGTTTACATCAGTCAGTCAGTGTGAGAGAGAGAGAGAGAGAGAGAGAGAACTCAATCAATGCCACAATGTACTAAAAACTCAGATGTACCTAAATCAGAGGGGTCATCTTCCAGTGCTGAAAAAATCGTTGTCAAACACATGCCCAGGGCAAGTGGCTTTAAAAAAAAATCACTTGCCCCGACTTAAAATCCACTTCACTGACAAGGCCATATTTTTTACTGTTATTTTGACACGCACATCCGTTTCAGAAAAATAAGAGTCCCTCGAAGGGACAGATGCTCTACTGGGCAAAAAGAATTTCCTTAAATTCAATATAAGACCATTTCTTCCTTGTAACTTCTGAGTGTTGAAACCATCTCTGATATTCTTCAGCAATATCAAGATTTTCAAATTAGCTGCTGTGGTGGACATATTGGATGTCACATTAGTACCATTTTCATTTAAGTCAGTGTAGACATCATTAGAAGTCTTTTGGTGAAAACCCCATGTCATTATGATCATCCATTCAGAGTGTGTAGTGACAACAGGATTTTCAAGACAGTCACCATGGCAGCCATATTGGATGTATGACTGGCACCATTTTCATTTAGGACAACTAGGTAACATAAGAAGTCTACTGGTGAAAAACCCATGTTGATATAGCCATCCATTACAGAAGAGTAGACATAACAATATTTTCAAAATAGCCACCATTGTGGCCATATTGAGAGTTAGTCATTTTCATTTAGGACCAACTAGACACCATAAGAACTCTTCTAATGAAAATCTCATGTCAAAATGACTTTCAATTTAATAGAAGTAGCAGAAACAAGATTTTCAAGATGGCCACATATTGGACATCAGATCAGCACCATTTCAATTTAGGATCAACAAAACAATATAAGAAATGTTTTAGCGAAAACTCCCTCCAGATATGACCATTTATTCAGGAGAAGTAGTGATAACAAGATTTTCAAACTGGCCACTGTGCCAGCCATATTAGACATCAGATCAGCACCATTTTTATTTAGGATTAACTAGACATCATAAAAAGTCTTCTGGTGAAAACACCATGTAAATATAACTTTCCATTCAGAAGGAGTAGTGATAACAAGATTTGCAAGATGGCTGCTGTGGTGGCCATACTGGATGTTAGATTGGTACCATTTTCATTTTCTACCAACTAGACATGTTAAGAAGTCTATTAGTGTAAACCTCATGTTGATATGACCATCCATTCAGGAGAAGTAGCGATAATAATAACAAGATTTTCAAGATGGCTGATGGGATGGCCATACTGGACGTCAGATCAGCACCATTTTCATTTAGGATCACTAAACATCATAAGAAATCTTCTAGTGAAAACCTCATGCTGATACAGTCATCCATTCAGGATGAGTAGTGATAAAAAGATTTTCAAGATGACCACTGTGTGGCAGTTATATTGGATGCCAGATCTGCACCATTTTCATTTTATAAGCAACTGGACATCATAAGAGGTCTTTTGGTGAAAACCCCATATCAATATGACTTTTTGTTCAGGAGGAGTTGTGATAACAATATTTTCAATATAGCTGCCATGGTGGCCATAAAGGACATCAGATAGGCACCATTTTTTTTTGGGACCAACTAGACATCACAAGAAGTCTTTTAGTGAAAAACCCATGTTAATATGACCATCCATGCAGGAGTAGTAGCAATAATAAGATTTTCAAGATGGTGGCCATATTGGATGTCCAAGCAGCACTATTTTCATTTAGGACCAACTAGACAATGGGATGAATGTGTGTAAAGTTTCATGCCAATATTTAAGTAGTTTTGGAGAAGTAGCAACGTATGGATGGACGACAGACCATCCCATAAGCTCTTCTGGTCTATGACCAGTAGAGCTAATTAAATGGTCAGTCCCTTATACTTGTGATATTGTTCTTGAAACTGAATCCTTGTTCACATTTTGCTGAAGAGAGGCTCACAACTAGCGAGATTTTCAACAATTTCACAATTTCTGTATGCTCAGGTGGTGAATTCTGAATAATTGTGGCATACACCTCTGCTCTTGCAATCTCCAACAGTATGCCTTCAGCTTTGCCTTCAGGTTGATGTACAATCTGTACATTTCGTCACAATCTGTAGAGATGAGTATTCGGGGGGCCTCAGAGTAGTTTCGTTTTCTGAATGCTGCAAAAATCTCAATGTTTCTCTATCAAAGTTGAAAACAGAAATGAAGTTGGCGAGGCATTGGTCTTTTTTTTATATCAACCAGTAAAAACAGTAGCTTCAACTACTGTAATTAGTTCATGTGATAGTATTGTGGATGTGTCACAATTACTGAAAACACTCTCTCTGTATCAAGTGAATCAGCGGCAACCAACTCTTTCCAATACATGGATTCAAATATAATGTTTAATTATATATTGTATAATTATATTTGATAATGTATAATTATCTCAGTTCCTTTAGGGTGAAAAACATTTTGTATTGGGAGCTTTTATAAGTCGCTAAACTAGCTCAGCTATTGTCAAACAATTGCAAAGGTACTGCTCGATACATTTAGCCAGCGATGCATTATCAATTCAGCGTGAGCAAGGGACAGCTTATCATTATTCATGCTGAACAAGTTAGCACTAATTATAGGTAACCAATGAAATATAGAGAACAGAATTAGTGCTGTTTCACATTCATAGATCATGTGCTTCACTTTGTACACACAAAGTTTATCGCTTTTGATACAATTAGGCTGACAATCTTAATAATGTGGAGGGATCTACAGATGGTGCCCCAGGAGGGAGCCGAGTATTCATAATTTACCAGTGTCTTTCAAGAACTTCAAAATAAAAATGTCACATTTTTTCAGCGGGCTCAAAGTTTCTTTCAGGCAAATTAGATAATACTCTTGTTTGGACAGGCCTGAAGGGCAACTCACTTAGAATATGAGAGGGGAGCAATCTAGATTTAAAAGGACCCCCAGGCATTGGGCAATCAGATTTTTTTAGCTCTGTCTTCATAAGTATCTGGGACTGTCCAAGTGGTAGCATTCAGATTATTAACTTTAAAAAAGATGAAAATTCTTTTTTTGATATTTAATGTTTGTTTTCTTCAGCAGTCAACACTGATCATATTTGACTTTTTAGTACACTTCAAGTAAAACATCCACCTTACTACCCATTTATAATAATGGATTAGCTGTTCATATTGATCTAAAACAAGGGGTCTGAAGCTGCAATCTTAACAATGAATCAGTTGTTTGTGTCTTTAACTGCAACAAGACAATTGTAAAGAAAGCTGGACATACGGGAATGAAGGTCAGTCTTGTCAACACTGCATATAAACATTCAGTTAAGAACGATCTGTTAGCAGACATAGTAATATTGAAAGACTCCCGAGTCTTCACTGAGTGCACTGGACTTTGCACAACTTTCCAAGCCTACTAATCCAGATTTAACAAAGTAAATTTGCCCTCAATGCACATTTTATATGATTTAATGTCTGTACTGACTGAAGAGAGCCTGCAGACTTACATTTTTCAATTTATTCGTTTGAAATATGTACAAAAAGATGAATTTAAGACATGCCAACCCTATTCAGACCTTTTCAGTAAGGCAGTCAATATTTTTCTGTAACTTATACCAATTTTCAGTAAGGTATAATGAAATATCATACACTGCAATATTTGTAGACTTAGAAATCATGCATTTGAAAAATTCAGTAATGTAATCTGATGCAGTGAAGGCAACATTACATTCAACTAAAAAGTTTCTAAAGTATACTCAGACCTTTCAAACCCCATGGAGGTCAATGGCTCCTTGCTAGATCTCTCAACTTGATATGATCTTTTGACAATCATCTCTCCTGCTGTGAGCAATACTCAAATTGACATGACATGATGTCCAATAAATGTAATTGCTGCCTTTCATGCTTTTTTCATGGCCAAGAATCTGAATATTCCTTTTTATATTTCTGTGTTGATTGTCTGAACTTTTTAACAGACTGATTGTTTTTTTCGCCTTTAATGTGTTTTCGTTTTCATTTGTTTGATAATATTTCTAGATAATGTTATAATGCAGCTGGCATTTTGTATAAAAAACATAGGCAGACTAAAGTGTCAGAGTTACTCCTGTAAAGTTAATCTGGTTCTCTGACCAACTCCACTGAATCTAATATGAAAATCCAGATCCAGACCAAACCAGGATCAACCAATTTCTGGATTTGATCAAAATTATTTTATTTTGGTTATTATTGGATTTTTGTCCATAATTTAAGGGTCATTTCAGTAAGACTTACAATCAAATCATAAGGTTGCGAGGTCGGGATTTTACAACGTTCGAATAATAAACTACAAAAGATGCCATTTCTTGGTGCTAATTTCCAGTGCTTGGTCGTACAACCCTATTTTAACACTAAAGGTAGTTGAATGAACAGTTTATTTTCAAATATTAACAGCTGATGATGGTCACATGATGGCATTTTGACCAATAAAATTACCTACTGCATAATTCCAATTATAATGCTATATCATCCTTGCAATTCTTTTGGTGAGGAATAATTACGTTTAATTTGTAGTAGAAGATCCTCAAGTAGTATTTCTTGATTCAGCAGTCAGCGATGAACTTTTATACTATGACCTTCAATTGATAAATGACAGCACAATGTACTTGTACAGAGATGACATTGCTGAATAAGATGAGTATACAGTGAGTCAAAACATACTTGTCATCTTACCTGATTATTCGGACTAGTTCATAAAAAGCCTGGTCAACATTCATTCTTAATTTTGCACTGGCCTCAATATCTGTGAGCTTTAGTTGTCTTGCCATTTCCTTGCCTTCTTCAAGTGTTATCTGTGATAAAAATGACTGCATCAGAAAATACAAAAATGTGGATAAATTAAAGGCTTAGCACAACTAGAAATGTGTTCTTGGAACAGGAATGTCCCTCCACAGTAACCTACTATATATACACGCTTATATGTCAAGCCCATCTGCAAACTGCACATACCCAGATCTGCCATTGCATAATGTGCTGACAGATCTGAGTCTCTGTAGTTTGTAAGGAGTAATCAGTAGAACAAGCACAGACCCTTATTTGCCAGAGCAATATGCGATAAAAGATCAGGGTTGATGTTGTTTGCAGCTGTACCCGACTTATAATCGTGCATAGATGGTATCTGGATGGATGAATGGACAGATGACAAGGGAAACATTATCTGCCACTTCCACCTTTGTGGAGGGGTAAAAGATTTACATACTATTTGGAACAAAGAAATCTTACATTGAACATTACCTACCGTATATACTTGCCTATAAGTCAAGTCCAAATGCAAACTGCACAGACCCAAATCTGCTGTCGCATAATGCATTGGCAGATCTGGGTCTTTGCAGTTTTTTAGGAGTAATCAGTAGAACAGGCAATTGAGACCCTGATCTGCTGGTGCATTATGTGATGGCAGATCAGGGTCTATGTTGTTTGCAGTTGGACTTAACTTATAAGTGAGTATATAAGGTATGTATTCTCAATTTAAACCTCATACCAAATTTGCTTTCAATCCATGAAGTCCTTCGATCCATGAAGTCCTTCAATCCATGAAGTCCTTCAAAAGTTACTGAGCAGAAGCAAAATTTGTTTTACATGGGACAGGATGGAATTGGATACAAGGGGACAGACTATTATGGGTAACACCATATGCCCCCTCCATCGATATGACAAGGGAATACAAATCAGCATATAAAATAAAAGATTCACCACAAATACAACAGCAAGTTGGTAATAATACCAAAATGTCACAATTTGTGTGTAGTTAAGAGTCACGCTGCATAATTCAACCTAGTGTTTTGATTAAAATGTAGGCCAAAAAAAATTGGAAATTTATTTATCCAAAAATTTCAAGGACTATGCTATGCCCAGTCATGTACAAATGGAGTGATGTTGTGATACCAAAACATATAAATGTTATGTGAGAAATTTAAATTGGTAAATAATCGAGTATTTTACAAATAAGTAACAAATTAATGAGTCCTGTTTACTACAAAACAGACAGGAATATGGTTTAAAAAAAACAAACAAAACAATATTGTCATGACCATGTGATTTGACAAAAACAGTTATATGTGGTACATGACATCACATCATAATTAGATTAACAGTTTGTTGTTGTTGGTTTGTTGGTTTTAATTACATTTTTTTAACACATTATTGGCTTTATCATCAGTGGAAATGTGAACTAAGTGCCTTTCCTAAGGACACACTGAGGCAGCCAAACAGGGCTGGCCTGGGTGGGTAGAAATAAGAGTTCATGATATAGAAGATGTAGGTAACAAATGGCTAAAAATACAAATGTCACTCAAGCGTACAAATTAAGTAACAGTGGCCTAGTTTTTGTATGGCTGAGTTACTCAAACTGAGATACACCCACATACCAATTTTCATAAGCGTTGGTGAAATAGGGTTCAAGATATTGAGGGTATTGTGAATGCAAAGCTAGAAGAACACAAGTCACTTAAAATTGAAAATTAGGTCACAGTGACCTAATTTTCATAAGGCTAAGTTACTCACCCTGAGATGCATACACATACCAAATTTCCTAAGTGTATATTAAATAGGGTCCAAGATAATGAGAGTGTACAAACAACAGCTGAAAAACAAAAGTTACTTAAGTGTGAAAATTAAGTCACAGTGACCTAGTTTTAGTATGGCTTAGTTACTGACCTTGAGAAGCATCTGCATACCAATTTTCCTTAGCACAGATGAAATAGGGTCCAATATATTGATGATGTATCAAATAGATATCTGCAAATACAAAAGTTTATCAAAAAGTAGGTCACAGTGACCTAGATTTTGTACAGTTGAGTTACTTATGTTCATATGTATCCACATATCAATTTTAATAAGTGTAGATGACAACATAAGTGTAGATCCAACATATTCAGGATATACCGAATGAACTGCTGAAATATGAAAGTCATTCAAGCATGAAATCTTTTTGGTCACAAGGACCTAGATTTTGTATGACTGAGATCTTTTCAGTCACAGTGACCTAGATTTTGTATGACTGAGTTACTACTCTCCCTAAGATCCATTCATATACATGTACCAATTTTCTTAAGTATACATGTACCAATTTTTTTAAGTATACATGTATCAATTTTCTTAAGTGCAGATAAAATAGAGCCTAATATACTGAAGGCATAAAGGAACGAAGGAGAACACAAATACAAATAAATGGGCAAAATGCTATATCCCCTCCCAACTTTATTGGTGAGGAGACGATAAAGTTTAAACACTGAGTTAAATGCAAATGCTGGTACAACACTGAAGTATGAAGTATCTCCTTACCTCTCTCTGATGTTCTAGGTCTGCTTTGTTCCCAACAAGAATCATGGGAAATTCATCTCTATCTTTCACTCTCAATATCTGCTTGTGAAATTTGTAGATTTCATCAAAACTGAATGAAAAAAGATAATTATATAATAATTCAGAGAAACAGTATGAATTCTTTATGGATTAGCCTATGTGGTGATGAAAGTATTGTTTGGGAATGAGAGACTTTTTATTTTTAGTTCTTCAAAGAGTACACGTATATGTAAACAAATACGAACTTCAGACTAAAGAATAACACATTTTCCTTATGCAGACAGTTTGATGAAGATCTCTCTATATTAGAACATCAATCATCCTCTTACATTCAAGTTAAGTTAGTGATAGTATGATATTAGGAAAAGATTATGATAATGTTTGTAGCTGACCTTTTGGATTTCTGAAGAATACTTGAAATACTAATTAGCATAGCTATTTATTTAAAATTGCCATATGTCTCTAGAAAAATAAAGTCACGATGATAAGCAGAATACAATAAATTATACTGTAAAACTTGAATGAAAATTGGATGAAAAAAGTTTTAGTTTTAAGATTTGGAATTGTACAAGCTATATAGCAAAATGCAACTAGATAACCAATTTGATTGGATAAACTCTTATCTGAGTACGAATGTATACACATATACAATTGTGACAGACATATGCCATACCCAGCCAAGAGGTCAACTGCTTCTTCATTTCAAACATGACTTATATCAACTGTTAATATACTGTGGGAAGTGTGTAGTACAGTCTTTCACGAGGCAATGGAGGTGCATTAGGACATCTGTGGTTATTTATGAAAAATGTTTCATATACATGATTGTATAATCAACCTCCACTCTTGGCACCAATGCCAAAATAATACTGAAAACTTATCCTATAATATCTGTGTGCTTTAAAACACCTACAGATATGTATGTGAAATGTTTGGTCCAAGCCTGTGATGCAGAAACAATGTTATTGGGCAGAAACCATTTCTCTTCTTTCAGTCACAGCTGATCATTTGACCCCAAAATCGATAGGCTTCTTCCTTACTCCAAATTGAAGCTATTTACCAAGTTTTGTGGTGGTAGATGGTGGAGAACTTGAGTTATTGTGTAGAAATGAAATAGGGAACAGATGGATGAACATATGGACAAACAGAGAGATGTCATAACAGTGAGCGTATAAAAAATGAAAAATTGCTATAATGGTCTGAAAATCTAATCAGGTCATCGACATATGAATACAAATAAGCCAACAAAATTTCCTTTGCGTACATCAAATTGATTTTGCTTACTTGCAATAACAAGGTCTTTTGTCCAAAATGTCTTGACAAATTTTAAAAAATGAAAAATTGCTGTACTGGCCTGAAAATATAAGCAAGTCATCTATATATATCCATATATGCCTACAAAATTGAATTTGTCTACACTGAGTGGTTTTTGCACAATCTTACTGACAGATTCTCTGGATGGACAGAGGGAAGGACAGGACCAAATCAAGAGCAGCTGAAGTGAAATGTTATTTTTAAGTTGCAACTATGAAGTCAAAATGATAGATTTACTTGATCACGTTAAAAAATGAAGTTTTGGGGGGTGTATAAAACTAATTTTAATTATGCAATACTTACCCTTCGCTATTTAGTGTAGCTTTACTTTTTCGTGTTGAAAAAACCACCATCTGTTCGATGTAAATACATCCTCCCACAGAGTGGAGAATTGTTGGTATAATGCAATCCACTCCTGCACCTCGCATAGTACATGCATAGAAGGGTCATCTTTTTCATAGATGACAATTACGCCAGGACATCAGAGTGGGGTGGGAGGAGGGCATTTGGCAATAGTGATGGGTAAGTATTGCATAATTAAAATTAGTCATACCCTGCAAAAAACCTGCATTTAATAGCAGCAATAACTTATCCTGTTGATATTGCATAACTGAATTTGTCAGTTAGGAGGGTAGGTTAATGCTCTTGTTAAACTGATCAAAAACAGAGAAAATGGAATGTACTCACCGTTTAGGGAGAGGTACATGTTATAGAATGTTGGTGTCTCTCTGGGCCATATGTTGTGCCATAATGATGGGTCCCAGAGAAAATATGCGTTGATGTTCTCTGAGGTGGCCCAGCAGAGGAGGTTCCTGACCTCCATGCAAAGAGAAGGGGCATGTGTGCCTCCCTGACATCAGAGATACACTATGACACACGTGTTGTCTGAGAAAACCATGACACATAGACCCCTTACTCTGTTGATGCACCCTTGCAACACTAGAGATACTGCTTTCATTTCTAGGTTGTTGATGTGGAGGGACGATTCGGACGGAGTCCAAAGACCCTGGAGAATTACGCTAAATGAGTGCCCCAACTGAAATGTGATGCATCGGTGAACAGAAAGGAGTGGGGCTCGGGTGCATGCATGGGGACCCCAGTCAGAAATCTATCCCGATTCATCCACCAGGGCAAATGGAGATGAAAAACTGGTCCTAGAGGGATCTCGGCTGATAGAAAATCTCTTTGTGCTTTCCACCTTGTGAGAAGGAGGAACTGTAGATGTCACATATGAAGACATCCTAGGGAAACCAAGCCCGAAGCAGAGTTCAAGGTTCCCAATACGGATAGGTAAAGGCGAGCAGACAATGATGTTTTTGCTTGTAGTGCCTCTAAGAATGCCAGAATGAGATCTATCCAATCCAGTGGAACCTGGACTAAGTTCTGGTTTGTGGGGAAGTTCATCCCCACATAAATGAAGTCCTGCGATGGAATAAGTTCCAACAGTTGGGTAGAAGACCCAACCGAGTTACCACGGACCAACAATGGAACAGTTCCTGATGAAGGGACTGAACCTGAACATTGTGGATCAGCCAGTCATGGAAATACTGGAGAATCAGTGTTGGGAGTGGTGCACCGTGTGGGAGGGAACAACACGCTGCCATGGGACCACCTCCCTAACAGGAAAGAGAAACATGTTGTTGTGGATATGAGGTGTGTGTTGAACCAGCTCCCTAATTGGAGGGAGCAACACACTAATTGGGGCATTAGGTGAGCGGTGCATCACCTCCCTCTTGGGAGGTAGCAACATGCTGCCCTGAACATGAGGAGTGTCCAATTTCTCCTCCCTTTTGTGGGAGGCGATCAACTCCTCGAACATTCAGTCCCTCCGTCTGGTGGGGCTTCATAGGCCGCCAAAGAAGTTAGTCCCATGAACTCCTGGGACCCAGGAGTGCTCTTCCCACCTTAAGAGCCAAGCCTCTTGCAGAGCCCTAGGTGTCTGCGAGAAAAAAACCAGACAATTCTGAAGATGGGGGGGGGGGGAGGGAAGTTCCTCAGCCCTCGATAGATGCAGCTGGAATCAGCTAGAATCCAGGTTTCAGAAGGCCATAATTTGCAAAGTGCACAACAATTTTTTTGTGGGCACTTCAAGCACTTGATGCAGTAAGGGTGAGTGTTCCAAGAGCTCTTCTTGTGGCCACACTGCCCCACAGACTGTCCTGACATTATTCTGAAAAATGAAATAATGACAATATATTCAATGTCACATGTAAACTCACCTGGTTGTATGCAATGTGTACTAAGTGCACCCCTGTGTATGCACGAGGTAAACTGAATGACCCATTAGAATTTACCTGTCTTTTTCCTTTATTAAAGTAAGATATTTCTCACTGTTGACCATTTATTGAGGAAAAATGCAGACACTCATGCAATAACAATGCGAAGCGAGAGCATGGACATTATTAATATACAATGTGTTGAAGGAAACAACAACAACAGAAAACAAATTCACCGATCTTTTATGTCAATCTAATTTTTAGATAGAGAGAGGAATACACTGATGTCTGTGTTAGACAGGTTCTGCTGTTATTCCCTAACACAAGGACTTACCAGTACCTTAGTTGTATATTGAAAAGGAGAGTGTACCCAACCCCTAAAGGGTGGGATACATGAAGTAACTTTGTATATCCCTTAAAGAACTGAATTCTAAAAGGGGGAAAATGTTACAGCATTGAAATTAAATTATGGAATGGATAGTGTAACACCGAGATTCAAATTAACTGTAGAAGGGAAACCGCTAATGCAGTAAACACTCGCTAAAAGCAAATTTTCTCTGGTGACAATCTAGGTATAATGTCCATACAGCATGGCATCCTTGAAAAAGATCACCCTTCTATGCATGTACCATGCGAGGTGCACGAGTGGATTACATCATACTGACAATTCTCCACTATGTGGGAGGATGTATTCATATCAAACGGATGGTGTTTTTTTCAGCACGGAAAAGTAAAGCTACGCAATAGTGATGGGATAAGTTACTGCTGCTATTGAAATTAAGGATTGTTATGTTTCCACATATATAGTTTGAATGAACTGAGGTAAATGTTTTTCATCTCATGTCAATCATTTAAAGAATCCTTTTAAAAAAAATGTTGACCTTTCATCGAATGAACGATATGACTTTTGTTATTGTCACTATTATTTCATGTACAACATAACATAGACCATATTGCCTTCCAAGCTATTATAAGAAACACTTTATCAGTCAAATAAGTCAAGTTACCATAAACTGCATTAGAATAATAATCTTCAGCAACAGCAATGAATTTTATTTCAATCCATAAAAGAAACATAAAATATATAAGCTAGAATGAACCAGTCAAACCGTTGTAGGGCCGTCTAAATATTCTTGACTACCTCCACAAAAATGTAGCATTCTTTGTGAGAAATTATCTCTAGTTGTGGAAAGCAATTCTCACCAATTAAAAGAAATATCTTTAGACAAACCTTTACTGGGAATATTGTTTTCTTATTGATGAATTGTAGGGCATGGTTGGCCAGAATAGACATTTATATTGGTTAGAGATTGAGAGATTTATGTGAAAAATTACCTAAAAAACAGTTTGAGATCATCTAATTCCCTGAGTATATATTTTTTCCAAAAAAACAAAACTCAAATAATCTTCAGGAATTTGTCCACTATGGCTTTATTCATTTAATTAATACCCTGTGCCATAAAATCTTTCTGATGATTTAAAAAAAAAAAATTATAACATACACTGCAATTAACAATCTAATTAATTCAGTTTTTGATTTCATCAGTCAGTCTTATAAGAAATGCACAAAGAAATGGATGAAGAAACAGATATAGAATGATGCAGATAAGTGGGCAAGTGAAAGAATAGATGTAAGAAAGAAAGAAAGAAAGAAAGAAAGAAAGAAAGAAAGAAAGAAAGAAAGAAAGAATGAATGAATGAATGAATGAATGTAAAAATAGAAAGGGTTGCAGGTGTAAATTATGAGTACAAATGGATGTAACATTTCAATGGGGTTTTTATTTAGTGTTTATTATTAGAACGAGCAAAAAACCATTTATCTTCTTAGCTAGTGACCTCTGGTGCACACAATATACACTTTCAACATATATGACAAGCAACTAATCTCCCCTAACTAGAGGACTAAGAGATAATAAAACAAGTCTTTATTTAATCTACTACATCTGGTGTTTACTTTCATCTTTGTGTGTTCTGTGTACACATTGTACAGCAACATAATTCAAATTAGATCTTGACAATTCTCAGGTGACATAATAAATAGCCATATTGGTTAAAGATACCTTCAGGAAATCACACCCTGTTTTCTGTGATAAACTAAGGATCCATATTTGTTATTATGCCTTTTGCATTAAGTAAAAAGTATTATTGCTTAAATTATAAGTGTAAGACATTGCAGAGTGGCATTGTTCTTTACCAACTACTTCTCAACAGTCTATGGAGTAGTTGATTGGTTTGCCCCTTCAAATGACACCTTACAAGTTCTTGCATCACTTGAATGATCATGGGCATGCACACAATGTGAAAGTCCTCTATTAGTGAGGTACTATTGGTGGCGCTCTCCAGTTTCGTACTTTGCATAGGTTAGATTTTTAAAGAAAAAGAATTACCCAGGTTTTCCTCACTGGCTGTCCTGGCTATTTAAAAAAGACTTGTATATCTTAGGTATTGTTAAAAGAACTTTGAATTCCCTTTATTTTGGTGTATGATTGAAGGGTGAAATTTGGGTTATAGAGTATACAGCTTGGTCTTACTTAAGATGTGCACCTCTAAAAAAACTGCTAGCTCCGCTTGGTCATTTTCACTTCCTGGACTTCAAAGGTAAATAATAAAAAAAAGAACCGATAACTTTTTTTACTTTTGAGATATTTTGTAATTCATTCATAGTACTTTCAGAGGCTGGTATTGTCTGCTCTGGCAAAATTCGTTTCCCTATTTTAATAACTGCTGGAAATAGTGCACTTTTGACTAATTCAGGCTGATTTTTCGAGTACTTTGGAGCGGCCATTTTGTCTGCTGTGTGCTTAGATCATGTCCAGTTTCCACAAGTACAATATGTAAAGAAATTTCAGCCACAGTACATGAAAGTAACATAGAGGCATGCCAAAATTCTCTCCATTATGCATGTTGCAAATGCAAAATACTTCATCTTACACCTGTCACTCTCTCAGAAGCATGTATTATCTGTAGAGCGCCCCCATTATACTTCCTCCTCTCTGTATCATACTTGCTTATCTGAAACTCATGCATGCATTTTCAATAACAGGTCTTGATGATGGACAAATATTTACCACCCCCCCCCCCCCCTCATGAAAACTTACCTTGACCTATCTGTGACAGAATACACAAGCAAAAATCCCATGCCTGACCTCATGTACTGTTCTCTCATAGCACTGAATTCTTCCTGGCCAGCAGTGTCAAGAACTGAAACAAGGAACAAAATGATATTTGCACAATATAATCATTATTTTATTTTATGGCCAATAAAACAGGATTAAATCTGATCACATTTAAACTTGCTGATCATGTCTTTTACCAATTTACACGTGGCAGTATATCTCCAATAATAAGCAGAGAGAGACAGCCTTGTAAATTTGTGGAAAAGTGGGTTAGGTTCAGTGGCATAGCTCATTATCAGAATTCAGCTTATTTGAATAAAATTTTCCCAAAAAGTAGTTACAGTAGGGTGAGGGCTTATCATTAAGCATGGCTTGTCATGGGAGACTTATCGTATATGTAAATCAACTACTTTTGGGGGGCCACTATACAAGCTGGCAGTTGATCCTTAAGGTAGAAAAAACACTTTGAATTTATTTTCATGTGTAAATTTTTTTGTAGTTTTGGGGAAAAAATACATTTTTTCAACTATTAAATTTGTTGATTGGGGTAGGGGTCCTATTGTTCCCACAGACAAATAATTGTTTTTGTAGTAACTATAAAACTAAAAACAAACAATCCCTGGCAACTGAGTTGGACTAGTAGTAACAAACCCTGGTATGTGTCTGCTGGACATTGAACCCAGGACTGCAGAGGTGCAAAAGCAAGTGTCTTAGCATAGCACTATCAAGGCTGGTGTTGACATTATCATGTTACACAACTCCTCTTACAATGCTTAACTTGAAACACTGACTTCAAACCATAAGGTAGAACTGGAGATTTCTGTTGAAAAGTTCAATAGTATATGAATTTTGCTGACCACTCTTTGGGGTTAGGGACTGGAGATGAGGTTGTTGGCATAAGGTATAGGGAAGTTTTGTGTAACTGAGAAAAATGATGGGACATACTGCTTTGCTGCAAACCTTCTATATGGTCACATACATTATCAAATACAACATATCTGTACATCATAGCAAAATTAATTACTTTGTTTCTTCTGATCCCATAATAAAAATTCAAAATCAAACCAGTATCATTCTGCTGATTGAGCTTGCCCAACTATGCAACAGTTGAAACTTTGAAAAACAAGAAGGCTAGGGCATGCATATCAAATCCATGATCACAGCATTGTTGTTAAATGTGACCTTGACACCTTGGTCAAAAGGCAGACAACCATGTCACAGAATTAATTGTCTTAGTTTCATATTGACTGATTCATTCCAAGTATGAAGAAAACCCATCAAGGGGTTCAAAAATTAGAATGAAATGAAAAACTTAAACCAAAACCTTAACACAAATTTTCTGTGACTGTGACCTAGACCCCAAGGTTAAAGGGGCAAGTATGCATGTCACATAATGAATTGACCTAGCTTCATAATAGTTTATATCATGTGTGAAGAAACCCCATCAGGGATTTAGCAAATACTGTATAAGCAAATCAAAACACTTTAACCAAAACCTTACTGCAAATTTTCTATGACTGACCTTGACCCTAAGGTCATAGGGGTTAGAAAGCATTCTGTAGAATTAAGTGTCTTAGCTTGATAATAATTCATGCAAAGGAGCATGAGAATCTATCACAGGGTTTTGGAAATAAAAGCAAATGAAAAAACTTAAACAAAACCTCAACACATATTTTCCATATATTATGACCTTGACCAAGAGGTAAAAAGAGCAAGTGAGGATGTTGCAGAATAAATTGTCTGAGCTACATAATGATTCATCCCAACAGTGACAAAAATTCATCGAGGGGTTTAGGAAATATAAGTAAATGAAAAACTTAACCAAACCCTTAACAAACTGTTGATAACAACACCACCAGCACAAAAGTTAATGCAATGTCTGCATGATAATAACATCGCACCAAAGCAATACCATTGGAAACAATCAGTACATGAATTACATTAGTATCTTGTAAGATTATGTGATGGGAAACATGCTTTTACAATTAATGAACCATGTCTGAATTTGCATCACTGAAAAGTTTAGAAGGAATAAAGCTAAATTTAAGTGGCAAGGCGAATTCTTTAACAAGAAGATATATCACTCAGATGGTTTACGTAACTTAACTGATGACCTTTCACTAAACATGCTTATGTAGTATTATAAGAAGAATTCTATGTATACTACCTTCAAACCCTCTATCATGCTGATTTTACCTATTTTACTCTAATCTGATAAAATTATTTTCCAAAGATAAAGGCATAATATATATATATATATATATATATATATATATATATATATATATATATATATATATATTCATTCATAGAACTTGCTCATAATAAAACTCATCCAAGATCCTGATGAAATAAACCTATTTACCAAGTTTTATCAGAATCAGATGAAAAATAAATTTTTTAGATAAGTAACAAGTTCAGTCACTCAGATGTAAGATCACCTCATTAATGCGCAGATCCAGTTTGTTAAAGATGATGATGCTATAAACTTAAATAACAAGCTGGAGCAAAATCTGATTGATATTCAGTCTACAGAAAGCAATAAGCTAGGCCAGTATGATTCACAATTACCTCAAAAATCTGATGAGATTACTTCATAAATATACACATCGGGCTCATAATCAAACTCATCCAACATCTTGATGATATCGGGCTATTCAAAAGTGTTTATCAAAATCTGACCAGAAATGGAGTTGCTGGAATGTTGACAATTGCAGCCAATCAGAGGCTAGATCACATCAATAATGTGCATGGATCTCACTCATAACCGTACACTTCTGAGATCTTTATGATAAAAGCCTACATGTCTTTACCAAGTTTGATCAAAATTCTATCAAAAATGCTGTCTCCAAAGTGGTTTAAAAATCAGCCAATCAGATGCCAGATCACCTCATTAACAGAATTAAATGTTGCTGATAATAAAATTAATCAAACATTTTTATCATATTAGCCTATTTATAAAGTTTGATCAAAAATGGGTCAGAAATACCATCTCTTGAGTGGAAAAAATTAAATTAATCAGATGCAAGATCACCTCATTAACATGCATGGATCTTGCTCATTTTCCAACTCACGTGAGATCTTGATGATAGAAGTATATATTCCAAGTTTGATCAAAATCAAAATTAGAAATAAGGCCTCCTGAATATAAACAAGCTCAGCGAATCACATGCAAGATAACCTCATTAACATGCACAGATCTTGCTCGTTATTAATCTCATTCAAGATCTTGATGATATAAGCCCATATTTATAGTATGATAAAAACTGGATTAGAAATATTGCTTCTAGAGTGGTTACCTTATAAATATGCATTGATATTGCTCATAATCAAACTCATCCAACATCTTGATGATGGCACTATTTCACCAGTCTGATCAAAATGTGATCACATATTGAGTTGCTAG